>OY987289.1:13178736-14378736 GCA_963920785.1 Sphagnum contortum | reverse complement strand
CACTAATCCTTGAATGCCTGATAAGCAAAGTGATGGTATTTTAAAATATTTAAACTGAAATAGGCAGGAATTTCTTTCAAAAAAATTCCAGAATTCTCTTTTGGGCTAGAATGTGGGGATAGGCTCCAAATAATGTGTTGAATCGTGAATATGAATTCCATGTCATGCAAGGGGGGTTTAGATGAAAATAAGGAATGCATTGACTTTAAGGTATGCCAATAGGCAAAAAAAAACCCATTAAGGTGAAGACAATGAATAAGGAGGGGTTATATTTGTTTGGGAAGTGCCAAGGGGGCAACACTTAGTTAAAGTGAGCATCTTTCCATTAGGATGTTGTGATGCCTAATGGAAAGTCACGAACATTGGGCCTTGTTTCTTGCCTGGTGTAACTCATATTAATTTTTTTCATATTTTTGCAATTAATACTCCTAATTCAGTATTTGATCCTCACTTTTTCAAAAGTTTATTCACTTTATGAATATTTAACATTTGAGGAAAAACAAGGGTTTGAGGGTGAATTTGGGATCCATACCGAGGATCATTTTACAGATAATTTTATTGCTCAATATGGTGAGTTGAAACTCCAGCAGGTGTCATGTGTATAAGGGTTAACTAAAGTGTAACATTTTCTTTGTATAATTTAGCATTCAATTTCACTAAAGAGCTTTATACTTGATCTTATGACCAACCATTCATTAAATTGGGCATATAAAACAAAGGTTGGTCATAAGATCAAGTATATTAAGAGAAACCTTCAAGAAAAAAAGTTTTCTTGTCGGGCACTTTGTCCTTCAATAACATTGACATGGATACCATATTGAACTTGTTATACCTCTATGTAAAGCACGGCTAGAAAATTTCTTCATCTTATTGGAGGCTACCTTAAAAAGGTAAAGATTCATGGGAGTTCATGAGAAGCAGCTTACATTTTGAATGAGGAGCCTTACAATTTAAAATGTTCATATGTACAAAATGTAAGGTTCCTTCCTCTCAATTTGCATATAATGTGAACACAAGGTCTATGATCAATCTACGACTTTAAGTTATACATAACTTGTCCTAAAGGTGGTCTTATTGACGATGGTAGGTTGAATCGGGGCAGGTGGAGTGGGGGTTGTGTTCCTTTTCTCCTAACAATGAATTTTTCTCTTTTGTGCCAAAATATCCAAATGATATATATGTTCACATGGACAGTGCTAATGATGTACACTTGATCCCCACATGAGTTAAAATGGATTTTCATCATTGTTGTGGTACATTAGTTAAAGCTGAAGATCACAACAATTGCGTTCCAAATTTTGGCAATTTGAAAATATGGTACAATGAACAATGGAATCATGCATATGTTGTGGGGGTATAAAGTACAAATGAACATTCTGTTTCATATATTAATGGCAAGAATAATTAACCTCTCTTCCAAGCCTTGTGGAAGAAGTATAACGTACAAATGAACATATTCTGTTTCATGTATTACTCGAAACAATAATTAACCTCTCTTCCAAGCCTTTATTGTGGGGGTATAAAGTACATAATGGCAACAATAATTAACCTCTCTTCCAAGCCTTTATCGTGGGGGTATAAAGTACATAATGGCAACAATAATTAATCTCTCATCCAAGCCTTTTTTGTGGGGGTATAAAGTACAAATAAACATATTCTGTTTCATGTATTAATGGCAAGAATAATTAACTCTCTTCCAAGCCTTTATTGTGGGGGTATAAAGTACAAATAAACATATTCTGTTTCATGTATTAATGGCAAGAATAATTAACTCTCTTCCAAGCCTTTATTGTGGGGGTATAAAGTACAAATGAACATATTCTGTTTCGTGTATAATGGCAAGAATTAATTAACCTTTCTTCCAAGCCTTTAGGCAAGGATGAGGCATTCACTTGGATCTACAACAATTTACCATTAGGAGTAACTTGGACCTGATGGAGAAAAATAGGCCATCTTGAAGCCCACCTATAATGGGCATACTTAGTTTATTTTAATGATTTGAGCATGTTTCCGTTAAAGGATTCAGCTAATTTTAAATCATTAACTGTCAGAATTGGCGAGCACAAATGGAGTAAACCTCATTTGGCATTTTACAGGGCATAACTAGGGTCAGCACCCACCCTTAACAGTGGGCCTCCAATGAGGAAGAAGAGATTTGAGTTTTGGAATACTCTGTGATTTTTAGAATTTTGTTGGAATGTAGTACGAGCCCCCCATAATCGGCCAATTATTTAATTATTTCATGGTAGTTAATGTTCTTAAACCAAACATATTCTTCACTTCATGAAAATTATGCTCAAAACTGTCCAAAATTAATTAATATTGCTATATACTTGGCAGATTTTTTTGGGGATGGATGGATGGATGAATGGATGGATAGATGAATGGTTTCTTAGATGGCGAGCACACACGCCCCATTCTCAACCAGGAGGAAATATGCCTACACAATAGGAGCCAGACATTTCAAGCTTCTTCGGGATTATGTATTGCTTTCTCCAAGAAGATGATACCTGCCCATGTGCTTTCTACGCCCTTGCACAGTGTGTTATTTGCATATGCTACGGTCTCCAATACTCAAAGAATGTCTTGTATTGCATGTCATAGTTGATTTTGTCTCACTAAAGAAGCTGAAGGTACGGAGGTAAGTGCTGGTTCACACCTTCACACTGGATGTGAACGTGCCTCACTCAACCACACAAATTTTGGAAATTTGTTCAGATCTGGATAGAGACCTACTTGCCTAATATATCATAGTCTCTGGAGAGCTGGCAAGATTGTAACCCCCATTAATAACCAAAACTATTTGACATATGAAATATTCCTTACTCATTCATGAATTTAAAGGTATGTTTTTCAAACTAAATTGGTATACTCCTATACAATCATTATTCATAAATAATAACAGATAATTATAATATCAATTATTTCATAGGTATTAATTGACCAATAATAAATCTATTATTGGTTATTTGAGGCAATTAATATACTTACAAGTGCCGTACACTTCTTTTTTTTAAAGAAATTACTTGAAAAAGTCATATTCAAAATTCAAAAGTTCAACATCAAGTAATTTTGCACATAAACCAATGGTTACTCTCATTGAATTTCATTGAACCCAAATATAATGAAGGATGGTTACAAATTCTTCAAACCAACCATAGTTGCTAATTATATGTTATAATTTTTTAGTTATCAAAAAAATAATTTAATCAAATATATTAAATATGCAATATTAATTATTATTTCCAACTATTAGGATTTAGGGTTTCTTCATACACGGTGTAGATTTTTGTTTCGAAACATACATGTCCATCATTACACTTGAAGTGAAGGCCCCACTCTCTGCATTAAAAGTTATGAGAGAGATAAGAGTTTTAATCATAGAACATTCTTGAGTGTCTTTCCACAATGACAATGTTCTTCAAATGAAAGGACCAAGATTGGGTTTAGTTTGTGAATTTTCCTTCAACTTGGATGAACCTTGTGGTGTACAATTGAAAGGAGGTAAAAACCATGTCAGATAATGGTGAAAATTGTGAACTTTTTTACATACATTTTTTTTGACATTTGAAATTTATGTTAATCATTTTAAGTTGTGCTAAATAATTCATATGAATGTTGAAGAATTAAAATTAAATTTTTGTTAAATTAAAATTTGGGTTTTGATTTTAGTAAAGGACGTTGAATTTGAATAGGTGATGCGTCAAATTGTGGTTAATTTGACCAAGCTAAGTAAGGACTATTTTAATAAAATAATTTTGATGGTAAAAAAAATTAGATGATAGTAACCTACTACCCACATTCAAAGAGCACTCACAATTTAAAAGATATGGAATTTTAAAATTTTAAAAATTCAAAGTTATTTTTCAAGATTTCAAATTTCAAAAGTCTTTCATCATATGTAAATGGGTGTAATGTGCATGACATATAAAACAAAGTTGTAATTTGTAATTCAAGAAACAAAAACCTAAAGTAGTTAGCATATTTTGGTATGATTTAAAATTATGATATTTTTAAAAAATGAAATGCAAAATTTGCACACTTTGATAAATTCATATTTATTCAACAATGATGAACACAAAATCATGTGATATATTAGGGAAAATATATGTATATTTAATAATAAGTTGCAAAAGATTTCATCCAAAAATTCTTTCATATGAAAAAATGAAAAAAGACTAAAAAAGATTAACAATTCTTTCGTAAACTTATCCCATTGGTTCCTTTAATTGTATCCGCACCCTCATGAAGAAGTTTTCAAAGGAGGAGGGTGATGGGTGTCTAGAATTCCACAAAAAACATTGATGACGAAAACAAAGAGCAATTAATGGTTTGCACTTTCCGCCCTACACCAAACCATTGAAACAACAAATAGGTCTAAAGACTTGTTGTTCAGCATTTTTGAACTATTGCTTTTAATAATCGAATAATCATTGTTCATGTTCCATTCTTTCTAAAAGCACATTTTCTTTTTTTCATTGTGCAAACTTGATTCCCTTTATCTTCCTTCCATGTTTACTATGTTCATGGTCTTTCTTTATAATGCAAATGAAGTTGTGCTTCCATCACATTAACCTTTTCATTTTTCTCGTTCATGTTAAAGACCCTCTTCAACTTGCAAGTCCCATAGACCCTAACAACAAACAACAAAAAGAGGCAATGTAGATTCCCAATCTCCATGTCTTCAACTAGGGATTAAGCAAGAATCTGCCACAAGACTACACCTAAATGATATGTCATTTTCCAAATTCATCATTATGGTTTTCAAAAGTCACACAATTTAAAACCTTCTACACACAAATCTCATGATTTAGGGCTTCCTACATATCCCCACTAACACATTTTTGGATTTAGGGTTATGGTGTAAATACAGTATGTTAAACACAATTCATCAATTTTTTGTTAGGGAAAAAGAACACTAGAATTTAGGATGCAAAAGGGCTTGGAGTTTTGTTCCTTGGCAATTAGATATGATTCCCTCACAATATATCAAATGTAGTTTCGTTATAATACATAAAAGTTTGCGAATTTAAGTTTTGACCAAAAAACAATGGAACCAACCACATGCAATGTAACCAACCACATGTAATGGATTGAATACATCTTCTGATTGCACGACCAAATTCAAATCCACAAAAGGTGTGTAAGGCTTGAAGCATTTGGAACCAATATGTAACTTGTTGTAGAAATTAAACAAGCATAAAACAAGTAACATACATTTTCATTTGTGCAATTTATATGCCAATACTTATTTATTATGTTAAAAACACAAATATTTTGTTGTCTTCTATTGAGATTGTGTTTAAAGATAGTAAGATTTCCCTCCTCTCATTCAATAGGCTAGAATTCCTTTTCAAAACCTACTTGATTCCTTTCCCTACATGTTTTGCATTTTTTTCATCTAGCTAATACATCTCATTATATGTAATGGCCTCTTTAACATCAATTGCACTCCCAAGTTATTAGGAATATCCAGTGAGTATTAAGAATGCACAATATATTTCTAACAACTAACATCATCTATTTGCTAATGAAAGAACCAATGTAGTATATATTATGGTCTAAAACTAAGAAAAATGCAAAAAGCCAAAAAAAAATAAAAATAGAAGACCACCAAAAACCCACTGTTTTTGGCCATTGATAACATTGCCGAGAGAAACATTACGCCATTCATTTTGGTGGGAAAAACCCACCAATGTCTGTGGTGGCAAAAGACAACGAAAGAAACATTTAACAATTGCCACGCGTTTTTACCTAGGACTATATTCTAAAAAGATGCCTAAAAACCGTTAGGCATTTCTACAAAAGGATATTGGGCGTAAAAATTCCTTGCAATTGCCAGGCATTTTTGTGCACAGATATTGGGCATAAAAATGCCTAGTGGCCGCTAGGTGTTTGAGCACAAGGAGATTGGGCACAAAAATGCCTTGCAACCACTAAGCATTATTCCATAAGGATAATGGGCGTAAAGACACCTAGTAACCGCTAGGCTTGCTGCAAAAGGATATTGGGCACATAAACCCTTAGCGGTTGCCAAACATTTCTACATAGCAATATTGGGCCAAAAAAATATGGCGAACTACATATGTTTTTGTGTAATGATATTGGGTGCAAATATGCCTACGAAGGGATATTGGATGGAGAAATGATTGGCGGCCACTAGGCTTATCTACACAAGGATATTAAATGTAAAAACAATTAATAGTTGTTAGGCATTTTTACACAATGATATTGGATGGAGAAACTCTTGGTGGTCATTAATTGTTTTTCCACATGGATATTAGGTGAAAAAAACCTAGTGATTGCTAAGCATGCTTAGGCATGGATATTGGGCGGGGAAACACCTAGTGGTCGCTAGGCATTTCTATGCAAAGAAACTAAGAGCAGAAACATTAAACAACCACCAAAAGATTTTGTGCATGGATCATTATCGAACAAGTTCCCCACAACCGCTTGACATTTTTAGTTGGGATATTGGGCACATAAATTCTAGTGACCACTAAACATTTTTTCCCAGGTATGTCCGATGTTAAAACGTTGGTGTAACCACGAGTTTCTTCCCATGCATGCTTGTGAGGGAGATGGCTAGCGGCCTCCAAGCATTTCATTTTATAGATGGGTCAAAGCAAGATAAAGCATACAAAAAAATAGTCATCCACACTTTAACCCTATGCTACTCATATAACTACCATAAAGAAGCATCAAATTAGATGAAAGCATGTGTCAAGTAGCATTAGTTTGCTCTATTAAGTTTCTAAGAATCTAATTTTTAAAAGTTAAAACCAAATGAATTCTTAAAATAAATTTAAAAAATACATTTAAAATTGACTTAAAAATACGTGTTCAAACCTACTTTTTGGTTAGAAAACTTAATGAAATTGATATGTCATAAGTTAAGAAATGAATATCAACATATGTTTTAGCAAGTTATCCATATTTATTTATTTATTTATTTATTCATGTAAGAACCTACTTTCACCTACTTGAAACTAAAAGCCCGTAATGAAAAGTAGACATCGAAAGGTATTTGTATTTTGAAAAACCTACTTAAAACCTATTTTTATAATTTGACATATGAAAATCAATGCACATTAATGTAACCATATATTATATTTAATCATTGTAATGAAAACATTCAATGTTCCACAATTCTATAATGGGTTTTGTTGTTATTTCAAATCTATTTATTCCAATTTTGATAAGGTAATCAAGGTTCACTTTATTTTGTTTACACCCATATGGTCAATAAAGAAAATTTTAACAATTACCAAGCATTTTAGTTGAAGGATGCTTGTTGGAGAATTGCCTAGTAATCGCTAGGTGTTTCAATCCAATGTTTTTTTATTATAGAAATGTTTAGTGGCCACTAAGAGTTGTAGTCCTTGGTTGGTCGTTCAAAATACTTGTACTTTGTGTCCTAATTTTTATTTGTGGGTGGGAAAATAAATGTGATGGCCAAAATTATAATCTTTGATCAAATGTGCATTCCATTTATTTTTGGCTTAATAAGATATGGATGAAGGATTCATGTTTGGTAATTATGTTAGTATTTGGGATGTTGATGAACATGAAAGAATGAAGATTCATATCAAAATGTGCAAAGATTCGTCAATTGTTCTTATAGATGGACCTTGTGGAATGGAGAAGTGCATAGGGTTTTAATTGAAGCTGTGAATGAAAACTATGAGCAATGGAAGAAGCTACTCTGTCCAGTTCCTAATGTAAAATACTACATATCAATAGTAGGAATATAGGTTTTTTGGCCTTGTAAGTATCTACAATTAATGATGAAGTGGTTGAGATGGCAATAAAACAATGTCATGTGATAATGGATGGGGTGAATAATCTCTCAAAGAAGCGAATTTTAATAGAGAAGCTTTAGTAGAAAACTTTCAAGCTAAAAACATCAATGATGTGGAGAATATGGGTAATATAATTGAGGACTTGCATAATGAGGAATTACATGGTGAAATGAATTACATTTCTAAAGATGGTGTAAAAGGGTTCATTGGGGAGTTTGGGTCTAATTCCATGAATGAAGGAAGGAATGAAAAAAATATTGTGAAAGGCGATGAGGAGGTTGGTGGTGAAGAAAATTTTGAGTGAAATAAAAAGGACTATAACTAAGGGAATGCACATGGGAATGATGACATAGTGCATGGCCATGGTGTGAAAGGGACAAATTCAAATATAGCATGAAGACATCGGTCTGAGTGGTGAGGAATTGGATGTGATCTTGTAAACGATGATGGGGTTTTCATTGCAAAAGGTTGGGTGGTTGCATGCAACCCACAGGAAATAGTTTATAATGATTGGCTTGGGTAGGACCATGTTGGGCTTTGCATCTTGTATTGTCCAACAACTATGTCAATTGTGATGACCATTTGGAAATGGTTGTTGGTTTAAACAATTATTGATGGTTACCCCCTTATAAAGCATCTCATAGCATTTAATGAAACCCACATACCAAATGTTGATGTGGGAGCACTTGGTGTAAAGAAAAAATAATATTCCTTTCATAAGACGAAACGAAACATAGTTGACTTTGAGGGTTCCATTTTTAGAATTGAGAAAGTGTTGTTAAAGGAGTCTGTGTGTAATGTGGGTGTGGCAAAGTGTTGCACCATGAATTGTTGTCAACATTTTCTTCCTAAA
The DNA here is from genome assembly GCA_963920785.1 of Sphagnum contortum. NCBI lineage: Eukaryota > Viridiplantae > Streptophyta > Sphagnopsida > Sphagnales > Sphagnaceae > Sphagnum > Sphagnum contortum. The sequence goes on along the minus strand of OY987289.1, from coordinate 14,370,081 downwards.
AAGAACTTGTTGTTGAGATAAGTGTTTTGGAGTTTGTCCTTTGAAGACCACAGAACATATGATTTTTATATGTTCCAAGAAGGTTACATATGAGGGGAGATAAAAGCTGACAAAAATTTATCATTTATCAAGGTTTAGACATTTGCAAAACTATTTGGAATCAAATCACTAATTTTTTCTAGTCAACATACATGTTGTATAAATCAAATAACAAACAAGGTTTTCAGTTTCCACCACATGGGAACAAAGGTATACATAAACTATGTATGTTAACTTGGCAAGTGAGTCTAATGTTCAATCATTGATTGGCTTATCTATAATATCATGCCGCATTAAATGAAAGGGATAGGAAATGGTAGACAAGATGTGCGACATCTTTTGCCTTAAACATGGAAAAGTTTGTAAGAACACAATGATCAAGTGAATTATATGGAATGACCAGCACTTTTTGTTTGGTGACAAATGTTTAGTGACCGCTAGGTGTTTCTTGTGAATTTGTTTTTAAAGAATTGAAATGGATTTTTGAATGTATATTTGGCAACATACATCTATCATGGAGAGGTTTATTTCTTTATTCTTTTGTATTTGTGGGTTGGCAGATAAGCAAGGAATTAAAAAATGGAGGTATTCCTCAATTTGTTATGAATAGGACAAGACACCATCTAAATGTCAATGTGTGAAAGTAGGGGTTTGTGTTTGCAAAATGCGCTACTTGCGAATCCCTAAAGTACTTGATATCCAAATTGGGAAAGAATAACAATGAGGCTCTAAAATATGATGCAAAGTTAAGAAATCATATCTTGCACTAAATATCATGTAGAAACTTATACCATACTTGGAGGAGAGAGTTTGTGCAATTGAATGATGAAGTTCTATGCATTATTCATGACAAGATGGACCATGCAAAAACTACACATCCAAGGTTGCAAATGTGCAACAAAATGATATTTGGGCTTAGACAATTGCCCATTACCTTTACGGGTATGATAGCACATGATCATGGGGATGAAAAACATGCATAATATTTTTAACGAATTGTGGCCAAACGATCCCAATTTTATAATTGGGTCCTTGTTGCGGCTTTTGTGAACTTTGGAAACAACCCCAATTTCAAAATTGAAATTATTGTTTGAACACCCTCCGCAAAACTCATTCTTTGCATGTGTGTTGCAAGGGAAATTGTGTTGCATACGCACCTCATATCAAATTGTTGGTGTGAAGCCTCTACTAATAAATTTGTTGCTTCAAATGGATAATTATGTTAAAGATAATAAAAATCAGCATTTGTTAGCATTTCTATCATTGTTGATAGTGAAGGATGTGTTTAAGGAGATCAAATTGGGATTTCTTATAGTTGGCCATACACATGAAGATATAGATGAATGTTTTGGCTATTTGTCAAAAAAGTTGGAGGAAAACAATTACATTTTAACAGATTTTATGAGAGTTTTCATAATCTCACAAGAGAGACCATTCATTCTTCAACCGATTCAGGAGATTCCAAATTTTAAATCTTGGGTCTTAGCTTGTTTAAAGGATGGCCTTGAAACATTCGTAGGGCATATTAATATACATTTGTTTAGATTTTTTGTTGATTCATCAAATTGGCCAATGATGCAATATAAAGTTTCCCCCATAGATCCTGACTAGAGTCCGATATATGGGCCTCTGATTAGATTATGGAAAGCTAATCCAAACAGTTCACCAAAGTTGCCTATCGGAGTTCCAAGCCTTGTTCTATACTACCCAATTTGGGGCAATGGTGCATCAAAGTCAATTGAAAGTGAAAAGTTTATAAGTTTGGAACTATCCAAATATGTGGATTTTTGGGAAGTGGGCATTGTGCAAAGTTCCACATATGAAATGAAGATGAAGCCATATGTGGAATATTGGGAAGATGTTTTGTTGCATTTGTCAAGACCATTACTTCCTCAAAGTACAACTTTTTTGGATGGTTTTTGGCCTTCAAGCAATTGGAGGTCTAATTATGCTAAGGCTTCATTGTCAACCATGATGGATGTTGTTGATCTAAAAGGTCCAGTCCAAATTCGTTACTATGGGCCAAAGAACATGAATCCTATAAGTGCATACACACCATTTAGAGATTTTAATGTTGGAGATTTTGTGTTCGTGAGACCACATGGTCTTGATCTTGTTCCTCTTTGGATGGGAAAAGCGAAGGGTGATGTTATCAAGGATGAAAAGAGTGAATATTTTGAAATGGTGAGAATTCAATGGTGGGTTCTTGTGAAAAAAAAAATCAAATTTGGATGAATAACATATGTATGAAGATTGTTGGAATGGCATGTGGAAATGTGATATAGCAAATCCATGACATTTCAACTATTCTTTTATCTTTTCTTATTCGAAAAAATACAACAAACAAAAGTCAAATTAATATTCATGCTACTTATGCTAGTAGAGCTAAAGTTTGATGCTACTAATGCTTCAACCAATTTGTGAAGGATGTTGGTGACATTGATTAATTATATTTACAAATTTTTGATGTCTTTTGTATCACTGTATTGATTGGATTGTCATTTTATTTTATTTTGAAATTTCTGTGTTGTATGGTTTTTTAAAAATATTTTTTGTTGAAATTTATCCATAAAAATTCTTGAAGACTAATAATTAATAATTATTTTGTTCCACTTGATCTTTAATCTCTGGTGGCCACCAAGTGTCAACTTTCCTACATGGTATGTATTAGATTCAAAACATTGAGTTTTTTTTTTTCACTTTTAATGGGAGTTGTCTCATTTGGTTCTCATAGTTTACATTTTTTTATGTTTCATTTAGTGGCCACCAAACCTTGAATTATATTTTAAAAAGTTTTATGGTATATATATTTGAAAAGTATTAGTAAATTTTTTGTGATAGTATGATGTTGTAGTTTTGCCAATTTGGCCTTTTTCCTTGTTTCAAATTCAAAGGGTTGACTTTCTTGATGGGAACACTAACATTTGACTTTCAATCACTCATGAAAATTCATAGTCTTATTTTAGATTTGATATGAATGTTTTTAACATAATGTGTACATGGATCTTTTTGGAATTGTTGGTTACAAAATTGTTTTTATTTGGAAATAATGTAAATTGAATTTTTTTATGATATGACATTCATGTCAAAGATGATCATTGATTTGTTAAGTCTAGTGGCCACCAAGTGGAGTTCATTCCATCCACCAAGTTGTATAAAGTCCTAAATTAAAATTTTAGTCTTAAATTAATTAAATGTGTGTTATATACAATGTACATTATAAACTTAAAACTTTCTAGCCTTGATTCCCTAATTTTTAATCATTAAGATGCATCATAATTTACAAAGTTTTTAACCATTATGTACATATATATACATCTACTTTATGTCAAATTGCGATTTTAATGTAATATATGTCACAATAAACATCACATATTGTGCATTGTAATAGATGAAAACACAAAGGTTACCTAACACACGTCATGAGCTATAGGAAACAAATCAATAGTAAGAATAGGAGGTGGGGTGGGTAGTGGGTACACTTGAAGGGCAGGATGCTTGGTCAGTTACAAGCACTTATAACCTAGTTACTTGGTCCTTCAAATGTACATTAGTACCTAGGCCCTTCCCATGGGTCAAAAGTACCCTATGTGACCTAACTTCCGTTTAAGTGAATGGTGATACCTCCTCTTTCCCAAGATCTTTATAACTCTACAAGAGAAAGTGATTTTTTCATATGAAAAGTAAAGCCGTGGAGCAGCTGTAGAAGTGGGGACATCAGTCCTTGTCTTTGAACTGTTGTAACGCCATGGCACTAAGCCCTGCACGGCATAAAAATCAACCAGATTTTTTATTGGGTATCACGATTTAAACTTTTTGAAAGCCTGTTTGCTGCTGACCATTGGTCATGTTGGGCAATATGCCCTTGATTTACACTACAAAGAAATCTAGAGGTTTTTATTTTTTATGTTTAGAGCTAGGACCTTTGTGTGTGTTTTGTTTGGCAGGTTGTTTTACATCAAACATCAGCTGAGATCTGCTTTTATGATCTGAAAATCTGTTGAAAGGCCTTGGATGCCTTCCATTTCACGAGTGGGATTTCACATCATCGTCCTTTCCACTTGTCCCACTACAGGGCTGAGGGTAGCATGAAAATGTCTCGACCGTTATATACAAACTCTTGTGTCATAAGCAAGAGCTGCATGATCTGCGCTTCTCAACAATGACCTCTTCACATGCTTCACACCCGGCAGGCACGAAGATCATGGTTTGCATGATCCTTTCCCACATAGTAATGGTGTCCTTCACACGTACCTTACAGCGGGGCCCACATGCATCGAACCTCTTTTAATAAGCAGAAAAATTCTCACATAAAAAAAAATATTTTTGGATCTTAAACATTCCTTCAACACTAAGTTAGAATTCTAGACGTTGACCAACAAGCATTTGCCATTGAGACCAAATATATTTTGATCACATTCCAGCAGGCAGACCAAACTCCCACAAAGTTCAAAACTAAAACATGCAATGAGCCCCAATAATAATACTTGACACCGTATAACTCACATAATTCTTTACAACCTAAGAGCATCTCCACCGCACACCTGCAAACACCCCCTTTTCATAACATTTTGCAGCAGGATAGTGTAAATCGTGCTGCACTCCTGTATTGATGTTGATTTTGCAGTGGTGATTTTAACACCTTCAAAATCATTTTTTCTCCTACAGATTTGGACAATGACTACTACTGCGTAAAGACATAAATGGTCTTTGAGTGTTTAAAGGGACTTTTATGATGTTTGTGGGTGGGGACAGTGATCGTTAAACACTATTCTATTTTAATATAAAGGAGTTGTTTACAGTTTTGTGGTGGAGATGCTCTAATAATATGCACAATTTAAATTTGCAGGAACTGGAAAAGAACATACTTTACAGTGAGCATTACTGAATATCTGTATTCAACAGCCAGGCTTTCACTTCAACCAGCTCTCCAGAAAGTTTTCATGCTCTAATAATATGCACAATTTGAATTTGCAGGAACTGGAAAAGAACATACTTTACAGTGAGCATTAACGAAAATCTGTATTCAACAGCCAGGCTTTCACTTCAGCCAGCTCTCCAGACAGCTTTCATTTTTGCTAGTAGATGATCATCAGAGGATACATACAAAAGTGCTCAGATACAGCTTTGAAAAGCTTACCCAATTTATTGGCTCCACACCTGGAATGAAAAGAGACTACAGAACAATGCAATAAGTTTTCATTTGGTCCCACATTTTGAGTAATGTTTACCCAGTGTTACTACTGAGAACTGGCAGCTTTGAGAGTTCATTATTTGGGAGTTTCATACAACTGTGTCCCCTATTTTAACTGTTGCCCAGGGTTTAAGGTTTTAGGTGTTGAACTTTGCTATAAGGGGGGAAGACTGAGTAGTATAATGTGATGTACTTGATAAATTAATGTTAGCTTAAGATAATATGTTTATGGTAAGTGAGTGTAAGTCCTAAAGGACTAGCATCATGTTAATAAGGTACTCAACACTAAAGTCCCTAACACCCAAGTGTGAATACACCTTTAGATTGTGTATATGTTGTCTATTCACTCACTTTTTGTTTTGCTCATGATAAATTTCTTGTATATGGAAATACCTCATTCTATGCTAATGGTTTACATTAAAATTGGTTTCTATCAACAACCCATGTGGCTCAAGCTCAGCAAGAGGTTATTTCTAGTATGTTCCAAAAATGTAGTCTATTGTTCCATACCATTTCCTTGGAATGGGTCACACTACTGCCAGTCTGGTACCATGTGTCTTGCTGACACCTGCAAAGTTGGTAAGGGACCTCATTTGGTATTTTTAGAGGGTATAACTAGGCTCGGCACCCACCCTTAAGAGTAGGTGTTTAGGGTTTATCTTAAACCATGGATTTACCAAGTAGATTTATGACATAATATTCATATGTTATTGCACAACTAAATGAAACCCAAGAATTTCTTTCACCAACATATACAAAACACTAGTAATGGGGTTTGCTTGAGGCTAGTTTCCCAGTTTTGCCTGGGTTGGTTTTGCTCGAGATTGTTCTCCCAAGGTATAAAAATTGAAACCTCATTGCCCTTCCAAAGCCTGTAAGTTGAGAATCCAATGAAAGGACAATTTTTTACAAAAACAAAATTCGTTGCATACATTAACATCATAATAATTTTGACATAGGCTTAGATGCCAATTGAGGAGGGTATAAGCTGACTCCCAACTTTCACTCTTCCTCAACATCATGTGGAAAAAGGTTTTAGTTGATATAACCTTACTTCAAAGAATGACATTGCAGCACTAGAGTGATACTATGCATTCCACTTTCCTCAAATCCTTAGTAATGAGTCCCAAAGGTGTAAGAAGAGATTTGAATTTTGAAATACTGAGTTTTAGAATTTTGTTGTGTAATGTGATATGAGGAATGTCTGGCCTCATAAAAGGCCAATTATTTCATGGTGGTTAATGTTCTAAAAAACAGTCATTTTCTTCACTTTATGAAACTTGTGCTCAAAACTTTCAAAAATTATTTCATATTGCTATATATTCTTGCAGATTTTTTGTGGATGGATGTATGGATGGATAGATAAATGGTTTATTACATGGCTGACGTACACACCACATACGCGTCCGCAATAGGAGCCAGACATGTAGAGCTTCTTCTGGACTACACGGGTTGCTTTGTCGAAGAAGACGGTGCTTGCCCCTTTTTACCTACCCCATACTGTCTTGCACAGCTTCGTATTTGCATGCTACAGTCTCCCCTAGTCGAAGAATGTCTTGTCCTGCATGTCACAGTTTCCAATGTTCCTAGGATTGTTTTTCTCCAGTGGTCGACAACATTTTCTGTAGAATTCAGATTCCCATGCTACAGATTTCTGCAGAACTTTTTTCTCGTGCATGTTACAGTCTCACATACTCTTTTTATCTCTTCAGTACATTTCGAGAATGTGAGAAAGCTTATTTGCTCTCTTTTTTATGCCAAAGAAATTGGAAACTGCTGCTGAGAGAAAGAAACAAAAAACTCATTTTATCACGAGAAAGAGAGTTTCTGATACTTATTTAAATGATAAAACGTTGGTTAACTTTGCTCCAAAGAAAAGAGACACTTTCATTATGAACAGTATAACAATCGTTTCAACCATGGGTCCTACATGGCGCCGTGCATAACTTTCAATAAGTGACTCCCGTTTTACGGGAAACCTTCACTCTACATGTACGAATACTGGATAACGAACACAAGAACAAATTCCTAAGCCTTCCCTACATATGTGCATGATCAGAGCAGCCTACCTTACTCACGATTCCGTTAACATTAAAGAAATGTGCTACTACATAAACCTGTATTTCAACACCTACACTTCAACAAATAAACATTTCAACACATGGAAACGTAACATTGTCTACCCGCCAGGAACTGAAAATCCAAACGAAACGAGTTACCAAAACAATCTGAGCCCGTCACAAAACAGCCGACGCCGAAGAAGCGCGATATGACCAACATTGTTCACATGTCATGACTGACTATTCGATAATCATGAAGCTCTCCTACCAGCAGAACCTCTCCTATACCAGACATATGGTTGGCTGAGAGAGATCGTAAAACAAGCCCAGTTGGAACCACCGGATGCCCCAAGTTCCATACCTCTCCCAACCAAGCACATGACCAATATGGGAGAGAGAAAGGAAGTCAGTCAAAACAGAGCATCAGAAACCGACTCCCTTGAACAAGTCCGTCGAATAAATCACCGTATCACAATCTCCCCCAGTAAACCACAACACTAAGCAAGACACCGCCGAGATCTATCTACAAATCCCTCCCATTCTCTAGACGGCGAGAGAAGCGGACGCACCCTGTGTGCACATCAAGAAGCAAAAGAGACAATGAAGGGAATGCAAAGCTGAAGCGGCAATAAATAAGCCACCAAGTAGGGCGAATTCTGTTGTAAAGCCATCTGAACCGTTCGTATCAATGTATCTGCATCGCACAAAGTAATTTGTCACCTCGGTTTCGAAGTAATTTGTCACCTCGGTTTCGATTGTCTGTAAAAAATCGAAGTCTTTGAGTCCCAATTTTAATTAATTAATATTTGATATTAATTTTGTACTACACTAGTGTGAACCCGATGCATAATGCACCTCTCGAGCTCCCCCGCCCAATCCTTCCTCGCCCGTATCTCCTGCTCGTGCTGGCCCCCGCCTTGTGCTGGCCCCCCTCGCCTCATGTTTCACCGGCCTCTGAATTAATATATTAGATTGGTAACTTCACCTTGAGTGAGACAAAATTGAAAGAACTGGATAGAGACCCCCTACTTGCTTGATATATATAATAATCTTTCAAGACCTGGCAAGATTGGTTACCCCCCCACCCCCCAATTAGTAACCAAAACTAATTTGAAATACACATCTATTTTCATGTGTGGTATATGTGTTGCCCACCAACCGGATCTTTATATATATATATAACATGGACCCTTTATAATGATCATCAAACTACAATGAAATTATGATTTTGTGTCTAATCTAATGGTTTTTTGCAATGTATTTGATTGACATTCAAAAAATGCAAAAGTAAATTATTCTAGTTTTCATCATTTTCCATTCTCCAATGAGCAATACTTGTGTGGTTTTTTTTTTAAAAAATTATGTGAATGTGTTTGAATGAATATAATTTTGTTTCATATGTGGGTCAGCATGTTCCCCTTATTTTTCAAATTATTGGTTTATGTTTCAAAGCACATGGTATAAGATCATTGCCATGATCCACCCCCATAGGAGTACAGGGGGCAGGTTTGTCCATGCACTTCCTTAGAAAATATGTATTCAACCTCGTCAAAAGCAATTATTATGACTATATCAAACCCTCTTTCATTTGGGTTCATCTTCATTCATTATTTCTATAACGACAATTAGATTTTGGGATTATTTTATTCATGATGGGAGACAAGCATATTTCCGCGTAGACAAATACTTGTCCTTTCTCTCTTGAAGGTGGTGATATCTTGGCTTTGAGGACACGATGTTGGAAGATGGATTTACAAATGCAATAAAATTAAATGTCATAATTTGATTAAGAAAGATGTTGATGATTAGCACAATGAAGCATTTCTAAACTATAAGTGGGGACATAGATAGTGATTGGCAATAAAAAAAAAAAAGGTTGATACGGGACAATTGAAACATTTTTTTCTCTTTAGAGATCAGCCTTTCTTATTGGTCCACCAGCCCCCAGAAAAACCCCACTCCTAAAAGAGTACTAAAATTAAACCTTCCCACATGGCCCAATGATGTAAGTGAAAACCATTTTAATAAAAAGTTCTTGCAAACTCGTCCAAGAAAGAAATTCATTTCATATTTCATCACTTCTCATGGTTTCATATAAAACTAAAAACCCAAACAAATGTATGGTATCAAAACTCGATACAAACATATAATTTAAATTAGATTTAAGGTGGCTTAAATATGTGGATATTATAAAATTAAATAATAAATGGGTGAGAAAAATTAATCCTTTTCACATAATATGCAAATATAATTTTAACATACAATATTCTCCTTGGGTCATTGACTCCTTGCAAATTTGTAGACCTCACATTCATGTGATAAATTTGAAAATGTTCTTTCTCTTGGTCATTTAAACAATAACCTATATCGTAATGTATGTGTACAAGTCAATTCCCTTGAATCCCCAAAAGGAGAAATTATGGACCTGTGATGCATATTGGCCCACCTCATTGATTGATATTTGGAGATAGCAATCACCAAGAAAGTTGAAATGATCACGATGCATGCCCCTTGGAACATTCCATCCACCATATGCACACAAAATACTCGAGATGTGTAGCCTCTTTGCTATGGGTAGAGTGAGTAAATCCAGGCCTCAAGTGTTTCTATAACTATGTTGACACTCACCCTATGGGTCAAGATCCATGCATTCAATATATCACACTCTTAGTTCACTTTTACTCTAACGGTGTGGGCCTCAAAGACAAAGGAAATTTATTCTATCTATGAAGGAAGGTAGTTTGTTTTGTTTTGTAGTTATGAGATCCAGTGAACCGGGATGCTTCAGATCGTGTTCTTGATGTCTTTGGAAAGCTCTCAACCAGGAGAGGGGTGCATGCATGGGCTTGAGTCCATGACGTTTGAACTTGTGGTGCAAAAGTTGTTGAATATTGAATGATTTCTTCACTGAATATTAAATTATACCTCAGCTAAAAATTTCAAAGGAATTAGAATGTGCCTTTTGGTGTTGTCGGAAAGATCTTGATGAGCAGGATTTAATGGAATTTATTTTTGGTAAGATTTGGATTCAGAATGTTGGAGATATTGATTTTAAAGTGATTTCTGCTGCTGAAAACTCGAATCAATTCCAAAAAACCAGGTTTCGGAAGGAAAAATCGGTTGAGGACATGGTAAACACTTGGGCAAACTGCACTGGCCATACTAGTGTGAATTAATGAAAAGTTTTAACATGTAATCCTGTGTTGTTAATAAGAATGGAAGTGTTGATTGGTTCCACACCCACCATACACCCAAGTCTTGTCACTGGAGGTTAAGTAAGTGAGAGAGCTGGCAATTGATTTAACTGGAATTCTGATCTTTTTTTGTGGCAAATACTCATGATGATGATGATGATAGGAGCTCCATTATTTTCAAATTTTTAAATATACCCAGGACCTTGAATATTGGTAATCTTCAACCCCATTGGAGTCATGGATGCCAATAACTCTCATCTTGGATAGATGGATATGAAGACATACTAAAGAATGTTTGAAATTAATGTTTGTGAGTTGGGACTGGGAAACAACTGACATTAATTCTGAGCTCATTTGAAGGGAACTGACACCACTGGGAACAAGGTCAGTACGTATCCAACTATAGATTTCAAAGCTCTTCTTGAAAAGCTCAACATGTCCTTTGACAGCAATCTAGGTTCACTGATTATTCTCTACACTAGGAAGCCAGATTACACATGTTAGGAGTAACAATGCTCATTGCTAACCCCTAAGCTAGACCACCCTAGATTGCAAAGAAATTTCCAACTGCCATTTTTTCACCAAAGCTTTTGATATCCAAGTACAAAGGGGTCCACACTCAAACAGATCTAGGGTGTAATTTTGAGGTGCTACAAAAGAAGTTCACACGCCCCCCTTGATCCAACCCACTCAAGAAAGTTTGTTGGCGTCATGAAGGTGTTGAGAACCCAAAATGTATATCCTTAACGGTTAAGGTTGGAACCCGTAAATGGACTTCCCTTACTGTGATGCTGGCTGGCCTCATGGGAGAAAATTCTGATGAGTTCTGGTGATTGGAATTGGACTTCTAGAGATACCAACCTTTGCTGGTCCAGTTTAAAGTTGCCCAGGATATGGAGTTTGGTCTATGCATTGCTAGAAGAGGACTTATGGATTGATCTATAGCAGGACCATACTTATAGACTGAGGACATTTACCATTAGGTTGCTTTGATCCCAGAATTTGCCCCAACAACAACTTTTCATTATGATTTTCCAGTGAGGCTCTCTTTCCATTAAGTTGCTCTGCTCATAGATTCTACCCCGATAACACCTTTTCATCATATTTTTCCAGTCAGGCTCTCTTTTTGATAGGTTGCTATGATGACAATTATGATGTGTTGTGACGACAGCAACCTAATGGAAAGCCACTGATATATGCTTTGTTTCTTCGTGGAAAGACAGTTGCTTCTCATTATAGAGAGAGGCGAGTGCTTTGAAAATATGTAAGCAATGTCAGGAACTTTCAGAACGCATATTCTCATGAGAAAAAGATAGATATCACAGTATGTTGACTCACGATTTGATTCACAACACATGTAATTGGTCAATGCTTGACCTATAGAGCTGTGAGATGACAATGAGCACAACTAGTTGAAAAATCATAATGGAAAGCTGCTGCGATCACAACTGAGAACTTCCTTCCATTAGGTTATTGCGGTTATAGTTACACATAATGTGTTGTGATCACAGTAACCAAATTGGAAAGCCACTGACATAAGGCCTTTATTTCTTGATGTAAGGACAGTCACTACCCATTCCATTGGAGAGCTGCAAGTGCATTGAAAATATGTAATTAATCACGTTAGGAACTCTAAGAACACGTCTTCTTGGGTAAAAGATGACATATATTTGACTCGCAGCTTTCATAGCTCTTGCAATTAATTAATGTTTGACCAATAGATGTACAAAATGATTCTAAGCACAATTAATTGAAAGAACTTAATGAAAAATTGTTGTGATCATAAAATTTGTGATCATAGCAACCTAATGGAAAGATGTCTTTAGATGTGCTCATAACGACTTTAGACCTTTACGTGTGAAGCATTGATCAGATCATAGAATCTGTGATCAAAACAACCTAATTGAAAGATGTCATCATATCTGTTCATAATTGCCACCTTAGACCTTTAGGGGGTGAAGCATTGACCAAATGGAAGAACTGTGAAATTTTCGAATCACACTATGAATCATCATAAATAACATTGTTCCATTAAGGTATTGTGAACACAATAGTGCATGGGAATGTCATCAAAGTGGAACCTTGTTTTTTTGTTGCATGGGAACGTCATTAAAGTGAAGCCTTGTTTTTTGTTGCATGGGAATATCATTGAAGTTGATCCTTGGTTTTTTTTGCATGGGAATGTCACTAAAATGAGACCTTGTTTTTTTGTGTTGCATGGGAAAGTCACTAAAGTGAGACCTTGTTTTTTTCATTGCGTGGACATGCACTTTTCATTAGAAAGATGTAACTGGACAAATCTGCAAGTAATAATGTTAAGAATCTTAGGAACATTTCATATAATGTAAGGAACTGACAAGAACATATGATCCCAAAAAAGAGAATGACAAGTGTCAACCTATGATTATTCATAGGTTGATTCATAGGACATTGAATTCTACATTTAATCACATGTTTGACCTATAAAGTTGTAAGGTAATTATTACCATAGCTAGATGGAACAAATGTAGTGAAAAGGTCCTCTTGAAGCAAAATTTATGATTAAAACATAATGGAAAAAAACCTTTAATTTATGTAGGACTACTTACTATTGGAAGAATAATGTCAAATGACATTGATTATTTAGTATAACATGTTTTACATTTTCAGAAATGTTTTACCAAGCAAGCCATAACATGTAAGAAAAGATTCATGAAACATTCTGGTTTTAATTCAAATAAGAAAATTGGTTGCATGGTATGATTCAAGTTCTAGTATGAGGTCTACAATCTAATTTCAAAGAATTAAACAAAGAACATGCATAACACCTATAATTAATCATCATGGTTTAAACTAATGTTGGGCAAGTAAATGATTTATCATATATTGATCTATGGTATAAAATTTTTTTTAGAAAACAATGAAAAGAATAAAATATAATAATATTGAAGTATTCAATAGAGTGTCAACTTTACATATTGCTATGCACTATGAAAATCTTGTCCCCGAAGTTTATAGTTCCATGCAAGTAGAACACATAAAACTTGCAAGAAACAACCTTGTGTCCTTTGGAATCTCAAAATCACCAAAAGTGATTTGAGAACATGCAACTTGATATTATATCCCAAACATGAATTATTCAAATTATGCTCACACTCAAATTAGTTCCAAACTAAAATATAATTACTTACATTAATCATATTAAGACTAATATAATCAATATTTAATTAGGCAACAAACACAACACATTGGACAATAGCTTGGCCATCCATTATCTTCTTCAAAGGTCCTTTTCACAAGTTATTTTTCACAAACATTTCACATTTCACATTTTCACAAATATCATGTGAAATGTTATTTTCAATAATATAATAACATTTTTAAAAAATATCATCTCACATTTCACAAATATCACTTCAATGTTTTTTACAATATTCAATTAAATTTTTTAAAACCTTCATAAACATGGATACCATTCACTATCATTCTAAGCTTTCAACTTTTTAAACCCATATTCATCTAATTTGGCTTTTCCAACTAGTTCCATTTTTATCCATTTTGAATTTTTTTTATTTTCACATTTCATATCATCCAATCGATCTATCATTTCACTAAAATGGATGGTAGGATATAAATTTTTTAAAGCACTTACATAATTTTGAAGGATTTGAACTTGGAATCTAGATAAACGTACCATTGAAAAAGAAGAATAAATGGTAAACATTAGAGTTTTTCTATAAAATATTTCAGCAAGGGGTAGAATTGCTCATTAAGGGTTTAAAACATGTTGAAATGGTTATATGAATGTTAAATTGCTAAAATAATTGCATTGGGTGCCACAATCAAGATCAACTATTTTTTATTTTTAGGAGCGTTAAAGGGAGTTTGGTCCTAAATGTGATTCCCAATGCAAATCTTGAAATAGGTAGCCAAAGGATGGTTGCCAAACATAGTTGCATTAAATGCAAATCAACAATTTCATACTAAATTTTGTTGTTTGATAGAAAAAAATGGACTATATAGATAACAACAAAAAGGAGATGACAAAATGGAACCACAAACTCGTTAAACTAGGTACAACTTTAAGCAAAACTTTATTGTTTACTAGATTTGGATTTGCATTCCTTTGTTTTAAAGAGTTTACTATTAATCCTTGAATGCCTAATAAGTAAAAAATGATATTTAAAAATATTTAAACTATAATAACTAACAATTTTTTTCCAAAAAAATCCAAAATTTTCTTTTGGTTAGCTAATATGGTTATAGGCTCTGAATAATATCTTGAATCTTGACTCAAGAATTCCATGTCATGCAAGGGGGGTTTAGATGAAAATAAGGACTGTAATGACCTTATTGTATGCCAATAGGCAACAAAAAACTCATTAAAGTGAAGATAATGATTTAGATGATATTGAAAATAACATTTTTTTTCCATTTCCAATTTCAAATCATGATGTTATAAGACATATAAAAATATCTCAAAAAAAATATTTTTAAATGCTTAAAAAGAATTTAAATAATTATAGTTTTTGGAAATTTGAAAAGTCCATAACATAATAAATTAAAATCACATTCCATTCATTCAATGGATCTTTAGTTTTTTAAACATAATTCATCAAATATCCCAAAGTTTCAAACACATAAAAATAACAAATTATAAAACAAAAGTCCATATCCATGAGTTTTGTAAGTGTGACAAAAAATGTGGGCAAAATTCAAAAGTCCATTATTTATTGGCTATCCATGATTTTTATTTGATTTTTTCATTTTTGAAAGGTTGATTATAATCGCTTTATATAAGAGAGTCATTTTTTTATTATTCAATGGATCCTATTTTTTTTATTTTCTTGTACCTAAGGAATATAAGAAAAACTATCATTGTGATATCCATATAAGGTGACCATAGTGTATAAATACCCATCTACAACATTTTTAACATTAGGAATAACTTGGACTTAGTGGAGAAAAATAGGTCAACTTGAAGCCCAACTATAAAAGCATACTTAGTAATTAGAACTAGTTTAAAAGGTAGAACTTAAAGCTCTCAAAATAGATGAGAAGAGTTGGATGCACATGATTTGAATATTTCATTGATTTCAAAGATCTATTATAATTAATTTCTTAAACATCCTATTTTATTTCCTTCATGTGCAATTTTTTATTTAGTTGCAATTTTAACATTGTAACTTCCATTAATTAAGTAATATAAATTGTTATACAAATTAGGACTAATTTCTTTTCAGAAATATTTTACCAAATAAAGGGGAAGTGTGAGCACAACTCCCACCTCTTTAGATTTACTACTCCCAGATGCAATGAAATAATGTTCACACAAGAAACAATTCTTGTACCGAATTCTTGTGGAAATGATGGTATTGTTTGGCAAAACATAAAGGACTAATGTTAGGTGGGGAAGTATGTTTCGTGTGAAATTCAGTACCACTTTGGAATTCCAATAAAAACACTATTATATGTAGGGTAAAGCTTGATGGGGTTGGCTTTTACACTAAAAACAATTCAGCACAAGTTTCTATGAGAACTTCATTTTCATCTTCAAGAGAGGAAACCAAATTATCAAAACTCACACTATTAACTAGAGGAAACAAAAACATTTAAGCTTCATGTATCACCTAATCAACATCCTATTATTTCACCCCAACAACGTACAAGACCAAACAAAAAAAATGCATGGACCGTGTGTGTGAATTTGGTGTTTCATCTTTTGTTTTTTTTATTGCCTACCCATCATGCGAAAAACATGGTACCTTGAAGGGATGCAATTTTTTTATGGGCCCAACTTTGGGAGTTGGGCTTCTTCCAATTGTATTCTTTCTATGGCATCTATTGTTGTGTTTATGTCCTTGATTTGGACCATATATCGGTGTTTGGTACCCCACACAACATGGCAAACAAATCTTAGGTACTAGAAACCTTGATCTATCTAGGATTATGGGTGGAGATGGAGACAAAATTTGCACACTATTTTGCCTATGGTAGATGCCAGTCAAGAGCTCACATGTAAGAAGGGGTGAATTTGCCAAGGATGATCGTACTTTCTTGAGTTCTTTTTCTTGGTTCTAAGGATTGTATAGTTGCATAATTGTGATGGAAAATGAGTACAACCAAGTCTAGAATTGTTGTATCTTGTTTACTATGCACAATATCATGTGCACATGGGCATTTGATTTTACAAAGTTTTTTTTTGTTTTTATGTACTGCATTCGCAAGGACCAAAGTGAATGTATATGAAACAAAATGGAACATGTCCCAAAACAAATCATTTCAATTTTGCACCCATTCATGAACCAAAAAAACAAAAGAAATATGGCAAGTCCAAAACTCAAATTATTTTTTTGTTGTCTCAATTACAAGCATCGATACCCACCAACATAATATTGTACCTACAAGGCCAATTTGGCACTATATGGCTAGATAATTATTAAAAATGGCACCAAGCCGCAAACTAGGTTCCGAAGTAAATATGTTCTTGCCTACAGTTCACCTTTTGGCTACCCAAGCCCTAAATAGCACAAAAGTTAAAACACATAAGAACTTGGGTGAAGAAGAATTACACCATTGTGACTCTTGAGGATTCCAAATTTTTTTATTCTCTAAATTTTAAATTTGTTGGCAAGGCAAAGAGATATTATGTTGATAATCGTTATAGAGTATAATTTTGTTTTCTTCGCCACTCCTCAAATGTGCACCCAGCCCAATTGACTTTGTCACCAATCCATAACCACAAAACTAAATATGAAAATAAACTTTTCAAAAATGGTGATGGCACCCATCGCCCACAAAAATTTATGTAATTCTTTCAAAATATGACAACGCGATTGAAAATATTCAAATACACATGTCATGATGAGTCTTTTTGTTTGGTTTGAAATTTTGCACAAATGTGAAAAATAAATATGAAAAGAGAATATTCGATCATTTTTTTTTCTGAAGAAAAAGTCATTAGATTTGCAAAAAATTAAAAATCATGTTGTGACATTTCCCTACCAATTTTGGCTTGGTAACAAATTTTTAAATATTCAAATGGGTTCCTAGAACATGTCGTCATTTAATGTGAGATCTCTTTTGGGTTCCTCGTAACTAATGTCATGCAGAAAAATGGAAAAAAAATCATGATTTTTTTTTTCTTATACAACAACGTGTACATTAAAATAAATTTTTTTAAAAAATTTCCCCTTAGCTATGACCGATTTGTCATAAATATTCATAGGTGAATGTAGCTTTCTTTAAAAGGAACATATCTCCAACCAATGAGAGGAGGCCAAAGAGTCAAGAGGACCAATTTTATTTTATTTTTTTCCCCCTTTGGGGCGGGGAATTTTTAGGATGTTTATGTTCTCAATAAAGTCCTCATAAAGTTCTCAATGCCTTCACATCAAGTTCTCAATGTCTTCCTACTAGTTTGCCCTTTTTCTTCCCCAAGTTCCTAGTGTGTTTTATAATTCTAGTTTGAGAGTGCAAAGTTGTATTGGGGGAGGGGGTTTGTGATTTGTTCTTTTGTTGATGACCCAATCAAAGTGGCTGATTGCAACTCCCCCTTTTAAAAAAAAAAAGGAAAAAAAAAAAAAAAAAAAAAACTCTTTAGGATGCACCTCACAACTAATTAATTAATTAATTAATTTTTACTTATTAATGCAAAGTTGTGTCACCCCTTTGCAACAAACTCCACTTGGATTATTTCATTTGAGACCAAAGTCTTGAAGGCCCCTCCTCATACATTTGGCAGGACATTCTTTATACACCCCAATTGAACTTCAAGGGGTCAAAAAAATTAGCAGCACTTTGAGCAATTCTGACATAGTTTGCTAATAATGCTAACTAGCCCTTGGGAGAACCACCACCCAAGTTGGGACCATGGTAAAAAAAAAATCCCCAAAAAAATCCATTTAAAATTATTTCAAAATATTAGAGAAAAAAAAATCTACACAGAATAGACTAAATCAAATCTAAGCATTTTTGGGGGGCTTCGTATGGCCCACTTACTTAGAGACCTCACTCAAAACGATGAAGAAGGTACCAACATATCGAAGAAGGCAAGGATATTATTGTGTTTAAAATTCATTATAGAGTCACATAGTAGCTTAAGGGATTTTTATAGGCCCCTATGTAATAGATCTTCTTTTTTTTCTTTTTTTTATGAGGATTTTTTTTGAAAGATGATAATTTATATTTTGGCTTGTGTTGAAACTTGAGATTAGTTATAATAATAGAGTTATAATAATAATAATAAGATCCTGAAATGATTTTGAGAATTTCATTTTTAGAGGATTTTTGGGAAGATTAAATATTTTTGCATGATGAAATATTTTGAGTAACTTCCATAACTCTTCTTTTGCCTTAAGATACACCCTTCTCGAGGCCATAGCCTGTAGTGAGATTTGAGCAGGTTTTTTGTGTAAGTAAGGGTTTTGGGAAGGTGAGCCTTGTGTGTTGTTAGATCCTCTGTGGATTTACTGGCAGTCTAAGCAGCTTTTTTAGCAGGTCCAGCCCATGTATGTAGGGTAGGCTGCCCCATGACCGAGCACCCAAAATAATCGCTGCTTGCAGGTTACCAAATAAGCATTGCCTTATTGGTGTGTTCATATGTTGTCCCATCACTGAACCCTTGTTGATAAAAAAAATTGAGTTTGGCATTTTTTTTATAGTTCCAACTAGTGACATTCAGGTTATGTTTGGTTGGTCATGGGAGTGTTAAGAGCATTTTTATAGGGAGATTTTTGTCATTTATCTAGCGGGAGGTTTTTGGTGATGAAGGGTTAAAGAATATTGTAACACACACACACATATACATATATATGTCTGTGTACATCTATATGGCAATTAACCACACTATTGGACCAAATTGTTTGGTGAAGGGGGTATTTGATTAAGGTAGAATTATAATTCTTGTTGTTCTTTGACTAAAGGTAATGTTTGGACATGGGCTCATATACATCACAAAGTAATGCACATACATCTTGCAAATCTAAGAAAATCCAAATGTACTTGGGGCTTTAGGTTTTTGGTGAAAGGAAAGATTTAGGGTGGATTTACAAATAATGAACTATGTGATTTTTAGTGTTTGGTGATGAATCAACTTTAAGGGTTGAAAGGGGTACAACACGTTAAAAGACTCTAATAAATTTCATCCTAAAAAGGGCATGTTTTTATTATTTCCAAGACTTAAACACAAGTCGAGGTTAAGGTTGTGACATTCTTCTTCACATAATAAAAATCAATGCCTTAATTAATATTATGCGACTTGTTTGGAAGCTCCATTTCTCATGGACCACATTTTTAAAGTCAAATCTTTGATGGTTGGTTTCATGTTATTTGAAATTTTTGAGGCCCACCCTTTATATTTCATTATGGACCCGACCTCTTGTTTTCTCAAGCCTTTGTCACAACATTAAAGTAAGGCTCGTAGCATAATGTATCCATTATGTCTTGATTAAGGAAATGCTTTTCAAATTCATTGTCGACTTGAGTAGTTGCAAATGATAATTGTTGTTTAACATTAACTATAGTGTGCTTGAACAATGCCTAAGTGATTCATACAAATTTTCCTTTTTTAGGGTTGTAGCAATCCATCATTATAGAAGTACCATCAATCTAAAAACTCAAGTTTTCCAAACTAGTATTCAATTTAGGTGTCCAATTTTTCACAACCAACTTGGAAGTGCCATTCACTAAGTTTTGATACCTTATGAGCACATTAGATGTGCTAGGCATAATGTGCATCAACAAACCACATGTTTACAAATTGACTTAACATTATCACACACAAATCACAAGTTTTGAGAAAAGTTGGCCAACAAGTTTAGCCCTTTGTGCAAATTTGGCATCACACAAGATAATCCTAGCATTATCTCAATGGCACATATTAGGTTTAAATTATTAGCATCAATAAGAACTTTGTGTTTGCATTTTGCTCATTTTGAAGACCAAGGTGTGATATTCACTTAGAATTCATTTGACGAGGACCAACATCAAAATCCATTTTGTTTTAACATTTGAAATAATGTGCCCCCCCCACTTGTTTCTTGTATGTCAACTAGTTCAAGGAATTCTTGGGTTCTTTTCAACCCATGGGAAAATTAATCATACAAGCTTTGCAATGTTTTTTCAATCTTCCCCACTATGCCCATCTTTGTTGTTGAAAGATGTTGTGTTGCCCATCTTGTAAGGGTTCAAATCAAGTTTGATTAAGAACTTGATACAATGATATAAAGTTCAAATTCCAAGGGCTAGTTAAAAAATTGTTAAATCATTTGATTTGTATATATCATTTGAAGGAGTTATGATGTTTCAAAAAAATGGGACACATGGTGTATTAGTTTTGGGAGCTCCAAGGAAAATGACCATTTTGATGTAGTCCCCATGGGAGTTATAAAATATTTTATATGAAGAAAGTGATGAATCTTGCAATGAATTTGTGTGAGTCATGATTCATTCCTGCACAATTTTTGTTCAAAATGCACTAATAATTATTTTAGTTTAATTTGTATAATTTGATATGAATAAAAGTTGAACTTGAAAATCTCATCTTTCAGCTCCTATAAAACTCTTTTATCTTAATGCATGGAATTAGGGAATGCATTCCAAACTTTGAAGTCTTGCATAAAACATCAATTTATTGAAAATTTTACTTCAATACCTTATGGTTGTCAATGTCAAGACAAAAAATACAAATATAAACTATATGAACTTGATTACACAAAAAATTCAATAATTAAAAATAAAAAGAAATCTTCATTGGTTGAACAAGACATGATACAAGTTACCTTGTATAAAAAATACATAAACCATAACTTGCGTTGTCAAGATTGAAAGGTGGTGCCCTTTAGAACTTTTACTTGTAATAATCGCATGGAACCTTTTAGAAATTCATCAGCCATTTAGAAACTTCCACCAATTAAGTTTTCTAAAAACTTATAAAAACTTCAACCAAATATGCCTTCAAAAAACTTGTACGAAATAAAATTTTAGAGGTTTCTACCAATTAGTATTTCTAGAACATTTCCATAGATTATTCTTTCTATGAACTTTTAAGAACTATAGAGAAGGCAATGCCAAATCAACTTGAAAAGGTGAAACAAGATTTTTGGTTTGTAAAATTTAGGTCAAGATGTACTTGTGTTCTTAGGAAAGGGCATTAGCCCAAACTAAAAATGGCTAGAAATTTTATGAATGTAATATTCATGTAATCAATTAGATGCCAAAACATGTACCTTGGATGCATTTTTTGGCAACTTCATGTATTGCTAGATTGTGTGCTTTGAAAAACGGTGGAGTTCTTTGTCATCCATAGTTACAAATGGTTTGTATGTTGCATATTTTAAGGGTTCAAGTGGTTTTAATCATGTAATCGAGTGTTGCTTAGGTTGGAATGACCATGCAAAGACTCTTGTTGAGCATGTGATACATTGTAAAGTTTTTAAAAGGCAAGATTTGCACACTTTTGTTGGGATACTTTTTCAAGGATGCAAGATAGGAACATTTCAAAGTTTTGCAAGTCAATGTTTCAAATGTAAAAAAAAATGTTGGAATTGATGTGTGTGCCAAATTCATTACAACATTAATAAAAAATGAATACCATTGTCAAGGTAGTATGTCATTGATGAAGTTTTTGCTTGGTCTAAATATCACATGTCAAAACAATTGGCATGTTCCCTACAATCTATGCTTTTGAATATGCTTCAATTAAGTCAATTTTACCTAGTCAATTCTCTTGGGTTATCTCTTCAAAACAAAATGGTATACATTTCCAGCAGCTTAGTTCCATTTGGAAATGCATGATTGTGTCAAATGTTGTGACCATGGATGATGCTTATAAATTACTATTTGCTTGTGTACAATAGGAGACTCCAAATTAAAGAATTTTAGAGCAATTCAATTAGTCGAGGATGTTGAAGATCTTCAAAGGGGAGAAAGTAATCGTTTTGGATGAGGCGACCAAAATGCGAAAGAAATAATGTCATAACAAAAATTTGACATCCAAGTCCTTGGGGGAATATTTGCCATTGCAATGTAAAGAAAAAATTGAGGATTGTAACGTGCAAGTCCTTGGGGAGTATCTAATAGTGTTGGGTAGATATCATTTTTTTGGGATATATACCATTTAAAAATACTAGTGGGTGCCCATGCCCTTCGGACACTGTGAAGTCCCCCGAGAACATTTTCAAAAAGATTCTAATTTTTTAAAAATGTTCTATAATGAAAATAATTATTAAAAAAAATTGGCCCCCCCCCTCCCCTTCCCCGCCGACCCCCCCCCACCCCTTCCTCGCCCATCCCCCTCGCTCCCCCCCCCCACACCCCTTCCCCGCCCGTCCCCCCCCTGCTGCCCCCCCCCCCTTCTAGCCCGCCCCACTCCCCCCCACCCCTGCTGGCAGGCAGTTACTTTCTTCCTTTAATAGCCGATTCTGCCATAGAAATTGTGACAAGGTTGTGCAGAACAGACAACCCTGTAACAAACAGACACCACCACTGTTGCCTTTATATATAAGATATGTCTTTCTTTTATTAGTTAGATAAGCATTTACATTTTAAAAATTAAAAAAAAAATTAGATGTCTTGGCTGGATATTAAAATTTTCACATTTTTCAATCTAACCTTGATATTAATGTTCTTGAATATATGTCATTTATTTATTAGTTGAATATTAGTAGATTTGGATATCAAAAATTGAAAAATTCACCTCCAATTATGATGGGTGCCAAAAAGAAAATAAGGGGTGAAACATCTCCAAAAGGCAACATCTTTTTTTTAAAGAGAATATTTTTTCACAAATCTTCTTTTTTCATAAAAGCACTTGAAAAAACAACTAATTTTTAAAGAAAGTATAGTCACAACAATAACTACTACTAACTACAACTTTGAAGAGACCTAAAGATTCTCACCACCCTAGTTGCATCAAGGGAAAACAAAAAACATAAATAGGTGTGAGTTTACAAACCTAACTTAATTAAGAACCTAACCTACTTACTAAGTACTAACCTTGATATCCAGCCCTGGATCTGATATCTAAGTTGGACATCAACATTTTTGTATCCAAAATAGTTCCCGAATATCAAGGTGCCAGATATCACAAGGGGTGATATCCAGAAAGATATCATATCGGATATCACTCCCAATGCTATTTGTTGGATGTCATTATGATACCCACCAAATGTACTTTTGATATCTGAGGTAGATATCTAGAAAAATCCAGATGTATATAGGAGTATGTGAGATATATATATACTGAAGCAATTGTAGTTCAATTTTTTTAAACTTTTAATTTAAGAGGAGGGATGGATTCAACATTTCTGGACCACAATGTAAGACTTTGTTGTAGCACCACACATTGCCCTATGCCATTACACAAAACAACAAGAATCTAAGAGGGAAAAGGCAATTCATGCCCCCTGGAAAGCAAATCATCCACTCCCTGTCAAATCTAGTCCCACCCACAAGCTTTGTTTCATCAATCTGGCTCCACCCACAAGCTTTGTTTCATTGAATCTGGCTCCACCCACAAGCTTTGTTTTATGAATCTGGCTGCCAATGACACTTCACCCTAGGCCCAAGCCAACAAAAGTTCAACACAAACTGGAGAGGCTATGGGCACGATGAACTTTGGAGCTTTCCAAGAAACAAAATTCCAGTATAGAGTTGAGACTTTTTCAAGGGTGAGGCCTCTTGTGTCTTTTAGCCTTTCTACCACTAAAACCTAAGATAGAAGATTTTACTATGACTTGATTGTTTTGCTAAGCAGAACAAGTGTCTATCGGTGCAGGACATGAGTCATGCAGGCTACCACACAGCATCTTTGATTGGATGTGTAGAAGGTCTCTCCCTCTAGATACAAACAAACACCAGAGTACTACTGACAAGGGAGTGTCCTTAGCAAGGGGAATCCCTTGTAGGGGTGGGTACTAACCAATTGAGAGAGAAAAAATGGTGAACAGAGGGCACCGAATCCAGATTATTGATGAAAACATAGATGACATATGGACTCTATTTTCCATTTGCTAATAACATGTTTCCAGTCAAATTTCAGGTCTTTTTGTTAGGACCTAGAAGCAATTGGCCAGATCCATCCTTCTTGTTTTTTTGCATGGCAAATTTCATGATCAAATCTTGATGTCTACCAGGTAAGGTCTAGAATGATCACATTTTTGAAAGACGGGTATTCTTTTGTGTGTTGGAATTGTAAGATCTTAGTGTGCAATCTGATGGGTGTCCATTTGTCTTTCTTTGCAAAAACCCAACTACTATTAGAAACCCACTAGAAAGTTGAGGTCAAAAGTTCCCATCTTACAATTGGATGATCCCACTGTGTATATTAAGTACTAACATGGCAAATTTCAAGAAAAAAACTGATTTCTACTGCACCTTGGTGTCTGTTGTTTATAGGTGAAATTTCATTGAACTTATGCTGAATTTGGCTTCATAGTTTTCACCCCAATTGAACTTTTTTTGAAGTACTTAACCTCAATTTGCTGAATACAACTTCCCTTCCCAAGAGATTCCATATTGAATCCTGGTTTCTTAAGTGATTGCATCCATACCTCTGTAATCCATAACTACAGATGAGCTTTTCTCGCTCCATAGATACCAAGATGGGGAGTCTTTAAGGGAGAAGATAGTTTGGGTATAACTTCAAGCTAGTCTGCAGCAAGAAACCAGCTGCAACCAACCAAGGTCCAGTTCATGTGCCAGAAGCAGCTAAGGTTTTTCGACAACAATGGGTTATCTCACAGTGTGATAATAAAGGTCCCTCCTGAGGGGTTGGCAATGTACTACTAAACCTCTTGCCCTCCTCCCACTGACTGAAGAATGCCTCCTCCTTTCATCCTTGGGAGGACAGATGGCATAGCAACCTACTTAATGTGAACAAGCACAATAGTCTGGAACTTTAGAATAAACTGTAACCCTAAACCCTAAACCCTAAACCCATCTGACGTAGATACAAGTCTGAGGGTGAAAGAGTGGTCAAGATACACAAAGGAATGGTGTTCGAGCGGAAGTTTGTATAGTAGGTGGCAGCTATAGATTGCAAAAACAATGTCACCACATGTACAAATGAACACTAGGTATGTCAAAGGTGGGGACTAGGGTACTCCAATCTGAAGGATCCCAGCACAAACTGAATGCAGAACAAATGCATGAAGGGCATACACAGTACCACCCACAAGAGAGATGATGATGTCAAAGCAGGTGGCACAGATACTGCTGTGCTTCTTGGGTTCATCAGTTCCTCCTCTGGACTTATCCTAATGTGCTTCCTTAGTGATGAACAAAATGTATGTGTTTCCGATTCCACAAAGCTCACAAATGCTGGCAGATACTAAGAAGGACATGATGATCACATATTGGGAGATGGGAGAGAGCACGATTCTCACCCCAACATCTGTTCTGTACATTGTAGACTCGGTGCTACCAAGGCCAATTCGATCATCTCAGCCAGACCTGAACTGCAAGAATTGAAGAAAAGAAACCCAATATCCTCATCATAAAGCTCAAGGAAGAAGAAGAAGACATAATATCTAAAGACACACTCACAAAACCCCTGAAAAGAAAGAAGAGTACTTGTGGTCATGCACTAGACTTGTGCCCCAAAAGAAACAGCATCAACAACAACAATAACAACAACAACTGCTGTTATGCAACAAATCTGACAAAATATTCTAGAAAAAATTAGGAAAGAACACCAAACCCACACACAAATCTCCCGCAAGAAAATGCACTTGACAGTTTGAGTCACCATTAGAAACAGACCAAAAACTACAACAGGAACAACAACTGCTGCTGCTGCTGCTTCTGCACATTCAACAACAACAAAATATATTTATGTATGAGGAAACAAGATCTTGATGATGATGATAACAAGGAAGACAATTCATTTGCAAATTTGAAGGAAAAAAAGAGAATAAAAATAATGGGTGACTTTAAGGATAGCTCAAAACTCGGCATGAGGGCCCAATGGCAGGCCCAAAGACAGGGTGACTTTATGGATAGCTTACTCCATTGTAGAATTTCCATTTGAGCTCATGAAGCAGGTGACTTTGATCTGTATTGGGAAGTACTGAGTTTTGGCGGGGAATTTTCTAAAATGTGAAGAATTTGTTGCCATCCTAATCAATCACTAACATTCGGATATTTTTGAAGAACCAAGGGCTGATTGATGATGTAGGGAAACATACATATTCTGTAGTACCATTGCAAGTTCATCAACATTTCAGTGTTGAATAATTATTTTATTTTGAAGATTCCAGTTCTGATTGATATATAACCATCATTGAGGGGGGAAAAAAAACAACTGCCTAGGCATCCGCATATCTTTGCCAATTCTCTCATGAAAATCGAATGGTGCATTGAGTTCTCGAAAGTAACTGGAACCAGAGATTCTTTCATTCTGATTTTATTTTTTTCCAAAATCCAAACTCAATTAGTACTGAACTCACTTAGTAGAATGGCCAGCATGGTTAGATTCAAAACACTCACTTAGTACTGAACTTGATGGTTGTGGAAAATCTCTGAGCATGGTGGAAAAGTTCAGATGGATCAAAAGTATTGCAAGATCTCATTTTTGTCAAACTTTTTTACAGTGCAATATCCCATATTGTTAAATCGCTCTATGGCTGCTTCCCATTGTCAATTATGCTCATTTTCACAAAAGTTTACCAACTAGGAATCATTACAAGTTACATTACGAGTTCACAACACATACACCATCGCAATTTTAGCTAAATGGTGATGATATCCTGGATGCAAGAAAATGCTACCAACATTTCGGCTTAGATGTTTGAATGTTAGGTATTTATTTGCAGGACATTCATTATTTGTACAATTTATTTCAAACTTATCCTCCCCCTACAAGTTGCAAATGGGTCTTAGAGATTTTCAAGTGTATAACTTGTTTTGCTTTGATAACAGCACAACAAAATTGCTGATTTTGGGTTTGTGATTTACAAGTATATCAGCATGTGCAATGCAATTTAATTCCACATCGGTTTTTGTGACCCAAAAAGTTTTGCAAAGACTTTGGTAAAGAAGGGATTTGAGAGTTTAACATCCTTGAAAGAAGCACACTCTTTTTTTGTCTGTGTATATATATTCATTCACCTAACAAAGTACAATAACAAGAACGGCAACAAAACTGATAAAAATGACAGCAAAATTGATATAAGTGCAACATAATTGCCAATTGGAAAGATTTTTTATTGTGGAAATTTTTCACCTGGTCTTTTGGATTTTCTCATAATCCCATCGTCTTACACACATGCATCGAGCTGATGCAAAATGTTAAAAGAAACGTATACCCAAAAATGTCACACAAAGTGTGTGAGAGTCATACATGCTAAAGAATCAAAGGGGCTGAATGTTTCTACAATTCTGTTGGCCTGCCTTGATTCTTCCATTGCTTTTTATTCATTTCAATATGCAAGGAGGAGGCAATTTGAAATAAACTACCCATCCATCCATCCTTCCAAGGAGGAAGATCTTACATATTCTTGCAGCAGCGGAATTTGGCAAACACAAATGGATATTGCCGCTGGTAAAAATTACGGAATGAATCACGCCACATCTTTGGATGTGTTAGTGGTGAAGCACCTTTCAATACATAATGGGAACTGTTGAAAAAATCGCTTGAATACTCAGGGTACTCAACCATAGGCTTGAACCCAGGAAATGGCTGAAAAACTGAGGATGTCCATTCCCAGCCATCTGAGCGCAGCTTGTGCACTTTGGTTGCATACCCACTTTGGAGAATCTGGTGATACTCGGACTCAGTCATGATGCGGCAGCCCACAGAGTGACAAAATGCTTCTGCCTCTGACAAACTGACAAAAACAGGCTGATCTGCAACTTTGGACCAATGATCAGTTGAATCCACAGAATGCACATAATACTCTCCATGCACTTTGGACCATGTTGCTGGGTGCTTGTGTCCCTGGTCCTTGAAGAACTTGAAATCCACTGGTTGCCAAAACTCCTCCTTCTCGTACCCACCTTCCTTCACAAATGCGAGGAAATCCCTCACTGAGACAGGCTCTGAGCTCACCAGAAACTTCTCAGACACATGAGTTGTGAATTGCGGATACTCATTGTCCCACATGAAGCCATTGTCAGCTACATTCCCTCCAATCATCACATTCCCGTTGGAGATCTGCACCATGTGAAATTCAGCTGCTACATTTCCACCCATCGTGGCATTTCCATTGGAGATGGGAACCATATTATTTCCAGATGAGTATATGGACGACTTCTGAGCTGCTGCTGACAGCTTCTTCTTCATTGTTGTCCCACTGTTGATTCCAACATGAG
The DNA here is from genome assembly GCA_963920785.1 of Sphagnum contortum. Taxonomy (NCBI): domain Eukaryota; kingdom Viridiplantae; phylum Streptophyta; class Sphagnopsida; order Sphagnales; family Sphagnaceae; genus Sphagnum; species Sphagnum contortum. Next base: position 14,341,303 of record OY987289.1, on the reverse strand, counting down.
AGTTGTTGTTGTTGCCATTGAACATCTGATGAGGTAGTGCATTGAAACTGTTGTTTGAGGATTTTTTCTCAAACAACTTCTTGCGTTCCTGCACCAGCATGTATGCAAGAGTTTCAAGATGCATGTATTCGTGTTCAAGTGCCAGATTTATCAACCGGGCGGATATGCGAGCATCATCCATAGCTTCCATAAGCTCCTCTCTCACATGCTGCACATACTCAATTATTTCTTCACGTGTCGGCCATTGTACTGGAACCTCAGGATGGCCATGACACTTGGATGGATCGGTGACAATTGGGTCAATCCCTCGTGAGAACATCACATCAAACTTGGTTGGCACCTCATTGGGCAAAAGCTTCAATTTCACAAATGCTGGCAAATGTCCACTACACAAAGCAAAAAGTAGCCCCCAAAAACATAAAAATCTTTGACTTCATCAATGAATCCTCTCACATTTGCAACAACAAAAAAATTTGTAGTGGAAAAGAGAACCAATGTCCCATCATTTGCAACTTCGAAAGGAAAATTGTGCAAGCAAGAAAAAAATTTGATCTTTTCTTCCAACTCCAATATAGTCTAAGATTGTGAGTTCCACTTACTAGTAGAAGCAAAAAGGGTGCCGGACATCAATAGGCTTCATGCTCCAATCAGGGAGGTTCCTGAAAAAGGCGTCAGTTGCATGCCAGCATCGAATGTATGCTTCTTTGAAAGGTATGAGCATTTGCATACCCCATGTTTGATCACGCCAAGCCATGTCAATAACAAGCCCGGATTCATTGGCCAGATGGTTGAAATCACCAACTGTGAATTTCCTTGAAACTTCAACCAACACTCTCTCCCCTGCCCTGCCACATTCACAAAACATCCAATGTCATTTGCTGCTCTTAATCCTCTGAAATGCTTTAATCCCCAAAGGAAAAAACAAAAAAAAACATCAAACATTTGGTCTTAGTTTTACAACCTACATACTGGCCTACCTCCTCCACAATGGGGCTTTCTTAAAACCTTGAGAAACAAAGTTTCCTTGAGGTAGGTACCTGGTCAAAGTGCATACAAGTGTAGGGGGTGAGCCTTCTTCTTTAAAAATACCTGATGTGAACTCGGTGTTGGGGGAGCTTAAGGTCAGTTGGAAACTTGAGGTACATTTCAACTTGGTGCAAGTGTTCGTTGATGTCAACTTCATAGACCCATGATTCCTCATCCTTGGTTGAGACTTCATGACCCAATAAAGCAAGTGCATTGCGCATCCCATTCTTTATGAAAAGGCATGTTACGCCCGCCTTGTCATAGTATGCTGCTCTGAGACGTTCCTGATCCTTCCACATATCTAAAACCACCCCCAACACAAGATCATGAAAACTTAAGAAAACTTGCAAATCCCAACCAACATCTACATCATTGAAAAACATGTAGAAATGGTTAATCAGAAACTGGAAACTCCCCACCAAATTCTACCTCAAAAACATATAGAACAAAAAGAAAATACCCAATTGAACAAATCAACTTAAATCTCTGTACTACCCACATTAAACAGAAGCTGAGATTATGATCACAAAACTCACCGAAAAAGCTTCCCCAAAAAAGTGAAAAAAAATCAACAAGTTTTTTGGGGTGTAAAATTAAGAGAATGAAGTGGAGCATGTAACCATTTACCTGCGCACAGGAGTATTTGGCAGTGAGTACCAACAGCAGCAACAGCATCACGGAAAAATTGAACTGCAGCTGAAGCAGAGAGATTGCCCACACTGCTACCAAGCCACAAAATGCATACATTTTCATATGGGTAACGCTCCCGAACAATCTTCAAACCCTCCATATAATCAGCTTGCACCATGTCCAAGTCTTCATGCTGCAGCCCATCTACATTTTGCATCAAGTTCTTGTATGCTTCTTCCAAGAATGGGCCTGACACATCAATCCCCGCATACCGACACCTGAGAAAAAAAATTGCATGTATGTATTTAAGAAAAAAAACGTATGTATGTAGACAAACAAAAAACACCCAATGATCAATTCTCATTAAGTGTTGAATTTACACTTCATGGTTTGGATTTTTTTTTGGTCTCATGTTATATGCATGGTGGCGGGTGAGATGACACAGGACACAAAATACACAGGACACATTCAGCATGGAGGAGCAATGAGAATTTTTTTATGAGAAAATTTTTTAAATGGAAAAAAATAAAATTTATAAGCACCTTCCATGGCAAGCTTGAATGGCAGACAAGATTTTGGCAGTTTTGCGAGCAGTGCCACAACCAAGCTCAACAATGACACTGTGCGGTGGGATTTGTGCAGCAATTTCATCCACATGCAGTTCCAGCATGTGGTCTTCAGCAAGGAAAGGATAATACTCCTCCAATTTGGTTATCTCCTCATAAAGCTCAGATCCTTTCTTGTCGTACAAAAGACTGAAGGGAATTTCCTTGTTCCCCTGTGAGTTCTGAAGTCCCTCCAGCACTTGATGCATGGTAGTGTTGGTGGTGGTGGAGTCCCCATCATATGACGACGGCATTTCTGCAGATAATTCCTCAAATTTGTGTCCTCTTGGATTCTTGAAAAGTTTGTTTTTTCTTCAGACTGGCCATCATCATCACAATCCCCAATCCAAAGTTTAGACTACTGTTAAGAAAAAAAAAAAACATTTCTGAAATCACCCAATTTATGCAACACACAAAAGTCTCAGCTCCCAAATCTGCACAGTGGGCAAAAATCTCAAATTTGTGGAGGAGCAACAGTGATGATGATCCCCAGGCAAGAATGAATGACACAAGAAAAGAAATACAAACAAGGAGACGAAGAAAAATCGTTGGAGAAGATAAAACCCAAAGAAGAAACCAAAGAATGTGGTGTGGAAAAAAAATCACAGAGAGAGAGAAAGAGAGAGAGAGAGAGAGATGGGTTTGGAGGCTTACATGCAGTGGGTTGAATTTGGTAGAAATTGGAGAGATCCAGCATCAGGAGCAGGGATTGTTGTCAAGCTGTGGAAGGGAAGGGCATGCCAGTGGCTTCTTCTTCTTCTTCTTCTTCTTCTTCTATGAGGAGAGTAGCGAGTTTGTGATAGAAAGGAGAGACAGTAGGAGCAAGAACACCATAGCTCTGTGCAAGCCTTCCAGCTGATTCATCTCCTGTCTGGCTGACCTTTTGTGGCTTGCTGCTCTGTCACACCCACTTCTCACACTGGTCAATGGTGCATGATTCAGGTGCAATCTGGTGCATCTCTCTCTGTCTCTATTTATATCCATCTACCCATCTTCTTCTTCTTCTTCTCCCCTCCACCACAATCTTTTCAGTGCCAAAAAGGATGTAAATTTCTGGTGGTGGGTTCCAAAGGGAAATAAATCCTCATGCACCATTGGAAAAACAACAACATTCTCTGCTTGAAAGCTGTGACACCACTCTGGACAAACTTCCTGTTTTTCAGGAAGAGCACCAACAGTGTGTCACACACGCAGACAGAGACACAAAGAGACCACCCATTTTGCAAATTGAAGCAAGACTCGTAGCTTTGCAAATCCTAGTGAGCCACAACGGCAAGTTCACACCAGATCAAGAGTAGTGTACTGCTCCAAAAATGGAAATGAAATGGGGACAGAATCAATCAACCAAAAAAGCACATGAAAAAAATCTTCAAAGAATTTAGAGAGAAACAAAAACCCACAAACTAACAAACACCCATTAGAAAAAAAAATCCAAACTCCCAAAACAAAACTGCTTCACTAAACAAACAAATAAACAAAGAAAGAGCTGCAACAGCAACAACAGCAGTGGATCACCCAAAAGCCGGAAAACACACACACACACACACAGTGAAAATTCATAGCACTATATATCTATCAAACACAAAAGAATAATTTTTTGTTTGCAACTGATTTCACATTTCTACAGATGAGAAATGGAGTGGGTTTGTCTCGATACCTGTGTGAGTGCAATCAAGCTCTCAGAAAAAAACCCACAAAAGCACAACAACTGCAATTGACACAAATTGCAAATTGACACAAAGTGAGTGCATCAATATTGATGATGATGATGCTGATGATGCTGATGCTGATGCACAATAGCAACGGATTGTTAGCTAGCTGGCTGTTGAGCTTGAGAGAACAATGTGTTGGATGCTGGCATACTTATACTACCATCATTCCACTCCCACAACACACTACTGCAAACAACAACAACAGAAAACCAACATTTCCTGGTTGTTGCTGCTGCTTCCCAGATTCACAAAAGGAGATTTTCTAGATCCCAATTCCTGATCTAAAATTAAATCCTAGTCTCACCCAAATTCCCAAATTCCAATAGTTCCTGATCTTTTGGTTCTCCTTTTTCATGAAGAATGAATGGACTTCTTGGGCAGTTAAAATCTGCTCAATACTTACCTCTCTTTTTCTCCCTCCCTTCCTTCCTTCCTTTCTTTCTTTCTTTCTTTCTAAAGTTTTTGATCTTGTTTTCAGTACACAAAACTATCCCACTCATCAATATCTTTTTTTCTTTTTCTCTTTCTCTACCTTATTAGTGTATTTCAATCTTCTACTTTTCGACCTTTTTCCAACCAACCTTTACAAATGTACTCTGACTGGACATGGCAAAACAATTGCCCAAACAGCCCGGGTGCCCAACCTAAGTACTCTTTATGAATAGCTTTAATACGTGAAGAAAGAATTCATACTACCCATTGGTTGTTATGTACATGGATGTTGTTCTTGCCCATACTACCCATTGCTTGTTATGTAAAGGATCGATGTTGTTCTTGCCCATAGTCAATGTAGGATTTTGCAAAATGGACGCTATCCTTGATTGACAAGAATGGACGTTATCCTTGATTGACAAGATTTTGTTAGCGTCGAAGATGTGCCAATCTCAACATGTTTTGAATTGATCCTTTGCCAAGGGAAAACAACAAAACAACATCATGGGTTTGAATTTCTCGTGTCAAAATCTTTTGTGCTAGCTTACACTAGTAAGTAGGTAGTCTTACTTTGAAACAATTCAGCTGGGGAGTTCAGTTGGAAGCTTCTCACACCAAGGCCATGCAAGCTATACCGTGTAATTAACGCAAATGGCTATATACTTACAAGTATTGGTTTCCTCACTACATATATGAATATATGGTCTAAATAGTGTAATACAAATTTGGTTACAATATAAATTTATGTAAATATCAGCTTTGGAAAAGAAAAGAAAAAACTCTTGAGTTTTAGATGGAGAGGCAAAATGGGGCCCTAAATGGAGAGTGGGTAGTTTGAGAGGGGTCCTACAAATCCCCCCCCCAATGAATTGAATTACAAAACTAACCATTGGATTCAAAGTGTACACATTCAAGAGTTATTGATTAAAATATCTTTGTTCAGCTCATTGCTTAAAAGCTCTTAAAAATACCCTATGTAATCATAAATAAATGAATGTGAAAATATTATAATTTACCTCAGTTGCGCCGACCTAAAATTCAAAGAAACTCATTTGGGGTTTATCAGGCATCCTTTGGGCGGTCTGAGTGGGGTCCTAAAATATTTTTAAAATTGAAATTCAGCGAATAGAATCAAAAAGCCTAAAAGATAGACCATAAAGATTGTGTTAAGTGTAAAAGGTCCAATTAGAATTGAGGAAAGAATTGCAAAGAAATGCAAAAACAAAAATTGGGTGCAAGGGAGAATGGAGGTGTGAGAATTTTGAAAGGATGGAAAGGTTTGAAACTTGGAATTATGAACAACTTGAGTTTAAAGGAGCGACCCCATGCACAAGACAAAGAGAAGGAATAAAAGAAAGCAAAGGAACAATGAAAAAGCCTACCCATTGACAAATGAGTGAGAGCACAAGGTAAGGATTCCAAGAGTTGAAACAAATAAGAAGAGACAAAGTATAATAACACAAGGCATGTAGAGAGGAGTGAGCCAAAATAGGAAAGATAGGGCATAACTTAGAAGACATGGAAGACCCATGATTATTTCTTGTATTCATAACTTTTTATGTATGTGGGTTAAGTATTGTTGACTAGTAATGAAAAATACTTTGGAACATCATCCATCTCCTTTTGGATTTTTTTCATCCTTCATCAAGGAAGGCCATTAGGAACATCATGAATAGGATCAAACTTTTGGACTTATTATGGGTGCATATTGTTGGGAATTTTGAGAACAACAAAAGAAAAGAGGAACAACTTTTGAACCCTTTTTCCTAGGTTTTTTTTCTCCGCATCTTGTGCCTCCACTCGTCAATAATCCCATATGCCAAGTATTTAAGCTTTTTCGAAGTTCATGTACACATTCGAGGTTTTGATGAGGATAGACTACGTTCTTGTAGTGTAATAGATATGGGATTGATATACACTTCTTTTCTCAAAACTTTTTTTTTTCTCTAAATTTCTTTTGGGTTTGTTTCAAGACAATTAAAAAGAGCCCAAGTTGGGCCCCCCCCCCCCTCACATCTAAAGAATGGCAGAGCACTCCAACAACGGCCTTGCAATCATAAGCTGCAACAACTAAAAGAGCACATAAGAAGAACATTCGGTTGATGCTCCTGAGCTCGAATCAAGGGAGTTGAAAGCATATCGAAGATTGTCATTAAAAGTAAGTACGTACAGGCTACCTTCTCCTGGCTATGGATCAGAAACCATTGGAAACCATTGGTGAAGCAAGAGTCTCACCCATCTAGTCCATAGCCTAGTGTACTAATTTGTGTGCCAATTGGGCAAAGGAAAGGATTCATTCCACTCGGATCTTGTACAAGATCAATTGGGTATATGCCTTTGTTTTGGTTGTTTGGGTGTGTTCTCTTTTGGTGCTTTATCTGACACACCACGCAAATCAACTTGAGTGAGAAGACTAAAGGCCTTGGACTTCCACATTAGTACCATGGGAAAAAATTATCATAACCTCTTTCTTTTTCCTTCTAAATATTATCAAAAAAAATCGCATGCTTAGACTAAATCAGGTTCTTTTAAATTATATATGTTAAGTGTTTATTCCTCATCTTGCAACATTATTAATATATCATCTTGACTCCCAAGTCACAAAATTTCTATTGTTTTTGGATCCACCCATCCATTACAACAACATAGACAACATAAGTGTTTTTGCTTTTGAAATGCTCAATACATGGACAATTGTCAAAACCCTATATTTTGGGCTACCTTTTTCCCATCCTTTATATGCAGACTACATGGACCCCTTCACACTCGTGTTCATATATGGTCACACCTATTATCTTCTTGTCAACCATCTAGTAATCCATGGTTTCTACATAGATCAGCACAACAAAGCCTTGTGGCACCAACATCTGAAATTTTCTCTTCGCCCACCAATGTGCCACTAGATGTAAATCAATTTTTAATGATTTTTCTTTAAACAATTTTCTAGCAAAAATCATTATTATTATTATTGCCCTTTTCATTCGAAAGTATGCTCATGTTCTCACTCAAAATGCTCTTTGCCCTACTTGATTACACACTCCAACTATATGGCCTCCCCACCCACACATTCCCCCCTCCCTTTTAGCCTTCTCGCTTCAATTCCCATCCAATTGATCAATTCACATATTGCCGTTGAATCATTTCTAAAACCAACTATCATTCGATAATTTGACAAAATACAAGTCTCTCTTTGACACCATTCATCAATGAGGATGGTTAGTTCACTCCCTCTTAGTCCTCATTGTTAGTTACAAAGAGTAGGAGGAGTGCACTTGCACGCATCTTCCTCATCACTAGCATGATTCCACGTCCCACCCTCCAACATCACCAATCCAATAGACAAAATATTATTGTCTACCAAAAGACATGTGAGCCCTTTGTCCAAAATTAACACTTTCTATCTCTCAATTTGTATTTGATGGTTCTCATGAACTTTCATAGTAACAATAGTTATATAAAGGAGGGAAAGTATTGTCCCCCATATCCATAAAGCTTCCACCACCCTTAACAACTTTGGCTAGAAAAAATGACAACAACTATTTATATCCATATCCATATTCATATCCTTTGCAATTCCAATTTGGAAACCCTAGAGCTCTAGGGCTAATGGTGGGGAATTGGAATGGGTGAAGCACACTAGGAAGCACACAAGGTGCATGGTGTGGTGCACCATGTGTAGTCATTTAAGTGAAGGAGGGTAGGAAACTCCTTTTGAGAGACAAGAAGTGGATAGGGGTGTGCCAAGGATTCATCTTGCATTTTTAGGAAACCCAAATTCTCCCTCCCCCTTTCAAGTGTGCCCTAAAGCAACAATGGGATTGGTGCAACACTAGGTAGGTGGCAAACTGCATGTGCAACATTGTCATTATGGGGAAGGAGACCAAGAAACTACTTGTGATATGCATGGATTGTGGACTTTTTAGACTCGAGGTTTGAGCAATTTTTTTAGCATGCAAAAATTTCTTGTCACTTGTGTAGAAAGAAAGTGTGTGGTTGCATTGTTTGTTATGTACAATTCTTGTGGACTAAGGAGCATTATTGTAGGCCAAAAATGGGTGACAAACATAGTTAGGATTCACTCAAGATAGTTAGGATTCACTTAATATTATTTTGAATTTTTTGGGTTGTTCTCAATGTTTTATCATCAAGTTCCCAATGGGTTCCCCAACATGTCCCAATAGCACCTCACTTTATCCCCTCTCCTTTGCCCAAGTTCTAATCTTGTAACCTATGTAAGGAACCCAAAAAAAAAGACTACAATATATATATATATATATATATATATATATAGGAAATTTCCAAAGTTTTATTCTTTTTATTTTTGTGATGGGCCAATCGATGATGTCCATCACAATTAATTTTTTTAAATCCCACAATTAATTAATAATATGAGTCACACTATATCAACTAAGTACATACGATAATGCATTTGACAATAGGGGCTTGAAACTTCGGCACACAACGAGCATGTTATTAGAGTGAGTGGTATTGTTTAAAGTGGTGGCCAAGCATTTGGAATATTCTAGGATTGGAATTCGATTGATCCTCGTATACGGACTTTCCATAAGCTTTTCTTAAAGAGAACTTATGGCACCCAAATGGCTAGTGGAGGACCAAGTACCCAAGTCCTTGAAACATGGGTACAATTTTCATCGAGAGGAGGAAGAGCCCACACATGAAGTACATTTTTGGCCATCTTGGCTTCCGGTGGAGTTTTGGGATCTTCAAAGTTCTCATAAACCTAAGGTGCCCACACTCATGGAGGATAGTGTCATGGAGGGTAGTGATCTCAACAAGAAAAAAATTCCAACAAAATAGCAAATTGTGTCAAATGTACTTATGCTCACACACCAAAATTTTCACAAATTTTTCAGTAAAAGAAAAATTGTTGCAAAAAACTCCAAAATTTGTCCCAAAAACACATGTTTACTTCCTCATAAAATCGGGCTACGAATGTAGAAAATGAGAAAAGAAAAACCCAAACGGAGGATAATTACCATTTACCATTGGGCCAACTTCTTGGCTTAAAAAAAAATAAAAAAAAAATCAATTTTTCATTTCAAAAATAAAATAATTTTTTTTTTCTTGAAATTTCATCACTTCATAAACTTTACCATGTAGACCTGGAATAAGTGAAATGACTAACTGGTAGCAACAAGGTTTTTTTTTTTTTTAATTAAAATTTTTCCTTTATTGTGGGCAACTAATTTTGATTAAAAAATATTTAAAATATTTAATTTCTTTTTTAAAAAACAACAACAACAACAACAACATTTACTAAAAATAATTTTAATAACTGCCCAAACGGTGTAAAGGTACAAGTGACACACTCATTCTTTGGACATCGTCTTTCTCCTCTTCCTCTTGTAGCCGCCACATGGTTATTGACCAAGTTGGCGACGTGATAGAGAACCGACTTATACAAACTAACAACTGATTGAAGAAAAGCATGGTGTAGAATGTAGCCACCACAGCTGCAAAACAAACAAACAAAACGATTTATATAGAAAGTGAAGTGAAGAAAACAAACAAACAAACAACAATCATGTCGTATGTGTGCGGCGTCGTGATGCCACAACAACAAATCTTCACCAAAATCTTCACCTTTACCACCCCCCAATAAAAAACTACTTACTTTGTTGCAAAAAGAATTTGTCTCTCTCTCTCTCTCGCTTTTTATATATGTTGTTTAACAAACTTGCTTTGAAAGGAAGCTTGGCTGCCGTGTGCTTTCAATGTGTGTGTTTGTGTGTGTGCTTTTTTTTTGTGGGTTGTTTGCTACACTTCAAACAAATGAAAAAGATTTCATCTTCAATTGTTTGTAATGTCAACACTTGAAGCACTTCAAGAAAATTTCTAATAACTATATTTTTATATACACATTAAATAATGCCTCCTTAAAAACAATAAGGAGGTATCTATCTTATGCTTAAAAGGGTTTAGGGTTTAGGGAGCTCTCTTGCTCCTATCATGGTTGTGATCTATGTGTGGGGGTAAAGCTCAAGGGTCTTACTAGAAAAGGGAGAGTTCACCTTCCCTTAAAGCCCATGGCGAAGGGATTCATTGAGTGTAGGGTCTTACCGAAGGGTATTACTTGCTCTATTTTTATTTTTATTTCTATTTTCCAATGATACCCAATGAGTATTCACCAAGTATCATGGGAAAAATGGAATTTTTTTTTTGGAGGTGTTTTAAAAATCAAATTTCTGCCAGAGCAAATCTTTTCCTTTTTCGGAAATGCCCATGAAATAGTAGTAGGAAAAAATATGCTGGGTAAGGTGGCCTCCATTTACAATAACAAAATTGGAGGAGGTCTTTAAGTTGTCATTATGGATGTTTGTAGGCATATATGTCTAGAGGCTTATGATAGATATCCTTTGGTGTCATCATGCTTTACAATGGGTAATGCCCACTATTGGAAACGGTTTAGGCTTATGATGGACATCCTTTGGTGTCATCATGCTTTACAATAGGTAAGGCCCACTATTGGAAATGGTTTAGGCTTATGATGGACATCCTTTGGTGTCATCATGCTTTACAATAGGTAATGCCCACTAGTATTGGAAATGGTTTAGGCTTATGATGGACATCCTTTGATGTCATCATGCTTTACAATGGGTAATGCCCACTATTGGGGCACATTTTGGCAAATAGTGCTGCAAATACTGGGCTTAACTTGGCTAATTCTACTAGGTATTTAGAAATGCCTGAAGGGTTTAGAATGGTATTTCATCAACCATGTACACACATTTCAACCATAGAAATCAACCATGTATTCTAGCCATTTTTCAACTTGCCTATGCTACTACTAGTTGATGACCTACCTACAGACCTTAACTCTAGGAAGGAATGTATTCTAGCCATTCTTCAATTGTGCCCATTCTTGTGCCCCAGCCCAATCCATAGAAATCCCATGGTGGTATACTTTAGGTCAAAAAGGATATATATATGACCTAATATGACCTAATCAGGCCCCATGCTGCCTTAAACAGCACCCATGTTGGTACCATGGTAACAATCTCAGATTTAATTTTAAAATTATTTCTAAAATATTACAATTATCCCATGCTTAGTATAGACTAAATCAGGGTCTCTGAGTTCAAATGCAACATTTTTCAGGCTTAATTAATATGGTCACTACCTAAGAAAGATGAAGACAACAAGTTGAGTGCTGGGTTCACCCTTGGCCTTATTGACTCTAGTAACAACTATGGGCAAATGTAATGTAATGTAATGCAACAACTATAGGCAATCCCTAACATTACATTTTGCCCATCCATAGTTGTTAATGGAAGTCATTACAAGTCATTACAAGAGTATATTGCTGCAAAAAATTTCCCTCTCAATCTGCCCTTTGCCCTCTTGTCATGTTTTTGCACCCATAACCTCCTCCCATGTTACCAGGACCAAAGAGGGGGGAGGAGGTTTAGGGTTTAGGGAGCATGTAACATTGTCAGGTATCATGTGCCAAGGGCTACCCCCCAAGTGTATATAAACATGGATGAAGTGAAAACAACATCACAAGAATGTTCCCAAAGAGAGTTGCATGTAAGAAATTAAAGGGACCTTGGGAGCATTTGATCTTGAAAGGCAAATCATAAATTTGTTTGCAAAGTGAGGGGGGGTACCTTGGGTCATTGGAATTAGATGCAAGTCCACAAAAATCATCTACAAACAACATTGCCATGACATAAATAAGTAAACCTAAACCTCCAACTAGCAAGCAAGCAAGCAACAAATGGAGGCAAAATACAAGAAAAACAAGCTCACGGTTCACATGGTAATGAATTTAGCTTGTGAAAAGCCTAAAAAATCAACTGCAAATTTCTTCTGTTACTCTGGTTGTTTATTGCACACACTAAAGTTGGAAAGACTTCATAAAAGCTCAACTAAATTCAGGCACCAAACAAATAGAACATTATTTTCTCATCACTTTCTTGAATTTGTTTCATTCTCTTTTGAGCTGCTGCAAAAAGCTATTCCAAACTGAGAAAGAGGCCAAATTGTGTATATTCATGCATTTCTCATAATAACCCAAAACCTCCACTTTCTCTAGAAAATTCAGCACACTGAAGAAGTGGGATCAAGTCAAACTAAGCTTAGATCATTGCTATGTGTGAATGGTTAGGGTGAAATGACAACCACTTTGGGATTGGACACAAGATGCTTGAAGAGCTTGATTTAGTTCCACCATGACATACTGCAAAATGCCTTGTTATTTATAGACTGAAAATCCTAGTGTCTAACACCTACACACCCCATACAAGTTGGATTCACCTTCAATCACAAGGAGATGGCACATGGACCCTTATCAAAAACACTAACATAACATCATCTGAAATTTCACTAAAATATGGAGAACACAAACACATACCCCCCTCCCCCCATAAACACCACATGCAACATTGGAAACACACATACCTCAAAAAACATTGACATCACATAGGCTTTTCGACCTATTGTGGAGATTTGAAAAAAATTGAATGCTTCACATTGTTCCTTTATTCATCATGGAAGCACTTTGCACTAGCTTAGGGTTTGGGAACTTGCAACCAACAAATCACAAAAATAGACAACACAATCAATATGGGGTGATTGCAAGGTAAGGTGGATTGATTCTGGCAAACAAATAGCCATATAAAGTTCATTTGGTAGTGTTAAAATTATAGTCTATTGTGATATCATTTTTTAAATGGAAGACTGAAAGTGGTTAGTGAAATAATAAAGATTATTTGAATAAAAATCAAACTAAATATCTCTTTAACATGCATGTTAAGAGAAAAGACATTATTATTCATCAAAAAATGAATATGATATGAACTTTTGAAAATGAGGTCCATTTTAAATATTTAAAAGTTCATGTTTTCCTGGGTGAAGGGTACTAAAAATTCTTTGATTTTCCGTGTTGTGTCACACTTCAAACACCATCTTCTAATCCATGTTTTTCAACTTTATGTCACATAATGACACTTGCATCAAAACGTCCAAAGTTTCCAATTTATTTCAATGAAGCTCGCAAATGACTTTTGATAGCATTTTGTAACTGAGGGTTGAAGAATAAGAAGGATTGTACTTTAGAAATAATTTTTAAAAAAAAGCGTCATCCTAACCTCATTTAAGCCTTGAGTAAAAAACTAACTAGCAAGATTTATAATGGTACCATGATAAAAACAAAAAAACCCCAAGTTCTTCTCTTGAGTTGCTTATAAACATGATCTTATTCTACCATTACACTGTATACTTCTTTCAATGGGCAAAAAACACATTTTGAACATTTTTTTGCCTTTCAAGTTGCTTGTGAGGGGGTGCAAAGAGACACCTTGATTCTGAGCCACTACAAAAAGCTGTGAATTAATCTTGAGGAGTAATAGATGGACCTTGGCACGAGCTTTATTTGGTCAAATTTGTTGGGCGCTGAGTACTTGGAATGGATCCTTTATGAAGGATCAAATTAGCTTTGATCCTAATAATTAGAAAGTGAAGTATTTGTTTTTTTCTCTCTCAGCCATGTTTTGTTGGTGAACCTCATTGAAGGTGAGTTCGGGGTTCACCTCAGCCAATGAATTCATCATATGTGTTGATTGGATTTCAGCAATTATGAAAACAACCCACAACAAGCAAAAGCTAAGCTAGTTGTGAAATGTCTAACAAAAAGCAAAGCATGATGGCTTTTTGGTGCATCTGAGAACTACACACATATTATTTTGTGCAATATTTCTCACAAATATTTTTGGAGAGAGAAGAGATTTCTCTGTCACAAGAATTCAATTTTCTCCCAGAAAGGTCATCAGATTTTGAGGGGGAAAAAAGGTTCTCAAATGGTCATATTCAGAAATTGTTTTGTATCTTATCATTAGTAGAAACAAAGAAAGTTTTCATAACTTTCCTTTTGCAACTAAATACTTACCTCTCTGACCTCCAGCCAAATTTTACTACTACCTCTTGTGGATAGTTGCCAACCCCCTTGGCACTAACTCCAAACCCCTTTCAGGAGAGTGCCACCAGGCAGGGCAGTCACAAAAACCATGCTTGTTCATGGGTGATTCAAAGGTTCATAGGTGGGTTTATGGGCAGTTCAATGGCAACATGGCCCATAAACCCCCCTGCCCCCTCTTTGCATTGCCATTAAAAGAAAATGGGCACAAGAACCCTTCTTTTACAAGGCACGGTTTTTGCAGCTGCCCTGAACACCTGTTACAAAAACACCTGATATGTAAGCCTGCCAAACTTTATTAGTCAAAGCACACACCAATTGCATATGGAAATGGAAATACAAAAGGAATGGACCTAAATTGAATTCTTACAAGCCAGAGGTAGAAGATTGAGAAATGGAGATGTAGTTAAGTTGTAAGACGACTTTGCAAGATCTGGCTCTCAACCAAAGATGAAATACAAATGTTTAATCATCCATATCCATATTTTGGATCCATACCAAATATCAAATATAAAAAAAATCTGGCAATTTTTTTACTTTTATTTCCCCCCCCCTCCCTTTAGGCAAATGAAATCACCAAAAAATCACTTCATTTTTTAATTTTAGATTTTGAATTCCACTTTTTGACAAAATTGTGCCCATAAAACTAAGGGTTGGATTCTTGTCCTATGGATATGTCTGGTCTAGGACATTTTGGTAGTGAACTTGGGAAATTTAGTGGGAGATTTTTGGTAAATAAATACCTCGTCAGGTGGATTCTTGGGTGGGGTTCTATTGGCAATAATTTATTAGATGGGTAAAAAATGAACGAAAAATTTCCTAAAAAAGAAAAAGATTGCATAACTGTAGGCTGCAAAAGTTTTTAGGGTTTAAACTATGTAAGTATAAAAGGGATTGGCCAATATAAACCTTGTTCACAAGGTAAAGGTGTGCATGTGGTGAGCCTTGTTCCACATATATTACTATATAAATAAATAAATCAGTAAATAATTTAACTATATTTAAGTAATATTTAACCTCCCACAAGTAAGGATAATCCTCAGATACATACTAGTTGTGTGTGGAAAAAATAGGGTAAGTTTGAAAGATTTATTTGTTGGGTACAGTAACTAGAAATAAAACAAGAAATAAATATCATCTCAGTAGGGAATGTATTTATGGATGTACTTATTTACCTGCAAGTATTTTAAGGGGAATAACTTGCCCACCCACATTTCTATGGATCACATCTTGGGAAGGATACTCCATAGATCCGCAAGACTTCACAATCTTGAGAACACCTATCAAGTCCACAACATGTTTAGTTCTACAACACTTGCATATTTGATTAGTTCACTTATTTACATTATAAATTCTTTAATGCAAGCCACAATTGATGATCTAAGTCCAACCCAATCATAAAGCACTCCAATCACAAACCTTCTACTGTTTGAAAAAAAACCCAAAAAAAACTGGAGCACACCTTATCTAGCAGAATTTTCCCCTGGCATTTTGAACAGCAAAATTTCCACTCTTGGATGCTGAACAAAATTTCACATGAATTCAATTGCTTCATCTTCAATCAACCACACCATCCAAACAAATATCTACATATGTTGACTTTCTCCATAATGCATTTGCAGAAGAGAATGTCATTTGCTACCTTATGAATTCTTGGATTCTCAATTTGAAGAAGAGAATGAAAGTCGAATCGGATAGGTCAAACCTGGAGTTGACACTTCACAATCCGGTGATGAGCAGAATCACTTGGACTTATGTGGGGATTATGATGCCATGTGCTTATGCTCTTACTCTATTTGGTTGCTAAAGAGTGGATTCCCAACCCCTGAAAGAAGATGGAGTATTATCTATTCATATCATACACTAAACCTCCACAGCTCATTTTGGAAAGACTAAAAAAGGTATTTATGAGATTAATAATTACATCAGACTTCAATCTTGTACTGGTTTCTACATGAAGGGTGAAATCTCTGCAACTGGTCGGGTCGCTTTCCTATAAACCAGATGAGTGATTTTTCCATCCTCCCTTGAACAGTGAAACAGCTGTTCCGCCCATACACGCCTTAACCTCTTTTTCAGAAAAAAAGGCCTCATTCGAATTTGCAGGTGGCAGCACATGCCATGCATTAGTGTATCCACACTCGGTTGTCACAAATGGAAAGTCGCTGCCACAATGAGCAAAAACCAAGACAAAAATTAGCAAATGGTTGGAAACAATGTCAGCATTGAAGTTGTAACAACAGACTAGCCAATTTGGACTGCATTTGTGGAGCCATGCTTTGTTCAGCAGTCTCACAATTATGACATAAAAACCTGGCCCTTGGAGAGTACACTTTCAATTGCAATGTTTCATTTCATGGTTGGAAATGAACCTGCCCCACATGAGGCGATCTGCCCCATATGTGTCTAGAAGCTGTTTGAGCATCTGCCAGGTATCTTTGTAGGGGAAAGGTTCCCGAGACACACGGAAAAATGCACTCAACTTCACATAGACCTGCAACAAGACAACAGAATACATCAAGACACTGGCTGTAGTAAAAGAAACTATCATCACTAATAAAAGACACCAGCATTGTGCACCCATTTTTGTGGTCTGATATCTGAGCAGAATGGAAGGAGGCAATGGGTCACTCAACTAATCCTGTGCATATACCTGTGGAAACCGAGAGAGGCCCAAAAGATGTTTCAATGCATCCTCTTCCTCCACATTCCTGTACCACTCATCTCAAATTCACATAAGAAAGTCAATCACCAGTTGTAGTGATTACACTTCCACAAGAATCGGTTGAAGTTAGTCAGTGGATTCTTTTTTGGAAAGAAAATGCTGGTAACTGTTATAAACCTTTGAAGAAGTTTACACCTGTTATTATGAAGAGAAATGTATACAAAGAAAAGAGACTATCTATTTTATTCCAGAGAGAAACTCTACAAGAACATGTTAAGGTAACTAAATAAATGTTCTTTCAGTTCATGCCAAACTGAAACAAACACAACAAGAATGAGTGTGGTGATAATAACATTATGATTGTCACTCACAAGTATCAGACCATCACTTTCATCATCAAGGGCAGTAACTAGCTGCCTTTACTCCCCACTGAATTTATCACCTTTTGGCAGCAGATGTAGAGAGGTATATAATAATCTGCTAAAATATTTAGGCAAATAATTGTACAAAAATATGCATTCTGAATGTCTAGGATGTTCAGAAGTAACAGGAAGACTCAGTGATGATATTGGCTAGCATAAAGGCATAGAAAATACAAAAAAAGTCAATAGTATTCTTGTTCAAGCTCCAACAAGCTTGTCAGGGAAGCTGCATTCCATTTTAGCTTGCCCTGAATAAAAGCAAGCATCCAAGCAAAAGGCATAGAGAGGCCTAACTAGAGAGTAGTAGTTGGGGCCTGTTGTACCCCGAACATATCCTTTGAAGAGAAGAGAATGCATATTTGGCTGAAGCTTACTTGGGAGGTCTGCAGAAACCCAGGTGGTCTATCAACACTTTTGTTGTTGGAAACTCCTTACAGAGCTCCTCCATTTCATCAATGTGCAACATGAGGCCCTGTTAACAAGCCTGGTTTTCAGGAACTAAGACCTACAGTAAACTTATTCAGCTTTGACAAGAAGAAAGAAATAGATTAGTAAAATTCTCTTTACAAGAGACCTACCAAGTCTGCCTTCTCAAGTCCAACATGACACATACACACTTTCATAAAGCTAATATCAGTTGCATACAGGCAGTACATAGAGTACCTTAAAGCACATAAAGCCCACAGGGACACCAAGTTCTCCAGCTTTGGCAAACATGGCCTTGCCCACCTCATTTGTCATCTGCCCATCTCATCAAGCTTCATTACTAACGTTTCAATACAGCTCT
Source organism: Sphagnum contortum (assembly GCA_963920785.1). NCBI lineage: Eukaryota > Viridiplantae > Streptophyta > Sphagnopsida > Sphagnales > Sphagnaceae > Sphagnum > Sphagnum contortum. The sequence continues at coordinate 14,323,090 of OY987289.1, read as the reverse complement.
CTACAGCATTCTTATCAGGAGCATAATATCCACATTGGCACATGGACAACGGGCTGGTTTAAAGCTACCTTTTGACCAGAGGGCCAAAGATATGGGTTGAACCTCACAGCCCTGTATCCTTCCTGTAGGATCCAACAAGCAAGTTAGATACCAATGACCACCAGGGACATGAAGCTCAGCATGAGAAAGTTATCAATGATGCCACCTCTGAGCTCCTAAACACTTCAAGACCAACCCAAATTCATGTAGTAAAAGAAGGTTTTGGAAACCCACATCTTCAACAAGGCGTTGCAGTTCTTTTACGCCACCTCCTCCATCAGTTGGATCAGCCAGGCAGCACCCCACAAACTTACTTGGGTACTTCTGTAGCACACTTTTTCACATGCAGATTGCCCAACAAAGATGACATCAGCAGAGAAATGGATCCATTCGAAAATGATACTAGCAATTTCATTTTCTGTTGTGTTTTTGCCCTGTGGTTTTTGTACCTTGAGACATATGAATGATCAAATTTGTGGTTTATAGGTTGCACAATGACAGCTCCATCCACACCTGCTTCTGCCATGCACTGTCAACTGCCATCAGCACATTCATATTCTAGACCCTATATCCAACATATTGATCATATCCTTGTTCAGTGTGTTCAAGGATTGAAATTAGAACCTTCATTTGATCAGGACCCTGATTCTGGAACATGAAAAAACTATATCCATGCAGTGCCATCCACTATCAATCACTATCGTCACTTTGTCTACATAGTTCTCCACTCTGAAACACTGATACCAACATGCAGCATCCATAGTGCAATCAACTGTTCACAGATATGCACTTGTTACATCAAGTTTAGCAGCATCAATAAGGAGAAAGGTGTGAGCATTTTGATGGAGACTTAGGGTTTGTCACTGAAACTTCAATACTTCAGTAGTTCAACACTTGAATGCAACAGCAGGAGTGTTTGTAAGGCCTTACTTTGAGTAAATCTTCAGCACTGCCTGGTATAGTTGGTTCCTGGCCTGGAAAATATGGGTACTTCTTTGACTGCAAAAGCAAAATTCAGAGATTCCATCCTGAGATTGATCCCTTTAGTATCACATCTTTGAATGTGACATGCCTTTTCTTAACAAGTGTTGATAGACAGTCTCAGAATTCTCGTCTTTGATAAAACTGGTGTAACAATCATGTTCTGGAATAGTTCGTGCTGATTTCTTGAAGAACATAGGTTGAAGATCTGTTTGCTCTTAGGTACACTGCAATTCACAAACTTGCAAAAAGTTTCCCTGAGGTTTTGACAATCCAAAGAAATCATGTAAGGTTTTTTAGGTTGACAACTGAGTCCTTGGACCTTGCTGCTGCTGTTCTCAAGTACAAACTGAAAGAAGGATTGCAATCAAGAGAAAGAAGGCATGATGAAAACAATACTATTACCTCTTCAGGGGAAGCCCACACATGCAAATGCGTGTCGATTGTTGGAACAGCCAGAGCCGCCGTTCCTTCCTCCTCCTTTCTGAACGCCATCAACTCTCGCGCCTTCGCTTGCTGCAAAGTCCGTCTCCTGTGCAAAACCCTCGAAAGAAAGAGAACTCAGCTCCTCTTTGAAATCGCACCAAGAAGAGCTTGCTTGCATTCTTTGAAGAGAAGGAAAGCTTAGTAATCTAATTCGGAACATTTACCAATGCCGACGGATTTGATTTGAAGGGACTTACCTCCTGAGGAAAACGAGTGCAGCCGTGGCCGAGAGCGTAAAGAGCACCCGGTACGATAATGCTCGCCTTCCTCGATTCTTCAAGGAGCCTTTTTCTGCATGGCGGCGAGAAACGGAGCAAGCAGTCGACGATGATCTATGCCGCTGGATCGAAAGGAGATTGTTGTTGCGGTGCGGATGAAAACAAGGGCGATACTGCAGTGGCGACGGTGAGATAGAAGAAGAAGAAGACGACGACGAAGACGCGAAGAGCAGAAGCGCGAACGGGCGTGGGGCGAGATGAAGACGAAGAAGAAGCTCCGCCATCGCCACCACGTTCGTCACCACTCTCGCCAGACCCAGTCTCTCTACCTCCCTCCCTCCCTGCCACAAATCCAGGTCCCAAAAGAAGTCCATTCTTTCTTTTCCGGAATTGGGGGCTTGCATTCGTCCTCCACTTCTTTTGGGACCTGGATCCATGGTGCACGATCTGAAGACAAGTCCAAGTCCCAATAGAAGTCCCTTCTTTCTTTGTACATCTATTGGGACCTGAATGTGTTCGTCCAATTCTTTTGGGACTTGGATATATGGTGCAGGAAGTGAGGGAACAATCCAGGTCTCAAAAGAAGTCCCTTTTTTCTTGGTATGGATTTTGAGACTTGAATTCGTCCTCCACTTATTTCGGGACCTGAATCTATAGTGCAGGGAGTGAGGACAAATCCAAGTTTCAAAATTTGTTTAAAGAAGGGACTTCTCTTGAGACCTGGATTTGTGGTGGAGGGAGGGCAAAGGGAGAGGTATGCTCTCAAGAGGGTTTACACTTCTTTTCGGGACCTCCATCACAACCCAAGTCCCAAAAGAAGGAGTTGGATTGGTCCTCATTTTTTTTGAGATTTGGATTTGTGGTGGAGGGAAGGAGAGATGGCACTTCTTTTGGGATCAAAGAAATGAAGTGAAATCCCAAAAGAAGACAATTTTTTTCACAAAAAACACAACAAAATAGATTCAATTTTTACTTAAATTTCATTTTGAAACCATGGTGCTTTCCATTGGGTTTGTATTAAATTGAATACAAAATTTGAAAAACTTTGGAATAATAAAAGTACTTTTGAATTTGATTGGTCAAAATGGTGTTCATACATACTTTTTCATTGAAAACTTTAATGGAATGGGTTTGTGTGAAATTATAACATAAAGATCATTGTATATTCAAAAGAAGCAAAACAAATAAGTTTTACTTTTTCTTTGGTAGAATATACTTGACACATACTTGAAACAAATGTTACACTACAAAAAATAGGCTTAAAAAACTATTTACATTTAGAAAAACGTTTATGTGAAACTTACTTTTACAACTTAAAATTTAAAAATTAATTCATAATAATGAAAAAGTATCTTGTTTTTCATCATTCAAGTAAAAATGTTAAATGTATAATAATTGTATGATGAGTTTTAGTCCTACTCTTTGTTAGCTTAACTAGTAGATTGCCAAGGTAATTGAATTGTATACTTGACCATGCTTTCATCCATTGTTGTTCCAAAAGGAAAGTTTTGCAAAATGAAGACTTTTGAATGAACATGTGAATGACAAGTTCCAAATGCATGGTTAATTTAATTTTCATAGTTTTGTCTTCATGAAATTTAGCATAGACAAACAACATTCATCCTCAACAAACCAATTACTTGCACGATTGCAAGTTCAACCAACTTGATGTACTTTAAGATTTTGTTTTCAAAAATCCAAGAAAAATAAAGGTTCTCCACAATTTGGTTAACATGTTCACATCAAAAGGTTTGTAGATTGCCAACTTTAAATTGTTTGTAATGTTAAACTCAAACACAAATTTTGAAGGTCAAAAGTAACATTTGAAAACAAGGCTCCAACCTATACTTCCTCAAGTTTCATCTTCTTAGGATAACAAAATGTTACCTTGATGATTGTCAAATGAACATTGAACCTTTTTTTAGGTCTTAGTGGTAACCAATACTATGGGTAAACAACTCCCAATGCATCCATTACATCTTCTACAAAAAAAATTGTAACTTTGCAATAAGCTAAGTGGTAGCTTTTTGACATTGTTGCTCCACCTTTCCATATATGTCTCTTGTAACAAAAATAGATGCCCCGATTTGATTTGAAAACATGGCCCAAATGTGTTACCCAACAAATTTAAAAGCCAAATGATCAATTCTTGTGTTCAAATCTATATTCTAGCAAAGATTAATGATTTAATAAACAAATATGATCAAGCCAATGAAATTAGTGAACACATCACATTCAAAAGACTATTAGTTGATAGTAGATGTGGATATATCCTTTTCACAAATCTTGATTGTTGCTAGGAAATCATAAAAAAAAGAAAATTTCTAAACTTAATTAAAGAATTATTACCTTTAAAAATGGCATCACCACATTCAACCCCAACAATGTTTTCACATTAACACTAGAAGAAAATCATGTTTTTACAACTATGGCATGTAACTATGATTCCTTGTAGTTGTTTTGAACAAGTTATAGCTCACATGTAGTTGCACGCAACAATATATATAGTATGGCTATACATTTCTACATCTATGATTAGTTGCATCTTTATAGTTGCACTTGCCACTATTTGTTGACCATATATTTATGACACATGTTAAGGATATGACCATTCAAATTTGGACACTTGACTTGGTAGGTAAGGAGGTAACCACTCAAATTTGGAAATGTGGTTAAGTAGGTAAGTCCCTAAGGAGGTAAGTGAGTAGGCCATTTAGGTAGTCTAGGTTAGCTTGGCCACCAAGGCAACCTAGGTTAACTAGATGTTGACACATGGTAATTGCACCTAGGTATATACGTAAGTAGTTAGGCCTACACTAAATAGGTAGGTTTAGGATAATCCTATATTATTTTTGTGATTAGTAATAGGGTTGAACCTCTTTTAATGGCTCATCCCAAATGGCATTGGGTGCTTGGTTTGTAAACATGTCTAATGCACCTATTTATATAATGTTTAAAATTGGAATGGAAGATAAAACATATGGGATAAAAAAATTAGTTACAAGTATGACCAACCTAGTTGTAAGCTAGTTAAAATTATTACCTAACATCTATGTTATATTAACCTAATAATAACTAATAGGTAACAGTAATATTTATCATATTATTATATGAATATATTGAATAATATTAATATAAATATATATATATGGGATAATATTAAATAATTATATTATTATTACCATTAATTTTATAGATAATATTTTATGTATATTTATTTTAATATATAATAATAATAATAATATAATGTATTTAGTTATATGAATTATTATTATAGATATAATCAATTGTTGGATGGTTTTATTATGATTATGATTATTATTATTGTTATTGTTATTATTACATAATTTATAATAGGGTAAGTTAATTACTATAGCCTATAAATTAACTATAGGTGTATTAATTTAATTAGACTAGGTTTATGTGACTTATTTAGGTTATATATTGTAATATTATGCATTTAAGTTTTTGTTATACTAGTTTAGTCCATTTATTTTGGGTGAAAATATGTAAGGTGTACCAACCAAGACAAAAATGACCTAGTTTTTATTACAAATCCCCCCCCCCCGACCCCGACCCCTTTATAATTATGTCCCCATCAAAACTAATAAATAAAAATGTTAAATATTTCATAAGTACCATATTTCAAACCAATAAAATTTTAGATTCCATCATAATCATTCATAAATATGTCTTGACACGGTTAAAAAAAGTAAATAAAATTTATTAAAAAGGGTGACATTGTGATAGACTTTTGGTACATTTTAAAGCATAGTAGTGACATACTCTCAATTCGATTCAAACATACGCGTATTATACTTTTTTTGGGCTTTTAAAAAAATACTTGATCATCATTGTCTTTGTTCACTGTTTTGGAAGTAGGTGTAAAATTGTTTCAAATGTTTTCGATCATCTTTGAAACCAATTGCAAGCTCGACAAGGACCAAACACTAAAACTAGTGTGCAGTTTTATTCAAGGTGTGCCTATGCTCAAGCTGGTTAAGAAGGGTTTGGGCACAACTTAAGCTCAGCTTGCTCAACGTTTTGTTCATCGTATTCACGTATTTCACGTATTCACATTTTCAAATTTTAAAATACTTGAAAATACTTCTTTTTGAGCACCTTCGAAAAATAGGCGTATTTCGTATGTCACTACTATGTTTTAAAGAATTTGAACCCATGTGGTATTTAGTCAACACATGTTTGATAGGAGTAATTATATATATTTGATGTACCCCCAAACTATTTGAAAGACCCAAATGTGGGTCCCATAATGAAACAACAAAAAGATAAAAACATTGGGGCATGTTTCTAATTATTTTGCATCACTTCTAGGGTAGGGACTAGAATGAACTGACAAGCAAGAATTCAATATGAAATTAACTTGCACATCCAAACAATGAAGGCAATTAATGTAAATTGGACACAAGTGGTAGGACGAACTTAGTATGGACTACTTGAAATTTAAACTTCACATGGCCTATAACCTTTGGGAGGAGGCATCATTCCCCTCCCCATAATATAATTTGTGACTTTTTGTGGGGGCTACATCCAAATGACATTTTTTTTCAAGATTTCCAAGTGGGACTTTTATTGTCCCAAAATTTTTGCTACTTATATATTTTTCAAATCAAGCTTGTTTGGAGCATGTAAGGGAAATATCTTATAGCTCTCAAATAGATATTTCCAATGGTGTATGGCACGCCCCAATGAGAGCTTATTTAGCCCTTGCTCTAAAAGGATTTGTGGTTGGGAATGAGATTTTCAATTTGACTCTTGACCCTTCTTTTGATTATAATTCATGCATTTCAAGTAATTACATTTGAAAACATTTCCAATGGTATTTTGGGGCCCAAATTGGTGTTTGTTTGCCTTTTCAACTAAGGCTTTGAATATATTCCCACACGAATGCATGAACTTTTACATTGGGAGTGCACTTTGGGAGTCATTGGGCTCACTTTCTTGCACTTTCTTGCACTCTGGGCCACTTGTGAAAGTGTGTTTCATTCCTGAACATACTCTTTCAAGGCCTCACATGTTTTTGCACTCCACACTTAATCACAAACCGAATGTAAAAGGTTGACCACAAGAAATCTCATTTTTTCAAGCATTTGGATCCATGATTCAATCACCAATAGAACCATTATTCTTACAATGCATGTTTATCCATATAGTAAGAAACAAGGTTGCGAGAGGCCTTGGGAGCTCACTTTTTGTATATTTTTGGAAGCATTTAAGATAAAAAAACACTTTTAAATTTGATATGAAATAATGGCATGGTTTAGGTGTATTTAAGATATATTCTCATAATGAATTATAAACACCTTAGTCACATTGAAATATATGATATTTTATATGTTTTTTTAATAAATTGTACCCTATATCATTTTGCACACTGTTTGTAATAAAATGGAAACGACCTCCTCAAAAGGGGCAAGATTCTCCATTAAGATTTGAGCACCAAAAAAAACATTAAACTTGAATTTTTTTAGTAACATTAGGGGATTCATGGAGAAGACCATAAACACATTGCACATTGCACATTTGTGACAAAAACCTAAAACCTCAAATCGTTTCCAACTAAAATACCCACCTTAAAAACCATGTAAGAAACCTAAAATTTCAAATGGTTTATGATTGGACACTAGTCCAAAAATGGGATGCACTTCATTAGTCTAAATCACTATGGGACTTTAAAAATGAAATACTTTCACTTCACCCTAATCATTTCATTCACCTAAAGTTATGTCACTATAAGGTCATTATAAAATCATCATGTTGCATTATCAATTGACATTATTCATTATAGTAAATAAATTTTTCTAATGTTGTTTTAAATACTTTAGGCTATTGTACATTAGGCTATTTTATATTATTTTCAACTATTCTAAACTAATCCATTATAAATACTTTACATTATTCCACCTTATTTTATTTTAAAATATTTACCTTAGGTTATTCTTGGTTATTTTATATTATTTTTAGTTATTTCAGGTTATTCAACCCTAGGCTTTATTAGGTTAATTTACTTTAGACTATTTTAAGCTAAATTATATAAGTGATTCCACCTTAGGATATTTTAAGTTATTTTACTTTACAATAATTTTGAATATTTTAAACTATTTTACCTTAAAACTATATTAAGTTATTTTACCCAAGGCTATTTTCAACTACAATATTTTTTCATCTTAGGTTATTCACCATGGTGAATAGTATCAAGTATAATAACAAAAAAAAAATAAACTTAAGATGGAATAACCTAGAATGAATAAACATAGTTCAAAATAAAATAGCCAAAAATAACTTAAGGTGGAATAACCTATTAATGTCTTTTAAAAAGTAAAATGACTTAAACTAACTTATAATGAGAAATAATCTAAATGTTGTTTTATAAGATTTTTTATCTAGTACACTAATGTTATATTGGTATGTATGGTGAAATCTTGGGTATATTATATTGGTATCAATATTAATATCGAAAAACCTACCAATCATGAATGCTTTAAAGCAATACATTGAGAGTTAGAAATTTATTTTAAATGATTTATATGAGTGTTGAATTTTTTTTTAAATCATTTAATTTAATAAAATGAATTTTGGTTTAAGTAAAGGACTTTTGAACTTTAACATCAATATTTTAATTTATAAAAGCACTATGCAAAAGACTATTTTAATAAAAAAATTGGAATGATGATAACTTGTGATATGCATCCACATTTGAAAACATTCATAATTTAAAAATTGTGGTACTTGAAATTCTAGAAATTCAAAATATAATTTTAGAATGTTCAACTTTGAAGAGTCATTTGCTAATGTAAATGGGTCATAGTATGTATGACGTACGAACAAAATTGTGAATTACGATACAAAAAAATAAAACTTAAAATAGTTATCATATTTTAACATGATTTGAAATTTTCGTCAATTTTCAAAACAAAACATACAATTTGATAGGGTTTATACATTAAAAAAAATTCATATTTATTTATAAATAGTTAACACAAATAATATGATTTATTGGGGAAATTGTAAATACTTTTAAAAACATGTAGCCCAAAAAATCTTTCAACAAATCCCTTCAATGAAAAAGTCAAAATGTCCATAAAAGGCCGATTTGTGGTTGAGTCCTTTGTTACAGTTGGCACCTTATTCAAAGGTTACTAAAAATGAGATGTGTTTAAAGCCATCCCAACAAGGAACATAGTAAGTATAATATAAACACATTTAGAAATCAAGTTCCTCATAATCATTATTCTTTCATGTACACATTAGAAGTTAGTCACAATATTTATATTACAACATAAGGTTGATATATGGGTGAATGCAATTAAGTTGGCTCACTTTTTGACCTTTTCGAGACTTTATACACAATGTATTCTATTCAAATGTCATTAACACATTGTCAAATAATCAATTTGATAAAAATATTTATGAATTTAGATTGTCAACTTGAATAAAAATATTTATTGACGGGGGAAATTTAATAAACATACATGAATCATATTGTAATGGACTTTTAAAGTGAGCATATGGATTATGGTTTGGGTTTTGCATTAACATTCAAATGTATTTTTTGTTATGTTCTCATTTGAATATTTTTTGTAGGGACTCAATATATGATACTTGATGGAGAAACAAATATGGATTGAAAGAAATTAAAACATAAAATTTAACCAATAAATAACTACAGACTTTTGAATCACCAACTTTGACCTACTTTAAGTAATTAAGTTCCTACTTTGGTCATTTTTTATTGGATTGATATTTTTTTCCCCCTAACATGTATGTCAAAAAATTGTCTAAATGGGCAGCCTTTCATTGGACTTTATTAGTTGATTAATCATCACATAAGGCCCACTTAAAATTGGTTTTTAACTATTTTATGGCACACTTGAGGATTGTTCAATTCCATATGCATAAAAGTTACTTATTTTTAAAAAAATTCCATAAATATTAAACTATTTTGAACTAATTTTACATACATTAAATAAACAATCCAACATTGTTAACAATTATGTACAAAGTGTGATTCATAATAATTAGTTCTTGGGTGAAATCACAAGTTTTCTTTTTTGAAGGAGGCATATTGATTGGCCCATCATCATTTTTTAAAGAACATTGGGCTTTCCCGAATAGAAAATGCCTCTTTGGACCTTAGTTGCAAACTAGAAACAAACACACTTATCCATGGCCCACCTTTTCAATTTATATACATGAGCATTGAACCTGGGGCAAACTATATGGGATAAGTCTAAGGTGTTATTGGGAATGTATTGGGGAACAACTTGGGAACCCCATTCAAATGTAGTGGACAAAAAATCATAATCAATAATTTGTCCCCTCCCCCCCCCAGAAAAAAGAAAATTGATGTCTCATGATTAGATGTCGAACCTTCTTATTAGTGACAAACTTTTATTTCCAAAATTTTTTGTCACAATTTTTGTTTTGGGCTAATGGTAGGGGCACAAATAGTGGAAAGTAATGTGTTGAACATACGAAAATGGGTAGATGCAAGTTTGGGTGGCTCAAAAGCAACAAAAGTCCCAATCCCAAAAGTTCATATTTTAACAAAATGTTCTCTAGTGCAAACATACCCACTGAATAGTTGAGAAATCCCAATGATGATTATTCATTTTATGATATCTCACCTAGGACTCAAATGAAATAAATTAATTATGTCTTTCTTTCTTAAAAAGTTCACAAACCATTGCATAGCAACCTTGTTCTTTACAACCAATGCATCTTTTGTAGTAAGCAAATTTGGTTTTGTCATTTGTTCTAGAATTTGGTTTCCTCTTTCAAGTCCTCCATGCATTCTTGGGCCAATTGGTAATCACTACATTTTGTGCATCATAAGCCAATGCAAGTCCTATGCAAAGTTGAGTATCAAGTTCCCCATTCTTCCTACAACATGGGCACCCACCTTAAAGAGGATTGGAACAATTGTATATTCAACAATTTAGTAAAGGAACAATGTTGGGCCTACTTTTGTTCTTCACAAAACCTAATATCATCGTGGTTGTGATCATCCACAAACATGAATGCCATTGATATGTTCACACAAAAACTAAACATATACCACTTCAACCCCCATCAACGTATTAAAATTGATGAGTTGACATTGTTGTTTTGTTCCTTTAATGATGTAGAAAATATTGCATGGTAGTTTTCATTGGTGCAATTGTTAGCATTTGACAATCCTTGCATTTAATGGGGGGTAAGAATAAGTAGAGGCCCTAGCATTTGGTGTAGCCTGGCACAATTGTTTGGTCACATTTTTGCTTATACTTCCTCACCAAATTATTCAACCTAGATTCAACTTTTTTTGGTGTGAAATTTCACCAAAATGCAAAAAATAAAAAATGAAAATGAACATTTTGTTTTTATATTCATTGTTTCTGAAATTATTTTTGACAAATTTTGAAAACATATTGAAAAAATGTTTGTTCAAAGTTTTTTTGAAAAATGTTAGTTCAATTGTGATTCATTTAAAATTGAGCCATCAAGGGCTTCAAATAGATGTTATGCGAGCTTTTAGATCATGTGAGCCCAATTGATTAGTCATAGTGAACCAATACCCGCCAACTTTCCATGAAAGATGGATGTTATGTAATTAAAAAATAGTTTGTTATTGAGTTCCAATCCTCTACTTAACCATGGTGGTTATATTTTTTTGGTTGTTTTTTGTTATTAATTATTCCATTGTATTTTTTACTAGTGAATATTTTCTAAATTTCAACTTGAAAAATAAGATTTTGACTTATATTAAAAAAAATCATATGAAAAATGGCCCGAATTTGCAAAAATTTTGAATTAAAAAAATTCCAAATGGCTAGAGTCTTAATAATTCTAAAAAGGTAGCCATGAATAAAGATTTTTTTTTTTTTCTTTACTTTCATATCTATTATGTTGCCAAATTTAGTTACATTATTTTATGGATGATCGAGTCAAAACCTATGGTTAAGAACCAAAGGGATTATTTTGGAAATGGATTGCACGTATTTTTTCCCCAAAAACACTTTTACATGAAATGAGTTTTTGAATGAAATTTTTTGTACATTGTTTTAAATGATATTTAAGTGTTCCCCAATGCATCACAATTTTTTTGTTAGTCATTATTGAATAAATATGAACATGCATGGGTGCCAAAAAGATTCTCTAATTAGGGGATGCCCAATGCTCCAAAAAAATCAATGATGGGCTAATCAATATGGCTCCTTTAAAAGAAAAAAAGGTTGTGAGCACATCCATGAACTAATTAATATGAATCCCACTATATACATAATTGATAACAATGTTGGATTGTCTTCTCAATACATATAAAATTAAATTCAAACTAGTTTAATTTTTGTGCAAAAAATTCAAAAGGAATTATTTTTTTATGCAAGTTAAGCTGGGCAATCCTCTAGTGTGCCATTCTCTAACCCCTCCTTTCTATGGTGCCAACACACCCATCGAATGGTTGAAAAATTTCCATGGTTATTATCCATGTTAAGATATCTCACCCTACTCAAACCAAACAAATTGAATATGTTTTTCCCTCTCAAGAAATCCACAAGCCATTGCGTAGCAACCTTGTGGTCTTCAACCAATGCATTTCTTGCAGTAGGCAAATGGCTTGTACCACTTTGCCCTAGAATTGGTCCTCCATGTATTTTTGGATCTGTGATGCAATCGGTTATGTTTTGTGCTTCATACACCAAGGCAAGTCCTTGTGCAAAATTGGGTACCAAGTTACCCACTCCTCCTACAACATGGGCAGCCACCTTGGAAAGGATTAACACAATTTTGAAGCCCACAATGACCAAATGGGCAATTTTGCGCCTATTTTCATCCCCCACGTACCTAATTTCATCACCTTTCTGATCATCCACAACATGAATGCCATCAATATTTTCACACAAGAAGTGGAGATAAACTACTTCAATCCCCATCAAATTATCAACAAGTTTACGTTGTTGTCTAGTTCCTCCAGTGGTGAAGAAAGCATTGCATGGTACTTGTTGATGGTGCAATTGAAAGAGTAATTTTGTCATCCCATCCAACTTCTTTGATAACTCCTTATACAACCGTTGTTCCATGCATTTGATTTCTTGTTTTGTTTCTTCAAACACTTCTTCCAATTTTGTTGATATTTTTGCAACAATTCGTTCTTCGGATGATCGAATTTCAGCTTTCATGTCTTCATACATGTTGCGAATGAATTGCTCCAAGTTTGTTGGTTCTTGCAATGACATTTGATGAAAGGATCTTTGCAATCGCAAATCACCACGTTTAGAGGTTTCTCCTTGGGTATGTTCAGATTCTTGTTCGGCACTTGGTAAATTATGGATGTTGATTTCCAGATCTTTGAGGCCTCGAAGGTGCCGTTCAAACACATCATGGGTAGCCACTTCACCCAAAAGGGTTGCAACTTTATCCCCCATGCTTTTGTTAAGGAAATCATCTCCTTGCACATCTACTTGTGGCCATGGATGCACAAGCTCCAAATCAAGGTTTGTTGCTAACAACTCCATTTTCAAATCTTCAAAAAATGCCACTTGTTTTGTTCTGTTCTTGCATAACAACAACTTTTTCACTGCCTCTGGCCTCAACACACCTCTCATTAAGGTAACCCCTTGGCAACCTTCGGGACTATTACACAAGTGTTCAATTCGGCTTAGCACATGGTCATGGACAAATTGAATCGTTTGGATTTCATTCTTGGACGATTTCACCAATATGTCAATGAAAGCATGACCGGGCATTTCATTGCCACTTAACTCAACTAAAATCTCCAAGCCATTCACACAAATATTCATGAGATTCTTCTCATTTTCAAAAATTGCTCCCATTTTCAATTCGGCAAAATGACGTTTCAACACCACCTACAAGCATACCAAATTCCAATTAGCAATGGATTTAAATGTGAAATATGATTTCAAAACAAAGACAAGGTTGTAAAATTCAAAATGATTATCTTACTAGATCATGATTAGGTTGCAACTACATTATATTAACTGTTCAATGTCAATTGAAAAGTAAATATGCTTTGAAGGGCTTCTCACTTGAACTCGTGGAAAGAATCCTGGGGTAAGGGTCGTGACATCTTCATCTCGACATTGTAGCCTTCGTCCAATGTAAATGGCTTGCCCATGAAATTTTGCTGACCATTGCAAACGTCTTTCACCTCTTGCTACATCAGGTTTGAACTCCAATGTAGTGGGGACAAATAACGTGTCATTTGGATGTAACTTTGCAAAATCTCCTTGATGGTCAGCCATGTTGTCCTTGTATGCAAGATCCATCTTGATCATCAATTGTATAAGATTATGAAAGACATTGACCTCGTCCATTCCCACCCAATGAGTGGCATTTTTCAAGGACTTCTTGAGAAGATATTCAACCAAACCCACTGTGATCAAACCGCCATGAATTCTTGTTGTAAGTTCGAATTCTTCCGCAGGTCTTCGAAGCTCGATTAAGTGGCCCATCACTTGGTGACAAAACCAATGAGGGTTTACAACCACAAAATCTTCATCTTTGAAATAGATGATTTCACCTGCATCATGTAAAAATAATGCCACTGCTTCATGAGGGTTTAGATTTTTGTCATGAGTGCTCATTGGTGATGTAGGTTGCAAGCTTGGCTCTTTCTTGGCCACAATATCATTCTTGAAGGTTTGCATGGCAACAATGGGTTGGTAGGGATGTTCTTTGATCCAATCAAATAATCCATGTTGCACATTCACACATGCTTGAAACACATGTGGTAATTTGTCAAGGACATTTGTACAAGTTGTGGTCACATCATCCACAACATCCTTTGCTTGTCGAGAAGAATGTGCATTGATGGAATGCAATTTCAAAGACAAATTGATGTAATCTCGAAATTGATTCGCCAATTCTCTCACATCAGATTCCACAAGTTCTTTGTGCATCAACAACCCCTTGTCTGCATTAGTGATCACAATTGTAATGTGTGGTGGAAAGTTGAAGGACCTTTTGGTGTTGGATGAAATGAATCTCAACCAAGATTGAAGTTCCTCCTTGATAGTTTCTGAAGACTTTCTTGCCCCAGATTCCCTATCAAATGGATTGCATACCAAAAGAAAAAAACTCACATTTCCTTGGCTGCTCAAATCTGGCATCATCATATCGTGAAAAGCATGGTATTCTTCTTGGCCTGCAAGATCCCATAAAGAGATCTTTTGGTTTGCGTGATCAAGAAGGACATTGATTTCTATTCCTCGTGTTCTTTTGCTCCATTCGTTTGGATCATTGGAGCAAAACTTGAAAGGTTTGCGCAATTCAATCACCTCCATCAAGGGAACAAACAAATTTGGTCCGCACCCACTTGGAAAAGCCCTTTTCATTGACCTCCCCAATGTTGTTTTACCTACATTACAACATACTATTTAGTTCTACATTCAATTGCTTGCAAATTCAACCACATTTTCCATTTCAAGAAATTCATAGATGATAATTCAATCTTTTGCATATGTTAAGAAAAGAAACAAGGACAAAACAACTTGTCAACAATACATGTTTTGAAGAAATTGTCTAACCAATGGTTTTTAAAACAATTTTATACATTTATATTATTTGAACAACCAAACCTTGTAAATATTATGCCTATACCAATTAAAATAACTTTATCTTTTCATTTGGTGCAACCTCTTCAATAACTATAAAGAATGCAAAACGTGTTAAAATTAACAAATGCAATTGGAATAAAATGAACCAATGTTGTGATGTTAATAGTTGAATTACCAAAAAAGATAAATCCACAAGGAGTTTTACCTTTCGATAAACTTGTGTACATTATAAACATTGCACATATTACTTTCTTTTTAAGGATAAATGTTTTATATTGTTTACATGTAAAATGTAAAAAATGGATTTTTTTCCCTACTATCAAGGTCAAAGATTTTGGATGACCAAATTAAATTGATCATGACCAATATTATACTATGGTAAAATATTGTGCATAATAAATGATGGTCCACTTGGCAATGGATTACACTTGCATTGGCAACTTGGAAGCCATGAATTTTTTCCTTCAAAATTTGTCATTCTTACAACAAAACAATGGGGGAAATTCCATTGGTATTTTAGTGTAAATTTTACTCACTTTACTATCTGTATTTGAGAAAATTCACTTTAAAACCTTTTGGTCACAAATTTGGAAAAAGAAAACCTGGCTTGCAAGGTCTTCACAAGTTTTAAGGAGAATTTAGTTATCATTTAAAAATTTATGTATCCATTATCTAAATTTGGAGTGAAGAATATGTGATAAATGGTTTAAATTCTTTTTTTTCTCGATGGTTGGATTCAAGTGACAACTGCAGATTGAACAATCCGAATGTGAACCTAATTAATTCAACTTATTAATCTTGGATTATGACATCAATGTAATTACTAGATGATGTGTATTACTTGTTCAAGCAATTTGACCAAGAATTTGAAAATCTAACTTGCAAATAAACATATTCAATATATGGACGTTATAAATCCATTTATCAGCTTGAAATGTGAAAATTCAATATATTTTCTTTGAATATTAAAATATTGAAGAAATTTGTTTTTCAAATGACATGTGGTTGAAAGTCAGAAATGAAAAGGTATGTGAATGTTGGAATTGGATGAAACACCACTGGGGAGTCATTACAAGAACATTTATGTGATTCACACAATTCCAGAGATGTAAGTAATGACAACACAAGAGAAATTTTAATGAGAGTGAAAAGGCTGAGTTACCTGAGTATGCATTGCCACACAAGAACACTCGCACAAACTTGGGCGGCACTCGACGCATGCCCCTCAAAACTGCCATGTAATCCTTTGCATTGTTTTCCAATTGTGCTCGCACTTATGCAGCTTGCCCCTCCCCTTCCAATGGCGTTCCTCCCAAGTCAATCTCCATCAAGCAAGGATGCATGCGAACAAGATCCATCATCTTAGCCAGCACATCAGCCCCTTTAACACCTTTGCAGTAGAAGAGGCCAAGGGAGCGCAAAGTCTGATTTTTCTGTAATGACTCCAAAATCTTACACACATCTGATTGTTCCAATGGAGTGGCACCCAAGTCAATGTGGGTCAACGAACGATTCATTTGGAAAAGATCCATGATCTTAGCCAACACATCAGGCCCTTCAACACCTTGACAGCCAAATAGGTCCAGGGAAAGCAATGTTTGATTTTTCTGTAATGACTCCAAAATCTTACACACGTCCGATGGTTCCAACCCATTGCTTTCCAGAATGGAAAAATGTGTAAGGGTATCGTTGGTGTGTAGCATGTGAGCGATTGCTTCGCCTGCTCCTTGTCCGATTGGTCCATCAATTGCGAGATTTGTTAATGATTTGTTGAGGGGTGGGTCTGTAGCATGACCTGTAAGGGGCTGAAGCAGCGCTTCTACTCCATTGGGGCCCAAATCAGTGCCTCTCAGATCCAAACAATCCAAGGTTGAATTTATTGCCAACATTGATCCCATTGAAGCATCTACACTGGACATTCTCCCTTTACAGTTCACTAGAGCAAGATTTTTGAGAACGCAATTGTTTGCCATCTTTTCGCACACAATTTGAACACCATCATTGTCCAATACTCCGCAAAATGTGAGAGAGTTCAATGCCGGAAGCAGATTTTGGCAAAGTAGTTGAACCTCCTCAATACTCAACTTTTGATTCGAGCCGCGTATGGTCAATTCCTTCAAGCTTTGGCATGTACTGACAGCATCAATGAACTGATGGCGATGCTCTTTATATGCTTCATCATATCCATCCACTTTTGGGTCAAAACTGAAGTTTAGCTTCTCCGGTTGCGACTCATTTAAGCAACGGATAGCCTCTTCAAAACTTACCTCCCGTCGGTCAGGTTCCAACAAGCGCACCAGATGGTTTTGAGGTGGAGAGGCAGGCATATGGTTATGAATGAGTGGATCCAGGGTTGAGACACGATCACTTTCTACCGAGCCTTGTGATTCTTCGCTTAGGATTCGACCTGGTTGCTGAAACATTTCACCCTGCACGATGATCTCTACAGGCAAAATCTCTTGTGCAGTTTGCTCGCATGAGCTGTGGCCACACTCGATTGTGCTCCTACCTTGTCGCGTATCCGCTGCATCTACAGCCAGTGTGAAACCCTCTGACTCCATTTCCCCAGCAGCTCACACTGAATCACATTGGTAGACCCTGCAACACTATAACACACTATAAGTAAGATTCACTTGGTGTGGCAGAGGCAATCCACGGAGAAATTATCTTTTCATAAGTGCACATTCTTCCGGCAATCAAAGTCATCTAGACTCATGTCGTCCTTATTGTAGTGTGTTGTTTGGATTCTATTAGTTGCAGCTCTAGCGCGACCTGGAAAGATTCTGATTTCTCACTTGGAGCCCAAGCCATGCCTTTTCAACTCAATTTCTTAGTCTTCAATTTTGTGAATCACTACACGACATGTAGGGCTCCCACTGATATAAACATTATACATGAGCGAGGAATCCAAGCTGAATATCAATGTTGGTGCAGGTCAAATAGATCCATGTTTGGGATGCGAAGGGTGCTGGTGTGAGGCACGTACCTGCTACTTTTTGCGAAATTGAACAATTGATAGCTCAAGGACTGGGAGTCCTGTTGTTCCGAATAGGGAGCGTACACTTAGTGACGTGCAATAACAGCACCAACTCACACATCCCGCAGGCAGAAAATTTGTCACACTCGCTCCTTTGATACCAATCTGAACCAAGCTGTTCAAAGAAGGAGCCGTTGTGGGATGAGCATTTAAACTACTCCAGATTAATGAGTAAAGTTCGTTAGAGTGAGAGGTCAAATATGGCGAATAATGGATCTGCAAGTGGTTTTTCCCGCACTGGAGCGCACGGTGTCACCAACGAAAATTGAGGATGTTTGGAGCGCTATGGTGGGATACCCACCTCAGGACTTTTCTCCAACGTCTACTATTGCACAACTTCAGGCTTCTTCGACTTGTGCACGTTGTCTTTTGTTATTTTCAACTCTTGTTGAGGACTCCATTTGATCTTGTAGCTAGCCTTGAAAGAGTGCTACCCTGCAGTCCCCAAATATCACACATTGTCAGTTGTGGCTGGGTTCAGAACATTGTTTCGTCATAATTGAAGGGTTGCTAGCGTTGAAAACTAAGAAACAACTGGACTTAGATATGAGATTCCTTGTGTATCCATCAACCTGATCAGCTTTGCAGAATTGGAGGATCGAATGAGTGTGCACAATAATGTCAAAAAGCTTGGAGTTTGAATGAGATGATTTTCTTTTTTCCTGGTTAGTTTGATGTCTTCATGAAGACAAACCTCCCGGGAAGTAATCTGCATGTCAGGAACTCGATTGAAGTGTACAACAACACGATGCTGAGAATTTTGAGTCTAAAATTATAGTGAATGGATAATAGCAATTCTATTGGTGCATTTTGAAAATGGGGAATAAATTCTGAGATTGCAACTTGAATGGGTCTCGAGCGAAGAGAAACAAGGAGAGGAAGCGTGGACAAGTAGTCCGGGTGCTAAGAGAGGCAATAAAATTCCAAAAAGGGGCCTCGAGAAGAGAGGAAGCTAAATTAAATTAAACAGAAGTGTGGGTCTTCCTCAGTGTAGTGAAAGACAACTGAAAGACATTGACCCTGATTATTACATATCCATGTTGTTGAAGCCTCGTCCACCAATAGTTCTAGTAACGCAGGAACAAACAAGCTTGGGTATGAGGATTCGAGAGAGTTAGTACCGTCGGGGTTTGCCAAGGCCCCCAATCTGCGAAGTAGTGGAGTCGGACAGGAGCGTGTAGTCCCTAGTTACGGACCACCGGGCTTGTGGCTCCAACTCTCCATCTTCCTACACGCTTGCAGTGCACTACAAACCACGAGACTTCTGACCCACTCCCTCCTTCTTCTCACAACTACCTTCGAACTGTCAAGGTTTCAGTCCCTATAAGTTAGTGACCACCAAGTTCGGGGCTCACACTGATCTCCATCTTCTTGCAAGCTAGATTTATAGAGCCTTGAAGCTTGCAGTCCCTTAGCAGGTACGAAGCTAGAGCTTAATGGGTGTTGCGTTGAAGGCATCCTGTGCAACCATCTACTTAGAAAGCATCTCTCAAGCCACTTCTTGGCTTGATGACTGATGTCAGACGTAGTACACTGACCCACTCAAATGACACACATCTATCATCACACATTGACAGGTCCATCAGGTCCCCCGTACCTTCAGGCCCAGCTCATTGAGTTTGTTGCAAACGCTTGGCAGGTTGCACCGACTGTCCTGACCTTTCATGACCCTCATTGAGTATGCGTCTAGTGGCAGATAGCATCCTCTTCAATGCTAAGTAGCACATGGAAAGTAGAAGGGGACGCGTGGGAAACAAGCTTACAAGAGAAATCCGATCTCTACTTCATCACAAACTGCAGAACATGAGATGGTACTGGGGTAGGTTGGTTAAATCAAATTTAGTGAATGTAAGAGAAGAAATGAATCTTTAAATGCATATATAACAAAGATTACAACATTCAGTAGTGACATACATCAGAAATTACTTAGAACTTCCATGTGAGCAACAGATGGGTTTTTTTTAGTATGGTGCCAGTTTAGGTGCTGGTTCACCCCAAGGGAGTCTTGAAGTGATGAACCTAGCATAAATGTCATAGTCAACTTACATGCGCATATTCACTTTCAATCTATCGCTTGACTGATCTTTTTTTTGGTGGGCCTTTGTGTGATGGGTTCAAGATTATTTCGTTCTTTCTATTCATGAATTCAAGTTTTATTTTTCCCTCTTTTATGATCCAATGGCTTTTCACAGGCTTATTTCATCTAAACGTAGTTCATTGATGAACATTTCAAGTAAGCTGCTCAATGCCTGTTTTGCATTAAAAAGTATCATCACCAACAAGCTTACAAGGTAATAACAGTTTTCTTTGTTTTTTCTTTTTCTCCCAAATTTTGTGATGTACCTCATGTGGGAATCATCTACATGAAGATAAATTAGAAAAATTTGGCTATAATACAGGTAAAAGAGGGATTATTCTTAGTTTGTTGAGCTTGTTAGCTCAAAATGGATTTCTCAAATCACTTCTTGCCTTGATGCCAAATGTTACTCTTGGAACATCAATTAACCCGGCCAAATGATTGATCTTGATTATCATTTTCAAGCATAGTTTACTAATTTTATTGTTCCGACTTGGCATGTAGTGCTAACTCTTTTTACTTTTGATACTTTCATAATTTGCCATGTTATTATTGACAAGTGAACAAGCTCTTTAACTCTAGTTAATGCATGCATCAGTACCTTATTACATGTTCACAAAACTTTTTCCCTGTACATGGGGGCTACAAGTTGAACATATCTTCAACCGTAGCTTTTTGACTGCCTTCCACATCATTGACATGTTGTACCCAGGGTTTTCTTTTAAGGATTTTGTGGTCATCATTCACAAAATAATTTAGCCAAACTTGGTTACATACTAGATATGAAAGTAGGAAAAAAAAAGAATCCTTCTATATGTTTGGATCTCTACTCTAACTTATTCATAAAATCTGATGATTTGAAAAAAAATTCCCTTCGAAATCTGGCAATTTGGGGCATTTTTCTCCATGAGAAATCCTTTGTCTAGGTTGAAATCATATTATAAAAGAAACACAGTTGTAGACACTCTATTGACTTTTCATAAACCAGGACCCATGTCCCTCATCCAGTATTTTTTTCTTGGCAAGTAGAAAGCTTTTCAATGTGAATAAATCCATGTTGAACTAGAAGATCGATTGGTACCCATCTTACATGTGTATGTACAACTGTTCACAAGGGCTTTCAAATTAATTAATTATTGAATACGCATGTGTTGAAGCTGTGGTTGTATATACCGAGTTGTCCAACTATTTACTGGAAAATATATGAAATTGATTGAAGTGCTTGTGGACAAAACAAGTTATGGGCGAAAGATTTGAATATCAGATTTTTTATGCAAATGTACATACTAGGAAAGTAAATAGAGCTCCTTCCAGCCCAACTATTGGGCATGTGCAAATCCTAAAGCGTTCACAGGACTAGGTCATTTGGGCCCTGTGTGAGCCCATGCTTTACAACTTAAAAAAATTCAGGCAAAGTTTTGCAGAATAATTATTTTTGCAAATACGAGAAAAATTCAATCAAATGTGGCAGTAAATGCAATTAATTTGGGGTGTGGGCAGCTAGAATAATGTTTTGACAACCCCTGCACTTGTCCATCATGGTTGTACACCCATTAGGCTTAATCGACACTGATGCCAGCAATAAGCTCATTTTTCTGAGTCTGCTCATAAAATAGTAAGTAGCATTTTGTATGGTTGACAATTATGACACCTTGTACCTTGAACAACAGCTTACAATACCCATTTCTAATGATGCATGAAAAATTAGTAGTATGTCTTGATAAAAGAGACTACAACAGCACAGTGGGCGTGATGTATGATCCCTTTGTTGGGATAATGGTTACTTTCCAAAGGGTGCTCTTCTCTACCAGGTAAAGACTGTAAGACTGAACCCATGAAATGTGAGTAATAGATACCAGATACATGACAACATATGTATTGTTGGTGCCCCTAAACTTGATCCTTCAAGTTTGTGTGCATCTTGATCTACTTGGTTCAGACCTTTGACCTGGTGCTGTGTTGGTAGTCAAAGGGAGACACATGCCATTGCTTGAGAGCTTCCCCTCACCACAAAAAGATCAAAGATTGAATATAGGGTAATGGCTGATACCAGCAACCACACCTTCTGCAATATGTACATGAAAAATGTCAAACTCCATAGCCTACCCATTCATTGATATTATAGTTATCAAAACACATCGGAACTCTAGCAACTTGAAATTTCCTCCCAAAAAAAAAAATCACATTTTTTTCCCAGTTTTGCTACGCAATAAAAAGTTACTTCATACGAGCATAACGGCCTCACATGATGCACACAACATGAACTTTAAACTTTTGGTGGTGGGCCTCTTTCTATGTGAAAATAAATCCAGGTCCTTGAAATTATAATTCAGTCTTCCTGCAGACTTCTAACATCCAAATAATAATAATAATGAATGCATGCTTGAAAGAACTTTTTTGAGGATTGTCAAGCCTTCCACATTGGGTCCATGCCGGGGAGGTTACTTCCATTTCATTCCAAAAAAATATAGGGTTCAACTTATTGGAGTTTTCTTTCAAAATAATTTATGCAAATTGTGTGTCTATAATTTAGTATAAAACATAATTTTATTTTATCATTATTTCTTAGCATATTAAAAAATATTTTTTCATTGGAAATGCTTGCTAAATATGCATGGAGTAGCCTCCCCATGGTTCCATGAAAATTAAGTTGAATTTGTTGGGAAATAGTTCAAAATGTTGTGTAACATGTCTAGCCCTTTCATGGGTGTCATTAAAAGTGTTTAAATATCAATTGAATCTTTGGTGACATGAAAATTGCATTTTGAATGTGATCGATCCAAAAACCATTTGCCTTTGGAATGCATGGGTAAAAAGGTAACACTGTCAAGCTAAACCACTATTTGTTGGATGTGATTGCACAGTCCATGCAATCCTTCTTCTGTAAAGGTAGCTCCTGCTCTACTAGCTAAAGAATTTGAGGTTGAACATACATATATGACAACTTATATTATTTAACAAAACACCAATATTCCAACTAAACCATATCTTGCACCAAAACAAAATCAAATGAGTAATATACAAATTAAATTAGAATAGACCCCTGAAACTAATTGAAGTAATGAGAATGGATTGAACCCTTCTCTCTTACAGCTTTTGCTTTGCTGCCAACGTGTCTGACTTTTAAAATCCTGAATGATTTGCCAAGCTCCCCCATGCATGCCCACTTAAATTAATCATTGGTGCCAAGTGCCAAAAATGCTCAAAACCAAACTTGCCAAATTAACAGTGTTTTCATTGCCAATTTTGTGATGTAGCCAAGGTGGGGGTCAGCCAAATCTGGCTATATACCAGATTTGGAAGTTACCAAAGAAAAACTCTATCTACTTGGTTACCCACTAGTATTTATCATTTAAAAATTGAGATTTGGAATTTTTGGAATTTGGTGAATTTGAGTTAGTTTTTCCATGAATGTCCCTCATATCAGAGTTTGTTTTTCAATTTTTTCAATAAGAGAATTGGTGAATTCTCCCCCCCCCCCAAATGGCGAAATTGGTTGAATTTATTCTAGAATAGAACATTTTCCCAAAATTTTCTTAAATGTTTTCTCAAAAATTGACCAAATTTTTTGTGAGAAGAGAAATAACTGCTTTGTATGGGAAGAAATCATATTCTTTTCAAGTTGGACTTTCGTGACAATTTGCCAATAACAAAATCATTGCAAATGAACTGGTTTGCATTTTTGCAAAACATTTTGTCTATTGTTGGAAACCCCAGTGCCCAGATCTTAGACAAATAGTGTTACTATGTATCTATACATATATAAATTCACTTAGTGCGTCTGTGGGTGGGTGGGTGATTGGACATTCCGCGGAGCGTTTTCTGTGGAGGAACCGGCCTCTGCTTTTTCTGTGGCAGAACCGGCCCGGCCAGACGGACGGACGGACGGACAAACGGACGTATTTGCTTTTTTTTTGTTTTTTTTGGATTTTTTTTGTCGGATTTTTCTCCCCTTCTCTTATATTAACAAAAATGAAGAAACAAAATAAAAAATAAAAATTAAGAAATCGGTAGAAAAATCTAAGGCTACGTATTTGCTTCTTTTTTTAAATAAACAAAAATATAAAAGTGAAAATAAACACAAAATAAAAACAGAAAACACATTAAAAAAATAATAATAATAAAAGCTCGCTTCACCATGTATGTTTTCATTGGGGACTTTTCAATGAATTTTCGTCACAAAATTTTTTTTTTTAAAAAAAAAAAAAAAAAAAAGGCTGCTTTGCGCCTTTGTGTGTCCCTCTTGGTTTTAAGAAACCGGGGGACTTCACAGTGTCCGAGGGTATTAGGCTTCAAATTTTTAGGTTTTTTGGGGGATGGGTTTGGAGTGAAGGGAAAAAAAAAGGCAGGCACGGGCGGATTGTGTCCGACCGTCATGGGCACCCACTAGTTAGTACTAGTGTTTCCCAAATTCACATCATATTTTGGTTCATAGTCTAATTCTGTGGCCCATGGATACTAGGTTTTCATTGGAAAATTTGGAACTAGACCTAAACCAACATCCTACTAGAGCCAAATGAGATGCCCCTCTCACTCATCCTTGTGCTCTTTGTGCACCCAAGCTCTGCACACCTTCTAACACCTAACTCACATCAACCTGCGCATCTCGCCACACATTAGGTTGGCACAAAGTCTTCCAACTTTTTTGGGATTTGAGAAGCTTCCCTACAAATAGATGAGCTAAGACAAGCTAGGATTTAGTCTAATGTGGACCCTTTCACAGGAGCCAACTCCCCAGACAACTCAGGCACAGTGAACCAACAACCCCATCCACTGGATGCCTGTTATTGCAGAGTTGTGGATGAACCTCAACTGAGTTAATATTTGATTTCACCTTGGTAAGCAATTTTGTAGGAAATATATCGGTAGATAGGTAGGAAAGTTGGTAACTACTAAGTAAGCAGATGGTTTACACATAGGTAAGGGTTTCTTTAATTACCTACTAACAACCTGCATGTGGGTTCTTAGTAGGCAGGTAGAGAAAATATCATCTGAGGTAACCACCATGGGAACTCTACAGAAAACTATTTCGTGACCACTTACCATTCATAATTCGAGGTGCACTGGTGGGTCCTGGTTCGCTGAGGCCAGACGACTCCAAGTTGTTCCAAAGCATCACAAGAAACAACAATTAATGGATGTCTCCAGAGAACACAAAACCAACTGTTTGGACCGGAAACAAGTTAGAAGACATGGAGCACTAATAAACCCACTTAAATGACACAGAATCATCACATGAGATCGTTTACTTTGAAGGATTGACTTTGTTGTTGAGGCTTGGCATGCACTGCTGACTGTCCTGACTTTTGACAACCCTCATAGTTCAATATGTTTTTATTGGCGAGTGAGCAAGCTTTCTAATGCTGATTAATGCATGTTGCCCTACAAGAATCATCGGTACTGATATTACATGTGAACAGTAATACCTGTTCAACAAGGCTTTTTGCCCATTGCCGGGGCTACGACTTCAACATACTTTCAAGCGTAGCTTTATGACTGTGTTGCACACATCCTTGACATCTTGTACCCAGAGTTTCTTTTAAGGAATTTGTAATGTAGCCAAATTGGCCATCATTCACAAACGATTTAGCCAAATTTGGCCCCATACTAGATATGAAAGTAGGAAAAAAATAAATTGTTCTATATTACTGTCTACCTACTGCAACTCATCATTCAAATCTGGTGCTTTGAAAACCAAATCCTTCAAAATCTGGCAAGTTTTGGTGATTTTTTTCTATGAGAATTCCATTGTAGAGGTTGAAAAATTATTTTTAAAGAAACACTGCTTACACTTGCTCTCCAGACTTTCCATAAACCAGGACCCATATCCCTCATCCAACATGTTTTAAATTAATGCATGTTGAATACAAGAATCATCATACCCATATTATATGGATATGAAGGTCTTTTGCCCATACCAGAACCTACAAGTTGAAACTACCCATATGAAGAATTGTTCTTTAATATGTGCACGCCTTGTGTTGATTGTTTTGATACCGTTATATTATTTAACAAAAAATAAAAATTTCAACTAAACCAGAACTTGCACTGAAACGAAATAAAATGAGACAAAAACAAAAAATTAATTAGAACAGACCCTTAAAAAGAAATGAAGTAAGGAGAATGCATTGAATTAACGAAGCTCCTCAAATTATCA
Source organism: Sphagnum contortum (assembly GCA_963920785.1). Classification (NCBI taxonomy): domain Eukaryota; kingdom Viridiplantae; phylum Streptophyta; class Sphagnopsida; order Sphagnales; family Sphagnaceae; genus Sphagnum; species Sphagnum contortum. The sequence continues at coordinate 14,296,518 of OY987289.1, read as the reverse complement.
GTGTTTTCACTGCCAATTTTGTGATATAGCCAAAGACAAGACCAGGTGTGAAATGTATATGAGGGGAATGTGAAGGAAGCTCCCTCAAGCCCCATTATTAGGCATGTCCACAACCTAAGGTGTCAACATGACTAGGACATTAGGGCTGGGCTGTAGCCCATGTCTTACAATTTAAAGACAATCAGGAGAGTTTTGCAAAATACTTATTTGGGCATACAGTGTACACAAACATTTCAAGCAGGTATGGCAATACTACAGGCAGTTCATTCCACATGTGAGGAGTGAGAATAAATTTTTGGCAACCCGTGAACCTGCCCATCGAGCTTATAGCCCATCGCGTTTAGTCTACACTGATGATATCGGCTGGAAGCTGACTCTTTTGACTCAGCTCATAAATAGTAACCCGTCCACCGATGAGCATCATCGGTAAGAGTATTGGGAGATGATCAATAGCCTCGGCGAGCTCTTTCCGCCTGGTTCCAAGCTCTTTCCGCTTGGTTCCATGCTAAACGATTGTGTGCAGTTCCCTTTGTATCTTGCCGTCAAGACGAACGTCAGACCTTGAAGGATGTCAGATATTACAGATATCCGTAAAGTCAGGAAAGGACCGCAACTGTAACTGTGATACATAAGGTGAGATTTTTTTTAAAAAAGTCCAAAACAATACATTAGCATTCAATGGGGGTTGAAACTGAGAACACTACTAAAGAAAATCAGTATCCAGTGCTGCTACATAAATTTTCACTGCTGCTACCTGTACAGCTATAATAATTCCTCTAAAACCTCGTGCGTTAAATGCTGAGATTCAGCATGTCCTACTGAGATTTAATAAAATTTCCTTACTTTGCGAAAACCACTAAAAGAGGGTGAAAGGAGGCCCTAAGACAGGGTGAAGACAGGGTGACTTTAGGCATAACTCTATTGTACTCGCAGGAAGTCATTAATAACTTATTTTGTGTCAGCTTATTTCCTGTGATGTTCAGGCCGTAATGTACCTGATCACTGGTTCAGTATTGTTTTGTAAATTTCCTGATCGAGCCGCATTGGCCAACATCCGTAGGGGACAAGAATCCAAAGAATTCTTTAATATTGTAGCCGGTACATTGAATGTGGCGATACCCTCCCCAAAAGAACTGTTTTCTGTTGCAATTTTGTGAATTATTTTTTTAAAAGGAAATTAGTGACCGAATTCCCTCTTTTCAACAACCTATATCGCCTTTTGGCGATTTTTCGTGGAAAAACAAAGGACTGTCTAACATGGTGTCCGTGATTTATTTGGGCGAAAATTTACCTGATTTAAGGTGATACCAAACAAAAATAAATATTTTGCCAAAAAAATCTTTTTTTAATGAAAACCCATCAAATTTTGAGGGATTTTATTTGTAGGAGCCTGTCATCACATTTACATCTATGAACCTTTGCTAGTGGGAACTGTGTATTGAGATGATGCTGAGCTTTTTTCATTCGTGAAATTTTCCTTAATAGATAAATTTATCTATAGTCCTCTATTTCACTTTATTTTGATCTCACTTATAGTCATGGCGCTAAGCTTTCATGAATTAGTGTTATTTTTTCTTTTTGCACTTTTGTAATGTGACCAAAGGCTTGATCATCCACAAGAAGAATGAGCCAAACTTAGCTAATTCAGGAGATATGAGAGTGAAAGAATTTATCCTCCTACATCCCTGGCTACCTACTGGATCCTTGTATAAAAACCTTATGATTTGAAATTTCTTTTCCTTGCAATCTGGTGAATTTAGGCCTCTTTCTTTTCATGCAAAATCCTTTGCTTATGCAAAAATGTCACTTCCAGGTTTTAAAATGGCAAAAAATCATTGTGGCTGTGATAGGTTCACCCAAAAGATGTGTTTCATGTGATGGGTTCCAAAAACATTTTCCTGTTTGGGATTAATGGCTTAAAAGTAAGGGCTTCATGGCCTTGACTGCAAGACAAGGGCTTTGACTCCACTTGCACTTGATCCTTTCTCTAGTGTGGAACTTCTCCCTTTACCAAGTGAACATAAAACGGCAAAATTATTTTATGTCAAAACTTTTCTTTCTTCAAAATAAGGGCAAGGCCAAGAAAAATTAAGCCCTCAAGGAAAAATTGGATTTTTTATTGCATTGAAAACACTATTGCCCTCAAGGAAATTTACAATTAAAATTAGGGGTTTCTTTCTCCAAAATTCTAATGTTCCATCATTTGGGAACAGCTCTAGAGAAATTTAACACTAAATGGAGGGTAGATTTTTACCACTTGTCCACAAAGATTTTAAAAACTACTACAAAATAGCCGCCTCTAAAATCCAAGTAGAAATGTGGTGAATTTTTTTCAAGAGTTTTTCCTCAAAAAGAAAGGAGTATATAAAAGAGCATTCCTTTTTATTTATATTTTTTTCATATGCGCAAAATTTCACGCCAAATAAAGGTTGAGTCACTAAGGAAAATGCATTCTTTTATAGTTTTTCGTAATATGCAATTATTCTTGGTCGTTGTAATAACATTTGGCATAACTCACAAAAGCTAACAAATGGCCAAAGTGAACCAATACTCAACAATGCACCATGAGTGATGGATTCTAAGGCACTGCATGATACAAAACTTGATATCACTGGGGTTCTTGTCATATTTCTAAACACAATAATTCCATTTTTCACCAGTCTATCTTTTTCTTTATTCTAAATATTTTCTTTATATCAAGTCTAGCTGCTAGGCAACAAGTGTGAGGCAGTGGGGTAGGAAGGAAGTGATCTAATGAATCTGTTAATAATGAATCTTTCATCATTTTTCAAAAGTAGTTGAGAAAGTCTTGCCAAAATTTGGGTTTTTATTGTTAAATATGTTTTCACTCCAAAATTTTAAAAACTCACAAAAAAACTAAACCATTGAACTAGACTTATAAACCACCAAATTTCCAAATTTCAGATGTTGTGTTGTTAGCTAGCATCCCAAGAAGGATTTCACATTAAAGGGTCATGTAAGTTTATAAAACTTGTTTTCAATATTACAAAACTAGTTCTTTGGAGTGTTACATTTTCTTTCAAAGGATTGTGCTCAAGGTTTTAAAAACAAATTCCTCAAGTCTGTCCACTCCCAAGCATAGTCAACATTAGTTCGCATTAAATGGCAACTGTCTGAGGTCGACTATAACATTTTTATAAAAGTGCTATTATATAAGTGGGGACCTAGGAAACGCCTAGGTCTAGATGTGGTTAAATTTATTCTTTTCAAGGGAAAAAAATGAAATAATTATAATGATTTTAAAGGAATGTAACATTAATTTCAATGATTGATTTATTTTACTGTAAGAATATAAATTATATAATATAAAAAATTATGTTGTAACTATTTAGTGTAACTTATAATTAATAAAAATAATCGTTATAATTATTTATAAAAGTGATATAGTAAGATCAAGTAGTCACAAGAAATAATTATTTTAATTTATTATATTAAAATCCATGTAGTTATGGCCATAACATTTATTATTTTAATTACATTATAAATATTCTAGAAAAATAAATTTGTTAATTATAAACCATAAATTAATTAGTCAAGTATTGTAGTTTTAACTTACAAATAAATTATGTAATTAGTTTGCTTTTATGTCACCATAGAATAATAATTATTAATATATAATTTTTTGATTTTATATTAACAATTTACTGTAAATAAGTAAATAATGAGTACTACATACAATTATTTTTAGTGTATCTTTGTTTTTAAATACATTAATTACAGCAACTTTGCTCATTGTTTTAAGAAAATTATAAAAACTTGAAATAGAAATCCTAACTATAAGACGTAACTTTAAATTAGGATACAAATTTTTATTATTATTATCAAAACATAAGTGTTGTAAATACAATAGTTATTTTTTATGATTGGGAATTATCACTTTAGTTAATATGAAAATTGATATTGTAATATTATTTATTTATTTTACATCAGCGGTAATAAATAATAAGTAAAATAATTTATTATAATTATTTAGATTTTTTAGTAAAATTATTTTAAATTTTTTTGACTTAGTGACAAAGATATATTGTAAGTACATTATTTAATATTATAGTATATTGGAAACTAATTCTTACAATTATAAAAATTAAATTAATTCATTTAATTATAGTGGAAATATTTTAACTTCTAAATATTAAATATCTAAATTATGAATAATAAAGCAGAATTATAAATTATGTGTTTATTATAAATAATGTATAAGTAAATTGACTATTATGGTTATATAATAATTATAGTAATCTTGTTTTTATTAAAAATATTAAAATATTTAGTATAATAGTCTATGTTGGAATATATTTAAGGCTTTTGAAATTATAAGTAATTTAATGTAATGAAATTAGTATAATCACAATAATCATATAAAATGATTTTAATTATAATAAAAATATTGTGAATATTAATTTTAATCATAAATCAAATTATTATTATAATTGATGTATACAGGCATATGTTGATTGCGACTAAGCATCATTTAATTTGTGACTAATGGGACCTTAAATGGTTACTCTTGAATGACCATTTACCACTTGAAGTTTAAACTTTTGATGGTGGGCCTCTTTCTCTGTGAAATTAAATCCTGGTCATTGAAATCATAATTTAGTGATCCTCCAAGCTTTTAACATCCAAATTATAATAATAATGAATGCATGTTTGAAAGCACTTTTTGGAGGATTGTCAAGACTTCCACGTTGGGTCCATGCTAGGGAGTTTACTCCCATTTCATTTGAAACAAAGACACAAAAAAATATAGGGTTCAACTTATTGGAGTTTTTTTTATAAAAAATTTCAGTTGATTTATGAATATTGGGTGGCTATAATTTATTATTAAAACATATTAAAAAATTTCCATTATTTCCTAGCATATCAAAATATATATATATAATTTGAAGTGCTTGCTAAAATATACAAGGAGTCGCCTCCCCGTGGTTCCATGAGGATTAAGTTGAATTTGTTGGCAAATAGCTCAATATGTTGTATAACATTTCTAGCCCTTTCATGGGTGTCATTAAAGGTGTTTAAATATCACAAATTTCAATTGAATCTTTGGTGCCATGAAAATTGCATTTTGAATGTGAGTGATCCAAAAAGCATTTTCCTTTGGAATGAGCGGGTAAAAGGTAACAATGTCAAGCTAAACCACAATTTAAGAGAATTCTTAAACTCAGGATTGGAAACCATAATAAACACCAATAATCTTCCTAAGCTTTTAACATTGGGCATTCTTACAATAGATGTAACATGTGAGTAAAATGAAATGTCATGACCAGTGTTTTTCTTCAATTTTGTCGTATTGAAAATTTGGTGATTTTTTCAAGAAATTAACAAAATTAGTTGAATTTACACCAGAAATATATTTTTAAAATTGTAAATTTTTAGTTTTGAAATGACAAAAATTGTAGTTCCCATGGTGGTTAGCTCAGCTGATTTTTTCTTTACCTGACTACACTAAGAACCGACATGCAGGTTCTTAGTAGGTAATAAAAACAGCCCTTACCTCTGTAGAAACCATCTGCTTACTTAGTAGTTAGCTACTTTCCTACTATCTACCTCTATATTTCCTACAAAATTGCTTGCCAAGGTGAAACTAAATATTAACTCAGTTGAGGTTCATCCACAACTCTGCAATAACAGCCTTTGAGTGGATGGCGGTGTTGGTTCACTGTGCCTGAGTTGTCTGGGGAGTTGGCTCCTCTGAAAGGGTCCGCATTAGACTAAGTCGGAGCTTGTCTTAGCTTATCAACAGTAGGGAGGCATATCAAATCCAAAAAAAGTTGGAAGACTTTTTGCCAACCCAATGTGCCGTGAGATGTGTAGGTTGATGGGAGTTAAATGTTAAATGGTGTGCGGAGCTTGGGGGCAGAAAAGCACCAGGATGAGTGAAAGGGGCATCTCATTCGGTTCTAGTAGGATGTTGGTTTAGGTCTAGTTCCAAGTTTTCCAATGAAAACCTAGTATACATGGGCCACAGAATTAGACTTAAAACCAAAATATGATGTGAAATTGGGCAACACTAGTGCTAATACATAGAAACACTACTTCATCTAAGATGTGGGCACTGGGTTTGCAACAATAGGCAAAATGCTTTGTGAAAATTCAAACCAGTCCATTTGGCAGTGATTTTTCTACTCGGGAATTTTCACCAAAGTCCAACGTGAAAAGAATATCATTTCGTCCCACACAAAGTGGTGATTTGTTTTTTTCCCAAAAATTCTGGTCAATTTTTGACAAAACATTTAAGAAAATTTTGGGACAATGTGCTATTCTCGAATGAATTCAATTAATGTTGCCATTTTGGGGTGGGGTGGGGTGGGGGGGGGGGGGGGGGGGATTCACCAATTCTCTTCTGAAATTTTAAAAAAAACCCTGATATGAGGGACATTCATGGAAAAACTAACTCAAATTCACCAAATCCCAGAAATTCCAAATCACCATTTTTTAATGATAAATTTCAGTGGGTAACCAAGTAAATAGAGTTTTTCTATGGTAATTTTCATATGTGGTCTATAGCCAGATTTGGCCGATCTCCACTTTGGCTACATCACAAAATTGGCAATGAAAACACTGTTAATTTGGCAAGTTTGGCTTTGAGCATTTTTGGCACTTGGCACCAATGATTAATTTAACTGGGCATGAATGGGAGAGCTTGGCAAATCATTCAGGATTTTAAAACTCAGACACGTTGGCAGCAAAGCAGAAACTGGTGCATGTAATAGAAAAGGGTTCAATGCATTCTCCTTACTTCATTTAGTTCGAAGGGTCTATTCTAATTAAATTTTTATATGTCTCATTTTATTTTGTTATGGTGCAAGTTATGGTTTAGTTGGAATTTTGGTGTTTTGTTAAATAATATAAGTTGTCATATATGTATACTGGTTCAGCCTCAAATTCTTAATCTAGTAGAGCAAGAGCTAGCTTTACAAATGGAGGAATGCATGGACTCTGCAATCACATCCAACAAATTGTGGTTTAGCTTGAAAATGTGGCTTCTTACCCTCTCCAAAGGCATCCAAAGGCAAATGTTTCTAGGATCTATTGCCTTCAAAATGCAATTTTCATGTCACCAAAGATTCAATCGAAATTTGTGATATTTAAACACCTTTAATGACACCCATGAAAGGGCTAGACATGTTATACAACAGATTGAGCTATTTGCCAACAAATTCAACTTAATCCTCATGGACCCATGGGGAGGTCACTCCCCGTATATTTTAGCAAGCACTTCAAATGGAAAAATAATTTTTTGATATGCTAAGAAATAATGAAAAAAATTGTATTTCAACAAAAATTATAGAGATCCAATTTGCATAAATTAAGTAAACTATATATTTTTAAAACTCCAGTAAGTTGAACCCGATATTTTTTGGGTTTTTGTTTGGAATGAAATGGAAGTAACCTCCCCAGCATGGACCTAATGTGGGAGGCTTCGCACTCCAAAAAACGCTTTCAAACATGCATTCATTATTAATATAATTTGGATGTCAAAAGTCTGGAGGAACACTGAATTATGATTTCAAGCACCTGGATTAATTTTCACATAAAAAGAGGCTGAACACCAAAAGTTTAAAGTTCGGTTGTGTGCATCATGTGAGGCAGTTATGCTAATATGAACCAACATTTTATTGCGCATAGCAAAACTGGAGGAAAAAAATGTGAATTATGTTTTTTTGGGAAATTTCAAGTTGCTAAAGTTCCAACATGTTTTGATAACTATATTATCAATGAATGGAAAGGCTATGGTATTTGTTGTTTTTCATTGCACAGGATGTGGTCACTGGTATTGGCCATTACCCTCTATTGAATCCTTGATCTTTTTTGTGGTGGGGGAAGCTCTCAAGCAATGCCACATGTCTGTTTTGGGCCACTAACATACTACCAGGTCAAAGGTTTTGGTCACTACCAAGTACACCAAGATGCACACAAACTTAAAGGATCAAGTTTAGGGGCACCAGCATATGCCATCATGTATCTTGTATCTATTACGCACACTAAACTGGTTCAGTCTTACAGTGTTTACCTGGCGGACAAGAGCAGCCTTCAGAAAGCAAGGATCATCCCAACAAATGGATCATACATCACACCCGCTTTACTGCTGTGGTCTCTGTTGTCAAGAAAGTGAGCTTATTCCTGACATCAGTGTAGACTAAGCATAATGGGTCCACAACCATGATGGACAGGTGCACGAGTTGTCGAAACACTGTTCTGGCTGCCCACATCCCAAATTAATTCCCTGTACTGCCATGTTTGCTTGAATTCTTTTTGTGCTTTCCAAATATGCAGAATTCTGCCTGAATTTTTTTAAGTAGTAAAACATGGGCTAGCAGGCAGCCCGAATGACCTAGTTCTGTTAACCTTTTAGGACTTGCGTAGGCCCAACAATGGGTCTTGAAGGAGCTCTCTTTACATTCCCCTTACGTACATTTGGACAGAAAATCTGATCTTCATACATTTCACCCATAACCTTTTTCGTCAACGAGCACTTCAATCAATTTCATATATTTTCGACTAAATAGTTGGACAACTCCACATATACAAGCACAGCTTCAACACGTGTGCTAAATAATTAATTAATTTGAAAGCCTTTGTCAACAGTTGTACATTCACATGTAATATCGGTACCAATGAATCTAGTTCAACATGTATTTATTCACAGTAAAGAGCTTTCTACTTGCCAATAAAAGTACTGGATGAGGGACATGGGTCCTCATTTTGTGAAAAGTGCAGAGACTCCTGCCAACCATGTTTCTTTCAAAATATGATTTCAACCTATACAAAGGACTTCTCGTAGAAAAAAATGCCTCAAATTTACCAGATTTTGCAGGGATTGTTTTTCCAATCGCTAGATGTTTATGAATAAGTTGCAGTAGAGAGCCTAGAATATAGAAGGATTCTTGGGTTTTCCTTACTTTCATATATAGTATGTAGCCAAATTTTGCTAAATTATTTTGTGAATGATGGCCACTTTGGCTACTTCACAAAATCCTTAAACAAAAGCCTAGGCACAATGTGCTAATGATGTCGAAGATAATCAAAAAGCTGTGCTTGAAGATATGTTGAAGTTGTAACCCCATGTATGGGGAAAAAGCCTTGTGAACATGTAATATGGGTACCAATGATTCTTCCAATGTAGCATGGTTAAATCTTTGTCTACATGATCCCCACTTCAGGTCAATCACAAAATTGGGGGGGAAAAAAAAACAAAGAAAACTGTTGCTACCTTGTAAACTTGTTAGTGATGATACTTTTTAATGCAAAACCGGCATTGAGCAGCTTACTTGAAATGTTCATCAATGAACAACGTTTAGATGAAATAAGCCTGTGAAAAGCCATTCGATCATAAAAGAGGAAAAGTAAACTTGAATTCATGAATTAATCTTGAACCCATCACACAAAGGGCAAACAAATAAAGACCGGTCAAGGGATAGATTAAAAGTGAATATGTACATGTAATTTGACTCTGAGATTTATGCTAGGTTCATCACTTCAAGACTCCCTTTGGTTGAACCAACACCTACACTGGCACCATACTGAAAAAAAAACCCCCATGTGTTGCTCACTTGGAAGTTCTAAATAATGTCTGATGTATGTCACTACTGAACGTTGTAATCTTTGTGATACGCCTTTAAAGATTCATTTCTTCTCTTACTTTCACTAAATTTTAACCAACCAACCTTAGTACCATCTCATGTTCTGCAGTTTGTGATGAAGTAGAGATCTGCATTCTCTTGTAAACTTGTTTCCCACGCGTCCCCATTGTACTTTCCATGCGCTACTTAGCATTGAAGAGGTTGCTATCTGCCACTAGGCGCATACTCAATGAGGTCGATGAAAGGTCTGGAGAGTTAGTACAACCTGCCAAGCGTTTGCAACAAACTCAATGAGCTGGGCTTGAAGGTACAGCAGACCCGATGGGCCTGTCAATGTCTGATGATCGATATCTATGATTTCAGTGGGTCAGTGTACTAGATCTGACATTGGTCATCAACGCAAGAAGTGGCTTGAGAGATACGTTCTAAGTAGATTGTTGCCTAGGATGCTTTCAACGCAACACCCATTAAGCTTTATCTTATAAATGCATTAAAAAAATTTCAGGCATGAACCACCAGAATTCCATCTCTGGGTGAAAAAAGTGAATCCATAAAATTTTCAACTTTCCTACTTTGAAATTGCCAAATTTGGCTACATCTTCTTAAGGACCTGTCAAACCACTTCTTGTTACGATGCCAACTGTCAGACCTGGAACGCTAGTAAACCCACTTAAATGACACAGAATCATCATACATAAGATCGTTTACTTTCAAGGATTCGCTTTGTTGTTGAACCGTTGCATGTAGTGCTGACTGTCCTGTCTTTTGACAGGCTCATATTTCCGTATGTTCTCATTGGCGAGTGAGCAAGCTTTCTAATGCTAATTAATGCATGTTGCCCTACAAGAATCATCGGTACCGATATTACATGTGAACAGTAATGCCCCTTCAACAAGGCTTTTTGCCCATTACTGGTGCTACGACTTCCCCATACCTTCAAGCGTAGCTTTTTGACTGTACTGCACACATCCTTGACATGTTGTACCCAGGGTTTCTTTTTAAGGAATTTGTGATGTAGCCAAAGTGGCCATCATCATTCACAAACCGATTTAGCCAAATTTGGCTACATACCAGATATGAAAGTAGGAAGAGAAAAAAAGAATTGTTCTATATTCCTGTCTACCTACTGGAACTCATCATTCAAATCGGTGATTTGACAACCAAGTCCTTCAAATTCTGGCAAGTTTAGGTCATTTTTTCTGTGAGAGATCCTTTGTATATGTTGAAATCATATTTTTAAAGAAACACTACTCATATCCCCTCTCCAGACTTTCATAAACCAGGACCCATGTCCTCATCCAATATGTTTCTATTGGCAAGTGGAAAGCTTTTAAGTGCAAATTAATGCATGTTGAATATAAGAATCATGGTACCCATATTACATGTGCATGAAGGTCTTTGGCCCATACCTGAACCTACAAGTTGAAACAACCCATATGAAGAATTGTTCTTTAATACCTGCACATCTTGTGTTGATTGTTTTGATAAACTTAACAAAGGGGGGGAAAAAAGTTTTAAAACCATCTGTAAAGGCCCATCTTCCCTTTGTGATGCATGTACCCACGAGAGAGGTCTAGGGTCATAGGGTTACCTGCAAGGCCCTCTGTTCCACTTTATTCTCACCTGTCTATTACGTAATAATAGTGATGGTCAGTGAACGAACCTTTTTATAGGCCCATCCTTGTAGTGACTTTATTCCACAAAATAAATCAAATGTCTGAGGAAAATAGTCCTAGTGCCCTTTTCTATGCTTGCCTACCTACTCCAGAACCTATTGTAAAAATCAAATGATTTCTCAAAACAAATTCAAAATCTGGGGAATTCCAGCCACTATAATTTCATTACAAATCCTTTGTACCTAGGTGGAACTCAGATTTATCAGGTCAGAACAAAATTCAACGTGAAAAGAAAGGATGTCTTTGAAAATAACTGCACAACATGTGAGTGGTCAAGTTGAGAACACAATAAGTGCATCTTATAAGTAAGCCATCATGTCTTGGGTTCCTTGCAAACTTTGGACTTGATACTGTGATTTACTCATTGACATATTATTCAAAAAGCTTATCATTTTGTACCAGTACAAAAGTCATCAATCCACTTTTCTTGGGTAGATGGTAGCTACGGAATGAATGGTAAGTAAATTCAGTGTGCTGTGCATGAGAAGCATCATGGGTAGAAGCCGACAACACAATGCATCTCATTGTACAACCTGTACTAGAGCTCACAAGTGTTTGGTTGTTTCACATAAAAATGTTGTCATATATAACTGAATGCATCTTTCGTGACACATCCTGGCTTCCTCCACAAATACTCAGATCTTGTGCATACCTTCAAGGCAGACTCCTTTTCTACTAGCGAAAATTTCCCTAAAATTTGAAATTTCAGAAGTGAAGGAGTGAAGGGAACATTTTAAGATCATAATCACCAGTAGTGGAAAGAAAAAATTAGCAAAAATTGCCATATTTTTATTTTATTTTTTCATTATGTAGCCAAAAATATAAAAAGATCATACAACATTTGACTCTCATAAACCTGCCTAGGGCATGATTGACACTTTCTATACGTTCCTTGGGGTGATCCCCACTTTAGGGGCATCAAAAACTGCTCTTAAAACATCACTAGCTTTGTTCGAGGGATTCGCCAATAATCTTGGACCTCCCTGAGGACTTCATTGATATATTTGTCTAATTGTTTAGCATAATGTAACTGGTTTTTGGCATTAAAAAGTCCTCATTGATTGCTTTCTCTAGCAAGTGATACCTAAAATGAGACAGCATCTCAATTGGAGTGGGGACCAAATTCCCCAACACCGATACTGGAGACGTTCAGTACTAATGCCATTCGATTGAGTGACGGGGATGGTACTATATTTGAAGCTATGAGTCTTTCACGATAGCACTTATGTGTCATCTTTATCCAATAGTTCATTGAATATTGATTGGGCTCCAATCTAAATGGAGAGGTCCCAAGTCATCAAGTTAAGAAAAGAAATTTAGGAGTTTTACATCTTAGTCTATGGCATGTAACTCTAATACTTTAAGAGTTTACCTTCCATGCATGTGAGAAGTTCAAAATGCAATCAAACTCGGTGCCAACTTTGAACTTTTTAGGCTTGTTGTTTGGCCCCAAGGTAGTAATACGTGGTAGAACATTGACCTTCAGGATATTAACAAATGCTGGAACATTGGCTCCAAGGGCTGCAAATTGGCTTACCAAATTCAATGGTATCCTTTTTTCAACCTTGGGGACAATACAAGGCCATAAAAAGTAGTCAAATTTAAAGATGCATTTTCACTTGACGTACCTTAAAAAATCAATATATAACGTTTTCACTTTCAATTCTTCCTTTCATTTTGATTTCATTCTCATTCAAAAATAGATCACGTGTTTAATCTAGAAAATTTAGTTCCATTTTCAAAGTGTGTTAACAGACCAAAGTTGAAAAAACCAAAAAATTACATTTATTTTAATTTTGCAGAATGTGAAAAAAAAAAAGGATGCACTTACGAATTATTCACTTGAGTATGATTCACTTTTCACGAAAGACATTATGCAAGCAAGGTTGATATTGGAAACATGTATGCAACTACAAAATCGCCAGAAAATGTCTTTTAACAACACAAGGCAAAAATTCAAAGTTCCTTTTAAGGTTGTAAGTAATGACTCCAATTTGAATGTTATTCCTACATAGCAAATCCAAACATATTATGAACACATTATCTTCAATATAAGAAAAAACTTGAAAAAATATCACCCAACTTTTTTAAAACTTGGACATACCTAAATTGTAAAAGTTTTGCTAAAGCCACAAGCAACCAACAACCATCCACCTCCAATAAAACTTCAATTTGTAGGACAATACAAAGGTAGGGATAATCCAATCATAAAAAGGGGGAAAACAACATGATGAGCACCAACATAGCATGATGAAGACGAGCAACAACATGATGAGCATTAACAACATGATGAACACCAACACAATGAACACTTGTAGTAGTAACACAACATACATTAAGAGTACAATGAACATTAATAACAAGAAGAACGGACCTAAGAAATGTCCCTTGTGATGGATAATGTGGCAATGAACAATGATATAATCTCATTTCCCATTTGGGAAACACATTACTTCCCTAACCTTAAACCTAAACCATATTTCCACTTTAAAACCCTAAACCCTAAGTGATACTCATTTGATTTTTGGCTAAACCTAATCAAAAACTAGGTCAATTTTTAAACCAAGGTTTGGTGCTTGCATAAAATTGGTGGAAACTAATTGTGTGAAAGTTTATATTTTATCCAAATATATCCATTGGGTAGAAATGGAGGATTTTTTTTTCTTAATTTATTTTTGGAAAGTCAATATACCTTAATGAAGTGCATACCTAAAGACATGTAAATCTAAGAATTTATACTCTATTCGTAACCTTGAATATATGGTAAAAATATCCATACCTAAAGTGGGATATGTTTTAACATTCAAGTTTTTTTAACCAAAAAAAAAGTAAATATGATTTAAACCTTAAACTTGTTAGTTTTATCATTGATTAAATGGGTGTGTTTGCACCATTTGGACCTTTTTTCCCCGACAATGAGTCATTTTGATAAACCCATCACACACAATAAATAAAATAAAAACTTTCAAAATGTGATTTTTTCATTTTAATTATCTGAAGAAAAAAATACATACCCATGTATATTTCAAAAATGTTATATAATGGGGGTATCCATATCCTACCCATCCATTAGAAAACTTAAAATTCTAACATCTAAACCTTAATCCAATGAAAAACTTGAAATTTAAAATACCCTTACCCAATGGGTAAATAAATTGAATGTATATATATATATATATATATCCTCGGGTCAAAAACAACATACTTGCACAACATTGGTGGAAACCTATTGGTGAACATAATTTGGATGATCACTCATTAATGTAGTCTACTTTCTAAACTACTTTCCTTGTCAAATTCATTTTGAATAATGTGTAATAATACATTGTTCTATCATCCATCATTATTTTGTTTGGTCTTGGCCTTTATGAACCATTTGTTTTTTGTTCATGGTATGCATCTATTAATAAGTATAGGGAATTGATGATTGCATTAATGACATTTATGGATAAACATTGTAATCAAATTACAATGTTTGTGTATATTAATAAAATCTTAGGTGCCTTGGGAAGATTTGAATTTCTTTCAAATATTGCAAATTCCATTAATATTTTTCATGGAGGCCTTTGGGGGATTTCTTTTAATGTGATATAAAAGTAGTCAAATTTACACAAGAAATACACATTTTTTGAAATAAAAGGACAAAATTTGTTTTAAAAATTCACTAAATGCTTGGCATTTTCTTAATCAAATTTCAAGAACATGTCCTTATATATGAAAAAAATATATATTAATGAATGGGTAGACATTCAACTTATTTTTTTGTTTCATTTGGAAAATGGCTTTTGATGTACACATTGGGTGAAAGCATGAAATAAGGAGCCATGAAGTGTGTGGATAGTCTTTAAAAGTATTTTTTTAATTTTTGAAAATCACTATGAGTTTATAAAACATATCAAAAAATTTGTTTAATTTTAAAAATAAGGTCTTAAACTTTCAAAGTTGCAACTACAAAATTTTCATGAAAATTCACAATGTTTCAAGAGTCTTTTTATATGTTTAAAGCACTCAAAAAACACATGTGGATAGGTGGATTTTTTGCTTCAAAAGTCCTTTCTCCTTTCAAATGTTCATCAAATCATTCCAATTTTTTTGGTGAACTTTGATATACCCACAAGAAGGAATCCATGTGTTCAAAATATTCAAAAAATAAAAATTATGTATACTCTTTTAAATTTTAATACTCAAACATTTTTAAACATTATTACAATTTTTGAATTTGTATCACAATTCAAAGTAAAGTTATAGATTTGAATATAATGTGAGACTTCATGCAAAAATAATTGAGTTTTTACATGTTATATATCATATTTGGCTTCAAATTTGATATTCAATTAAAAAAACTATGTGAAAAAGGTAATATAAACCAATAGAAAACTACCACTTGGAAAATGTAGTCCTTTGGTTCATATTTTCATGCTTTCACCCATTGCACAACAAAAATTAATACCATATGTGGCATTTATACCCAACATGATGAATTTTCATGCATAAGTAACAAGAATAAAATGTTTAAACTCGTTTATGCATGTGTAGGGTTTTCAACATCATATTATGATATTAAGTCCAATCAACTAAACTGTTTTTTATATTTAATCTTTTAAAAAAATGCAAAAAACAACAAGGGCATTTTGAAATTAGTTTTAATATTATTTTATTTTTGAAATTTGATTACAAAGTCTTGAAAATAATTCTTGCCTATATTTCAAGTGGGTTTGTAATATATATGTAAAGGTAAACAACTCATACAAGTGTTCAAAAATGTGTTTTTTTTTAGTTTGTAGTTTTAGCTAAGTTTGCTACATGCTAGTACTTGCTAGAGTTATAATAGCCAAATGCACAAACACATTATTTGTCTATTTGCTCAACTACATGGTGGTAAATGTGTAGTTTTTTTAAATCAAAAGAAATAAAATGATTATTTTTAATTTATTAAAGGAACTATATTGAATCGGATTTGTAATGGTAATGCATCATTCTGACTCAAGTTTTTTGCGAGTGAATCTTATTTTAAATCTGATTTTGAAAACATGTGACATGGGAGGAATTGAACTACAGTAGAACCTCTATAATTTTATCACCTAGGGACCGGCAGCCAGTGATAAAGTTTGAGAGGTTATAAGTTATGGGAGAGTTTGGAACTGTGAGGCACAGGGTTCAAAAGCTACAATTCCAGCCATCGCCGCTGCCCGCGAACAATGACGATGACGACAACAACCAAGAGCTTCCGATGGTCACATCAGGGGAGGCATCAGAGATGTTTTCCAAGCTCTAGCTCTTCTGGACACAGCAAAAGGACAGTTTTCCTACTTTTGTTGACTCAGTTGTGAAGATGAATGACAGAGTACGCCATCTCCACCAGAATAGTCTTAAACAGAGGCCTATCACTAGCTATTTCCACCATAACTGATCGAGAAATAAACGAATTATAAAATTATAAAATTGTTGGGAAAGAGGAAAAGTGATAGGTTATAAGTATATAATATTTCTGCCTTGTCCCATTGATGGACCGGGCTAGAGTGATAAAATTTGAAAGGTTATAAAATTTGGGGGGATCAGTTTATAGAGGTTCTACTGTAACCAAAAAAGGTCTTGGCCATTTCAACATAAAGTTCAACTTGCATAGAAGAAATCATTAGTTAGTAATATTAACTACAAAGACAAATCCAAGTCCGAACAAGGGGGTTAGATACAAATTCTAAATAACCATAGATAATGGAAACAATGGGCAATATTTTTGTTCTATTGACAAAAATTTAAATAGGTGATTATTGTTGTTTGCATGAACAAGACGTCCAAGACATCTTAAGAACAACCATCCATTCAAATTCCCAAAAAAAAATTCAAAATAGGAAGGTATAGGAATGATACAAAAAAAAAAAACTTGGAAGTTGGCAGCCTTGCCATGAACTACTTTTCAACCATTAAACTCTTGCTTCTAGCTTTAACCTTTTGCACCATATTGAGTTCTAATGTCTTTCCAATTTTAAATTGGGATCAAAGCATCATATTTTATACAAAAACATTTGATTAAAAAATATCAAGTTTAAAAAAAGACAATTTTTCACATAAACACAACAAAGTAGATTTAATTTTTACTTAAATTTCATTTTGAAACCATGGTGCTTTCCATTGGGTTTGTATTAAATTGAATGCCAAATTTGAAAAAATTTGGAGTAATAAAAGTAGGGGACAAGTAATTTTGAATTTGCCTAGCCAAAATGGTGTTCAAAAGTACTTTTTCATTAAAAACTTTAATGGAATAGATTTGTGGGAAATTATAACATAAAGATCATTGTATATTCAAAAGAAGCAAAGTAAATAAGTTTTACTTTTTCGTTGATAGAATATACTTGACACACATTTGAAACAAATGTTACACTACAAAAATAGGCTTCAAAAGCTATTTACATTTTTTAAAAAGTCTATTTGAAACTTACTTTTACAACTTAAAATTTAAAAATTAATTCATAATAATGAAAAAGTATCTTCTTTTTCATTATTCAAGTAAAAATGTTAAATGTATAATAATTGTATGATGGGTTTTAGTCCTACTCTTTGTTAGCTTAACTAGTAGATTGCTAAGGTAATTGAATTGTATACTTTACCATGCTTTCATCCATTGTTATTCCAAAAAGAAATTTTTGCAAAATGAATACTTTTGAATGAACATGTGAATGACAGTTCCAAATGCATGGTTAATTTAATTTTCGTAGTTTTGTTTTCATGAAATTTAGCATAGAAAAACAACATTTGTCATCAACAAACCAATTACTTGCACAATTGCAAGTTCAACCAACTTGATGTACTTTAAGATTTTGTTTTAAAAAATCCAAGAGAAATAAAGGTTCTCCACAATTTGGTTAACATGTTCAAATCAAAAGGTTTGTAGATTGCCAACTTAACATTGTTTGTCATGTTAAACTCAAACACAAATTTTGAAGATCAAAAGTAACATTTAAAAACAAGGCTCCAACCCATACTTCCTCAAGTTTCATCTTCTTAGGACAACAAAATGTTGCCTTGATGATTGTCAAATGAACATTGAACCGTTTTTTAGGTTTCAGTGGTAACCAATATTGTGGATAAACAACTCCCAATGCATCCATTAGATCTTTTACAAAAAAAATTGTAACTTTGCAATAGCTAAGTGGTAGCTTTTTAACATTGTTGCTCCACCTTTCCATATACGTCCCTTGTAACAAAAATAGATGCCTTGATTTGATTTGAAAACATGGCCCAAATGTGTTACCCAACAAATTTAAAAACCAAATGATCAATTCCTATGTTCAAATCTATATTCTAGCAAAGATTAATGCTTTAATAAACAAATATGATCAAGCCAATGAAATTAGTGAACACATCACATTCAAAACAAGACTAGTCGTCACAGTAGATGTGGTATATATCCCTTTCACAAATCTTGATTGTTGCTACGAAATCATATACAAAAGAAATTTTGCAAACTTAATGAAAGAATTATTGCCTTTAAAAATGGCATCACCACATTCAACCCCAACAATGTTTTCACATCAACACTAGAAGAAAATCATGTTTTTACAACTATTGCATGTAACTAAGATTCCTTGTAGTTGTTTTAAACAAGTTATAACTCACATGTAGTTGCATGCGACAATATATATATTATGTCTATACATTTCTACATCTATGATTAGTTGTATCTTTATGGTTGCACATGCCACTATTTGTTGACCATATATTTAACGATATGACCATTCAAATTTGGAAATGTGGTTAGGTAGGTAAATCTCTAAGGAGGTAAGTAGGTAGGCCATTTAGGTCATACAGGTTAACTTGGCCACCTAGGCAACCTAGGCTAACTAGATGTTGACACATGGTAATTGCACCTAGGTATATACGTAAGTAGTTAGGCCTACACTAAATAGGTAGGTTTAGGATAATCCTATATTATTTTTGTGATTAATAATAGGCTTGAACCTCTTTTAATGGCTCATTCCAAATGGCATTGGGTGCTTGGTTTGTAAACATGTCTAATGCACCTATTTATATAATGTCTAAAATTGGAATGGAAGATGAAACATATGGGATAAATAAATTAGTTACAAGTATGACCAACCTAGTTATAAGCTAGATAAAACTATTACCTAACATCTATGCTATATTACCCTAATAATAAGTAATAGGTAACAATAATATTTATCATATTATTAATATGAATATATTGAATAATATTAATAGCAATATATATATAATATACCATGGATAATATTAAATAATTATATTGTTATTACAATTAACTTTAT
The DNA here is from genome assembly GCA_963920785.1 of Sphagnum contortum. Taxonomy (NCBI): domain Eukaryota; kingdom Viridiplantae; phylum Streptophyta; class Sphagnopsida; order Sphagnales; family Sphagnaceae; genus Sphagnum; species Sphagnum contortum. The sequence goes on along the minus strand of OY987289.1, from coordinate 14,276,952 downwards.
AGATAATTATTTTACGTATATTGATTATAATATAATAATAATAATATATTTAATTATATGAATTATTATTATAAATATAATCAATTTTTGGATGGTTTAATTAATTATAATAATATTATAACATAATTTATAATAGGCTAGGTTAATTACTATAGCCTATAATTAACTAGAGGTGTATTAATTTAATTAGACTAGGTTTATGTTACTTATTTTAGGTTATATATTGTAATATTATACCTTAAATTTTTGTTATACTAGTTTAAACCATTTGTTTTGGATGAAAATCCTTTAAGGTGTACCAACAATACGATAACATGGATTTCATTTAACAATAATTAATACCCATGGGATTGGTTCAAGACACATTGAATGATCACTAGAATCAAAACTTTTGACTTATTTTGTGCCATGGCCCATGTTTGAAGATTAGGAATTCTACTCTGCAAAATAATTATTTGCCTTGAATAACACAAGTTTATGGCGCCCTTAAATTCTAGGGTTTCTTTAAACAAAAAAACTTTGGATGTGAATCAAATTTTGGTTGGAATTTTTATTTTCGTGGGTGAAGATTCCATCTTTGTAAGCCTTAGCCCAATTCTTATTTGCCTTTCCCATTTTTCTTCATCCAAGTAATAGTTTTCTAGAAAGAATTAAACATCCTTAATTGAAACATTTTGCATTCCATCACATACTTTGAGGTCGTTAGTAGCATACTAACAATGCTTTGAATGTTCATAACAATTGGCAACAAAGGGTTATGACAATTACACTGGAACACAAAACATAATGCCTATCAAGGTTGTTGTGAGGGTGTTCAAATTGGCACCTTCATCTTTGACATATGTTATCATCTTGTATAGCAACTCATATCAAAAAAACAATTCATTCAATCACACAACCATGGTAACCTTTAGCAATTTCATGAACTTTAAAAATTTCAACAATGATATGGCACATTTCCCATTTTTTGTTGATGTAATTACAACCAATGCAAAAATATCAAAGCCTCTTCCATACACATGTACAAATAAAAAGTGGCAATAACATGGTTGTTTCAATAAGGGTGTGAACATATAGTTCCATGGTTTTATTAACGATGTTTGGGATAATTTTGTTGTTGAACTATCATTTGCTAAGAAACACAACTCCATCACACAAATGAAGGACAAGCCTTTTTCAACCAGATGTTTTTAGTGGAGCTCAATGGGTTGTAACCATTTGTGATGTACAATACCAAATCCTTAAAAAAATGTTTTTGAATATGATTTGTTTTTTAATACGGCCCTCTAGAATTGAAAAAATTAACAATTGAACATGCGTTTGGCTTTTTCATGTTTTTAGCACTTTGATGGCATAAGATGTTTTGGCAACATTAAAACAACTCCAAAGTTGTAGAATGTTTCAAAACAACATGACAATTCATGGCAATTGTGCCATGGACCTTGTTGTACAAACCAAACCTTTTTAGCTTTGGGTAAAACTTTGACCTAATTCTTATGAATGCACATTATGCCAGATAATCAATTTCATTCTTTGACATTTTAAAACATCCACAACAACATTAAGGTCAATGAATTTGAAAATTGTTCACATGCTTGATGATGAAACCATGCAAACTAAAAATTTTGGTTGAGTTTTAGCTATAGAAACAACCACTCATGTTGTGTTTGATTGTTAGAATCCTTGAGTTGTTCTTGCAAAACTCTATTTCAACTATTGCAATAGGACCTATTTCAAATCCAAGCCCACTCCCAATGCCATCTTCATTAGTGCCAATAACATAATCAGTTATGACAAATTAGGAAATCCATCTTTAGCCATTCCATTCATAAATGCATTAGATCAATCCATAACCATATTGAAAACAATTTGATGTTGAAAAATCAAGGTGATATGGAAATGTGCAAATGAAGTTTACTTTAACCAGTAGCATCAAATAAAAAACCAAAAAGCAAATTAACACTTACAATGATGAACCATTATAAAACCATAACATTCAAACTTTTCACTAAAAAAAATAAATAAAAAACCTAAACTTTGGTTGTAGTTTGACAAATTTGCCAGTAGGTAGGATGCTTGAAATCATGTAAACACTCACAAAATGACACCACAAAAGTTCAATCGCTTGTGTAACTAACAAATAGATTTCACTTCAAGAAGGCACTTCCGATGTACCTCTCACAAATTTCTTTTCAATCACTAATGGAAGTTCTTGCACCCCCTTAACTCTTGAGCTTCAAAACTACAACTTGACAAAAGAGAAACAAAGACAAATAATGTCTTCATAATTGTCATCCAAGCTTTTCAAATGTCCAAGTTTTCAAATATCCCCATTCACATTACACAAGTTCAAAAAATAGATTGAAATGAATATTCACTAGGTTAGGGATGTTCTACAGCTAAGACCTAGCCTAGTATGACATATTGGCAAAAAAAAAGGTGGTGTGAATTAATCTTGACTAGATGATGTATTTTGAAAGGTTTGTTTGTTTTTTTGTGACAAGTTAGCTTTCATTTTGCAATTCAATGTGATAGATAGTTTTAACAAATGCATTTGACAAGATGGGTTGACAAAATTTTGACCTTTTCATATAAAAATGTGAACAACAAATATGAATACAAATGAAGGAAAAGTTTAAACATCTTACATTCAATTAAGACTAAAAACTCTTTGATTTTCCATGTTGTGTCACACTTCAAACACCATCTTCTAATCCATATTTTTCAACTTTTATGTCACATAATGACACTTGCATCAAAACATCCAAAGTTTCCAATTAATTTCAATGAAGCTCGCAAATGACTTTTGATAGCATTTTGTAACTCAGGGTTGAAGAATAAGAAGGATTGTAACTTACAAATAATTTTTTTAAAAAAAGGTCGTCCTAACCTCATTTAAGCCTTGAGTAAAAAACTAACTAGCAAGATTTATAATGGTACCATGATAAAAACAAAAAAAACCCAAGTTCTTTTCTTGAGTTGCTTATAAACATGATCTTATTCTACCATTACACTGTATACTTCTTTCGATGGGCAAAAAACACATTTTGAACATTTTTTTGCCTTTCAAGTTGCTTGTGAGGGGGTGCAAAGAGACACCTTGATTCTGAGCCGCTACAAAAAGCTGTGAATTAATCTTGAGGAGTAATAGATGGACCTTGGCAGGAGCTTTAATTGGTCAAATTTGTTGGACGCTGAGTCCTTGGAATGGATCCTTTATGAAGGATCAAATTAGCTTTGATCCTAATAATTAGAAACTGAAGTATTTGTTTTTTTCTCTCTCAGCCATGTTTTGTTGGTGAACCTCATTGAAGGTGAGTTCGGGGTTCACCTCAGCCAATGAATTCATCATACGTGTTGATTGGATTTCAGCAAATCATGAAAACAACCCACAACAAGCAGCTAAGCTAGTTGTGAAATGTCTAACAAAAAGCAAAGCATGATGGCGTTTTGGTGCATCTGAGAACTACACACATTATTTTGTGCAAAATTTCTCACAAATATTTTTGGAGAGAGAAGAGATTTCTCTGTCACAAGAATTCAATTTTATCCCAGAAAGGTCATCAGATTTTGAGGGGGAAAAAAGGTTCTCATATGGTCAATTTTAGAAATTGTTTTGTATCTTGTCATCAGTAGAAACAAAGAAAGTTTTCATAACTTCCCTTTTGCAACTAAATACTTACCTCTCTGACCTCCAGCCAAATTTACTACTACCTCTTGTGGATAGTTGCCAACCCCCTTGGCAGTAACTCCAAACCCCTTTCAGGAGAGTGCCACCAGGCAGGGCAGTCGCAAAAACCATGCTTGTTCATGGGTGATTCAAAGGTTCATAGGTGGGTTTATGGGCAGTTCAATGGCAACATGGCCCATAAACCCCCCTGCCCCCTCTTTGCATTGCCATTAAAAGAAAATGGGCACAAGAACCCTTCTTTTACAAGGCACAGTTTTTGCAGCTGCCCTGAACACCTGTTACAAAAACACCTGATATGTAAGCCTGCCAAACTTTATTAGTAAAAGCACACACCAATTGCATAAGGAAATGGAAATACAAAAGGAATGGACCTAAGTTGAATTCCTAGAAGCCAGATGTAGAAGATTGAGAAATGGAGATGTAGTTAAGATGTAAGAAGACTTTGCAAGATCTGGCTCTCAACCAAAGATGAGTGTGGACAACACTTGCATATTTGATTAGTTCACTTATTTACATTATAAATTCTTTAATGCAAGCCACAATTGAGCAATCGATGATCTAAGTCCAAACCCAATCATAAAGCACTCCAATCACAAACCTTCTACTGTTTGAAAAAAAACCCAAAAAAAACTGGAGCACACCTTATGTAGCAGAAATTTCCCCTGGTATTTTGAACAGCAAAACTTCCACTCTTGGATGCTGAACAAAATTTCCACTCTTGGATGCTGAACAAAATTTCACATGAATTCAATTGCTTCATCTTCAATCAACCACACCATCCAAACAAATATCTACATATGTTGACTTTCTCAATAATGCATTTGCAGAAGAGAATGTCATTTGCTACCTTATGAATTCTTGGATTCTCAATTTGAAGAAGAGAATGAAAGTCGAATGGGATAGGTCAAACCTGGAGTTGACACTTCACAATCCGGTGATGAACAGAATCACTTGGACTTATGTGGGGATTATGATGCCATGTGCTTATGCTCTTACTCTATTTGGTTGCTAAAGAGTGGATTCCTAACCCCTGAAAGAAGATGGAGTATTATCTATTCATATCATACACTAAACCTCCACAGCTCATTTTGGAAAGACTAAAAAAGGTATTTATGAGATTAATAATTACATCAGACTTCAATCTTGTACTGGTTTCTACTTGAAGGGTGAAATCTCTGCAACTGGTTGGGTCGCTTTCCTATAAACCAGATGAGTGATTTTTCCATCCTCCCTTGAACAGTGAAACAGCTGTTCCGCCCATACACGCCTTAACCTCTTTTTCAGAAAAAAAGGCCTCATTCGAATTTGCAGGTGGCAGCACATGCCATGCATTAGTGTATCCACACTCGGTTGTCACAAATGGAAAGTCGCTGCCACAATGAGCAAAAACCAAGACAAAAATTAGCAAATGGTTGGAAACAATGTCAGCATTGAAGTTGTAACAACAGACTAGCCAATTTGGACTGCATTTGTGGAGCCATGCTTTGTTCAGCAGTCTCACAATTATGACATAAAAACCTGGCCTTTGGAGAGTACACTTTCAATTGCAATGTTTCATTTCATGGTTGGAAATGAACCTGCCCTACATGAGGCGATCTGCCCCATATGTGTCTAGAAGCTGTTTGAGCATCTGCCAGGTATCTTTTGTAGGGGAAAGGTTCCCGAGACACAGGGAAAAATTCACTCAACTTCACATAGACCTGCAACAAGACAACAGAATACATCAAGACACTGGCTGTAGTAAAAGAAACTATCACTAATAAAAGACACCAGCATTGTGCACCCCTTTTTGTGGTCTGATATCTGAGCAGAATGGAAGGAGGCAATGGGTCACTCAACTAATCCTGTGCATATACCTGTGGAAACCGAGAGAGGCCCAAAAGATGTTTCAATGCATCCTCTTCCTCCACATTCCTGCACCACTCATCTCAAATTCACATAAGAAAGTCAATCACCAATTGTAGTGATTACACTTCCACAAGAATTGGTTCAAGTTAGTCAGTGGATTCTTTTTTGGAAAGAAAATGCTGGTAACTGTTATAAACCTTTGAAGAAGTTTACACCTGTTATTATGAAGAGAAATGTATACAAAGAAAAGAGACTATCTATTTTATTCCAGAGAGAAGCTCTACAAGAACATGTTAAGGTAACTAAATAAATGTTCTTTCAGTTCATGCCAAACTGAAACAAACACAACAAGAATGAGTGTGGTGATAATAACATTATGATTGTTACTCACAAGTATCAGACCATCACCTTCATCATCAAGGGCAGTAACTAGCTGCCTTTCCTCCCCACTGAATTTATCACCTTTTGGCAGCAGATGTAGAGAGGTATATAATTATCTGCTAAAATATTTAGGCAAATAATTGTACAAAAATATGCATTCTGAATGTCTAGGATGTTCAGAAGTAACAGGAAGACTCAGTGATGATATTGGCTAGCATAAAGGCATAGAAAATACAAAAAAAGTCAATAGTATTCTTGTTCAAGCTCCAACAAGCTTGTCAGGGAAGCTGCATTCCATTTTAGCTTGCCCTGAATAAAAGCAAGCATCCAAGCAAAAGGCATAGAGAGGCCTAACTAGAGAGTAGTAGTTGGGGCCTGTTGTACCCGGAACATATCCTTTGAAGAGAAGAGAATGCATATTTGGCTGAAGCTTACTTGGGAGGTCTGCAGAAACCCAGGTGGTCTATCAACACTTTTGTTGTTGGAAACTCCTTACAGAGCTCCTCGATTTCATCAATGTGCAACATGAGCCCTGTTAACAAGCCTGGTTTTCAGGAACTAAGACCTACAGTAAACTTATTCAGCTTTGACAAGAAGAAAGAAATAGATTAGTAAAATTCTCTTTACCAGAGACCTACCAAGTCTGCCTTCTCAAGTCCAACATGACACATACACACTTTCATAAAGCTAATATCAGTTGCATACAGGCAGTACATAGAGTACCTTAAAGCACATAAAGCCCACAGGGACACCAAGTTCTCCAGCTTTGGCAAACATGGCCTTGCCCACCTCATTTGTCATCTGCCCATCTCATCAAGCTTCATTACTAACGTTTCAATACAGCTCTCTACAGCATTCTTATCAGGAGCATAATATCCACATTGGCACATGGACAACGGGCTGGTTTAAAGCTACCTTTTGACCAGAGGGCCAAAGATATGGGTTGAACCTCACAGCCCTGTATCCTTCCTGTAGGATCCAACAAGCAAGTTAGATACCAATGACCACCAGGGACATGAAGCTCAGCATGAGAAAGTTATCAATGATGCCACCTCTGAGCTCCTAAACACTTCAAGACCAACCCAAATTCATGTAGTAAAAGAAGGTTTTGGAAACCCACATCTTCAACAAGGCGTTGCAGTTCTTTTACGCCACCTCCTCCATCAGTTGGATCAGCCAGGCAGCACCCCACAAACTTACTTGGGTACTTCTGTAGCACACTTTTTCACATGCAGATTGCCCAACAAAGATGACATCAGCAGAGAAATGGATCCATTCGAAAATGATACTAGCAATTTCATTTTCTGTTGTGTTTTTGCCCTGTGGTTTTTGTACCTTGTGACATATGAATGATCAAATTTGTGGTTTATAGGTTGCACAATGACAGCTCCATCCACACCTGCTTCTGCCATGCACTGTCAACTGCCATCAGCACATTCATATTCTAGACCCTATATCCAACATATTGATCACATCCTTGTTCAGTGTGTTCAAGGATTCAAATTAGAACCTTCATTTGATCAGGACCCTGATTCTGGAACATGAAAAAACTATATCTATGCAGTGCCATCCACTATCAATCACTATCGTTACTTTGTCTACATAGTTCTCCACTCTGAAACACTAATACCAACATGCAGCATCAATAGTGCAATCAACTGTTCACAGATATGCACTTGTTACATCAAGTTTAGCAGCATCAATAAGGAGAAAGGTGTGAGCATTTTGATGGAGACTTAGGGTTTGTCACTGAAACTTCAATACTTCAGTAGTTCAACACTTGAATGCAACAGCAGGAGTGTTTGTAAGGCCTTACTTTGAGTAAATCTTCAGCACTGCCTGGTATAGTTGGTTCCTGGCCTGGAAAATATGGATACTTCTTTGACTGCAAAAGCAAAATTCAGAGATTCCATCCTGAGATTGATCCCCTTAGTATCACATCTTTGAATGTGACATGCCTTTTCTTAACAAGTGTTGATAGACAGTCTCAGAATTCTCGTCTTTGATAAAACTGTTGTAACAATCATGTTCTGGAATAGTTCGTGCTGATTTCTTGAAGAACATAGGTTGAAGATCTGTTTGCTCTTAGGTACACTGCAATTCACAAACTTGCAAAAAGTTTCCATGAGGTTCTGACAATCCAAAGAAATCATGTAAGGTTTTTTAGGTTGACAACTGAGTCCTTGGACCTTGCTGCTGCTGCTGTTCTCAAGTAGAAACTGAAAGAAGGATTGCAATGAAGAGAAAGAAGGCATGATGAAAACAATACTATTACCTCTTCAGGGGAAGCCCACACATGCAAATGCGTGTCGATTGTTGGAACAGCCAGAGCCGCCGTTCCTTCCTCCTCCTTTCTGAACGCCATCAACTCTCGCGCCTTCTCTTGCTGCAAAGTCCGTCTTCTGTGCAAAACCCTCGAAAGAAAGAGAACTCAGCTCCTCTTTGAAATCGCACCAAGAAGAGCTTGCTTGCATTCTTTGAAGAGAAGGAAAGCTTAGTAATCTAATTCGGAACATTTACCAATGCCGACGGATTTGATTTGAAGGGACTTACCTCCTGAGGAAAACGAGTGCAGCCGCGGCCGAGAGCGTAAAGAGCACCCGGAACGGTAATGCTCGCCTTCCTCGATTCTTCAAGGAGCCTTTTTCTGCATGTCGGCGAGAAACGGAGCACGCAGTCGACGATGATCTATGCCGCTGGATCGAAAGGAGATTGTTGTTGCGGTGCGGATGAAAACAAGGGCGATACTGCAGTGGCGACGGTGAGATAGAAGAAGAAGAAGACGACGACGAAGACGCGAAGAGCAGAAGCGCGAACGGGCGTGGGGCGAGATGAAGACGAAGAGGAAGCTCCGCCATCGCCACCACGTTCGTCATCACTCTCGCCAGACCCAGTCTCTCTACCTCCCTCCCTCCCTCCCTGCCACAAATCCAGGTCCCAAAAGAAGTCCATTCTTTCTTTTCCGGATTTGGGGGCTTGCATTCGTCCTCCACTTCTTTTGGGACCTGGATCCATGGTACAGGGTCTGATGACAAGTCCAAGTCCCAATAGAAGTCCCTTCTTTCTTTGCACGTATATTGGGACCTGAATGTGTTCGTCCAATTCTTTGGGACTTGGATCTATGGTGCAGGAAGTGAGGAATAATCCAGGTCTCAAAAGGAGTCCCTTTTTTCTTCGTATCGAGTTTGAGACTTGAATTCGTCCTCCACTTATTTCCAGACCTGATTCTATAGTGCAGGAAGTGAGGACAAATCCAAGTTTCAAAATTTGTTTTAAGAAGGGACTTCTCTTGAGACCTGGATTTGTGGTGGAGGGAGGGGAAAGGGAGAGGTATGCTCTCAAGAGGGTTTACATTTCTTTTTGGGACCTCCATCACAACCCAAGTCCCAAAAGAAGGAGTTGGATTGGTCCTCATTTTTTTTGAGATTTGGATTTGTGGTGGAGGGAAGGAGAGATGGCATTTCTTTTGGGATCAAAGAAATGAAGTGAAATCCCAAAAAAAGACAATTTTTTTCAGAAAAAACACAACAAAATAGATTCAATTTTTACTTAAATTTCATTTTGAAAACATGGTGCTTTCCAATTGGGTTTGTATTAAATTGAATACAAAATTTGAAAAACTTTGGAATAATAAAAGTAGGGGACAAATACTTTTGAATTGATTGGCCAAAATGGTGTTCAAAAGTACTTTTTCATCAAAAACTTTAAGGGAATAGGTTTGTGTGAAATTATAACATAAAGATCATTGTATATTCAAAAGAAGCAAAGTAAATAAGTTTTACTTTTTCTTTGGTAGAATATACTTGACACGTACTTGAAACAAATGTTACACTACAAAAAATAGGCTTCAAAAGTTATTTACATTTAGAAAAAAATTTATTTGAAACTTACTTTTACAACTTAAAATTTAAAAATTAATTCATAATAATGAAAAAGTATCTTGTTTTTCATCATTCAAGTAAAAATGTTAAATGTATAATAATTGTATGATGGGTTTTAGTCCTACTCTTTGTTAGCTTAACTAGAAGATTGCCAAGGTAATTGAATTGTATATTTTACCATGCTTTCATCCATTGTTGTTCCAAAAAGAAAGTTTTGCAAAATGAAGACTTTTGAATGAACATGTGAATGACAAGTTCCAAATGCATGGTTAATTTAATTTTCGTAGTTTTGTTTTCATGAAATTTAGCATAGAAAAACAACATTCATCCTCAACAAACCAATTACTTGCAAGACTGCAAGTTCAACCAACTTGATGTACTTTAAGATTTTGTTTCAAAAATCCAAGAAAAATAAAGGTTCTCCACAATTTGGTTAACATGTTCACATTAAAAGGTTTGTAAATTACCAACTTAACATTGTTTGTCATGTTAAACTCAAACACAAAATTTGAAGGTCAAAAATAACATTTGAAAACAAGGCTCCAACCCATACTTCTTCAAGTTTCATCTTCTTAAGATAACAAAATGTTACCTTGATGATTGTCAAATGAACATTGAACCTTCTTTTAGGTTTCAGTGGTAACCAATATTGTGGATAAACAACTCCCAATGCATCCATTAAATCTTCTACAAAAGAAATTGTAACTTTGCAATAAGTTAAGTGGTAGCTTTTTGACATTGTTGCTCCACCTTTCCATATATGTATCTTGTAACAAAAATAGATGCCCCGATTTGATTTGAAAACATGGCCCAAATGTGTTACCCAACAAATTTAAAAGCCAAATGATCAATTCTTGTGTTCAAATCTATATTCTAGCAAAGATTAATGCTTTAATAGATAAATATGATCAAGCCAATGAAATTGGTGAACACATCACATTCAAAAGAAAATTATTAGCTCATAGTAGATTTGAATATATCCCTTTCACAAATCTTGATTGTTGCTAGGAAATCTGTCACAACTTCACTTTGGCCAAGTGTGGGGGTGAAGCCCAACACTTGCAAAGTTGGGGATTTGGGGTCCTCCGGGACTCCCGAATGTTTAGAGCTCGACAACAAGGCCCAAAACACCTTGTATTGGGGTGTTATTGGTGTCATTGGAAAGGTCTTAAAACGTAGATATCGAAAATGGCCTTGCATTGACAATTCGGACATCTGTAGCCCAAGTTATGGGCAAAAGAAGGGTCGGGAGTCAAATTAAAAGTCAGGAATCGACCTTTTCCCGACATCCGATTTGAGTGTGCGACATGGAGTTGAAAAGATTTCGACGAGGGCTACAACTTTGGTCCAGACCTTGTTACGATCAGACTCTGCAAACGGGAGTTATGGCCGTTCAAAATTCCGGGAGTCTAGCCGGAACAATTTCAAGACTCCATTTCGGGAGTCCCAAGAATTTGTGCCATTTGGATGTAGCCTCCACTGCGAGCTGCTGAGAATATTATATGGGGGAAGGTGGTGGCTTCCCCTGAGTCCAGGCCGTGGTGAGTCTTGTGTGTCCAAGTGCCCGTGGCTTGTCCCAACACCCAAGGGTGTCCCGAATGCTAAACTAACCTCTTGTGATTGGTTTTTGGATGCAGATTCACACAAGCTAAGTTAATCCCTCTTCCTAGTCTAATCCTGGGACTCCCAACTCGACCCTTTACTCCTTTCTAGAGTTGGAAATCGGGAGCGTGTCTCTAAGTGTCAACTTTCTGCAACTTGACTTTGTGAAACCTTCAAGTGGGTTTCACCCCGTGACTTAGGAGCGTGTCAAAATCATAGACAAATTTTTTTTTGTAAACTTAATTAGACAATTATTGCCTTTAAAAATGGCATCACCACATTCAACCCCAACAATGTTTTCACATTAACACTAGAAGAAAATCATGTTATTACAACTATCGCATGTAAATATGATTCCTTGTAGTTGTTTTAAACAAGTTATAGCTCACATGTAGTTGCACGCAACAATATATATAGTATGGCTATACATTTCTACATCTATGATTAGTTGCATCTTTATAGTTGCACTTGCCACTATTTGCTGACCATATATTTATGACACATGTTAAGGATATGACCATTCAAATTTGGACACTTGACTTAGTAGGTAAGGAGGTAACCACTCAAATTTGGAAATGTGGTTAGGTAGGTAAATCCCTAAGGAGGTAAGTAAGTAGGCCATTTAGGTAATATAGGTTAGCTTGGCCACCTAGGCAACCTAGGCTAACTAGATGTTGACACATGGTAATTGCACCTAGGTATATAGGTAAGTAATTAGGCCTACACTAAATAGGTATGTTTAGGATAATCCTATATTATTTTTGTGATTAGTAATAGGGTTGAACCTCTTTTAATGGCTCATCCCAAATGGCATTGGGTGTTTGGTTTGTAAACATGTCTAATGCACCTATTTATATAATGTTTAAAATTGGAATGAAAGATAAAACATATGGGATAAAATAATTAGTTACAAGTATGACCAACTAGTTGTAAGCTAGTTAAAACTATTACCTAACATCTATGCTATATTAACCTAATAATAATTAATAGGTAACAATAATATTTATCATATTATTAATATGAATATATTGAATAATATTAATAGCAATATATATATATGGGATAATATTTTATGTATATTGATTTTAATATATAATAATAATAATAATGTATTTAGTTATATGAATTATTATTATAGATATAATCAATTGTTGGATGGTTTTATTATTATTATTATTATTATTACATAATTTATAATAGGGTATGTTAATTACTATAGCCTATAATTAACTATAGGTGTATTAATTTAATTAAACTAGGTTTATGTTACTTATTTAGGTTATATATTGTAATATTATGCATTTAAGTTTTTGTTATACTAGTTTAGTCCATTGATTTTGGGTGAAAATCATGTAAGGTGTACCAACCAAGACAAAAATGACCTAGTTTTCATTACAAATCCCCCCGCCCCCCCACCCCCCCCCCCCCGACCCCCTTATAATTATGTCCCCATCAAAACTAATAAATAAAAAATGTTAAATATTTCATAAGTACCATATTTCAGACCAATAAAAATTTATATTCCATCATAATCATTCATAAATATGTCTTGACATGGTTAAAAAAAGTAAATAAAAAATATTAAAAAGGGTGACGTTGTGATAGAATTTTGGTACATTTTAAAGAATTTGAACCCATGTGGTATTTAGTAACACATGTTTGATAGGGAGTAATTATAGATATTTGATGTACCCCCAAACTATTTGAAAGACCCAAATGTGGGTCCCATAATGAAACAACAAAAAGATAAAAACATTGGGGCATGTTTCTAATTATTTTGCATCACTTCTAGGGTAGGGACTAGAATGAACTGACAAGCAAGAATTCAATATGAAATTAACCTGCACATCCAAACAATGAAGGCAATTAATGTAAATTGGACACAAGTGGTAGGATGAACTTAGTATGGACTACTTGAAGTTTAAACTTCACATGGCCTATAACCTTTGGGAGCAGGCATCATTCCCCTCCCTATAATATAATTTGTGACTTTTTGTGGGGGCTACATCCTAATGACATTTTTTTTCAAGATTTCCAAGTGGGACTTTTATTGTCCCAAAATTTTTGCTACTTATATATTTTTCAAATCAAGCTTGTTTGGAGCATGTAAGGGAAATATCTTATAGCTCTCAAATAGATATTTCCAATGGTGTATGGCACACCCCAATGAGAGCTTATTTAGCCCTTGCCCTAAAAGGATTTGTGGTTGGGAATGAAATTTTCAATTTGACTCTTGACCCTTCTTTTGATTATAATTCATGCATTTCAAGTAATTACATTTGAAAACATTTCCAATGGTATTTTGGGGCCCAAATTGGTGTTTGTTTGCCTTTTCAACTAAGGCTTTTGAATAGATTCCCACACGAATGCATGAACTTTTACATTGGGAGTGCACTTTGGGAATCATTGGGCTCACTTTCTTGCACTTTCTTGCACTCTGGGCCACTTGTGAAAGTGTGTTTCATTCCTGAACATACTCTTTCAAGGACTCACGTGTTTTTGCACTCCACACTTTAATCACAAACCAAATGTTAGGGTTACAACAATATTTATCTAGTTTTGATGTCGCATATAATTTTATTTTCATTAGTTTCCATGATTTTTGCCAATTTGGAAAACTCCAAATTCATTTTGGGGTTATGGCTAAAGTTGTTATACAAACATTGCAAAAAACATTCAATGTGGAAAAATCAAAGACATGTTTGAAAAGGTTTGTATTATAGGATTTTTTTAATGAACCATAGGATGCACATCAATGATAAATGTAACATAATAACGTTGGATTTAAACTATCATTCTTTATTTAAGGCATTGGAAGGGGTTAACCCCGTTATCACCAAAATACACTAACCCTGAAATAATGACCTTTTGTTTCTAGTCTCATTTTGTTATGAAGGAGTTCATAATCAACAAAGTCATATTATTACCCCCATATCCAAAAAACACTTATGGGTGTAATCACACTAACACAAGTAACAACAAGTGTAACTAGTGTAACTAGTGTTTAATTTTTCATCTATAAAAATTGTAATTTAATTTGGTGTTAAAAATATGAGAATTTTTTATATAGGAAGGTTCATAATAATCATTGGAACATGTGAATTAATTTGAAAAATATCCAATGAATAATAAGCTCTCAAAAACACTCATTAAACATTGTAACGAATGTTTTTTAGCATTAAAAAGACTTATAAATAGACTTCAAAACTTCTGAAAATTACATATATTTTGAGATTTTTTACATAAACTTTGATATAAAAAATATTCTTTAAAAACTTTGATATAAATATTATTTTTTTAAATTTGAAAAGTTTTTAAAAAATATTTTTAAAAAAATTCTCCAAAAGCAATTTTAAAAGTAGGCATGTGTGGTTTGTGTTATCCCATTTCCACCCTTATTATGCATTCAACAACAATAATATTTGATATTTAGAATCATGCATAATGTAAAGATTCACACATGCCCAATTTGTGTTATCCATAGTTGTGATTTCATCACAATTGAAAAAGACAAAGTTGGAAACTTGGATAAAAAACTTAATAGTTAATTACAATGGAAAGGTTATAATGGAATAATTGTAAGATTTGATAACCAATCCTATTAATAGTTTTTTTCACATTTGCTCCAATTTCATAATACAATGATATGTTGGGATGTAAACCACCATTAATTGAAAAAATTGTTACAAAATGTTTTTCAAACATCCACCATTATATATCAAAGTTCCATGTAGGTATTGAAACTTGTCAAACTGTGACAATGTTTTGTCTACATTATAACATGCATTCACCCAAAAGAAAGAACCCACAATTAGGTCCCACCCCACAAGCCACACACACCTCATCCTTTCCTACATTTTAGGCCTTTATCTAAATTTTCAACCAATGTTTTTAGGGGTCAAATCAAAGTTTCAAAAACTCATATAAGGGTTGGAAATCCTCATAATCAATCATAGGTTTACATTTATTTGATAGGTTAAAATAGTTGCAAAGGTTGAAAGCACGTTATGGGGGGCCAACTTAAATAGTTTCATGACATTTGCAAAATGTTGCATTTAATTTTGGATTTCACTTTTAATGTTTGGGCTTGATATTCTGATTTTCACAATGTTAATGTTATTTAGTATTATTTGAAAAAAAATTCAAAGATTAAATTCAAAGAAAAATGGTTATATTTTATAGTATGTGTAGTGTAATAGGGCCCATTTATGTTTTTGGTTGCACTAAGTTTGGGTTTAAATTAGTCAACCAAAAAATGCTTAAAATGAAGATTAAAAAAATGAGCCATTTCACATATCTTATCATCTTTCACTTGAAAATGATTGTTTGCTAGAATGTTAATTTATCACATACTTATGGTTATAAACTTGAAAAACATCAATTTGTGATATGATAACGATCAAACTCTTCACATGGTTCATAAACTTATTCCAATCATATGGAATCAAATTTTTTACTAGATACTACAAATTTCATAAAGATTAAAATCATTTCAATCCTTTCTTGAGTATATTTGCATTTTTAAGTACAATGTGACATATATATTTTTGACACAAAAATATACTTTAACATCACATCATATGAAAAAAAAAAAGTAGTTCTTTGGCAATTAACTTATTTGGGTTTTGATTTACCATAAAATGCAAAAAAATGTGAAAATCCTTATAACAATGAGGTAGTTGAAGTTCAATTATAGGACCCCAAAAAAAAATACAATGTGACAACAAGCTTGGCTCCCCCATAGTATGTTTTCACTTCAAATTGAACAAGTTTTTGTCTATTTTTTGATACTTGACCACTATTTAACTATTGGAGGATAATGGTTGTAAAAGGTTTAACCACAAGAAATTTCATTTTTTCAAGCATTTGGATCCATGATTCAATCACCAATAGAACCATTCTTCTTACAATGCATGTTTATCCATATAGTAAGAAACAAGGTTGCCAAAGGCCTTGGGAGCTCACTTTTTGTATATTTTTGGAAGTACTTAAGATAAAAAGGCGCTTTTAAATTTGCTATGAAATAATGGCATGGTTTATGTGTATTTCAGATATATTCTCAGAATGAATTATAAATACCTTAATTACATTGAAATAAATGATATTTTATATGTTTTTAAAAAAAATTGTACCCTATATTATTTTGCACATTGATTGTATTAAAATGGAAATGACCTCCTCAAAAGGGGCAAGATTCTCCATTAAGATTTGAGCACCAAAAAAAAAATTAAACTTGAATTTTTTTAGTAACATTAAGGGATTCATGGAGAAGACCATAAACACATTGCACATTGCACATTTGTGACAAAAACCTAAAACCTCAAATCGTTTCCAACCAAAATACCCACCTTGAAAAACATGTAAGAAACCTAAAACTTCAAATGGTTTATGATTGGACACTAATCCAAAAATGGGATGCACTTCATTAGTCTAAATCATTATGGGACTTTTAAAATGAAATACTTTCACTTCACCCTAATCATTTCATTTGCCTAAAGTTATGTCACTATAATGTCATTATATAATCATCATGTTTCATTATTAATTGACATTATTCATTACTAATTGACATAATTCACTATAGTAAATAAAATTTTTAATGTTGTTTTAAATACTTTAGGCTATTGTACATTAGGTTATTTTATATTATTTTCAACTATTCTAAACTAATCAATTATAATTATTTTACGTTATTCCACCCTACGTTATTTTAAAATATTTACCTTAGGTTGTTCTTGGTTATTCTATATTATTTCTAGTTATTTTAGGTTATTCAACCCTAGGCTTTATTAGGTTAATTTACTTTAGACTATTTTAAGCTAAATTATATAAGTTATTCCATTTTAGGAGATTTTAAGTTATTTTACTTTACAATAATTTTGAATATTTTAAACTATTTAACCTTAAAACTATATTAATTTATTTTACCCAAGGCTATTTTCAACTACAATATTTTTTCATCTTAGGTTATTCACCATGGTGAATAATATCAGGCATAATAACAAACAAAAAAAGAACTTAAGATGGAATAACCTGGAATGAATAAACATAGTTCAAAATAAAATAACCAAAAATAACTTAAGGTGAAATAACCTGTTAATTTTTTTAAAAAAAGTAGAATGACTTAAACTAACTTATAGTGAGAAATAATCTAAATATTATCCTATAAGATTTTTATCTAGTAGACTAATGTTATATTGGTATGTATGGTGAAATTTTGGGTATATGATATTGGTATCAATGTTAATATTGAAAAACCTACCAATCATGAATGCTTTAAAGCAATACATTGAGCATTACATCAATATCAATGGCATGAGATTGGGGTAATATTAAGTATATATTTGATTTGTACCATTGTCAATATCATATTTAAATTTGCCATATACTTGGAAAAAATCAACCTAGCTTCAATTTAATATTGATACTTAGAAGTATGAAAAAAAAACCAATACGAAGATGAACATGGTATGTTCAAAACTTGATACCAATTCTAACATTAATAATAATCTCTTATAAAAATCTAGTGATTCATGATTTGTTTCGTTAATAAAAAATTACCTTTTTTGCACCTACATCTTGACTATAAAACATAATTGATAGTAATAAAAACAATTGCAAAGTACTTTTTGCAATTGGAAAATGTTTTTATCAATTATAAACCAAAAAAATTAACAAGTACAAGTCAACAATGACATTCCACTTGAAAGAGTTTGCCATGTGTTAACATCACATCAATAGCCATCATAAATTATTTTAGTTGCAAACTATCTTGTCAACTTAGTCGCGATATGTTGTTAACTACCTTTCACTAATGGATGAACTTCATCTACTAACTACGTACGACATTAGCAAAGTATTCAATTGCAATTTTGACTACATTTCAACTACATGAATTGAATGTTTAACCAATGATGTGGTGACACATGGCATATCCAAAACATTCCACCATTGATTAACCATAGTAAAAATTAAGTCAAAAAGTAAACTATATTGCAATTATGATGGTCAATGCATTTGGCCATTGGTGGGATGACACATGGCATAACTTAAGCCTATCTATGTACATGGTGTCTAATCATAGGCAACCATTTAATTACCTAGGTAAGGCCTAGGTCTAAACATGGCCCCCAAGTCTAAACTTAGGTTAAAGCTAAACCTAAACACATGTTAGGCCTAAACATTAGATTAGGCCTAGACCTAAATCACAAATAAACTTTTATTTTACTTAATTTAGCCTATAACGTTGAGCCTTTTTCAAGGGCTCATCCCAATTGGATATTACATTTTCATGTTTACATTGATTCTCCATTGTCCTAATGCACTTGTTAATATATAATTTGGATTATTTACATGGAAGCCAAACAATATGGGACAAACATTTTAGTCGCCACCTTGGGAAGACAAGGTTAAAACAACACATATGCCTACAACTAAACATTTCTACATCTTTCTCATTTCTTGTCCAATTTGAGTGGTAGAAAGCAACACAAGCCCCAATGTAAGCTTTACATTATCTTTCAAGCTCTAGAAGCAAAGGAGCAACACAAAAAAGGCGTAAAACACTTTTAAATCAAAAAATGTGTTTTTTCAAAAAGATGACCCATTATTTCAGAAATGTCACATTTCTTCATTTCTTATTCATTTTTGTGATCTAAAGAGCTATGGGTGCACCAAGCTAAGTTTACATTACTTCTTTAAGCTTCAAAGGCAAAGGATGACTAGAAAAGAACCATAAAGAAAATGAATTTACTAAATTTTAATGTGTGAATTAGGCCTATGACCAAACACTTCCTAGCCTATTTTCATGCCTATATCTTTTTCATTTTTAATCTATTTTGAGTGATTTAAATGGCCAGGGTTGCACCAAGTCAAGCTTTAAAACATCATCCTGAGCTTGAAAAGCAAAGGAAGGATGTATTACGATTAAAATTTTTCTAATATCTTAAGTGTATGGTGGCCAACTAATTTACTTTAATTGTAACCATTTGATAATGTAATTGCAACTTAATTAATTGCAACCTTGTTGCAATTGAATTACAACCATGAATGACAATGACAAATATGATTAATCACCATTTTTAGTCATGTAATCATACATGCCATGTTTTTGTGCCTAGTCATATTTTTGCAACCATGCATATGACCACATGACTAAACATCTTCATGGATAAAAATATGTGACTAATTTTTTTTTCCATGAACACGATATAATTATTTGATAGTATACAATTTCAAATATTAAAAAAAATTAAAAGGAAAAAAATAGAAGGTAGAGATTCATACCTAGTACATCACAGACCTCTTAGAGAAAATAATTATGTAAAAATAATAGGAATTGGTACATAATGTAATTTGGATCAAATCTTAAAATTATATTACACTATCATAGTATCAATATAAACATACTAATTATTTAAAATGATATAAATCTTAAATATCTTTGAATGGCAAAATTTTGCATTTGTGTCATAAAAATTATGGTAAAATGACAAACCATTATTCTTTTCATTTTCATAATTTGCAATTAATAAGTCAAAAAGTTGTCCATTATGTTTATATACTTTCAACAAGCATTTCACTGATAATAAAATAATAAAATGAAAAAACACAACAATGATATGAAAAAAATTAATAAATAACATAAATCTAATTATTCATTATAATAATATTGAAATTTTGCCTAAAGAAGTTTGTGATGTAGGCATATTATAAACTTGTAAATGATTAAACATATAATTATTGCACAAAGAAATAATTAATACCTTATAAATTTTAAAACTTTTGCCTTAGAGTCATTAATTATTAATGTGAATTTTTGGATAGTGGTTAGAAAACTTTTGGGAATTTTTTTCATTTAAAAAAATTGCCAAAAAATGGAATTGTTTTGGCCAAAGTTCTTGAAACCATAAAATTACATAAAACATTGATGCTTATAATATAATAAAAACATATAAATTGAGATTCTTACTCAAAGGTTTATTTAAATGAATATGTTTTTGGATTTTTGACATTAAATAATGAGATATATTCTTATTAGTGATGTCCAATGAATTTCAAAAGAAATCTACATGCCCCAAAATGGCATTATTTTTCATGTTTCCATGTGATGTGTAGCAAAGAATATAAAATTGTATCTAAATTAATAATTTATCATAATATTTGGTCACACAATTTGGAAAAACTAAACATTTTATATGTATTAAATCACATTTAATGACTTGAGAAATAAATAAATTTATTACTCATAATAAAATTTGATAAAAAGTTATGAAACTAAAAAATGTGTATAAATTAATAATTATGACATTTAAATAATTTTAATACTTTGTATAATTTTCAAATGTTGAAAATAATATCATATGTTTCATAGATAACATATTTTATTTCAAAATATTTTTTATAATTACAAATAAATATAACACATGGTAATAAATGCAACATTTATACCATTTTTATCTCTTCATTATAAAAGGTGGGAAAAACATTTATATATATATGATGGCATTTACAATTACAAACCCAATCATGGTGTAATCATATTTGCCATGTTTTGATGTAGTGTATTCTCATTAGTCATGTGACCTTTTTTGTTGGCCCAAGTTTGAACTTGTTACCTAATTAGTTTTTCCAGTATTTATAACTTAATTCAACTTTCAATGATAGAAATAATTCAAAATTCAATCACCATAAGTCTAAAAATTATAAAGTCAACTCTAAAAAATCCCAATCATCAAGGGCCTTCCAATATTACAAAGAGTTCAATTCAATTTGCTTTAAAATTTTAGTTTCGATTTTCTTGAATTTTCTTTGACAATTTGATTGAATTTTCAATAATTCCCACACCATAACTTCAAACAATATGGAATCACCTTCATGCACCCCTATTCACAAAAGGCTTTCGAACAATACCATGGGAGGCACTTGGTTTGAGTGATTTCAACATGACAAACAAAACAAACTACCTTCCTTAATAGATAGATTTTTTTATTGCCCTCTATTTCACTTTATTTTAATTTGTTTATTAGTCACAATGTTTAGCTTTTGTAGCTCAATGTTATTTTATTTTTTCCCTATTTTGTGATGCCACCAAAAACTTGATCATGCACAAGAAGAATGAACCAAATTGATTTTATACATGAAATTTCCATAATTGGTTTTTTACAATTTGGAAAATTTAGGCCTTTTTCTTTTCATGCAAAATACTTTGCACACATCGAAATGCCATTTTTTAGGCTCAAAAATGGCAAAATGTCAGCAACAATAAAATCAATATGGTTATGATAGGTTCATTTAAGAGTTATGTTTCATGGGATGGGATTAGAAAACATTTTACCAACTTTGGGATTATAATGGTTCAAAAATAAAGGATTCATATTGGGTTTGACTCCTTAATCATTTGATCCTCTCTTTTGTGTGGAGCTCCTATTACCAAGTAAACATAAAGAGGAGAAATTTTTCTATGTTAGAACTCTTTTTCTTCACCTTTCATTTGAGGAGTTCAAAAAAAAATTTGAGTTTCATTTGAAAGCTTCATTTTCCTTAACCTTGCCTTTTTTTAATGTCAAATGGTTTGTGAAAAGGTCAAATCAAAACATGCCCAAGTTGTTTAACTAGTCTTTTTTCATGGGCCAAGTTGGTGTGCTTTACATAGTAGTAAAGAAACTTACAAGGAGAACAAGTGATTTTTTTTCCAATTTTTTCATGTGTCATATGCAAGCATCCTTAATAGGAATTTAACATTAAATGGGGGTAGGTCTCTATAGCTTGTCCAAAAACAACACAATGGGCACCAACAACATGATGAAAAACAATAAAAAATGATGAACACTATCAACATGATGAAAATTTATGGCAACAATAGGAGCATTAACAACGTGATGAACATTTATAGCAATATGTTGAACACCAACACAATGAGCACTTGTAGTAACACAACATACATTAGGAGCACAATGAACACTAATAACAAGAATAATAGACCTAAGAAATGTCCCTTGTGATGGATAATGTGGCAATGAATAATGATGTGATCTCATTTCCCATTCCGGAAACACATTACTTCCCTAACCTTAAATCTAAACCATATCTCCACCTTATGTGATCACTCATTAATGTAATCTACTTTCTAAACTACTTTCCTTGTCAAATACATTTTGAATAATGTGTAATAATACATTGTTTTATCATCCATCATTATTTTGTTTGGTGTTGGCCTTTATGAGCCATTTTTTTTTTTTTTGTTTTGGTCAAAAATAGGAGAATGCACAATCAAAAGATTTCATAGTATGCATCTATTAATAAGTATAAGGAATTGATGATTGCATTAATGACATTTGTGGATAAACATTGTAATCAATTTACAATGTTTGTGGGTATTAATAAAATCTTAGGTGCTTGGGAAAATTTGAATTTCTTTCAAATATTGCAAACTCCATTAATATTTTTTATGAAGGCCTTTGGGGGATTTTTTTTAATGTGATATAAAAGTAGTCAAATTGACACAAGAAAAAAAACACATTTTTTGAAATAAAAAGGACAAATTTTTTTTAAAAAATTCATTAAATGCTTGGCATTTTCGTAGTCAAATTTCAAGAACATGTCCTTTTATATGAAGAAAATTTATATTAATGAATGGTAGACATTCAACTTATCTTTTTGTTTCATTTGGAAAATGGTTTGATGTGAACATTGGGTGAAAGCATGAAATAAGTGGCTATTGGTGACTATTCTATCAATGGTTATTAGTGGCTATTGGTGGCTATTCTATTAATGATTATTAGTTGTTACTATATTAATGGCTATTGATGGTTATTTATTAATGGCTATTGGTATCAATGGTTGTTCTATTTGATTGTGGCTATTGTTTTAATGGCTATTGGTGGTGATTTTAGTAATGGCTATTGGTATTGATGATTGTTTTATTTATTGGTGGTTATTCTATTAATGGCTATTAGTGATCATTCTATTAATGCCTATCGGTTATTATTCTATAAATGATTATTGGTGGTTATTTTATTAATGATTATTAATGGTTACTCTATTAATGATTTTTGATGGATATTCTATTGGGCCCAATAAAATGTAATCCATAGGGAATTTGTAGTTTGATTCCTACCATTTTTATAATAATAAGTTTTTTTAATGCATTAATAAAGGTGTTGGGTGGAATGATAGTAAAATGAATCAACAACCATGTCCAAAAAATCGTCAATTTTGTCAAACATATTTATGTAATGTTATTTTTATATTTTTTTTATCAAAAACATTTATGTTAAATGATTTATATGAGTGTTGAATTTTTTTTAATAATCATTTACTTTAATTGAATTTTAGTTTAAGTAAAGGACTTTTGAACTTTAACATCAATTTTTTAATTTATAAATGCACTATGCGAAAGACTCTTTTAATAAAAAAATTGATAGGGAAAAAATGGAAATGATGATAACTTGTGATATGCATCCACGTTCGAAAACATTCATAATTTAAAAATTGTGGTACTTGAAATTCTAGAAATTCAAAATATAATTTTAGAATTTTCAACTTTGAAGAGTCATTTGCTAATGTAAATGGGTCATAGTATGTATGACGTACGAACAAAATTGTGATTTACGATACAAAAAAATAAAACTTAAAATAGTTATCATATTTTAACATGATTTGAAATTTTCATCAAATTTCAAAACAAAACATACAATTTGATAGGATTTATACATTAAAAAAATTTCATATTTATTTATAAATAGTTAACACAAATAATATAATTTATTGGGGAAATTGTAAATACTTTTCAAAACATGTAGCCCAAAAAATCTTTCAACAAATCCCTTCAATGAAAAAGTCAAAATGTCCATAAAAGGCCCATTTGTGGTTGAGTCCTTTGTTATAGTTGGCACCCTATTCAAAGGTTTACTGAAAATGAGATGTGTTTAAAGCCATCCCAACAAGGAACATAGTAAGTATAATATAAACACATTTAGAAATCAAGTTCCTCATAATCATTATTCTTTCATGTACACATTAGAAGTTAGTCACAATATTTATATTACAACATAAGGTTGATATATGGGTGAATGCAATTATGTTGGCTCACTTTTTGTCCTTTTCCAGACTTTATACACAATGTATTCTATTCAAATGCCATAAACACATTGTCAAATAATCAATTTGATAAAAATATTTATGAATTTAGATTGTCAACTTGAATAAAAATATTTATTGACAGGGGAAATTTAATAAACATACATGAATCATATTGTAATGGACTTTTAAAGTGAGCATATGGATTATGGTTTGGGTTTTCCATTAACATTCAAATGTATTTTTTGTTATGTTCTCATTTGAATATTTTTTGTAGGGACTCAATATATGATACTTGATGGAGAAACAAATATGGATTGAAAGAAATTAAAACAAAAAAATTAACCAATAAATAACTATAGACTTTTGAATCACCAACTTTGGACCTACTTTAAGTAATTAAGTTCCTACTTTGGTCATTTTTTATTGGATTGATAATTTTTTCCCCTTATGTATGTCAAAGAATTGTCTAAATGGGCAGCCTTTCATTTGACTTTATTAGTTGATTAATCATCACATAAGGCCCACTTAAAATTGGTTTTAAACTATTTTATGGCACACTTGAGGATTGTTCAATTCCATATGCATAAAAGTTACTTTTTAAATTTTTTTTACCATAAATATTAAATTATTTTGAACTAATTTTACATACATTAAATAAAAAATCCAACATTGTTAACAATTATGTACAAAGTGTGATTCATAATAATTAGTTCTTGGGTGAAATCACAAGTTTTCTTTTTTGAAGGAGGCATATTGATTGGCCCATCATCATTTTTTTTGGAACATTGGGCTTTCCCGAATAGAGAATGCCTCTTTGGACCTTAGTTACAAACTAGAAACAAACACACTTATCCATGGCCCACCTTTTCAATTTATATACATGAGCTACCTGGGGCAAACTATATGGGATAAGTCTAAGGTGTTATTGGGAATATATTGGGGAACAACTTAGGAACCCCATTTGAATGTAATGGACAAAAAGTCATAATCAATAAGTTGTCCCCTCCCCCCCCTCAAAAAAAAGAAAATTGATGTCTCATGATTAGATGTTGAACCTTTTTATTAGTGACACAAAACTTTTATTTCCAAAATTGTTTGTCACAATTTTTGTTTTGGGCTAATGGTAGGGGCACAAATAGTGGAAAGTAATGTGTTGAACATATGAATATGGGTAGATGCAAGTTTGGGTGGCTCAAAAGCAACAAAAGTCCCAATCCCAAAGTTCAAATTTTAACAAAATGTTCTCTAATGCAAACATACCCATTGAATAGTTGAGAAATCCTGATGATTGATTATTCATTTTATGATATCTCACCTAGGACTCAAATGAAATAAATTAATTATGTCTTTCTTTCTTAAAAAGTTCACAAACCATTGCATAGCAACCTTGTTTTTTACAACTAATGCATCTTTTGTAGTAAGCAAATTTGGTTTTGTCATTTGTTTTAGAATTTTGTTTCCTCTTTCAAGTCCTCCATGCATTCTTGGCCAATTGGTAATCACTACATTTTGTGCATCATAAGCCAATGCAAGTCCTATGCAAAGTTGAGTATCAAGTTACCTATTCTTCCTACAACATGGGCACCCACCTTTAAGAGGATTACAACAATTGTAAATCCAACAATTTACTAAAGG
This sequence comes from Sphagnum contortum, assembly GCA_963920785.1. Classification (NCBI taxonomy): domain Eukaryota; kingdom Viridiplantae; phylum Streptophyta; class Sphagnopsida; order Sphagnales; family Sphagnaceae; genus Sphagnum; species Sphagnum contortum. The sequence goes on along the minus strand of OY987289.1, from coordinate 14,250,831 downwards.
AACAATTTTGGGCCTACTTTTGTTCTTCACAAAACCTAATATCATCATGGTTGTGATCATCCACAAACATGAATGGCATTCATATGTTCACACAAAAACTAAACATATACCACTTCAACCCCCATCAACGTACTAAAATTGATGAGTTGACATTGTTGTTTTGTTCCTTTAATGATGTAGAAAATATTGCATGGTAGTTTTCATTGGTGCAGTTGTTAACATGTGACAATCCTTGCATTTAATGGGGGGTAAGAATAAGTAGAGGCCCTAGCATTTGGTGTAGCTTGGCATAATTGTTTGGTCACATTTTCGCTTATACTTCCTCACCAAATTATTCAACCTAGATTCAACTTTTTTTGGTGTGAAATTTCACCAAAATGCAAAAAATAAAAAATGAAAATGAACAAAATACATATTCCTTGTTTTTGAATTTTTTTTTGACAAATTTTGAAAACATATTGAAAAAATGTTTGTTCAAAGTTTTTTTGAAAAATGTTAGTTTAATTGTGATTCATCTAAAATTGAGCCATCAAGGGCTTCAAATAGATGTTATGCTAGCTTTTAGATCATGTGAGCCCAATTGATTAGCCATGGTGAACCAAAACCCGCCAACTTTCCATGAAAGATGGATGTTATGTAATTAAAAAATAGTTTGTTATTGAGTTCCAATCCTCTACTTAACCATGGTGGTTATATTTTTTTGTTGCTTTTTGTTATTAATTACTCCATTGTATGTTTTACTAGTGAATATTTTCTAAATTTGAACTTGAAAAATTTTGAATTAAAAAAATTCCAAATGGCTAGAGTCTTATAATAATTTTAAAAAGGTAGCCATGAATAAAGAATTTTTTTTTCTTTACTTTCATATCTATTATGTTGCCAAATTTATTTACATTATGTTAATGATTGAGTCAAAACCTATGATTAAGAACCAAGGGATTATTTCGGAAATGGATTGCAGGTTTTTTTTCCCCAAAAACACTTTTACATGAAATGAATTTTTAAATGAATTTTTTTGTAACTTGTTTAAATGATATTTAAGTGTTACCCAATGCATCACAATTTTTTTGTTAGTCATTATTGAATAAATATGAACATGCATGGGTGCAAAAAAGATTCTCAATAGGGGATGCCCAATGTTCCAAAAAAATCAATGATGGGCTAATCAATATGGCTCCTTAAAAAAAAAAAAAACAGTTGCGAGCACATCCATGAACTAATTAATATGAATCCCACTATATACATAATTGATAACAATGTTGGATTGTTTTCTCAATACATACAAAATTAAATTCAACTAGTTTAATATTTGTGCAAAAATTTCAAAAGGAATTATTTCTTTATGCATCCTTTAGTGTGCCATTATCTAACCCCTCCTTTCTATGGTGCAAACACACCCATCGAATGGTTGAAAAATCTCCATGGTTATTATCCATGTTAAGATATCTCACCCTACTCAAACCAAACAATTTGAATATATTTTTCCCTCTCAAGAAGTCCACAAGCCATTGCGTAGCAACCTTGTGGTCTTCAACCAATGCATTTCTTGCAGTAGGCAAATGGCTTGCACCACTTTGCCCTATAATTGGTCCTCCATGTATTTTTGGATCTGTGATGCAATCGGTTATGTTTTGTGCATCATACGCCAATGCAAGTCCTTGTGCAAAATTGGGTACCAAGTTACCCACTCCTCCTACAACATGGGCAGCCACCTTGGAAAGGATTAACACAATTTTGAAGCCCACAATGACCAAATGGGCAATTTTGCGCCTATTTTCATCCCCCACATACTTAATTTCATCACCTTTCTGATCATCCACAACATGCATGCCATCAATATTTTCACACAAGAAGTGGAGATAAACTACTTCAATCCCCACCAAATTATCAACAAGTTTACGTTGTTGTCTGGTTCCTCCAGTGGTGAAGAAAGCATTGCATGGTACTTGTTGATGGTGCAATTGAAAAAGTAATTTTGTCATCCCATCCAACTTCTTTGATAACTCCTTATACAACCGTTGTTCCATGCATTTGATTTCTTGTTTTGTTTTTTCAAACACTTCTTCCAATTTTGTTGATATTTTTGCAACAATTCGTTCTTCGGATGATCGAATTTCAGCTTTCATGTCTTCAAACATGTTGCGAATGAATTGCTCCAAGTTTGTAGGTTCTTGCAATGACATTTGATGAAAGGATCTTTGCAATCGCAAATCACCACGATCAGAGGTTTCTCCTTGGGTATGTTCAGACTCTTGTTTGACACTTGGTAAATTGTTGATGTTGATTTCCAAATCTTTGAGGCCTCGAAGGTGCCGTTCAAACACATCATGGGTAGCCACTTCACCCAAAAGGGTTGCAACTTGATCCCCCATGCTTTTGCTAAGAAAATCATCTCCTTGCACATCTACTTGTGGCCATGGATGCACAAGTTCCAAATCAAGGTTTGTTGCTAACAACTCCATTTTCAAATCTTCAAAAAATGCCACTTGTTTTGTTCTGTTCTTGCATAACAACAACTTTTTCACTGCCTCTGGCCTCAACACACCTCTAATTAAGGTAACCCCTTGGCAACCTTCGGGACTATTACACAAGTATTCAATTCGGCTTACCACATGGTCATGGACAAATTGAATCGTTTGGATTTCACTCTTAGACGATTTCACCAATATGTCAATGAAAGCATGACCGTGCATTTCATTGCCACTTAACTCCACTATAATCTCCAAGCCATTCACACAAATATTCATGAGATTCTTCTCATTTTCAAAAATTGCTCCCATTTTCAAGTCGGCAAAATAACGTTTCAACACCACCTACAAGCATACCAAATTCTTCCATTTAGCAATGGATCTAAATGTGAAATATGATTTCAAAACAAAGACAAGGTTGTAGAATTCAAAATGATTAACTTACTAGATCATGATTAGGTTGCAACTGCATTATATTAACTGTTCAATGCTAATTGAAAAGTAAATATGCTTTGAAGGGCTTCTCACTTGAACTCGTGGAAAGAATCCTGGGGTAATGGTCGTGACATTTTCATTTTGACATTGTAGCCTTCGTCCAATGTAAATGGCTTGCACATGAGATGTTACTGACCATTGTAAACGTCTTTCGCCTCTTGCTACATCAGGTTTGAACTCCAATGTGGTGGGGACAAATAATGTGTCATTTGCATGTAACTTTGCAAGATCTCCTTGATGATCAGCCATGTTGTCATTGTATGCAAGATCCATCTTGATCATCAATTGTATAAGATTATGAAAGACATTGCCCTCGTCCATTCCCACCCAATGAGTGGCATTTTTCAAGGACTTCTTGAGAAGATATTCAACCGAACCCACTGTGATCAAACCACCATGAATTCTTGTTGTGAGTTCGAATTCTTCCACAGGTCTTCGAAGCTCAATCAAATGGCCCATCACTTGGCGACAAAACCAATGAGGGTTTACAACCACAAAATCTTCATCTTTGAAATAGATGATTTCACCTGCATCATGTAAAAATAATGCCACTACTTCATGAGGGTTTAGATTTTGGTCATGAGTGCTTGTTGGTGATGTAGGTTGCAAGCTTGGCTCTTTCTTGGCCACAATATCATTCTTGAAGGTTTGCATGGCAACAATGGGTTGGTAGGGATGTTCTTTGATCCAATCAAATAATCCATGTTGCACATTCACACATGCCTGAAACACATGTGGTAATTTGTCAAGGACATTTGTACAAGTTGTGGTCACATCGTCCATAACATCCTTTGCTTGTCGAGAAGAATGTGCATTGATCGAATGCAATTTGAAAGACAAATTGATGTAATCTCGAAATTGATTTGCCAATTCTCTCACATCAGATTCCACAAGTTCTTTGTGCATCAACAACCCCTTGTCTGCATTAGTGATCACAATTGTGATGTGTGGTGGAAAGTTGAAGGACCTTTTGGTGTTGGATGAAATGAATCTCAACCAAGATCGAAGCTCCTCCTTGATAGTTTCTGGAGACTTTCTTGCCCCAGATTCCCTATCAAATGGATTGCATACCAAAAGAAAAAAACTCACATTTCCTTGGCTGCTCAAATCTGGCATCATCATATCGTGAAAAGCATGGTATTCTTCTTGGCCCGCAAGATCCCATAAAGAGATCTTTTGGTTTGCGTGATCAAGAAGGACATTGATCTCTATTCCTCGTGTTCTTTTGCTCCATTCGTTTGGATCATTGGAGCAAAACTTGAAAGGTTTGCGCAATTCAATCACCTCCATCAAGGGAACAAACAAATTTGGTCCACACCCACTTGTAAAAGCCCTTTTCATTGACCTCCCCAATGTTGTTTTGCCTGCATTACAACATACTATTTAGTTTTACATTCAATTGCTTGCAAATTCAACCACATTTTCCATTTCAAGAAATTAATAGATGATAATTCAATCTTTTGCATATGTGAAGAAAGCAAACAAGGGCAAAACAACTTGTCAACAATACATGTTTTGAAGAAATTGTCTAACCAATGGTTTTTAAAACAATTTTATACATTTATATTATTCGAACAACCAAACCTTGTAAATATTATGCCTATACCAAATTAAATAACTTTATCTTTTCATTTGGTGCAACTTCTTCAATAACTATAAAAAATGAAAAATGTGTTAAAATTAACAAATGCAGTTGGAATAAAATGAACCAAGGTTGTGATGTTAATAGTTGAATTACCCAAAACAAATAAATCCACAAGGAGTTTTACCTTTCGATAAACTTGTGTACATTATAAACATTTCACATATTACTTTGTTTTTAAGGATAAATGTTTTATATTGTTTACATGTAAAATGTAAAAATTGGATTTTTTTCCCTACTATCAAGGTCAAAGATTTTGAATGACCAAATTAATAATGCTCCACTTGGCAATGGATTACATTTGCATTGGCAACTTGGAAGCCATGAATTTTTTCCCTCAAAATTTGTCATTTTTTCAACAAAACAATGGGGGAAATTTTATTGGTATTTTAGTGTAAATTTTACTAACTTTGCTATCTATATTTGAGAAAATTTGCTTAAAAAGCTTTTGGTCACAAATTTGGAAAAAGAAAACCTAGCTTGCAAGGTCTTCACAAGTTTTAAAGAGAATTTAATTATCATTTAAAAATTTATGTATCCATTATCTAAATTTGAAGTGAAGAATATGTGATAAATGGTTTAAATTCTTTTTTTCTGGATGGTTGGATTCAAGTGAAAACTGCAGATTGAACAATCCGAATGTGAACCTAATTAATTCAACTTATTAATCTTCGATTATGACATCAATGTACTTACTAGATGATGTGTATTACATTGTTCAAGCAATCTGACCAAGAATTTGAAAATCTAACTTGCAAATAAACATATTCAATATATGGAAGTTATAAATCCATTTATCAGCTTGAAATGTGAAAATTCAGTATATTTTCTTTGAATATTAAAATATTGAAGAATTTTTTTTTTCAAATGACATGTGGTTGAAATTCAGAAATGAAAAGGTATGTGAATGTTGGAATTGGATGAAACACCACTGGGGAGTCATTCCAAGAACATTTTATGCGATTCACACAATTCCAGAGATGTAAGTAATGACAACACAAGAGAAAATTTAATGAGAGTGAAAAGGCTGAGTTACCTGAGTATGCATTGCCACACAAGAACACTCGCACAAACTTGGGCGGCACTCGAGGCATGCCCCTCAAAACTGCCATGTAATCCTTTGCATTGTTTTCCAATTGTGCTCGCACTTGTGCAGCTTGCCCCTCCCATTCCAATGGCGTTTCTTCCAAGTCAATCTCCATCAAGCAAGGATGCATGCGAACAAGATCCATCATCTGAGCCAGCACATCAGGCCCTTTAACACCTTCGCAGTAGGAGAGGCCAAGGGAGCGCAAAGTCTGATTTTTCTGTAATGACTCCAAAATCTTACACACGTCCGATGGTTCCAACCCAGTGCCTCCCCAAATGGAAAAATGTATAAGGGTATCGTTGGTGCGTAGCATGTGAGCGATTGCTTCGCCTGCTCCTTGTCCCTTTGCTCCACCAATGTTGAGATGTGTTAATGATTTGTTGAGGGGTGGGTGTGTAGCATGACCTGTAAGGGGCTGAAGCAGCGCTTCTACTCCATTGGGGCCCAAATCAGTGCCTCTCAGATTCAAAGAATCCAAGGTTGAATTTATTGCCAACATTGATCCCAATGAAGCACCTGCACTGGACATTCTCTCCACCTCGCCGAGCGCCAAAGCAATTTTTTTGAGAAAGCAATTGTTCGCCATCTTTTCGCACACAATTTGAACACCATCATTGTCCAATACTTCCACCAATGCGAGAGAGTTCAATGCTGGAAGCAGATTTTGGCAAAGTAGTTGAACCTCCTCAATACTCAACTTATTATCCCCGCCGATTATGAGCAATTCCTTCAGGCTTTGGCATGTACTGACAGCATCAATGAACTGAAGGCGATGCTCTTTATATGCTTCATCATATCCATCCACTTCTTGTAGCCACCAGAAGTCTAGCTTCTTCGGTTGTGATTCATTTAAGCAGCGGATAGCCTCTTCAAAACTTACAATCCCTCGGCGAGGTTCCTCCAAGAACACCCAATGGTTTTGAGGTGGAGAGGCAGGCATATCGTTATGAATGAGTGGATCCAGGGTTGAGAGACGATCACTTTCTACTGAGCCTTGTGATTCTTCCCTTAGGATTCGACCTGGTTGATCAAACATTTCACCCTGCACGATGATCTCTACATGCGAAATCTCTTGTGCAGTTTGCTCGCATGAGCTGTGGCCACACTCGCTTGTGCTCCTACCTTGTCCCGTATCCGCTGCATCTACAGCCAGTGTGAAACCCTCTGACTCCATTTCCCCAGCAGCTCACACTGAATCCCTGTGGTAGACCCTGCAACACTATAACACACTATAAGTAAGATTCACTTGGTGTGGCAGAGGCCATCCATGGAGATATTATCTTTTCATAAGTGCACATTCTTCCGGCAATCAAAGTCATCTAGACTCATGTCGTCCTTATCGTAGTGTGTTGTTTGGTTTCTATTAGTTGCAGCTCTAGCGCGACCTGGAAGGATTCTGATTTCTCACTTGGAGCTCAAGCCATGCCTTTTCAACTCAATTTCTTAGTCTTCGATTTTGTGAATCACTACACGACATGTAGGGCTCCCACTGATATAGACATTATACATGACCGAGGAATCCAAGCTGAATATCAATGTTGGTGCAGGTCAAATAGATCCATGTTTGGCATGCGAAGCTTGCTGGTGTGAGGCACGTACCTGCTACTTTTTGGGGAATTGAACAATTGGTAGCTCAAGGACTGGGAGTCCTTTTGTTCCGAATAGGGAGCGTACACTTAGTGATGTGCAATAAGAGCAGCAACTCACACATCCCGCAGGCAGAAAATTTGTCACACTCGCTCCTTTGATGCCAATCTGAACCAAGCTGTTCAAAGAAGGAGCTGTTGTGGGATGAGCATTTAAACTACTCCAGATTAATGAGTAAAGTTCGTTAGAGTGAGAGGTCCAATATGGCGAATAATGGTTCTGCAAGTGGTTTTCCCGCACTGGAGCGCACGGTGTCACCAACGAAAATTGAGGATGTTTGGAGCGTTATGGTGGGATACCCACCTCAGGACTTTTCTCCAACGTCTACTATTGCACACTTTCAGGATTCTTGGACTTGTGCACGTTGTCTTTCGTTATTTTCAACTCTTGTTGAGGACTCCATTTGATCTTGTAGCTAGCCTTGAAAGAGCGCTACACTGCAGTCACCAAATATCACACGTTGTCATCTGTGGCTGGCCTTTAGAACATTATATCTTCATAATTGAAGGTTTGCTAGCGTTGCAAACTGAGAAACAAGTCGACTTAGAAATGAGATTCCTTGTGTGTCTACCAACCTGAACAGGTATGCTGAATTGGAGGATTGAATGAAATGTAGATAATTATGTCAGGAAGCTTGGACTTAATTGAATGAATTGATTTTGTTTTTTATTGGTTAGTTTGATGTCTTCATGAAGACAAACCTCCCGGGAAGTCATCCACATGTCAGGAACTCGATTGAAATGTAGAACAACACGATGCTGGGAATTTTAAATCTAAACTTGTAATGAATGGATAACAACAATTCTATTAGTGCATTCTGAACATGGGGAACAAATTTTGGGATTCCAACTTGAATGGGTTTCGAGGAGAGAGAAAGAGGGAGAGCAGGTCTGCACATGTAGTCCGGGTGCTGAGGGACAAAGAGGGGGTTTAAACTCTAGGTATGAGTGACCAGGAGACAATGAAATTCCAGAGGGAGGTCTCGAGTGGGAGCAAGTTCAATGGAATTAAACAGAAGTTTGGGTCTGAAAGACATCGACCACGATTATTACACATCGAAGTTGTTGAAGCCTTGTCCTACAAAACTAGTAATAATTGAAGAAAAAACGAGCTTGGGTGTGAGGATTCGAGAGAGTAAGTACCCGGTCTGTGCCAAGGGCGCCAATTTGAGTAGTAGGGAACTCGTACATGAGCTTGCAGTCCCAAGTTACGGACCAGTGCTTGTAGCTCGCATTCTATATCTTCCCGCAGGCTAGCTTTTAGAGCTTGCACGCTTTCAGTCCACTACGGATCACAAGGCTTTTGGCCCACGCCCGCCTCCTTCTCAAGGCTACCTTTCGACATTCAAGCTTTCAGTCCCTAGCGAGTCCTGCGTGACGAACCACCGGGCAGCTCACACTGATCTCCATCTTCCTGTATGCGACCATCCTATGCAAAAGCTTCCTCAAAATGGGTCTCTTAAGCCACTTCTTGGCTTGATGCCAAATGTGTGACCTGGAACACTAATTAACCCACTCAAACGATGGACACCGATCGTCATACATGTAGATCGTCATACTTGTATCTTCACGCATACCTTATTGACTTTGTCGTCCAGACTTTGGCAAGACTTTGTTGTTTAGACTTTGGCATGTAGTGCCCTTTTTTCTGACTTTTTTAGAACCGACAAAATTCAGTATGTTTTGATTGGTGAGTGAGCACGCTTTATAAAATTATTCAATGCATGTTGCACTAGAAGAATCATCGGTACCCATATTACATGTTCACTAGGCTTTTTGCCCATACCTGGGGCCACAAGTTGAACACATCTTCAAGCATAGCTTTTTGACTCTGTTGCACATGCTTGACTTGTTGTACCCAGGGTTTCTTAAAACGATTTTGTGACATAGCCAAAGTGGTCATCATTCACAAAATAATTTACCCAACTTTGGCTACGTACTTATATGAAAATAGAAAATAAACATAATCATTCTATTTTTCTGGCTCCCTACTGGAACTTAATCATGCAAACTGGTGGTTTGGAAAAAAAGCTGTTCAAAATTTGGAAAAATTGGATCATTTTTTTCCCTGAAAAATCCTTTGTATAGGTTCAAATTATATGAACACGGTTGTACTCTTGACTATACATAAACCAGGACCCATATCCTCATCCAGTATGTTTGTATGGGGGAGTAGAAAGCTTTGTAGCGGGAATTAATGTATGATGAATGAGAAGAATCATCGGTATGGATATTACATGTGAATATGATGAACTGTTCACATGGGCTTTTGACCATTAGAGTGGCTACAAGTTGAAGTGACCCATCTAAAGAATTGTTCTGAATAACTGCACAGAATGAGTTGATTGGTTTGATAAGGTGAAAAAAGAAAAGAAAAGCTTTTTGTTTTGGTTTCACACCACAAATCAAGTTTCCAAAAGATGTGAGGACAAATCCAAGTCCTAAATCAAGTAATGAAGGGACTTCTATTGAGACTTGTATTTGTAGTGGAAGGAGGGAGGGCCCATATGCAAAATTGAGGTCACAAAAAGTGAAAAAGGGACCTCTTTTGAGACTTGAATTTGTGATAGAGGGAGGGAGGCCCAAGAGAAGAGGAGGCGGGGGTGTTGAATCCTTGGGTGGGTTTTTGGTTAGGGGTTATATAACCGGTGGGAGGGCATTTTGAGAACCTTTGGTAACGAGGATTGAGATGACTACTTTCATCCATGAAGAGAGCCACAAAACAAAAGGTCCATGAGATAATGAAGGCAAATATTTGGGTCAAAAAAAATATTGTTTTAAAAATTGATAGATCTTGTGAAGTAAAATGGGTTTCAATTTTCAAGAGAATTGTATTCTCACAAAATCAATTCACAAGCAAATCAAGTGGATTTTAAGAACGTAATTTTATTTTCATAAAATTCCATGAGCTAAAGTGAATGATAATTTGTTTTTAAAAGATTGATTGCTCATGATTCTCAAGATCATGATATTCTTTTCACAAAATTAATTCACACACAAGCAAAATGATTTTTCAAAAGCACCATGAAAACCCCATAAAATTCATAAGCCAAGTTGACTCATGATTTTCAAGAATATGGCATTTTCATTATTCAACATGAGCAACCAAGTAAGAGTGATTTTCAAGAGCACCATTCAAAACCAAAAGTTATGAACCAAACAAATGAATGGATTTTCAAAAGCATGATGAATCAAGATGATCCAAAGCAAATGAGTGATTTTTCAAAAGCATCACACAAAACGAAAGCTCATGAGATAAGCAAGTGAGTGATTTTTCAAAACATCGGGCAAAATGAATATTCATGAACCAAAAACAAGTGAGAGATTCTTCAAAAACATTAAGCAAAATGAAAATTCAAGATGAACAAGGAAGCAAATGATTTTTCAAGAACATCATGCAATTCCAAAATGCATGAATTAACCAAGTGACTTTCCAGAGCTTGAATCTTCACAATTCAATGAGTCACCTTGAACAAATGATTTTTCAAAAACATCATGCAATTTCAAGATTCATAAGCAAAGAATGATTATTAAGAGCATGAATCTCCCACAAATTAATGATGAGCAAACAAGTGAATAGTTCTTTACAATTATCATGCAGTTACAAAATTTGTGAACACACAAATGATTTTTTTCAAGGAACATGTAATTACAAAAGTCATGAACTAAGCATGTGAATGATTATTCAAAAGCATTTTGTAATTCCAAAATCCATGAAGATGTGAATGATTCTTTTCTAGAAAATCAGCAATTGCAAACATTCTATAAACTAAATAAACAAGTGAGTCATTCATTAACAACATCATGGAATTGCAAAACTTCATGAACAAAAAGTGAATTGTTTTTCAAAAACATTTGTAATTGGACATAAAATTCATGAGGTAAGTAAACAATTGAATTTTCATAAGTATTTAAAAACTTCCTAAACATGATCAACATTTCCAAAATGGCAATTTTTAAAAATTACAATTAAGATTCACATGTCTATTGTTGATGAAGTTTTTTGTTTCATATTATAGCAAAACACTTGTTTCTACGTGAAGGAGGATTGTTTGCAGGTTTTAATGAATTTCTCTTCTTCTTTTCTTCATCATGTCAAGATTTTGTCAACTTGAACTCAAACTTGAGCAGATATTTGTATTTTGCATGGGACACATTTGAATTTGATCAATTTGATGATTTGGAAAAGTTTTTTCTTGAATTTCTTTAATGTATTCATGTCATCATAAGAAGTTTGACTTCAATGAAGAGGCATTTGGACATGGCAATACATTATTGTGATTGCAATGTTCACATAGTTTGGGTACGTGCATAATTTTGAAAGGGCAACATGGAGCTTTTTCAATGATTGCCTCTCACTTTGCCTTCCATTCAAGCTCAAAACATGACTGTGAAACCAAATTCCATAAATTGATAACCTAAATTGTGACAATTGTTAAGAAACTTATTACAATATATATTTTTTGGAAATCTAAGGCAATAATGCAATCGAATTCCCACTCAAAAACTCCATTATTTCAATGTTTGATTTATGATTTTTCAAGTTTTTTTGTTTCAACATTGATATCTTTTTTTTCATAATCAGTTTTTTGTTCTAACAAATTTCATGAATTGTTACTTCATCACATAAACTTGATTTCAAATTTCAAGCCATTTGAATGTCATTAAAAAAAGTTATGAATTTATATTCAAAGGAGGTTTAAGGTTTATATGATGTTCTAAATCTTTTTATTTCATACTTCGTTATTTTTTGACATTGATTATATTTTGTTTGAAAAATCTATATAAGTTTGTTTACTTTATCATGAAAATATGATTCAAGTTTCAAATCATTTCAATATTATCAGAAAAAACTATGAAAAAACATATTTTTAAAAATGTAATGTCAAAATAAGGTGACATGTTTTTGTTAGGTTAAGGTTACAACCTTGATCATGTTATTTTTTGGTTTTTTCTATCATTTGGAACCTTTTAGAATGTGTTTTTTATGGGTGAAAATTCATGATTTGCTATAGGAAACTATTACAACTTGAAGCTTGTTAAGGAAACTTGTTGGAAAAACTTCTAGATGCAAAACTTAAGGAGAGAAGAACAGGTTAGCAATAGGGTACATGGGGTGTGTGAAAGAAGTTGAATACATATAATAAGTTTAGAGGACAAACAAGTAAAATTTTTCAGTTAAAATATTGGTGTAATAGAATGATTTGCAAAATTATCTATAGTCAGAACTAATACCATTAATTTTGCTAAAATCTAAGATATGAAAACAATAAATAATATTTAAATACATTTTTATTATACCATTACAAAAGGAGATTCACTAAATACCTCCCATCGAGCTTTATATGATGCCCTTTTGGCTTGTCCTTTTGGGTCTTGCATGGTTTTATATTGAACCATGTTACATGGTTATTCATGTTTTACAAAAAATAAAATTTATTATGCCATGCACATTTTGCTGCACTAGGCCAAATTCAAACTTGGAACCTTGCATATAATAAAAAATGTACCATCTAGCAACATACCTTTGAACTGCAAAAATGCTAAGTTTCTATTTATTTAATATGCACTTATATAAAATCAAAATAATCAAACCTTGTGGCAAAGATCACATTTTGAACATTGTTAATAACTTTTGCATTGAATAATGCTCAATGGGGATATTTAACATTTTCTCTAGAAAAGTAGGTTCAAATTTCTTTTACTAACGAAGTTGTTCGTATTATGAATTTCACTTAAGTCTTGAATTATACTAAACAACTTTTGTTGCTATCATTAACTAATCATAGAAAGTTTCAAATCTTGTGTAAAAAATGTCATTTGATACTTTATTTAATGTTTTGTAATAAATTTCATTAACATTTACCCCTTTTAAAGAAAAACAATCGAGGATGAAAGGGAGGATCCATGTTGAAACCCAACCCAAAACCCAAACCCATTTTATGGAAAATTTTAATGTAATCATTTTAACTTTACGGAAGAAAACAATAAGGCTTTGGTGAAGTAAAGTTGAATGTGATACTTATGTGAAGAATGTAAAAGAGGACAAGTGTGTGACTTTTTTTTTTATAAATGATGATTGTCAAAGTTGAAAGATGAAACTAAATTGCATTCATTTTCCTTTTTTGTACAAAAAAATTACTTGGGTTAAAGAGGTTCCAACCCATTAAAAATTATGTGAAATTTTGATATACTAAAATATTTGCCCTTTTTTAAAGTATTTGAGGCTATGTTGGGCATATGGTTTGTGAAAAAAATAGCTTAGGTCAATTATTCAATTTATTTTTAATTGTATTTTCGTGGATTTCATGCATTTTCACATATTGTAAGAAAGGTATTAATCATAATCTCATCAACAGATTGGTCATTAAACAATGTTTTTGATTTGAAAATATGCATATATTTGACAATGAAATGTACTAGTTAGTAATGAGAAGAACTTTAGCTTAACATTCAAAAGAGAGCTTTAAGTTATGATTTAGTGTGTAGGTCAATTTGAAATCCTTAATAGTAGGAACTAAAATATTTATTAGTTAAATTATGTGCATTTGAATAAATTTTGTTTGCTTACCCCCGCTTTTTGTTACAAAGTTTTGAAATCTTGCATTAGATTTCAATTTTGTTATCTATTTTTGGTAGGAAAAAAACCTTGGGAACAATTCCTTTATGTTGCTTTTGGTTTTTTTTTTTTAATATAAAAAAGTGAGGTGTGGAGTGGTGTCATTTCAATTTTTTTGAAATCCATGTTCTAAGGTGGATAAGAAATGGACTACACAACCCCCTTCTCTTGTTTGGTTTTAGAAGATTTTAGGTTTTGTGATGTTTGAAGTGCTTTTGCTTGTAGACCTTGATGCCTATTTTGTTCAAAAGGTTTTTTTGGTTTGGCAAATTGCATGAGTTGATTTACTTCATTAGACATGAGTTGTTTTGTCACTTTAGAGTGTGATTTTTGATTCAACAACTTGCTTAAGTTGCATTATTTCACTACACATTTATTTGATAAACATTACAACATATTTGGATTATGTTTAACAAAATTAATTAAATGAAGTAATTAAATAATGAGTAATTCAATGGGTAATTAAGTGTATATTCAAAGAGGATTTAAGGTTTATACAATTGGTTCAAAATATTTTTGTTTCAAAGCTTGATATATAAAATATTATTAAATTGCAAAAGGTGGTTTATTTCATTTGACAAAAAATTTGATGATAAATGACATTATATTTGAAGTTTGAACATTATTGTGGTGAAGAAATATAAACTTGAAACAAAAAAATGATCATGTAAAGAGTAATTTGATGAAATCATAATTTAGAAGATGAATTAAACCTTAAGAAAATGACCACTAAATGATTAAAAAAAATCTTTATACAACAACATTTGGGTCTAATGGGTCTTGTGAGGGAAATGTGTTTCCATTGGTGCATCCACATTCAAAATATTTTGCCAATTGTATTCAAAATCTCCTTTGATCATTGAAACAAAGCAAAATGTTTGAAGGGCTAAATCACGCACATAATCACATTGAATGATATGATTATGTTAAGTTAGCAAGGCACAAAAAAATTGAAGCATAAAAGATTTCTCAAAAATCTAGATAATATTGTGATTTCCAAGAATTTGAGTCACAATGCATTTCTCAAGAACTTGGATCACAATGTGAAATAAGTTGACACCCAACAAAGGTTTTAGAAACTTATTTACAAATTAATCAAACAACAAAAAAATCTTAATAAAAAAGATCATAATAAGAAAAATCTCTCTACACATAATAGCTTCCCTAAATATGTCGAGAATGTTTCACATGAAATTAAATTATAAGGAACTTGTCACAAGTCATATAAATGTTTGCGCATGTAACCTCGTCCTCAAAGAATGTTTCCAACTTTGATTTAATTTTCTTACAAGGTTATCTAAAAAATAAGAGGTTGCATAATAAAAAAGAGTTTATAGAAAGTCGCCAAAGAAAAATTGAAAAACTTGAATAAAGGTGTAAATGAGAAAATTTGGGAGTTTACATGCTTGTTTCTAACAAGCGAAGATCAACGAACTTGGAAACCACTCTGAAAACAAAAAATAAAATTCAAATTTTTTTTGGCAAAACAAAGGTACCTTGTATTGATGTCATAAATTGGTTTTAGGTTTGCGAGAAGGGCATAGAAGCTTGGATAACACAAGGGACTTGCAAACCATGTACTAATTTAGTTGAAATACATTGAGTGAGTTGCTACCTTATTTGAGCTCAATCATGGTCATATAAGAGATTGATTTTGATGTGTTTAATCCATCAATTATTCATCTTCATGTATGTGGTTGTCCAAAAATTACATTCTTTTCAAATTTCTCCAAATTTTGAATTGGCATTTGAAAAATTTGGTGAGATTAAAAAAGCAATTGTTATCACATTCAATTGCTTCTTCAACTAAACCCTAAACCCAATTTTGTACATAAAAACCTACAACTAATTTCCAGGTGTTGAATACCTATTAAACCATAATCTACAATTGATGAAATCTTGATGATAGGGAACCTTTTAATTGCATTTTGATAACTTGGTTATAGGGGCACAATCAATGATTTTTTACTTCGACAAATTTTGTTGCTATTTTGACCAAACCATTGATAAACTTCTAGAATTTTTCTTTTTTAATGTAAATTAAACTAATTTTGCAATTTTCTTCGAAAAATTCACCAAATTAAAAAACAAACCCTAATTTTATCAAGTGACTCTTTAAAAGTTTGTGATGCATTAGACTAGTTGATGAAACTCACCTACCATTTCAAAAGCTTTGCAAACCTTTGCAAAGGTGCAAGTGATGATGACAATAAATGTGCAAACCATGGGATGAAAGAATATAGGATATACTTGGTCTCATATGTTGCTTCTCACAAATGGGGTTAATTTGATCATGCAAAGTAAATTAGTTTATATTGTTGAATAAACACCAATTTCAAATTGATTTTACCACCCTCAAGTTTTAAGTATGAATGGGAATGTTCTAATTTCAATGATGATGATAACATCAAAATTCATTGAGGGGGTTAACCATATAGTCCCATAGTGATTTGTCCAATTTTGGTTTGGAATTTGCTTTGAATGGAATAAGTGATGTTTTTTTGGATACGTGAAGTCAGTTTTTTTTCAGCATGATAGTCATGAATGATGGAAACGACAAGCAAATTTTCAATAACTTCTTCATCAATTTGTATATATATTTTTCCAATTGAATTTGAAGTGAATTTAGTTGAATTGAGATTCAATCAAATTCAAATTAGATTTCGATGGATTCTGAATTCAATTTGGAGATTGAAATTAATTAAATTTTAAGTCAATTCAAGTTGTTTACAATCTCATTCAATATTTTCATTCCAATGGAACTTTAATTTCCACTTTTGTTTTTCATCATTTCAATGTGTAGCAAACTAGAGCCCAATTTAGGTTTTTATCCCCTTGCCTAGGTTGAATACGGTTGGCACCCTAAACCCTAAACCCATTCACCTCTGGCACCATAAACCCTAATTCCATTTGCCTCTGGCACCCCTAAACCCCAAACCCATTCACCTCTGGCACCTTAAACCCTAATTCTATTTGCCTCTGGCGCACCCTAAACCCTAATTCCAATTGTCACCCTAAACCCTAATTCCAATTGTCACCCTAATCCCCATGTTCATTCCCAGCTCTTTGCCTAGGCGCTCTGGCCCTTCGCCGTTCTGGCTGGTGGGATCCTCTTCTGCTTCAAGTTATGCTCATCGGGCATGGCAATCAAAGCTTCTGTTATACCCTTGCACCTGCTCCAACTCTCTCTCCCTCGTCTGTGCACATCGCTTGCTGGTTTTCCAGTAAAGTCTTCTACCCACAACCCCTACCTTCTTTTTGTTGTTGCGGTTTTTCCAGTTTTCGGAAATTCCAGACTTCAACTCGAAGAAGAAGAAAGAAGAAGAAAACGAAGACGACGACGACGACGACGACGACGAAAAAGATAGAAGCAGAACAAGAACAAGAACAATAACAAGAAGAAAGAATTCGGTCCCAGTCTTTGTAAGCAACAAATAATAAATTTGTCGTAGATCAACCCCAAAGTTGTTAAATTCTTTGTCAGTAGGCGGAGGATGAAGTGTTGCACAAAACTAGAAGTCTTCTTTGGAATTCTCTAGGCACGCACACTGTAACAGCAGCAAGAAATCTCTGTTGCAATCGCTGGCCACTTGCTGCACAGTTCTTCTCACTCAATTTCGATCCAGGTGCAGCACAATCCATCCATCCTTTCAAATGTCTTGCATGTTTCTCTACTAATGATCAAAGACAAACTCTGTCTGTCTGTCTGTCTGTCTGTCTCTGTGTCTCTCTGTGTCTCAGTCTGCAACTCTATGTCTGTCGTGTCTTCCTACCCAACTCTACTGCTGCTGCTGCTGTATTGTTGCTAAACCCTAAACCCTAAACTTGGCAATGTAGCACTGTGAACTGATGGGTTGTATGTAAAATGCATGCAAGCAAGCTATGACTAAGACATAGGGTTTGAACTTCTTGGTTCCTTGGAACAGGAGCTAATGGATTTGGTGTCTATGTTGAGGAATCATCTTGGAGACAATCCACAAGCAGAAGATGAAGAAGCTTTCATGCATCTGGTATGTAGGTATGCATATATATATTTTTTCTGAGCCAGTTAGCTAGCTCCCCACATGATCAATAGGCAAGCATACTCCCCAAAACCCACAAAAGAAAATTCCTGAACATCACCTGGGGGCATGGAAGAAGCTCATGATCATTTCAATGTTTCAACTCTGCTGTACTTCTGAATTTCTTATAAATTGTGGAAGCAGCAGGCTCAGTAAGTTAAGTCTTCATCACTGTAGTTTGTTTCTTGTCATTGAGATATTTCATGCAAAATGGTGATGAGGATAGTTAGTACTAGTTTCTGCGAATCTGGTTGAATTTTCAGGTTCTCAGATGGTTGCAAAGGACTTGTATGAGACACTTGGATTGCACAAGGGTGCTAATCCCAAAGAGATCAAGACTGCATATTATCAGGTATGACACACACATACAAACACATTGAGTCACATCCCATAGAGATCTATCTGCCTAATTCTCTTCAGATACATGAGTCCCTCTCTCCTGCGAAAGAGAGAATTTCACAGGTTTGAAGAAAGACTTGAGGACATTGAGATTTGCAGTGCAGATGAGTGTTTGGGGCTTTTGGTTTTTCTAAATAAAGCAGAGATCAATTTGTTTGAAAATCTTCATAGCTTCAAAGTTGCAGAGGCTTCAGATTTGATCTCTTGGCTGGATTTCTTATTAGACAATTTGTTTCTTTGTTTTGGTCAGGGTGTTTATAGACAATGCATTGGTATCCCCATGGGTACGAATTGTGTGGTCTATTCGGCTAATTTCTATCTCTTCACCTATGAGTTTGATTTCATTAAGCATCTCTTGAAGGGTAACACATGTCCTGTTGTGCTTCATAGTTTGTCCTTGGTTCATAGGTTTGTGGATGATCTTTTTGTTCCTGATTTTCCAGATTTTGAGAACGTCATGTACCTTGGTAGCGGCATATACCCAAAAACCTCTTGCGAGTTGATTTGTAAATCTAAAGGTTTCTCTTATTATTTCTTGGATCTAACTGTGAGCCAGAGTCCTCAAGGTTCATCCTGTGACATTTTTGACATGCGTATGTTCTCAACCAGAGTATGCAGGGTTTAATTAAATAAAGTCTGAAATAATTAGAATGCCTCATGTTCATTCCAATATTTCAATGACTGTGAAGCTGGGGGTTATCAATAGTCAATTTTACAGATCTTGAGACTTTGTAGTTGTAAGAACTTTTTTGTCTTCCAGATGGTCAGTCTTATTGTCTTTCTGAGGGCAAAAGGCTACCCTTTTGAAGTTCTTCTAAAGAGAACTAGAGGGTTGGTTCTTAAAGAAAAATTCCTGTTTGGAATTTCCGCTTTTGGCATTTTCAGAATGATTTTGCTTCGGGTCATGTAAGTGGGGACCTTCCTGTAATCCCACTTGTCTTAGTCTTTCCCTGTTCTTTTCCCTTTCTGTCTTTCTTTGTTTCTTTGTCTGGTCTTTGTTGTGAGGGCTGTTGCTAGCCAGTAGTATGGCTGAGTCTTCCCGTTGTTTCCGGAACTGCAGCAGAAACTCAGTTTGCAGGATTGTGCTTGTCACCGGCCTTTACCCACTGTAAGGAGCTGATGAAGTCAGTGGGTAAGTTGTGATAGTTAAGTCACTATCATACATACTACTGTTGATGGTCCCTGAACAGGTGTGAGACTGGCACTTTTGTTCATACCGGTGTGTGTTTTTTGTTTTGTTTTTTGTCTCCCCTTGTTTGGTTCTTTCTGTGGCTTCCTGAGGAAGTGTTAGCCTTGCTGTTTCTTCTTCAGCGTGAGAATGGAGATTTCTCTATTCTTATGAAAGATATCTTTTGGTTTTTCTAAATAGCACAATCCATAGCTCAGAGCTTGGAAGTTCACTGAGACTCAACTCAGTGAGGAATTAGGAGACGACAACGTGTGCACATGCTTCTTGCACTGTTAGTATCACTAATGGTGGCTGGATGATGATGATGATGATGATGTTGCTGTTGGGTCTTTGAGCACTTGGTACCATCCAGATGTAAATAAAGGAAATCCAGAAGCAGAAAAAAGTTTCAGGATGTGCAACAAGCTTATGAGGTGAGAGAGAAAAGAGCTTTCTTTGAATTCTCAATGGTGTAATTGTTGCATTAGATTTCATCCCTTGAAGAACACATACATGGTTTAAATTTTTTTTCCATTAACCTTCATGAATTTGGTGAACTCATGTGGTCAAAGACTGAGCTTGGTGGGACATCATAAGAGCAATAATCTCAAACTGTAAACCCTAACCTCAATGTTGAAATTGCTACAATTTGTCCGACTTCTCCACTTGCTGGAGTCATCAGATCTACGAATTGGATCTCGAGCTGATATGAAAGCTTACCCGAATTTATAAATTCCTTTTTGCAGGTATTGAAGGATGACAAGAAACGAGCCATGTATGATCAGGTGAGAGATATCTCTTGAATTTTGTATTTTTGTCTAGAACTATCTCTTCCCAAAGATTTCAGGGTTTTTCTATCCCTCTTTAGATATGGTTCTACACCAAAAAACCACAATGGTCATTACAACACAAGAGTAGCTGATTTTTGGTTAGAATCAGCTGTTGTTGTTGTTGCACCTTTTGTTTGGTTTTCTTTTGGTCATCCTTTCACATAGATGGGTAGTAGCCAAATTCCCATTTCTTTGGTGGTTTTCTTGCAGATTGATGATTCACTTAAACTCTCTGTGTGGGTATTGATTAGGTTGTGCATGAGACATATGAGCAAGCTACTGCAGGGGGAGCATATGAAGGAAGTCCACATGCAGGAAGTCCATTTACAGGAAGTGGAGTGAGAGGTGGTGGAGGGTTTGGAGGCTTCTCAGAGACCATATTTGGTGATGCATTTGGGGGTGGAATGGACGAGGTAAGGTATCATCAATTGGGATAATTTACGCTTCTTTGCAGCACCCCTGTGATAGAATTGTGAATCATGGAATTTCTGGTGCTGCCTTGTACAAGAGAAGAATTGGGTACATGGACACTTACTTGGGTTTTGTTGAACTTGCTTCCAGATTTTCAAATCAATATTTGGAGACCAAGTTGCTGTCCACCAGAATGTCCCAGTGAGTGTTATGACATCTAGTTCTCATAGTGCTTAGAACATCATTCAAATACTAAAATCCCTATAATTACAGTGTCCCAAGAGCTCTTGAACAAAACTCCTGGTATGATTGTATTTTTCTGGGTATCTCCTTATTTGAGCAGCAGCAGAAAGAAAAAGAAAAAGCTCTGGCTCTGATGGGTATCTAGATTGATGAGGTGGCCAGGTTGTTACTGTGGAGTTGACATTGGGAGAGGCTGTTGAAGGCTGTACAAAACAAATGTCCTTTTCCATGCCAATGCCATGTCCTGCTTGCAGTAAGTTTTACAATTGCAAGATATGGTTTCTGGCAGATCTCATATCAAGAAGGCAGGCACTGATAATGAAATGGAGATACTAGGGCCATATGAGTAAAATACAATTCAAATACAATAAAATATTATTGGTTTGTTATATGCTGATCATCTACATCCAGTTGTTGTTGCTGAGCAGATGGGAGTGGCTTTCCTTCTGGAGCCAGACAGCAGACATGTACTACTTGTGGTGGAACCGGCAGGGTCAGAAATCTTTTTTATCTTGAGCACTGGTTGTCTGATTTGGTGTTTGATGGTAATGATTTTTGATAATGCTCTTGCTGGCAGCCATGTGAAAAATTTGGCTGTACACTTTTGCCTTTGGTTTTTTTGGTGTCAGGTGATGACACAGAAAGCATTTTTGAAGCAGGAGTCCATCTGCCCAGCATGCAGAGGCCAGGGAAAGATAGTCCAGGTATAATAAGAACCAGTGTTTTTTTATTTGCACTTTTTATTGATTTCTTTCCATATCGTCCACATTTGTGTTATGTTCCTTGGGTTTAGGGTTTAGTGAAAGGTTAGTCATTTTTTCTGCAATTTGATTGAAGGCTACTAGTAGGCTGACTTCAAGGAAAAAGGTGACTCACATGCTCCCAACTAATATGCCCTGATCATGTGATGATCATGGTGGTGAAATGAAACAATATCAATCTCTTTCCTTTTCTGTTGTGTGTGAAGGAACATTGTCATCAATGTCAGGGTTCTGGAACAGTTGGAGCTAGAAGCGAGATCAGAGTCAATATTCCTCCTGGTAAGCAAGCAACTGCATACCGTACCAGATCTGTTGTTGTTGTTGATTTAGTATCGGAATTGAAGATTGAGAGTATCACTGCAAATCTACTATTTTATCTGTTTTGGGTACTGTAGTATTTTGGAAACTGATTGATTTATGTTCTCTGATCAGCAATGTAAACTGAAGTTGCATGGAGTTGCTTGGATTAGTTGGAGGAATAATTAATGGAAACCCTGTGGTTTTCTTCAAAGTAGGAGTGGAAACTGGTGTCACATTCCGAGTGAGGGGAGGAACAGTCAAGAAAATCTCACCGTAAGAGTGGAGGTTAGGCATCAGGCTCCCACTTTCTCTACTTTGAACATGTTTAGAAGATGGGAAAAAAATCCACTGTTTTGATCTTAAACAAGCAGCAAAGGGTTCAGCCCAGAGCTTGAAACCAGGGCTAATGACTGAATTGTGACTCAGATGGCTCAAAGTTGAGATTGTTGGTGTAATCTGGACCCCACCCATCAAAAAGCTTACAATTGCTTCAAAGAAAGTAGAAGTGAGGATTGATTTCACAGCCATTGTTGCAGTTGATTTCACAGCTGTAGTTGTAGTTGATTTTGCAGCTGTGTAGTTGCAGTCAATTTCACAGCTATAGTTGTACACTAGTGGAAATGATGTTGGATATTAGTTATCAGCTACTAAAAGAATTGAGTCTCCTCGTCTGTGGAAAAATCATCCTCTGGGAGTGCAGGTGCTGGATGATCCGGTTTTCCGAAGAGAGGGAGCGGATGTTCATGTCAATGTACCCATTAGTATCTCCCAGGTATCCATCTATCCACATCTTCATCTCCTTTTCCTTCAATGATTTGATCAATATGAAGTCTGTAAGATCAGGAATGGGATCACACACACATCTGTGGCTTTTACGACAGCTGGAAGAAAGTTGTTACATACTTTTTAATATCATAAATTGTCCTAGTAGTGCGGTCAAAGATGACAGGATATTTGTTGGAGTTGTGAAAATGTTTGACAGGCAGTATTGGGTGGGCGAGTCCAAGTGCCCACTTTGACAGGAGATGTTGTCTTAAGGTCAGCACCTTCTTCTCAACCCTTGGTTACATATTCTGCAAGGTTGCACATTTTGTTTTGTTTCTTGGGGGTTTAGTGGTAGTTCACCATTTTGCAGGAATCAAAGGATGATGGATAGAGCAATAGAGTTTGAAATTTAGTCACAACCATTTTCATCTCTTGCAACCATGACTTTCATATGGCACCACATAGGCATATCCTTTTTCCCCCTTTTTTCCTTTCGTAGTTTTCACTTGGATATGACAACAAGGAGCATTGATTCTTTGTGTTTGTAGATCCAACCAGGCACGCAGCCAGGTCAAACACAAGTACTAAGAGGCAAAGGTGACAATTGCACACCATCTGACTAGAGACCTGATTTTTTTCTTGTGCTTCCATTTGTCATCAGACTGAAGGTTTTCTGTTTTTAATTTAAAAAAAAGAGATTTTATGGTTAAGTTTTTGGTTTGGGTGTTGATCCTGCATTCTGATTATTGCTCTGCTGCTAGGATATTCCATTTGCTGTTGTTAGTATATATATATACTTTTGAGGAAAATGGGTTCTAGGTTTTGTGGGTGTTCTGCCAAAGAGCTCTACTTACAACAAATATTGCAGCAGGTATCAAAATGCTAGACTCAAACCGATATGGTGATCAATATGTGCACATAAATGTGATAATACCTGTGTATGTTTTATGCTCTTTTTCTCTACCTTTTGTTGTGAATTTTTTCTTGGCAATTTGTTTGGCATTTTGTGCACAGGTGTTTCTCATCTTTCTATTATGTGTTTTCTCTTAAAGAATGTGAAGCCTTTGTTTTTCCTTTTGCATCTGTGAATCCATTCTCTGAAACTCCTTATTGCCCAAAACTCTGACTCTTGATGATGACAATTGTATGGAAAAAACAAAAACCCTAAAACTGCTTGGTGATTGATTGTTTGCAGAAATATTACTCAATGGCAGCAAATGCTGATGCAAGGCTTTGCAAAGGAAGAGAACAGAGATGTTATCAATGCTGCTGCTGCCGGGAGTGGACAATAATGAGTTTTGATCAAAAAAGATTTCTGTGGCTCACTTCACAAAATGCAGGTGTAAGTTCTCTCATTCTCACCATCATCCCTTTTTCTCCTTATACCCAACATCTGTTCAACGGGTATACATACATGTGTTTCACTGCTGTGGGCAAATGACAAACAAACACACATGATATCATAGAGCGATTGTTGGCTGGCTAAATTAAGGAAATGCAATATACAATGATGGCTGTTTTTACTTGGGTTTTTCTTCTGTGTGATAAAAGCCCAAAAGTGAAATTAGAACATGGGTACCGATGTGGGTGGATTGCAAATCAATCAAGAATTTTTCTTTTTCTGTAGAACTTATCCATCTTCTATAGACATGGTTTTGTTTTGTCATTTGAGCAATTGAAGCTTTGGTTTGCAGTGTTTTTCCTTTTTTTTTGCTTTTTTTGGAACAGTGATGCAGGTTGATCCAGCTGGCCTCATGATCAGCTGCAACCAAGATTACAAGGAGTGATGAAGGAGGTCCCAGTGGGGGTCTGTGAGAATGGTGATATTTACTGTAAGTGACTGATGCCCCTTTTGTTCAAAGAAGTCTACAATTCCCTCGGAATTTTGGTATGTGATTGGGTTCTTATGTCGTTTATTTTCCTTTCTCCTGCATGCAGGGTTAGGAGATGTAATTTCCCATGTGAAAATATCACAAATGTGGTGATTACATACCTCTTGGATCTTGGTTCACCTATGGAGCTCCTTTGGATGAATGACAAGTGAGTGATTTTTCTCACTATCGAGATTTGAGGTCTACAGTTCTGCTGGATTCACCAGGTTTTGAGGTAGAGTGTGAGGCATGGAACCTGCTGACGCTTCAAGTGATTTATTTGTTTTTTTGTTTTTTGTTTTGGTGGGTATGTACTTTGGATCCTTTTTGGAGTTTTGAAGATTATGGGGTGTGTGGACATTGAAAGCTTTGATATTCAATAGTAAGAGGACAAGTCGACCCTCTTTGTAAATATTGCACTCAGACCATATTGGAGGTCAGAGGGTCCAATGATGATAAGACCCAAAGAAAATTTAATCCCATTATTGTTGAGGCCGAAAACCAATGAGAACTGATTTGTGAATAGTAACAAGTTGGTAAAGTTTTGGATCTTTGGGTTTTTCAAGATGCTCTATCAAGTACACAAATGTGAAAGTCATCCGTGAGCTTGAATGTACACGGATCACATTCCAGAACACAAAAATGAATCGTCCCTGCCTTAAGTCCTAGTTTTTCTTGTCTTCTTCCTTTTGGGCAGTTCTTTCCCTCCTCTCTTTGAGGAAGTTCCGTGTTTTAATGTGTTGCGCTTAACTAAACGGCTTTCACACCACCATAGGATTTATAGGTTAATCAAGAAGGCATTTATGCTTCATGCAATCGCCGATCTGCAATTGCTGATAGATTCAATAAAGGAATACCCATTTTTGAGAAGAAATCATGCTCGTTGTTTTGCCAAGTTGAAATTTTGTTCAAATTTCACACAAACTTTCAAAGCATAATCAATAGTTATGATTAGTGAGAGAATACATAAATGGCATTTGAGAATCAACATCTAGAATTGAGAAAACAATGATTTAAAAATTCATTTAGGAGACCCCGAAATAGGATGAGTGATAATGTGCAAATTTTATTTCACCTGAATATTTGATTCTACATTTGCAACATACATATTTTTGTTTATAATGTCACAATAGCTAAGACACATAAGACAAATTGTAAATTATTAAGTACATTTTAAGTGGGGTGCTTGAAGATCCCTTAGTTCTCACCATAAGGTTCAAGCTACTTCTAGTGTTAAGGGCTTGTAGACACAAGTGAATGAGGAATCCTTGTCTAAAGGCATGGTCTTATAAAATCTTCATTGCAATTGGATTTCATTGCTCAATATAAGGATTTTTTTTAGGCATTTTAGGGTTTCATTGGAACTGGTTTATGGAAGGATGGGATTTCCGTGATCATCACTCTGACAATTCCGGAGCCATTCTGGATTATAATTTGTTATAGATTGAATTTCATTTTAGAATCAATTATTTTTTGTTGTTTGTCTCGCACCTTTTCAATGTTTTTGTCTTTTTGTATCTTGTTGCTCTTCTTGCACCCTTTCAATGTTTTTAAAAAAAATTAATTAATTTTTTTAGGGTTTATTTTTTGTGAATTTATTTAATGAATCAAATTCTCGTTGACAAGAATGAAAAAAATAAGAATGAAACAAAATGACATATAGTGAAATTTATAAAATTTTATTTTTTGAAAAGACAAAATTGATTACAACAAAATTAATATAATTTAATCGTTGTCATAGGTAGTGCGAAGCAACACGGAGCCCAAATTTATTTATTTCTTTCAGCGACAAGAATTTTGAAAAATTGGTATATGGGTGGTTTTTTTAATAATCTTTAATAAGTTCCTTTTTATTGATTTTGCATAATTTTTCGTATGGTCATCCCAGGACAATTTTAAAAAACATTTTAAAAATATAACTACCTCCTTTCCAAGCCTAATTATTTCACTTTCTTCCTAATAACTACCTCATTTTGTTCCCCAATGAATCAATTTTTATAAATTTTTATAACTATTTCATCCCCTTTTCTTTATTCACCAACATGAATATAAAAAGACAAAATTTAACATGTGCCTTTTCATAATATCCATGAATAAAACTATATTAGTTGAAAATTAAAATTTAACATTGACATGAATAATGATGGATTATTGATAATCTTATAAAATCCTACTAGAAATTTGCTAGTGTAGTTGAAGGGCACCGTATTGTAAAATAACTAAATAAATAAATAAATAAATAAAAATTTAGGAGGTAGTTATATTTTATATTGCTAGTGTAGTTGAAGGGCACCGTAGTGTAAATAAAATAAATAAATAAATAAATAAAAAAAATTTAGGAGGTAGTTATATATTGTATTTTGCTAGTGTAGTTGAAGGGCACCTTATTGTAAATAAAATAAATAAAAGGAAAAAAAAATAGAAAAAGGAGCAAAATGCACACAAGAATTTCAAATACACTTAGAAAATTTCTTGAAGGTCGGTCTTTTCATGTTTTCTAAATTGTGATAACATCCAGAAGCAGAGGTTATTGAAAAATCAAATACCCGCCCAATACTGATGTGTTGGGGGGGGGGGTAGCAGCCATTTTTTTTGGGGTGTGAAATTTAACACTGCTTTCTGAAATTAAAAAAAAAGAAAATTCAACCAATTCTTGCAAAAAAAAAAAAAAAAAAAAACCACCAAAACAAAAAGGAAAAAAAAATTCAAAAAAAATAATCACCATATTTCTGTACATGGTTAAAGTGATACCCAAAAATATACAAGGAAATTTTATTTTTATTTTTTCTTTCACTTTTTAATATTTTGTGAATAGCCAAATGTGGTTAAATCGGCTATTGAAAGACCGCCACCTCGCCACATCACAAAATCGAAAAAAGAAGAAGAAAGTCACTGCGCCCAAAAAAATTTAAATAAATAAATAATCTTAATCAAACAACCGGCGGGCATTGGAAATGATCCGGGTATCTATAATGGTAAGAGGGTGCCGTGTGGTGGTGCTGGTGTGTTGGTGTCGCGGGTCGTTCGGCTTGTGCCGCGTTTCCTCCTTCGCTCCGTTGTCGTCGCTGCGAAACCCCTGCTGCACCTGCGCTTCTCTGCGTCTTTTGCTCGCAGAGTCGTTGTCGCATGCGTCCATGGCAGCTTCCCGGGAAACACAAGGATGATACGATTCTCCTCCTCTTCCTCCTGCTGCTGCTGCTTCTTCTTTGCTCACTCTCTCCTCCCCTCACATCGACATGCTCTTATAAATCCTTGAGGAGCTTGGATTGCAACAACAGGTATACACACAAACAAAAGAACGTCTATCGGCGACTCATCAGCTCTCCTCTCTCTTCTCTCATCATCATCCTCATTTTTGCATCATCGTCTACAATTCCTTCAGCTTTTTTTCTTATTCTTCTTGTGGCAGTCAAGTTGTTTTTTTCTAGCTTTTGTGGCTACTGTGACAGTCTCGGATTGAGCTCTCAAATCCAGTTGGGCAAAGATTATCAATTTTTACGCAGCCAGCCTGCCAGACTAAATTACTCTAGACTAGACTAGTAGTAATAAGAGCGATGGCAGCATCAACCACAGCCCCTGCTGCAGCGGTGCAAAAGACTGAGGAGGAATGGAGAACCGTGCTTAGTCCTGAGCAATTCCGCATCCTTCGTCAGAAAGGCACCGAGTGAGTACTCTCTCTCTCTCTCGTCCCTGTATGTATGAATTTTGCAACTGATTCTTTTCCTTTGCATGTTGAAACTCTAGGTCTGATGTTCTTCTCCTGAAGCATCCCTGTCTGATAGCTTCTTAGCATGCAAAGCCCTTGGGAAGAGAGGAGCAGCAGTGAGGGTTCATCTTGGCTTGACCAGGCATCTATCTGTTTTGGTTTAGGGTTTAGGGTTGTCAGATGGTCTGGATTTTTTGGTTGTTGACTGATGTTCTCTTCTGTGTGGGGAAATTCTTGTGCTATCAATGTGAATGTCGTCAGATGGGCAGGAACAGGGAAGTATAACAAGCACAAGGACGATGGAGTGTATGAGTGTGCTGCATGTGGAACTCCATTGTACAAGTCTACAACCAAATTTGATTCCGGCTGTGGCTGGCCTGCTTTCTTTGAAGGCCTTCCGGGTGCCATCACAGAAACAGTAAGCCGCCTCAACTAAATTTTTTTTCTTCTTCTTGCAGATGTTTGCACGAGAATAAATTGTTGAAAGGAATTTTCCAGTGTGAAGATTGTAGTCAAATATGGGGATATGTGAACTCACTCCCCTGGTTGCTGCACGTTTTGATGAAACTGAGTACTTTCTGTACATAGTCAGTGATTGCTTGTCTTTGGTACAGGGTGATTTTTTTGCTGTGGTTATATGGATGGATGGATGCTTGCATACTTTTGTGAGACTTTTAGTTGTGCATTTCTCCTGCTGTTGTTGTTGTGTTTCTGCAATTGGTGTACAACTGCTGTATATAGTTCCTGAATAACACAAGGATCTGTTGGGCTGGATGCAGCGGGATAAGGATGGCAGGCGTGTTGAAATCACTTGTACAGCATGTGGAGGACATTTGGGCCATGTGTTCAAAGGAGAAGGCTTCAAAACTCCCACTGATGCCCGGCACTGTGTGAATAGTATCTCGCTCAACTTCACTCCAGCAAACAAATAGGTTTTCAGTATCAACTGCCACTTTGTATTCAATACAATACAATCAGATATATTTGCTTGAGTTTCTTTTTGGCCTGTTTATACAATGAACAAGCCAATCTCTGTACTATGTACTTGGTTAAAGAGTCCTGCAAGGCCTGACTATTCAGGAGTCAGGCTGTAAGAAATAAAGGCAGTGTTGATTTTCTTTTTTTATCTGTCTCTTTCATGTATTCTTAGCTCACATGGTCAAGGATGCTGGTTAAGGATCTGTGATGTGTTAGTGACTTTCTGCAAACAGATGAGGGTAGTCCATAGCCACTCTCTACAACTGTGTGCAAAACACTTGGTTATCAAAACGTATTTAAAGAGCTGAGGTTCATATTAGTCCTGATAGCAGACATCCTGAATTGACTGATCACCAGAGCAACATGGTAGCATGTTCTTAGATTGATGGTACTATTGAATTTTTTCTATTAGCAATGTCTCTTGCATGCTAGCTGACATCATGACTGAGTCTTCCTGTTGCTGCCAGAGATCTGACACAGAGCTCAGGATGCAGATTTCATATAGTGGATTTGTTGGAATTGTGGGTTGGTGGTTATGGGAGCTTGTCACTATATTCATGCTGAAGGTGAAGATGGTCTGATCAATACTTTGTGAGTGGCTCCTGTGAGGTTATGATTGGACTTGTTGTCATGTTAGCATTCAAAATTGCTCTGCAAGTTGTTCATACTGATTGTTTTACTGTGGCTTCATTCAAGTTCTTCCCTTCTGGGTCATTCATTCTACTCAGTTTTGAAGGACTTTTGAGTTTTGAAGTCATGAGTATGGAGATTTCTCGATTCTCATGATAGTTATTTCTTTTCATTTTCATAGATATATGTTCTTAGGTTGATACAAGAAAGTAGGGAAATTCATGTGTGTTAAGAGAATGCTCCTAGATTTGTCTTGTAGCGGATGTTGGCTATATTACTTGCATCAAAGATCGCAAAGAACTCTAGCAGTAAATGGGTGGATGCACTGGAAAGTACACAAAAAGTAGGTGTTCCATTTTTACTTTGTATCATGCATTTAAAAACAATAGAGGAATCTGAAAATGGGAGGATGCACAAAGGTAAACTCTCTTGCAGCTTTATTGGCCTTGCCTACTACCAAGGCAAGGATATTGGGTTTAGATTCATTATAGATCATAGGGATTTTGGCTTGTGTTGAAACTTGAGATTAGTTATAATAGAGTTATAATATCTTGAAGGATTTTGGTTTCTTTTAGAGGATTTTTCGAAGAATATATTTTTTCATGTTGAAATATTTTACTTTCCATAATTCTTCTTTTGCTGTAGGATTGCTTTTTAATGTAGATGGCAAGGCCCAAGTGTGACACACCCCTTGTGACAATTAGAAGAATTTCCTTTAAAGAACTAGGAATAAATAGTTTTAAATATATTTTGTTTTCTCTCTGTTAGAACATACTTCACACATTTTTGAAACAAATAATCAAATTGTGAAAATAAAATTTCACTGTTATTTGTATTTGATTAAAAAAAATTCAAACCTTGAACATTAATGCACAACAATGATTTTTTTAAAAAAATCATTCAAATAAAAAAAATTAAATATACAATAATTTTATAATGAATATTGGTGCTACTTTCTATATGTTTTACGAAGTAAACAACCGAAGTAATTTGAATGTCTGCTTTATTTGCTTTCACACACACACACACACAAACATATATATATAACTCCAATATTCAAATAAGACTTGAAAATAGAAAGTTAGCAGATTAATGTGGAAAAAATATTTGTATGTTTTTATTAACTTTGTGGTAGCTGGTACTTTACACTTTTGTCCATTGTTTTAAATTTTGTTGTTTGTTCAAAATAAAATAAAATAAAATTTAAAAATTAATTATAAATAAAATAAAATAAAATAAAATAAACTTGCTCTTATCAAATACAACATAAATCAATTCTAGAGTGAGATGTTCAATCTTTTGAGAAATTGCAAGGGCAAATTGTTCAAAGTTTTAGAAATGTTCAAACCCATATCAAGGTTCAAATTTCTCTCTATGTAGTAGCCTCTTAAAATGGACCTGTCATAATTTATGCAAGTGATTCCTAGAGGGGGTGATTAGTGGTTTTCTGTTCAATTTTGTAAGAAGGTAGATACTAAAATTTCAACCTTAAACATGTGTTTTCTATTGGGCTTTTGTGTTTGGAAACTACAGTGTTTTAACTCCTTTTGAAGCTTTTCCTTTTTATGAAGTGTGCCTCATTTGTACCCAATAATCACCAATATGTTTTCTCCAAAACTTTGTTTTCCATGTTTACTTAAGAATGAATATTGTTTAAATAGACACTTTGTGGTTATGGGTCCCTTGTATTTTACTAAAAAAAACTCTTGGGTTGCATTCCAAAGTTGGGAATGAGTATATATTGAAACATTGCAAAAACCATTTTCTAGTTAACTTCAAAGGGCGCTTCAAAATTGCATCTCCTACATGTATACACATATTTTGGACTAAATTTTTTATCTCCGAAATTATAATAGGGATCACTCAAGAAAATAGATCAGTATGTAGAAGGGATTGTTAGAGTAAGTGATCAAATACTGCACCACAATTTTGTTCTTTCTTATGTAAACATCAAGGTGAACTTGAATCTCAGAAACAAACATGTTTGGATCCACATGAGAATTTAGTTCACTTTTAAAGTTCCTTAGTGAATTGGGTTAATGAAATAGACCAATTCTTTTATAATTCAATGCACACACTAAACACAAACATTTGGAGGCATAGAGATTGACATACATGAGAATTAATTATTAATTGTAAACTTGGAAAAATTCTTCATGATAAATTCTCAATCGTCACTTTAGGCAAACGAGAAATGTGTGTAGCATATTGCAGTCTTGATAGGCCTTGTGATTTTATCTCAAACTTTACACATCAAATGGAGAACATCTTCATGGGTTGGATCTGTCTCTGGAAGATAAGAGTGTAAAGCTATGTATTTGAATATTTTATGAAGCAAGTGAGATAAAAATTATTCTTGATATGTTAATAATAAAATAATAAAAAACCATTCTATTAAAATTGAGATTATTTTCTCAGGATCCAATTCTAAGCAGTGAGCACCCTTTTTTAATTAAAATAATATTAAAAAATCTCGTCCTAGCAACTTCCCCTGGATACATGGATACATACATACATACGTATAGAGGGATTTACTTGACATATCTGTTGGAAGAGCTACAATCAATATTATAAGCTGGAGATTATGCAAAAAAGTATACATGATACTCATCAAATTGCATAGCAAGGCTCATGGATCAATCTATCTGTAAGTAAAGTTTTTTAAGAGATTAACATGAAATGGTTCAAATTAGAGCAAGTATCTATAGATTCAACCAAATACATTCATGATGATCATCTAAGAGTGGAGAGTCAAGAAGATTATCTAGCACATTTTAGATTCTAGACCAATTAGCAGAATATAACCCATAAATTCTGGTACTACTGACTCATCTGAATGAACAATCTGCAAGTGGTAAATTTATGGACTGTGGGATTACATAATTTGTGATATATGTTTAGGAGATCTATTTAAAGAGCTCTGATCAAGATTTAAACTATCCACTAGGAAGATCATCATGTAGGACTAATTGGGTTGGTTTCAAGGCTTAATAAGAGATCATGGATAAGGCTTAAGCAACACTAGACTAATTGATCATGCTCAAGCCATCACAGGACATGGGTGTTGTTGATATACTCATCTGTTAGTAGGACTGCACTTATTTATATCCTCCAAAATCTATGACAAAAAAATTAAACACTCTCACAAATCACAACAACCATTGCAAATTACATGATCATGTGAAGTTCAAAGCACAGGACACTAACTGCACATGAGACAACATTACAAGATCCAGGAAGAAGAATTGACTTCAAATTAAAGACAAAATGGGCATGATGGCATCAACCTTATAAGAGGTCCCAAAATGATCAATCACTGTTCTGTCAAACATTCATGAGTAAGTTACGATCAAGATGCAAAAGACTAACAGACAGATATGAAGGTAGATTGCCGCCCACAAGGAGAAAACCGCAATAGATGATCAGGTGGTCATTCCAACTGCTGGCCACCATTTGCTCCAGGCACAGATAGGAAGTTGCCTGGCATAAAGAGAAAATCAAACCAAAACAGATGATCAGGTGGTCATTCCTGCAACTGCCACCATTTGCTCCAGGCACAGATATGAAGGTGCCTGGCACACGAAGAAAACCAAACCAAACCAAAACAGATGATCAGGTAGTGATTCCAACTGCCACCATTTGCTCCAGGCACAGATATGAAGGTGCCTGGCACACGGAGAAAACCAAACCAAACTAAAACAGACGATCAGGTGGTCATTCCAACTGCCACCAATTGCTCCAGGCACAGA
Source organism: Sphagnum contortum (assembly GCA_963920785.1). Lineage (NCBI taxonomy): Eukaryota > Viridiplantae > Streptophyta > Sphagnopsida > Sphagnales > Sphagnaceae > Sphagnum > Sphagnum contortum. Next base: position 14,216,999 of record OY987289.1, on the reverse strand, counting down.
TATGAAGGTGCCTGGCACAAGGAGAAAACCAAAACAGATTATCAGGTCATGATACCAACTGCCAGCACTCCAGGAAAGAATGACTACCTGCAACAAACATGTCTGCATGCTTCCAATGCATCTCTACCATCATGCAACCATGATCTGCCATTTGACACAAGAGGGAAGCTTCATTTTCGTGAATTCTTCAGGACAAGATTCATGATTCTTCTTCATGATATATAGGAATCATGCAGAGCAAGGGGATGATCATGCATATGCATGCACTTGCACTAGTGAGGAGTCTCATGATCTCTTCTTACCAGCTTGGAAATGAAACGACTACCACGTACCCGACTACCACGTACCCATCACTCGACCCTCATCAAATAGTAGAACTCGAACAAAAGGTCTTGGTGTTCGGGTTGGAACATCGTAGCAACTTCCTCCATCATTTGCTGTCGGGTCCTCTCACCCGTTGCGAGCATAGTGACGGTCGCCACAAACGCTTCGTACTGCACATGATGATGCTGCTGCTGAGGCTGCTCCTGCAGATCATCATCATCATCCGGCACATACTGCCGCGGCAGCGGCTGCAGCTCCTCCTGCTGCTGCTCCTGGTGATCATCATTCCCCACATGCTGCAAAGGCGGTTCCTCCGCCTCCTGATCATCTTCTGCTTCCGCGAGCTGCTGGTCGAAACGGTCTTTGAGTCTGACCAGAAAGTCTAGGTATTGACCGGTCACTTGGTTATAGATCATCATCGGCACGTAGCGGGCTAGATAGGACGCTTCTATGAGGGCTCCATAGTATGCTTCCACGGATTCGTAGCGTTCACAGGTCGCAAGGCGCAAGGCATGACGCATAATCGTAGTCTGTCTCAGAGTCTCCTCATTCCGCTTCGCTATGGCTTCCTCTCGCAGCTGGTCCCCGATACTGACGTATGGGAGGAAGTCGGCGAACCTATGGAGGAGCCACGGGTGGCTGTCAAGGAGCTCCTTCACGACCTCCACCCACTCCACAACCTCGATACGCTTCTCTTTGAAATCAGTTGCGGCCTGAACAAAATGCAAGTACGTGTCCTTCGTCCCCACATCAGGCGCGAAGGTTCTCTCCATGGTTTCCATGAAATTCTGCACACATTTCCTGTACTGGTCTTCGCTCAAATTGGTCATGTACGAGTCGACCGGGCACGGAAGGATAAGCTGCTGATCTTGAGCGGCCATGTCTAGTCTTGACTCTTTTCGTTGTTGTTGTGGTGGATCGAAGCTCCTGCAATTATGCAAGCGCTTTGCAGATTTCAACTGTAAAACTAGCTGCCTGGAAAAACAAACTCATGCGGAAAGATGAAAAAAGGTAATGTATTTCTGATGAAGCTCTTACTCTGCTTTGTTGCTTCCAAGTTCCTCCGGCCTGAACAACAACATCGCATGCAACTGAAGATGAAGACAAAGACAAAGAGATGCACGTACTTACGTTTCTGAAACTTTAGCTTTACGCTCGCATGGGGCTGCTCGCATCCGTCTGTAAGCTCCTCCTCCTCCTCAAAACTCATGCGCAAAGATGAAGAACAAGACGTGTTGGAATGGATATGTAGATGGTCGCAGCTACCCTGAAGACGACTCACTGCGCAAAAAAGATGAAAAAAAATGTATTGGATTGGATGTGAAAGAACCTCGTCGCTCTCTCCGTTAAGACTTAGTCGAGCAGATGACGAAGATGTGTTATGGGATGTGAAGAAGCACCTGCTCGCGATGATGCCTCATGAGAACAGATGAAAAAAAAAAAGTGTTTGGACTGGATGTGAAGACGCTCGTCCATATTTTCCCGTTACATTCTACTGCAACAGTCTACTGCAACACATTAGGACTGGTCGTAGCTGGCATGACGTAATGGAACTCTCATGCACTATAGAGACGGCCCACATTTTCACCCAGGGTGGTTGTCAAGTAAGTACATGGTTTAAAATTGTGCCGGCTGTCATTACCCTTCATTAGACTAGGCTAGACAAGGACTTAGGGTTTGGTGTCTACCACATAAACCTTTTGTGACAAGTTCTTCAAGGGCAACAATTTGTAATATGTTTTTTTTGAGTGTTTTGATCATTTTCTTCTTTCAGCATTTGGTACATTTTTCTTGGACGTCCGGTTTTCGATAGGTTTAACTGGTGATTTTTTTGGTGGTGATTTTTTTCCATTTTGTAAAAAAAATATTTTGAGAAAAAAAAATTCTGTTGAAATTTCCTTGTTCTTTGGAGAATATCTGGCCAAAAAAAGAAAAAAATCACCCGAATTGCCAAATTGTGTTTAATATGAAGGGGTGCTTCAGATTTTTTGCTTTCATATTCTGAATATCATCAAATGTGACTAAATATATTTATTTATGGACGCTCACCACTTGCACAACATCACAAAATTGAAAAGAAAAAAGCACTGACTGTGACTACTCTATGCACTCTCTCTACACAATTCTATCACATCCCCAAAGAAAAGGGAAAATAATAGAAGGTTTAAAAAAATTTGTGACCCTATTTGCATTTGCTTCTCTTTTCAATTTTTAAAAAAGGCGAGCGTAATATGTCTCAGCATCTCCTTGATGAGAAAAACCAACTGGCACATCCATGTATAAGTAAAATTGTAGTCTTAATTTGCAACAGAAAGGTAGTGATAAGTGAGCCAGCATGGCACATGGGAGTAGCTTGAGAGGTGGTTTCATAACTATGTGTAGTTGTTAGGGAGTATTGATCCATGGTTTCTCTTTGGTGTAGGATAAAGCCCGAGGCTGTGTGCTTTACCAAAGTGGGAGCAGGGTCTTTATGGATTGTGTGCTCTATCATGGGATATCAACTATGGATTGATTTGTGGAAGTGATTTAAAATACGTTTCCTTATTAAGAGGAGTTGTTGTTGAGTTGGTGATGGTATATTTAAGTAGGCACAAAAATAAGTGGATATGTTTATGAGGGTTTTTGCAAAGTAGATTGAACTATAAATGCAATCATAGTCTGCAAAGGTAGTGAGAAAGATGTAATTTGGGACGCCTCCAACTCATATAGAAAGTATAGGGGAAGGCCTCTTGCCAAGGGCCTCCCCTAATTTGAAGGTGGTAGCTCAAGGGCATAACCCAAAAAATTAGGGGAGACTCATAAGAGCTGGCCTTTCCCATTTCACATTGAATGGTGGTAAGTTAAAAGACTTTATGATTGCATGTCTATTGGTTTTTTCCCTTTTTAAAGTATTCTGAAAAAAAATATTCTGTCACAAATTCGCTTTTTTTTTGGAAAAAATATTTGCCTAAAAGGTGACATTTTATTTATTTTTTTGAGAATGGTATTGGCACATTTATGCCTACTACCAATATTTTTAATTTTTTTTTGAAATAATCTTGCTAGTTAAGTCGAAATTGTTTACGTACACTTGCCCCTATGGCTCCATTGGGAAATTCAAAAAATAAACACTGGTAATTTCTACTGATATTGGATTGGTTGGTTTCTCAGTAGATGGCAGTTGACGGCCTTTCTCCCGCCCCCATGCCTTTACTTAGGTGCTTTATGCACTAGGGTTGACTTATGAGGTAGTGGTTTGGAGTGATGGTTCTCTACCCATAAAAACTAATTTTTAAACTAATGAATTTTTTGATTTTTTTGGGACAAAACAAAGAATTCCCTCTATATTAACTCAAGTCAAGTATGCTTAAGAAGTTTAATTAGTCTTGTATATTAAACATGATAACTAGAAATCAATGTGTGGCCTTCGCCTCTGACATTCCCATGGTTGCAAAAAATGTTTCATGGAGAAAGTGCTTCATGTCAACTGTCAAGTCAAACATGAATTGTCTTGATTATTCCATTGTTTCAATTGCAAAAGGATTCACTTGAATTGCAAGCTTGTAAAGTTTTGCTCAAATTCATGTTTGAAGAAGTCTTCCAACCATTATAATCAACTTTTTTCTTCTCTATCAAGTCCTTGAAATATATTCTTGGCATATCCTTATGAATTGGTTGGTAATTCCACACATATCCCTTTCTCTTCACCTGCCCCAAACTATGTACTCCATGTGCTTTGCTTTTTACTTATTATTAGCCTATGCACTATGCCAGGCTTTAACTTCTTAACCTCTTGTAGATGACCTCCAATACAAAACTTCATGAATCATGACAAGGAGACATGTTGAAGGTATGTACTCTAAAGTACGTACCATTTATTCTCTCATGTACTTAAGACTTTAAGTTTTTCCATTTACTTGTCCCAATAATGTGTTGAAACTACTGAAAAATAATTGATTTTCACTAATGAGATTCACAAAAGACTCCAGATCCGAATAGGCTTACAATAAGTAGCATTTTTTTTTACATGGAATTTTGTGTTGTTCCCAAGTGGTGATCATCTATAGAAATATTTATCCTAATCAGTCTATATAAACCATATATGAAAGTGACAAAAGTTTAATCATCCATTTGGATACATTACAATACTTTGTTGGGAGTTGAATTATGCTTATGCTCCTATGCAAATAATTTACTACATTCTTGTTAATAAGTGCATCTGAAGAAATGGATTTGGGCAAAAAAAATTTCAAATGCAACATAGTTCTCTGAAAACAGAATGTTTTGTGGCTTTTTTTTTTGGGAAAAACATTTTGCCTAAAAGTTACATAAAACTGTTTTTTTGGGAAGCGTCCCCCCCATTTCAGGAGTTCCATGAAATAATGTCTCCAGTTATAAAATCTGCCTACCGATGCTTGCCACCATGGCTCCATTAGGAAATTGAAAAAACTAAAACACTGTCACAAACCAAACACAAATCAGATTATGCAACTCATATCGAAAGAAAAAGAAAAGCTTATATTGCAAATTAGATAGTGAAAGTAATAATTAAATGAATTCCAAACTAAGATCAAAAGATCCATAGGTATTTCACTGCAAAATCAATGAATTTTCAGAGCACACATTGATTCCTTAATATTTTTCAAGTACAGAAGTTAAATGAATTTCATGAGCTTTGTGAATATCCATGACACTAAACCTTTCTATCTGTATAACCTTTATCTAATCTCACCTTCCCACAAATTTCTCCAATAAATACAAGTCTACTTCCATCTATCAATAACCATGCTATGATCAAAAAGAATAATGGATCAATACATGAAGCTTTTATTACGGTACAATCATTTATGTGTAGAATAAGGCACTTACATTAATGAAGGGATTTACATTAATGAATCACTTCTGTATTCTAATTATTTTTGCTATCTACCATTTTAGCAAGGATGCCTCATGACATCTCTCAGGGGCAGTGTTTTTTTTCTTGGCAAAATTTCGCTATTTTTTGACAAATAAAATGGAATTTTTTGGGAAAGTTTGTTTTTGTAGTGTTAATTCGACTAATTCTTCTTAACTTATTGTTAAAATTTTCCTAAATTTCGACATGAGAAAAATGGAAAAAAAGAACATTGTTCATAAAGTTTTAATAAAAAATACTTACACTTTTTGAAAGTTGGATGAGGTTTATGAATCTGACTTGGCCAGTTCCAGAATTAGTTCTTAGAAACCAGGTCTCATGTGAGGGGTTTTTCTTTCCAATGTTGTGACGTAGCTGCACTGGTGATCATCCATAAGATGATTTAGTCAGATTTGGCTGCATACCAGATATGAAAGTAGAAAAAAAAGTAGAATCCTTGTCTATTCTTTCCTACCTTACGGAACCTTTGATAAAAATCAGGCAATATTGGGTCATTTTTTCCCATGAAAAAATCATTTGCATAGGTCGAAATCATTTATTTTTTCACGTCAAAATTTTGTGAAACTTTGCCAAAAAATGAATTAGTTGTGTTTTCTTTGTACATGCTTGGTAAAACCTAAATTCATACATGCATGTCTGTTATCTTAGGGCAATAAAGAATTTTTATAAGATGAAAAGAAACAACAATAAAAATTAATTAATCAATTAGAATTAATTTCATTATGATTTTCGTTATTAAATCTTCATCAAAGCCTCATTGAAGATTAAAAATAACATTAAAAAAATTATATCTCAAAAACATTATATTAAATTTTTAATTTATTTTTAAATTGACATGTTTTATTTTAATTGATTATTTGATAATATTTCAAATCAATTTTTTAAAAATATCATTTTAATAAAAATAATATTTTTTTGAAGCTAATTATTTACATATTTATTTTTGAAAATTCATTTAAAAATTTAGTCATATGAATTTGTTTTTACATTTCATAGTGATATGAAACCTTATGATACAAAGTGACAACTGAAAAAAATAAAATGATATAGAGGCAGATTACATCAGTTACCCAACATTTATATTTTGAAAGGAAACCCAACAAGTACATGGGTAGGCTTCAAAACAATTGGATGGGTGCACCCAAAATCTACACATGCACATCCAATAGCTTGGGGAAATAGAAAAACGTCGTCACATGTGCAACCATCTACTGCATCTGTTCTGTAACATCTGGACCATCCATCTTGTTGCTTATTGTAACAGGAATCTGAATGGGAACATTTGTGGACATTATACTTGCAAAATGAATTAATTTGTGTTGTTTTCTTTGGTTATGAATTAGCATTGTTTTAGTCATTCATTAGGGGTTCAGGATCTGCATAAACTTCAATACCATGCAACTTATTCAAAATAAAGAAAAAAAATTTGTTTCAATCAACTATAGACCACATAAACGATGCCTACGATCATCACATAAAGCTACCATGGATCAATAGTATACAAAAGAACTGGATTAAAATTTCCTTCAAAACTTTGGTTATTAGGTTGAAATAAAATTAGTAACATGCATCAATCAACATTATTATCAATCAATTTCCTCACCAACCAATAAATTGGGGCCAGGTTTTTTTTTCTTTTTTTCTTTCCAGTATTATGATTTTGTCTCATTGACCACCATTCCAAAAAAGATATACAATGTTAATTGGTTAGAAGTGTGAAAACATTGTCCACTTTTCCAGGCATCCTTCTATATTCTAGCTACCTACCTGATAACTAGGTCAAATCTAGTGAAATTAAATATTATAGTTTTATGAAAAATAGGAAAAAAAATCCCTTTTGTTCCTATTGGGTCACCATGAGGGAAAAATCTACTAAAAAACACCATTGATTGGGACATGTGTATGAGATTAAAACATACTCAACCTCATATTTGGATTAACGTTTATGCCATATATTTACTAAAAAATTAAAATTAAATTTTTTTTAAAAAATGAATCATAACAATCAAAATTCAGTTGTGAAATTATGTTATTAAATTTTTTATGTCCTCAATCACATATCAATTTTTGTAATAAAATTACAGAAATTGAAATCAATGATTTTTTCATCTAAAAATTAGTTAATTGTTTCTGTTCTTAATTTCAAATTTAAATCACATTTACATGAGTTATATTGTATTTTTTTAATAAGTTAAAAAACACTTTGGAATTTTATTCTTCCATTTATCTCATGTCATTTTATCATATATGTAAATAAATAAATACTTTATTTTGGGATTTTATTTTGGAGATATGCATGCATTCAGTTGGTTCATCAAAACTAATTGAATCATGGAATTTGGATAATTCAAGATAATTTAGCATGTACATTTAAATAGTTATTATAATTTATTTTCCATAATATTAATACAAGTAGCAAATTTCAGATTTATACTCCATTTTTTCATGACATTGCTTTTCAAAACTTTCCCCTTTCAAATTATTTATTTATTTGAATAATTATTTAAAATTTGAGAATTTTAATGAATTTTTTTTAATGAAAAAATATTTTCTTTCCATTTTACTTAATACTATTACCATGTCATTGAAAAATAACATTATAATATGTATGTCAAACTTTATGATTAATTTTAGTCATGTTAATTGTATTAGTCAACATAGACAAGTCTAGATGAACACAAACATTTACCACATGTGCAGCATATTACTTGATTTGACTATAATGTTAATTTTTTTGTCATAATGTACATTGTCGCTTTTGAGTGGAACACATTTAGTCACTGTAAATTAATAGCTTAATTTAGATTTTGATTATATAATTATTTTATACATGATGCTAATAGTATAAAAAGAATGGTTTTGTAATAGTGAATGGAGGTTCCAAAAAAACTAAGAACCTTTGGTTTGGAAACCTTAAAATTTAATCTTTAACATGGCATTGAACCAATGAAATCCAAAAACTTGCTATCACTAGTCTTGACATCTTGACATGCTCAGTTGGGCAATTCATAAGTTCGACTATTTTTGACAATTTGCCAAATCTAGTGAACCTTACCAAGATCAACATTTTTTCTTTTCTTTTCTAAACTTTTATAGGGATAGACAAAATTTGGGAGCTAAATAATCCTAATCTAAATTTGTGAAGGAGGATGAAGGGCTTATAAACCATGGGGAACTTTCCCTCAATACAATTGTATTTATAAAATTGAGCCAACTTTTGTTGAACATATGAACACATGTACAAAATGTATTAATTGAAGACAAGAAATATTTTGAACATTTTTTGCTATGGAATCCTCAACATTATATGTGCATATACTTGTTATTGTAAATAATACAGAAGCATTGTTTGCTTCTTTTTATCTTCGATTGGCCTTTTGCCTATCCAAGTTGCGTCTTGTGGTGCAAAAACACATCTTTGTGCAACAAATACACACTTTAGGTTTAAGTGTGCATGTTTACTAACCCAAAGTGTATTTCGGCATCATCCATATTTTTTTCAGAAGAGGTGAATCAATAACAACTAGCCTTCGTTTTTCCTTAGAAGGCTTAAATTTCCATCACCATTGCATGAATAAATAGCGCATATAGTTGCACTATTGTCATTGTTGAAATGAACTTGCATTATTTTTAGTTATGTTGTGCGATTTCACAAAAAATTTAAAACTTTGGGCTAGGTTAAACTAGCATTCAAACTAGTGGTACCTTCAAGTTTTTGAGCGAGGCCTTTTAATGGCCATATTAAAGTTGAAAGATGTTAGATTTGTACATAGGAATTCTAATTTAGTTTGAACATGGGACATTTGTATTGTTTAGAAACAATCTAAATGAATTTTAAGATTTTTAGTTATTATCATGGTGCAATTATGGGTCTCGGTTCACCCAAGGCCAAGGTAATGTCCCTTGGAAAAGAATTGAAAACCACATTGTCATTAATAAATGTATAAACACACCATAATAAAAAATTAAATTACAACTAATTTTGCAACTTAATGAACATAGGAGCGTATTTTTTAATGAAAAATCCAATAAGCTACTCAATAAGGAACGATGTGCAATTTAATAGTTGCACCAAAGTCGCAAAAATTAATTGTAAATTTTAAAAGACAATGATTAGTTAAAAACATGATAAAACAAAGTTGCAAATGATGAGTAGTTGCATGGAGTCTCATGTAGTTACAACTTGAATGGTTACATATTATAAGATTTCTTATAATGTATACACTTAGCATATGAAAATCCATAGATGTTTCCACATAGGGTTGTTGGCATTCATTGTCCAATGATTACCAAGATAGGGGCTTCAGGCAAGTTTTGCCGACAAATTTCAATGGTTTTATCTGAGCACAAGCCGTCCAAGTGTGTCATTTTAAGATTAATGAACATTTCAAGCTTATATGCTTGCAAATGTCTTTTCTTAGAAGTGGTTGCATTTTGTTGAATGTGAAACAAGTGCCTTCTCACCTCAAAAATGTAGTGTGCTGCCAGACATTCATTGTCCTTCAATACCTTCCAGTTGCCAACAATTATTGGTGTGAAAGTATCACAATATCGCAAGCACTTGGTGGTATTCTTAATACTTGTCAGAATGGAAAACTTATAAATTAAATTATGATCCACATTCCGCTTATGGACATTGAACCCTTCAATTTGTTTCACATTCATTGTTTGTTGGGCATCCGATGTCAAAAAATTGGTCACAACATTTTTTGTGCTGCTTTCACCAACTTCACCTCCAAACATAGCTTTAAAGTTGATACGCCATGACTTTTGGATAGCAAGGCCTCTATCCTCCCCTAAAGTTATGTTTGTTATTACCTTTGCGGTTATGCCCTCCTCACCCTTTTCATTAGTTGCAGTAGATTGTGTTAACAGTGTTCTTTCACATTCTTCTGAAATCCCTTGAAACGAAATCATGATATCATCTTGGAACCACCCAAAATAAGTTGGGTTTAGTGCATCATAACCAAGATTGCATTGTGTTTGTCTTGTCACATCTAGGAATTTCTCCTTTTCTTTGTTTCGAGAAAAAACACAATCGTCAATATTATGGAAGAAATAGATGCAATCATGATTTGTTGCTTGATATCAAGTGGAATCCTACAAGCATCGTGGAGTTCACACTTAGCCTTTGGATAGACTTTCACTGTGTATTTATGAAAACCCATTTCTGGTTCATTTGAAGGTCCAAAATTAGGGGGGGGGATCCCCACCAGGTGGTTTCCGTTCGTCCTCCTTTTCATCACCTTTCCCTTCCTTCTGTGAATTTGATGACTTCAATAGTGACCAACCCTGTCCACTTTCACCTTCCTCTTTCCCCTGTTGACTGCTTCCACCTAATGAATCTCTTGAAGCACATGTAGATGACCCATCTCTTGAAGCTCGTTGGTCACATGAGGATCACCATCTTTCAATGCCTTGTATACTTCAGCCACCTTGAATATTACAAGAAAAAACATGTTGTTTTTTTCCTTCTGATTCATTGTAACAATGTGATCTCCTTGAAAGTCTTTCAAACCCACTCCAAATTGTTCTACAACTTGTTCTGCTAGTGGCAGACTCATGGTTTTGTTGTTGTCATTTTCCATCTTTGGCATCCTAAAACCAATAAGTTCAAAACCTCCTGAATCTTGGAGTTCCATGAACATAGAGGCCAACAAACTTTCCAAAGCACTTTCACTTAAGGCCTCCACTTTCACATCATTATCACTTGTGACTGTAACTAAGGCTTGGTGCAATCCCACTCCCACCACCTTGCTCATACATTGTGCATCCAAGAAGAGGAACTCAATGGAATCCTTTTCAACATTTTTTCTTCCACCTATGAAAATTGATGTGCCTTCTAAAAACTTTGAATGAAGTTCATTTTCTTTTTGCTTTTTGTTCTTTATGAGAATATTTGTTGCTTGTAGTTATCCTTGAAAAATATGTCTCACAAATGGATTATTTCATTTGTGCACCCAAAAAAAATTTGCACGTTTTTAGTCTAGATTCTAGGCCATTGAAAAATTGTAAAAAATTAAAACAAAGCTTTGATGTGTGAATTATTTTGTTTGTTAGTTCATTTTTAAAAAGGTTTTGAGCTTCATTTAAGGTTTTAGGTTGCATCTTATTGTCAATTTTGAAATTAGTGAAAAAAATATTTTTGCAATGGAGTTTTGCCAAATTTATATTTTATTTATCTTTCATAATCATTGTTTGTTATATTGGTGGAACAACCATTGTTACATGCACTCAAAAATGATTAAATTCATTTTTTTTAAAAGAATGAAAACAATTCACTACTTTCACCATTCATGTGCACAAAAAAAAAATTCATGTTTGACAAAAATATTTTCAGTTTTTCTTTCGAAGAGCCACCCATAAAAATCTCAAAAAGTCTAGGAAATTTTTTGAAGGGAATCCAACTCACTTCAGATGTCATATATGGAAACTTCATACTAGGCATGAAACAATCATTCATTGTTCACCTCCTATTGAAAGATTACAATAAATCAAGATTGATTACTCATTAAGTAATTGTTAAGATACATTACACATACTTTTTTACGTCAAAAATTGAAAATTTAAATCCACTAGATAATAAAAGGCATATACTCGTACATAATGAGTCCAAATCCACTAATGAATTCACTAAGGTCTAAACTTTTACTTGCACCTTAGTTTTTAAGATGCAATCAAACCTTTTCTAAAAGTCAAATTTAATTAGTAATATCATTCTCATATTATGTCCAAATGAAATGATTTAAACCTCATTATGGAGGTCTTCCAAAATCCACACAAAACTTTATTAAAATTATTAAAACAATGCTTGAATTGATAAAAATTGCATGTAAATCTTGCATCTCAATATACTTCAACAATGATGTTTCGAAGAGATTGTCTTTCTTCAATCATCATTATCTTTCTCATACTTTGTCCAAATGAAAGAATTTTTTAAAAACATGATTTTTTTGCATTACATAATACATTTTAATCATGAAATTTTATATAAATAGTTCATAAAATATGATGTATAAACATATAATAATGTGATTATCAAAACCATTAATGTTTAGTGTATTTAAAAAATACAATATATTTAAATATGGTATATTAAATACATAAATGTTCAATTATATATTATATTATGAGTTTGGTTATATAATTATAAAATGTGAATTAAATTGAAAATATGAATATTCTTCTATTAAAATATAAATGATCTTATATGATAAAATATTGGACGAAAAAAGTTATATTTCCATGGATGAATATTATGTTATCCATTCTTATCAAGTGAAGCCCACAATAAAATATACTTTATATGTGACATGTACATAATTTTATATGTTATTGTATTTTATATCTTATAAACATATGAAATATTATATAATATTTATTATATATTTTTATGTAAAAATACTGGATTTTGATTTTCTTTTGTTGTAAACATCTTTAAGCATTTTATTAAATAAAGGCAGAAAAAAAATCTGACTTATTTTTCAGAATGAAAATAAAATTTTATTTCAATAATATATATTCTGAATTTAGACCTCATAATAGTTGTACATAAACTAGCGATATATACTATCATTAATTGATCTACTAAATACACTGAAATACATGTAAAACATTTTACATTAATTTTTAATATTAAGAAATTAAGTAAATTATATTATTATAAATATTACGTCAATCAATAAGAAAATTTAATAGAATAATATTATTTTATTTTATTGTATTACAATACATAATATAATATAATCCAAAAATAAACTGAGTATAATACAAAATTTATTTCAATTATATATAAATGGAATATGTTGATTAATTATAAATTCATCTATATCTTTTACTACATTAAATTAGTGAAATATATTATTCATAATAGACAATATTATATATATATATATAAACATATATGATTAAGAATGGATTTTCAACTTTTTATTTCTTAAAAATGCTTTTAAATTTTAATAAATGAAGGCCCATAATAGTTATGGCAATTAAATTCAAAATTGCATGTAAAATAAATTACTAAATAAGGGCTAAGTTGGTTTAAATTACTTTTTAATGTATCATACTAGTGGGTGCCCATGACCTTCGGACACTGTGAAGTCCCCTGGTTTCTTTAAACCAAGAGAGACACACACAAATCCCTGTTTTTTTTTGTTCCAATGCATCATTTCCATGTGCTGAAACCTCTCCATATACTTCCCACTAGATTTTATGTCATGGGCGTTGTGAGAGCAAAGTACCTCACTGATGCCAAGTCAGAAGTAAGGAAATCTGATACAGAACCTTTGCTGTGTTCATCCTGTTTGTGTATGGGAAGCTCTAGATGAAGAGTCACAACTGACTGTTATCAGGGCACTTTTGTTAAGAAGAATTGTTTCTCTATGTCAATGCATGGAAGCAAGAATGGACACTTATATTTTTGTATGTTCAATGCATGGAAGCAAGTATGGACATTACCACGACTGGCATGAAATAGCATGTAGAACCAGTTCAAGGTGATGTGGCTCATAACATGGACCATTGCAACAACTACACAATTGCACTAGATGGTGTGATCCATCAAGTTTGTTAAGAGAAATTGTTTCTCTATGTCAAAACATGGAAGCAAGAATGGACATTTACATTTTTGTATGTTCAATGCACAAGAGCAAGAATGGACATTAACGTGATTGTGCATGAAAAAGAGTGTAGAAGCAGTTCAAGGTGCTTTGGCTCATAACATGGGCCATTGTGGCAACTCCACAATTGCACTGGATGGTTTGATCCATCAACAGTAGTGTTCCTGCCTCTGAGGTGGATGCCTTCCATTAGCTGTCTAATTCCTTTTGGTGCCTTTCCATCTGTGTGTGTGCATTCCCTTCTCAACCTTGACAGTCCCATCCTGGTCTAAATTTTGCATGGAGTCCTTGCCCCTTTTATCCACATGATTTATAAAAGCAATAGAATTCAGGACTGATATCCATATACAAATGAAAGTATACCTATATCATCAACCTCGTAATCGATGCTGTGTAGGGACTTCGGGGTTGTGAGTAGTGCACTCTAATAGATGCATCTTCGATTATATGTGCCTTTCTGACCGAACAATGTATGCTCACTGTCATTATGTTTCCATCAGCAATGTCAAACAACAGCTATTCAGTGCAGGAAAAAACTATAATACTTTGCTCATGGAGAGAAAAGAAGGACATTCTGAAGCCCTAATCCCAGAGAAGTCAGGCAGGAGAGAGAGTGTGTGGGTGTGTGTGAACCCTAACAACAGTGGTCGGGGGCATCAGTGCAGTCGGATTCCGTCCCTCCAATGGCCATAGCTGCTTTGTCGTATTCACGTACTGCATAAACTCCTCCCCCTTTCCTCGCTACTACTTCCTCCTTCTTCTTCATCATCACAACCCGCATTACCCCCTGGAAACCGTCAGCAACCCAAAATCACGCACCTCTTTCTGTGTGTCTCTCTGAATATCTGAATATAAAGAATCTACTGGATCCTTCAGTTTTGCTTTTCTCAGCCTCCATTGAAGCTTGCATCTTCAGGAACGATGTGGCAAGAGGCGACACCTCGAATATTTCTCATGTGCAAACCTCTCGTTTAACTCATGGAGTGTTCCTCGATTGGGATATTTTCCAGCCAACATTTCTTCTACTTGCTTTGCTTATATCGTTCTGTTTCTTTCTCTCTTTATGTTTTTGTTTTCGTTGTTGCAGCGGATTCGTACTCTCCCTGCACAAAGACTTGCAGTCATCAATTCAGCAATTCTTTCTTTTCTACTCTGCTTTATATCCTTTAGTTCTGCTTTTCTCAGCCTCTATTGAAGCTTGCATCTTTAGGAACGACGCGGCAAGAGGCAACACGCCTCTTGGTTTTCAAGAACGACGCGATAAGAGGCGACGCGCCTCTTGGTCCAGTGGGCATCATTCATCATTGTATGTGACGAAAATCATCCAAAAAGAGGTCATTCATCATTCATCATTCACAGATACACGGACAGACGCACAGACACCATGTTTGTAGCGCCAATAATATTTGGGTGCCAGTCGGGCTTTCTGTGTGGGTGGAATAGGACAAAATTCAGAGGGTCATAAGCACAGTGCGCATCATTGATCCTCCATAACCCCCCGCCCCTAGCCCGCACCCTGATGTTTCGTGGATTGCTACCTTCAGGGTCACCGTCTGGGTCACCATCGCGTGTGAGCAGGCACATAAGGGAAGACAAATCAGGCACAGCCAGGACAATTGTTTGGATGATGGAAGGAACGTGCTGTGAAGCAATGTAGCAATTAGGACGGCCAACACCATCAAAGACAACACAAAATGGGGCACCAAAAAGCAAGCATGCAGCCACCCCATTCACTCACTAGGCATCAGGCCGGCCACCTCGCTAGATGTGGGGGCATTGTAGCATCGGCGGTCAACGCTACCATCAACATGGATTACAATCTCATAGTTAGCTAGGTCTTGGGGGGGCAAATCCATGGCCTGCACAAAGCGTTGAACATAGACATTGCTCCCCAAAAGCATTTGCTGCAACTCCTGTAAAGTGCGACGGTCCAAGTCTATGTTGCCCTGATCGAGAGTAGCAAAACGGGCAACAGCCTGAGCATCCGCATTGTCTATGATATACAATTGGGCAAACTGCTGGGGGCTCCCTTGAGGAGGTGCCAATGGCCCTAGCAAATGATGCACAGCGCCCCTTATGGCAATCATACTGACCCCATCTGCAAGTAACTGGATGTTAACGCCAGAGGAGGCCATCTGCAAGGAGGAATTGTATTTCCGGATGTGCTTGCGAAAAGATACGGTGGCAAGGGGGAAGCGTGCACTAGGGGCAGGCTCAAAAGTGAGCAGGTCCCGCAATGGTTGAGAAGGAGGAATGGGGAAAAGGGCCTCACAACTGCAAGATCTGCCTTTAGCACAACAAAGGTCTGTGTGTCCCCGGGAAGCCTCATCATGCCAAATCATAGCTCGGCAATGTTGGCACTCAGCTGTCTTACCCCCTATGTCAAGCATCGGAACACTGGCCTCATCAAATTTTTGAAAGGGGGACGCAGGTTGTGTGTGCAAATCTTGTTGACCCCGTGCCTGCCTGTGCCGCTCGCGGTCGCGGGCCTGCGCTTGTTGCCGCTCGTGCTTTGTCAGCCAAGCACGGGCCTCCGCCTGCTGCTCGCGATGGCCGCGCCGCTCCTGCTGCCGCTCCTAGTCTGTCAACCGGGCACGGGCCTTCGCCTACTGCTCGCGGTGGTGGTGCCGCTCCTGCTGCCGTTCTTGGTCTGTCCGCTGGCCACGGGCTTCAGCGTGCTGCTCGCGGTCGGAGTCGCGTTGCTGCTGCCGCGCTTGGTGTGTCAGCCAGGCACGGGCCTCCGCCTGTTGCTCGCGGCGGCGGCGCCGCTCCTGCTGCCGCTCCTGGTCTATCAGCCGGGCACGGGCCTTGGCGTGGCGCTCGTGGTCGTGATCCTGCTGTTGCTGCCGGGTTGCGATGGACATGGGTCTTTGGGTTCAATTTCCAGCTGGCCATACAAAACATTTTAGTTTTAATCACAACTTCATTAGGGCACACACTCTGGTGCAATTTGGTTTCATACTGTTAAAATAATTATTGGAATCTTTGTTTCTTATGAAATGGAATTCTCATAATTAATTAATTAATTATGTGGCAAACATAATTAAAGTTGCCATGGGAATGCCTACCTATTGTTCAATTGCCAGGAAATTTGCTTCAGGCACACAACATCAATTCGATCAAATTCCAAGGGAATTCAAGTCCTACTTTTGTGATTTCCATCAACGATTTTTTTGGTCACAAAGAATGCCAATCAAAATGCTCATGCCGAATCCATTTTCCTAAACAAAAAACCGTCCATTGAACACTGACCCTAACCCTAGCTTTCATAAAGAGTATGTGTGCAAGTGTGCAAACGAAGCTTCCACTGTTGTCATGTGGATAATAAATGGCATCAAATGATCAAACTTTTGTCAAACCTACAATATTGCATACAGGTCTGGCAAAAAGCTCCTCCACTCTGGATTTGGATGCAGCAATTGGAATAGAACTGGTTTTGAAAGTCATAAGCTCCGACACTTCACAGCGATGGCGGAAGAAGAAGAAGAAGAAGAAGAAGAAAATAAAAATTAAAAAAATCCCGGTACTCCTCAGCACTGACTCTGCTCGCGGGCCACTACTAGTCGCAAGCTCCGACACTTCACAGCGATGGCGGAAGAAGAAGAAGAAGAAGAAGAAATAAAAAATAAATAAAATCCGTGTACTCCTCAGCACTGACTCTGCTCGGGGGCCACTACAATCAAAAGGTACATAGTACAGAGGGCAGGGGACTAGGGAGGGACAAAGAGGAGAGGAGGGACGGAGGAAAAGGCCAACAATAAAAACAAAAAATTACAGAAGAAAAACTGAAACGTAGTTTGTTTGTTTATTTAGTTAGTCTGGGTTTCAAAAGAAAACAAAACACCAGTACAGGCAGGTAATAGGGTTTTTCAAGCAAATTCTCTGAAAAACTACCAAAATCTGAACCAAAATCGTCGCCGTAACCCTCAAAAAGCTACTTCATAAACACAGGAACTTGAAGAAAGAGAGAGGAAAAACTGACCGTCCTCCTTCGGCTATGAATTCAACGTGAGAAGAACCTGAACATCGAGCGACGATGACGACCGCTGTGAGCCATGGATTATAGGTCAACAAATAGTTAAGATTTAGTTCTTTAAATTTCCTTAGTACTAATGATTTGAATGCTTATAAACCTTCAAGTAATGATTATTAATAGTTGAATTAGCTTTTGTGATATTTCTAGGCATAAAGTACTTTTTTATTTCAGTTGATGTAACGCTTAATTAGTTTAAGACCCAGTAAACCTTTTAAAGTACATTATCCTTTTTAGTTTGTTGAAAAAGGGGAAGGGGATGTAGAATTAGATGTGATTTATTGATATATAGGGAATACAAGCCCATAATTAACAATAACATTTCGCATGACAAGGTTGAGTTAGTCTGTAGAATAATCTTCAAGCACTAATGATGTACTTGTATGATTTTTAGGATGTAGTTCTAATACATCTTTATTTAGTTTCACTTCTATCAGACTTTTGAATAGAATCAAAACCAAGCTTAAGTATTAACATTTCCGCCTGAGTAGCCTCAGGTGAATTACAACTGAATAACTGACTAAAGGATAGATCACAGTTATAAAAATTCTAGGATGTGACAAATGGTGCGAGCGAGGTACTCGGCTCGATGCTCCAGGGGAAATGGGTTGATCGGGCCTCGTAGCCAACGATAATGGTCATCACCGGGAACCCACGTTCGACAATGGAGATGGACATCATCATCATCTTCGCACTGGCACTCTTCAAACCTTTCTGGCGCGGCTCCACAAGCAGGAATAAACTCTAGATAAATGGCTAAAGCATGTGGGTTAGGAGACAGTCGATGATCCCATACCGAACGAGCAACTCGAGTGCGCACCAGTCTCCTGGGCGGTTCTTCTTCGCGCGGCCGTTGAGAAACATCCAAGTCGAGCGGTGCTTTTTCAAGCTCTTCTTGTTGTACGGGTGCGACCGGAGGAATTGAAGGCGTAGCGTTGTCGTTCGCCATGACTAGTTGCGCCTGCATCAACAAAAACCAAGAAGGTAGTACGAACAAGGTGGTACTTACGTTCAGAAGGGGTCAAGCCCTTTTTATTTGACAAATTAGGGTAGGCGTAAGGTGTGGGAGTGACGACGAAACCTCATGAAAACTCGAACACCCTAGATCAAATGGATTCATCAAACCCTAAATTCAATGGTGGATCTAGAAATATGTGAGAATTTTTGTGATGCAAATTGTAATTCTAATTTACTATGTACTACATAGTTAATTAGTGCATAGTAAAGTAAATAGGTACGAAATATAAAAGGAGTAAATGGTACATGGAAATGTTACTTTAACCATTAAATTAGTCAAGTAGGAATTCAAGGACTTTTCCTTGTTACTACCGATAAATTATCCTAGTAATTAGTTACTTGAAGTAATTAGGGTGAAGAAGTAGGATGTGAAGGTCAACGGATGTGAAGGTCAACGGATGGAAAAGATAAGGATCAAGTTCAAGAGACCTCATCAAGATATCCAAGATAAGGGGGAGGATGGATCCTCGAATCCCATTAGTCATGAAGATTGTCATCTTCTTTGATTGGAAGATGCAATCTCTCTTGTGTTTCATTGGGCCCAAGGATTTTCATCCTAATTTCAATTGGATGGCAATTCATTTTCAAAATCTCATTGGCCCTTGAAGGATGAGGAAGCCATTGATTGGTGCAAAAGGATTTCAAAGCTCTCATTGGACAAGGGGAACAAGCTCAAGGGGTCATGGAGGATCACCAAGGAAGAGGGCATTGTGTGTATGGGAGAAAGGAAAAGGAAAAGGAAGAGGAGAATGAAGTGGGAGAAGGGTTGTTAGTTCTTGTGTGTGGGAGGTGTTGATGGAAAGGTTATGGAAAAAAAAAAAAATGAAGAATAGAATGGAGTTGTGTGTAGCAAATAATCATAGTGAAGCCTCTGGACTTTAGTTGAATTAATTGTTTCTCTCAAATCCACCGTTGGATTTGTGTCAAAATTAGATCAGTTGTAGTTTGGAAGGTGTAAAAGCTCCTCTCAAAAATTCAGCGTCATCGGTTTTGCTGTGAGGGAGTTGTAGGTGTTTGTTTTATTTTCCTCAATCAAAGCAAGTGGTTTTTAGTTTCGGGGCTTAACTTTGGTCAAAGACATAAAATAAAATAAAAACTCATGAGATTTGGACACAATGCATTAGATTTTTTTAGTGAATTTCATTACTTACTTCAAATCACCTTACTTGTTAGACTACATTACATAGTAGTTCCACTTCCAACCGGGTCTTTTATTGTGAGTGCATATCTTAATGGTGAAGGTGTGCAATAAATCCTCACAATCGTTTCGTTGCGAGAGGAGAGCTTCGGTCTGCTGTGCATACGTTGCGTATTTCCTTCTCCCTATAAATACATGCATGCATATATACATACATACTCGTGAACGTGGGTTTCAAGACTCAGACAGACAGACGCACCGACGCACGCACAAACTAAGCGACATTATATATGTAATAGACGAGTGGGTGCCTGTGACGGTCGGACAAAATCTGCCCGTGCCTGCCTTTTTTTTTTTCCTTCACTCCAAACCCATCCCCCAAAAAACCTAAAAATTTGAAGCCTTATACCCTCTTCTTCTTTTTTTCAACAAATTTTTGATATATTGATACCTACCCAGAAAACCTAATTTTAGAAGCCATGCAAGTCTTATTAGGAGCCGCGACTCTCTTCTTCTATTGCTGCAGTGTTGGTGCATTTGGCTCTCAGGACCTGGGTTTTAGGACCTAGATTTCAGGACCTGGATAAACGGCTCTCAACACTTGGGTTTTAGGACTCAGACAGACAGACGCACGTAACGCATCCTACGGTCGTCTCATCTTTTTCTTATCACTTTTCTCTACGTCCACCGTCATTTTTCTTTTTCCCGTCACTTTTTTCTACGTCCAGTGGTCAAAGACAGACGCACAGACGCACGCACAGACTAAATGACTTTATATACAGTATAGATTGTAATTAATTGATGTAATAAGAAGTTTTGATAAATAAAAATTACATATTAATTGTAAACATTGTACCAAAAATAAAATTAGTAAATTATTTTGACCACAAGTGAATGTATATGTGAAGTTTCATTGAACGTGAAATGAAATTATAACATGATAAATTTGGTTCATTTTTACAACCCCATAGTGATTTAGGTTAGTGGATTTGATTTCATTGTGTATTAGATAATAAAAGTTGTATAATGGCCTTTAGGGTTTACTTGCGGAATTTGATTTTAAAAATTTCCTACATTATTTGGTGTTTTTGAAAGATTTTGGAAATCAATGAACATTTAGTTCCAATTTTTTGAAATTTATTGGTATTAAAAAATTGTTAATTCCTTTACAGATGGAATAACTTGAAGTCGATTTGGATTGTTTAGAAATCATGTATAATTTCATTTTGATGTACCTTGCTCTAAATACCCTTATCAGACCCACCAAGCTTTCTCCAAAAATCAATGCAACATTGAGACGAAAGATATGAAATTTTCCTTTGTCTGACCATTTTGGATTTTGGTAGAAGCTAATCAACAATAAAGGATGCTAACATATATCAAAGATACATATCAAACCATACATTGTATATTTTAAGTTTTGGCAATTCCTACCCAAGGTTATAATATTCTAATTCACATTTGGTAGATAGAGAAACATGAAATGAGGTACCAATGTTGATGCCATTATGTTTGAGTAAAGTCAAGATGTGCTAGTTTTGCTTTAGTAACGAGAAACAAATGTACAAAGCACTCTTAGAGGTATCAAAATGTGTACAAAGACAAATAACAAAAGTTGTGAAGATGTACCATGAAGTGATTCTTTTCTTCCAACAAATTTAAATCATTTGAATCATTCACATTTTTGGTCTACACCAATGTACAATGAAAAGAATTATCACTTTTTCTCTTGAATTCAATCTTCTTTATGGTAAGATTTGAGGTAAGTATGCAAAGGTTTTCTTCTTCTACTACACCTGAACTGAAAGCAAACTGAACGTATTGTTTGTGTTAGTATTGCATGGAATTGTTTGTATAAAAATATTCAAGGGTTCCATGACAAGAGTTCTTGGGGGCAAATAGGGCCTCTACTAAGACAATGTTGGTCATGTTATTTCCCAAGTCATGTATTTCTCTTGACTTTCTAACTAATTAATATTAATTGCTTATTAAAAATGCAACATTTTATTCATAGTTTGGTGGTGCATTATATTGGTTAAAGATTGTTTAAAATCAAAATGAAATTGCATAATTATTTTCATGGTACTTGATATGCATTCTTACAATTTATTCTACATTGCCCACTCATTAAACAAGGAAAGGCCTTCAATACAATAAAAATAGGGTAATTTGATTCATTATCCCACTTGTAGTGATTTTTTCACAAGTCTAATACAATTGCAACCAACTGGTTTTGAAAATAAACAGCATGTAATGAAAAATAATTGAAATACTATTGGAGTCATAAAGGTATGATGGTATATGCACCGATCAACATGTTCACATTTATGTGCATCATGTTGGAAGCTTAGGACCTATACTCTTTCAGCATAGACAATTTTGTTATCAAAACATGAAGGATTTTTATGACAAGAAAGTTCTAGACTATCGACTATAGAAAACACAAATTCTTAGTGTGATTCTTCACCCTTGAGCTCTTACATCCTACATTAGTTGTAACTACCACTATGATGAATGAAATAGAATGTACAATGAACTCCCACTAAACCTAAAACTAGGTTTTCAAGCCACATCCTCTTGTCATGCTTCTTGTCATGTCACATGAAGGATTTTCATTACATGAATGTTCTAGACTACCAACTATAGAACACACACAAATTCTTAATGTGATTCTTTCACCCTTGAGCTCCTGCATCCTACATCAGTTGTAACTACCACTACCCTGAATGAAATAGAATGTACAACGAACTCCCACTAAACCTAAACTAGATTCTCAAGCCACATCTTCTTGTCATGCTTCATCTCCACAAGTTTAGCTCTCTCCTCAGGTTTAGTTCTCTCGACATCTAAAGATTTGCTACTCTATCAAATGCTACTTCAACAAATGAGATTACACCAGATTGATTTTAGTTTACTGGACTAGTAGCTGTTGTAGCACTTCTAGTAGTTAGCATTGATGACTCTACGTATTCATGTCTCAACTCTTTAGTAAATTGTGGTTACTTCTAGTTGATTGTAATTGCAATTAGTTTTGAGCTCAAATCCAGTAGAATCATTGTACTGGTATATTTTTGCAAAGCTTTGATATTTTTCGTATAAAACTACTCGGATTTCTGGCAAACTCTTATACGAATTTTCCTTTCAAATTTCAATTTCAATCATCTTGACAAAACTTAATAAAAGAAATCACTAAGATTCAAAAGAAAAATTGTCAATGAAAAGAATCAGATTCCTCTTCACATGGACAGTCCTTTTGGAAGACGAGAATGCAATTTCATTTCCCTGTATATGGGCAAAATATGAACACAATTCACAAAGACCGATTTGGATTACGGAGAAATCAAAATGCATTTATATACATCCTCCAAACGGAATGGTAATGTGATGAAGAATGGGTATTTTTTTTTCACGGTTGTGGAAACGTACTTGGGTCTTTACAATTGTAAAAACATTTCCAATAAGATTCCACTCGTAAGTAGCATCACACAGAAGTTTGGATTTTGTTCAACTTGGAACTTTGCCATGTGGACAAGGGCATTAAATTCATGTACAATAATTCAATAATGGGTTTTGTTGCTGGATTCTATCTACTTGCTTTCACCTATACATACACATGGATGCTAGACCCCAAAATTCAAATAAGACTTAAAAATAGAAAGTCAGGATATTAGAGTTGAAATTTATTTGTCTGTTTTTGTTACCATCGTATTAGGTGAATTACATTCTTATCCAATGCTTTTTTTGGGAGAAACTTTTCATCTTTTTTTTCAAAGAATAGACTGGAAAACTTTGGAGTTTTTCTTTTCTGGTGTGAAGTTGACTAATTTTTCTTTTCTTTTTGGATAATTTTGAATGTCCAAAAAGTTGAAACAAGAAACCTACTCTTCTTCGATTCAACATAAATCAATTAAGGAACATTGAGATGGTGAAAATTTTGAGATATTCCATGCACAAATTGTTGAAGCTTTTAGGAAAATTCCAAATCGCATGATTGCCTAGTAATTCTCTGAAAGCTCAAGATTTGCTATATGAAAAGAGAATAAAACCCATGCAGATCCATGTGAACTTACAATACTTTTAATGATGTGAGATTTCAGAAAATTGTGATATAAAGTTGGATTTGAAAAATCTGACAAGAACATGTAGTGGTTGAGAAATTTCAAGATACCTTAATCTGGGGTAGCGCATTATGTCATTTTCTTTACATCATATGATATGTACTTCCAATGATATTATACACTCATAATCAAGGTATCTTTCTTAACCACTCAATTTTGTGTTTTCTAAAGCTTGAATTTTTTTTTCATTTTTATAGCGAAATTAGTGGAATTTCAAATCTTTTTGATCCCAAGTGGTGAAAATTTGCTACAAAGAAAACCCTGCTTATAATAGTGACCAAAATGTGTCTTTGAACACAAATTCAAGAAAATTGTTAAATATGCCACCCAAGACGCTAATGTGATGGATGGCCTTTAGGCCCTTGTCCATAATGTTGGATTTGTTGCCAAGCTCACCCTAATGAGCTCATCCAGTGCCTTACCAAACATAATTAGTAGGTGCTTGACCATTCCATGTACTACATTACGGCCTCTTAAGATGGTGTAGGTAATCAAATACTGCACCATAGTTTTCCTGCTTCCCATTTAAATGGTGAAGTTGGATCTCAGAAACAAACAAACACCCAATGTTCCACCACAAACATTTGGAGGCTCAGAGGTCAATGGCATACATGAGAAAGAATTATCCCTTGTACATAAGCCTGGAAATAACAAAGTCTCCTTGGAATTTCTCAATTGGCAGGAGGGAAATCAAGAAATCATGTGTGCAGCAGCATATTGGAGTCTAGACCCCAGTGTGATTTGATCTCAAGTTTTGCACATCAAATGGTGAACATCTTTATGGATCACATGATCAGTCTCTGTAGGAGACTATATTATAGAGCTAAGGGAAGTTGTTACTCTAAATATTATATTTTATGAAAGATATAAGATAAAGAGGAATTCTTGGTATGTTATGAAAGAACAAAATATCTAAAAAAAATTGTATTGAAACTATCCACTAGCAAGATCACCATAGATGTGCTAGTGTTATTATTAATATTTTAAACTGACAATTTTTCAGTTGGTTTCAAGGCTTAATAAGATCATGGATAAGACTAGTTAAGCAACAAGTTAGACTAAGTGAGCATAAGGCATCAAATGACATGCTCAATATTCATGTGTCCTGCATAATACTTACCCTCCAAGATCTATGACACCCAAAAAAAAAAACACTCACAAAAATGTGGCAACTATTGTGCAAATGACATGATGTGATGGAAGTTCAAAAGACGGAACTTGCACATGAGACAGTGCTACAAGATCTCAAGAATTGACTTGAAATTAAGACAAAATGGGCATAATGTCAATGCAACGTCTCCCCTTAGAAGGGTTCCCAAAATTATCAATCACTGTTCTGTCAAACATTCATGACTTTCTGAAGATGATCAGTCCCAACCCACTACTACTACTACGCTGTGGACCTGCAGCAAAAAACAGACAGGTATGAAAATGTTGCTGCCCACAAGAAGAAAAACAAAATAGATCAGATCATTCCTGAAACTGCCACCATTTGCTCCAGGCACAGATATGAAGGTGTCTGGAACAAGGAGAGAAACCCAAATAGATCAGCTCCTCATTCCAACTGCCACCACTCCCATGATCCAGGAAGGTGCCTGTCACAAGGAAAAAATCAAAAGAGATGACCAGCTCGTGAATCCAACTGTCAACACTCAAGGGTACAAAGACTACCTGCAGGACACATGTCTGCATGGTTCCAATACATCTCTAGCATCATACAACCATGATCTGCTGTTTTAACACAAGAAACAAGCTTGATGTTCATGAATTCTGAATAAGATTCATGATTCTTCTTCATGATATATAGGAATTATGCAGAGTAAGGGAATGATCATGCACAGGCATGCACTAGTAAGCAGTCTCGTGATCTCTTCTTACCAGCTTGGAAATGAAACGACTACCACGTACCCATCAGTCTTTCTTCATGAAATAGTAGAACTCGTGCAAAAGGTCTTGGTGTTCGGTTTGCAACATGGTACCAACTTCCTCCACCATTTGCTCTTGGGTCTTCTCACCAGTTTGGTGCATAGAGACGATCTGCAGGAACGTTTCGTACTGCGGTGGCTTCTCCTCATGCTCCTCATGCTCCTGCTGATCATTATCAGCGTCCAGGTGCTGGTCGAAGTCTAAACGGTCTTTGATTCTGCGGAACAAGTCCTGGTATTGATCAAGCGCTTGGGCTTCGATCTTGATCGGGAAGTAGTGGGCTACATACATCGCTTTGAAGACGCTTTGAACGTAGGAGTGGACGCAGTCCTGGCGTCGATTGATCGCTTTGTGCAAGGCCTCAGCCACACTCTTCTTCTGGCTCTTCGTCTCCTCCATCCGCTTTGCCAAAACTTCCTCCCGCAGCCGGTCCCCGTAGTGCAGCGGGAGGAAGTTGGCGAGCCTAAGGAGGAGCCACCAGTCGCCATGAAGGAGTTTTTTCACGAGCTTCACCCACTCCGCAACCTCGATCCGTTTCTCGTTGAAATCAGTTGCGGCCACAACGAAATGCACGTACGTGTTCTTCGTCCCCACATCCCCTGCGAAGGTTTCCTCCACGGCGGCCCTGAAGTTCTCCACACATTTCCTGTACCGATCCTCGCTCCAGTTGTCCATGTAGGAGTTCACCGGGCGCGGAAGGATAAGCCGCTGATCATGAGCAGCCATGTCTAGTCTTGACTCCTGTTGTTCTTGTTGTGGATCGAAACTCCTGCAATTATGCAAGCTCTTGCCAACTGTAAATTAAACTAGATGCATAAAAAACAAACTCATACGAAAAGATGAGGAAAAAGATAGCGCATGCAATCTGATGAAGCTCTCATTCTGTTTTGCTTCTTCCAAGCTCCTGTGTGAACAACAACGTCGCATGCAGCAAAAAGATGAAGAACAAGAGAATGCACATACTTACAGGTTCTGAAGCTTTAGCTGTCTGTTCGCGTGGGGCTTCTCGCATCCACTGCGCGGCGTTCCTCCTCGCTGTTGTGTGAAGACTCGTGCTCAACGATGGAGAACAAGATGTGTTGGAATGGATATGAAGAAGCCCGCTCCCAATGAAGACAGCTCATGCGCAAAGATGAAGAACAAGATGTGTTGGAATGGATGTGAAAGAAGCTAGCTCCATGAAGGAGGACTCATGCCCGCAGATGATGACGACGAAGATGTGTTTGGATGGGATGTGAAGACGCTCCTGGGTGTGATGCCTCATGCGGAAAGATGAAGAAGGTCGCTCTCCCTTGAGACTGAAGCGCGGAGATGATGACGATGACGAAGATGTGTTTGGATGGGATGTGAAGAAGCTCCATGACTCGTGATCCCTCATGCGCAACGATGATGTAGAAGATGTGTTTCGAATGGATGTGAAGACGCTGCTTCATATTTTCCCGTTACAATCTACTGCAACAGGCGAGTACTGTTCGTAGCTGGCATAACGCAGGGGAACGCTTATGCATTATAGAGACAGGCTACGTTTTCACCCAGGGTGGTTGTCAAGTAAGTACCTGGTTTAAAATTGTGCCGGCTGTCATTAACCTTGATTAGACAGGACTTAGGGTTTGATGTCTCACATAAACGTTTTGGAGTGTTTTCATCATTTTCTTTTTTTAGCAGTTGTTAAGTGTGAGCAATGGCCCTTCTTTTGTGGAGAACTTTAGCCATTTCGAGAGAGAAAAGTTTTTGGTAAAAGAACATTTGGTCAAAACTTCCCTATTTTTATAAAAAAACATTGCCAAAAATCACTGCAATTGCCTGAAATATGAAAGGGTACTTTATTTTTTTTAGTTTCACATTTTGATTATTGCCAAATTTGGCTAAATTTACTTGTGGATGATCACCACTTAAGCAACATCACAAAATTGGAAAAAAAATTACAGAGTTTGACCAATGGTTATTTTAGGAAATTTTTTGCCCGCTCATATTTTTAAAAATAAATGGACAAAGGAAGGAGGTTTTCAAGTTTTCTAGATACGAAATTTCAGAAATGGAAAATAAAATAAAATTACAAGATACTCAGTAAACCTATGTATTAGGACTGCTGAAAACCCACATACTCAGTAAACCAAAAGACTAAGTGATATGGTTCTGTGCTGCTCTGATGATAACTGGAGATCTAAAAAAGAATGCTCAAATTGCAAAGCATGGCGAATTCAAATGCACTTCATGTGCAATTTGTGGCTTGGTTTACATGAGGGTGTAATGGATGTCTAAACATTTTAATTAACTCTTATTTCAAACAGCACTAGAGTAGCTTGTGTTGTTGGCTCAAGTGTGAACATGTCACCCAACTAATTTTTCCATTTAAAACCATTTTTTGGTAATTTAGTTGAATGTCCAATGATTAAAAAAACTACTCAAAATTCAATATCTCCTGCATCTTCGGTCTAAACATCTCCAAATCACCTTCTTTAAATTGTACTGTTTAAGAGTTTTTGAACAATACTAACGTTGTGCCCAAATTCCTCTATAATCTTGTAGTTTTGATTTAAATGAAAATTTGTTCAATGTATAACTTCTCCATTGTAGGTCAAAACATAATGAAGTAACCTTTGTGCACCCCTGTTCATTGAGGACTTTCCAATGGTATGAAGCTAGAGTGACAAGAGGAGCTGTGGTTTGGAAGATCTCAAAACGGTAAACAAAACAAACTTGCTAATATTTGAAACAACTTTTCAGCAAATAGTTGTAGTATAGGCTAGAGTTTAAAACATTTTACTAGTTTTGTAAATAGCTCATGGGAACTTAATATCACCCAATTTTGTGATGTAGCATGTTCATAAATAAATAAATAAATAAAATGATATTTCACAATTCCTATAATTCCATGCATATTACTTGATGGAATGATTTCCAAGGTATTGGTACCCATTAAATGTCCAAAATTGATCTTTTTTTTTACTTTTTTTGTCAGACATATGATAAAATGATAAGATGATAAATGATTTATATACTTTGGATATGTAAGTTCTATTGAATGAGAAAAATGCATAGCATGTTTGGAAATTTGGCATATGGAGTGTATGTTGTTCAAGTTTATCCCAATGTCAAATTCTCAATCCATTACCCATCCAAAAGTCCAAATTAAATGTCCAAAGATGGGACAAAGAGGATCAGGCTCCATTCAAAAGGATTTTCATGTGCTTTCAACCCTTTTATTGAGGTTTTGCTTGATAGCTTGCACTTTTATGCTTCCATAAGTGGTCTTTTTTTCCCCATTTTGTACAGCCATAGTGCCAAGCACCCTAAAATGTGACATCTATGAATAGGCCAATTAAAATAGTTGATAGACAATGGCAAGACTCTCAACCAAAACACAAAAAAGGGCAAATTTTGGTGATTTTTTTTCTTTAAAATAGAGAATTCTAATAAAATATTCTTCAGATTTATCGAGAGTCTATGACTTCAAGTGGGCCATATATATGTGTGTGTGTGTGTGTGCACATGTATGTATATATGTATGTATGTAATTCAAAAAATTATCACTCAAAAAAAACTTATTTCTATGCCTTTTTTCAAAAATGGAATGGCACATTGACATGTGCCTTTTCATGTCCATGTTAATATAGTAAATTCAAATTTGAGATTGACATAAATAATGATGAACTATTGGAAATAAGTGTTTCCTTTTGGTGAATTTTCACCAAATCAAAATAAACTATCCATAATTGATGCTCACTTAAGGATTGCATTCTCACTTGGTCCGGTCTCATTTGAATTTATCCTTTTATGTGCAATAAGATGCAATACATTCATTTTCACCCACAATACAACTATTAATTAGAGTGGAGCTTTGTACATACAAATGTAACATGGGTCTGCTATAGCATGTGGGTCTCAACAAAGGACTTCAATCCAGTGATTTTCTTATGAATATTGTGACACAGCCAAGGTGGCAATCCGCCATGGGATCAATTAGTGAAAGAGAAATTTTTCAATAGGAAGATTTAGACAAATTTGGATAGACCGGATACAAAAATATGAAAATTTCATCATCCTTCTATAATTTTGGGCTACTTATCAAAACCAAGTATACAAATATAGCAATTTTTTAAGTTCTGTTTTTTTAGTTCTGGCAATTATTACCCTCAAAAAACCACTTCATTTTCACATTTTTCAATTTTAATATTTCATTTTGACAAAATTTCTCCAATAAAACAAGTCGACTTCAATAAGTGTGAGGTGATCACGATGATATGATCAAAATGAATAATGGATCCATGTACAAAGCTTGAATCAAGGTACAATAATTTACTTGTAGGGTAAAGCACTAGGATGAAGGCATTTACATTATTAATGAATCACTCATGTATTCCAAGTATTTCTGCTCTCCACCATTGTAGTAGCCATGCCTTATGACATCACAGTTTTTTTTAAATAAAAAACTCATTAATGACATACCCCTTTTTAGGCCAAATAAAATTGGATGAGGTGTATGGATCTAAACCCTAAATTGGAATGGTACTAATATTTGTGGACATAGTTGCAACATGAATTCATTTGTGTTATTTTCTTTAGTTATGAATTAGCATTATTTTAGTAAGTACATAAGAAGTGCAAGATCTACATAAACCTCAACACCACCATGCAGCTAACTCAAAAAAAAAATTAAGAAAATGAAATTCACTTTAATCACCTATAATTCATGTAAATGATGCCCGTCATAATCACTTAAAGCTCCCATAGATCAATAATACACAAAAGAAGGGAATCAAAGTGTCCTTAAACTCTCATTAGGTTGAAAGGAAATTCATAACAATACATTATGTAATGTAAAGCATCAAGTGTTTTTTTTTTGTTTTTATTCTCCCTAATTTGAAAGCACCTCTTAGCATGGAAGAGCCCTTTATCAGTTGAAAGACCCATCTGGCCGATTGCATGCAGACCTCCTGACACTTAAATAAAAGAGGGTTTGTGCATTTTGCTTGGGAAAGGGCCTCCTCCCATGGGCCTCCCTTAGTTTGTGAGCCTACACCCTTGAGGCAACAACCCTCAAATTAGGGAAAGCCTTGGGGAGTAGGCCTTTACATATATGAAATATGAGGCCGTTTGCCCGACCCAACACTAATGTGTTTTTCATGAGCTTTGTGATGTAGCCAAAGTGCTGATCATCCGTAGAAAGATTTAGCCAACTGTTACTATAAACCAGATATGAAAGTACACATTGTTTTTATCATCCTTTTATATTTTTGCTTACTTTCTAGAACCAAATATTAAAAAATTGATGATTTTTAGTTTTTTTTTTCCCACATTTCTGACCATTGAAATTTGAAACCCCTCAAAATCACATCATTTTTGAAATTTTCAGTTATGCTTTTCAAATTGAATCTGCTTAGCCTGAAAATTTCAGAATGGAATAAAAAATTCAACATAATCTTCATACCATCTTCCTATTTCTATCCAGTTACCACCCACTTATCAAAAGTAAAAGAATTCATTCTTCGAATATATTACTTAACCATTTTATGATTTTTTGACAAAGATAATGAGCTTACCAGTATTTTGACATTCATGTTTACCAAATACTTGGAGCTGAAACTATGTCATCAAATAACTTGGATGTATCTCAAGGATTCTTGAAGCATTATTTTGAATACATTATACCAACTAAAAATGATATTATATTAAAATAACATGAAATATTTTGTAATCCTATAGTCTATCCTACACCTTTTTGCTAACAAGTCTTTTATAGTGCTCAAGACCTACAACCCAAAAAAAATTAAAATTAAAAGTAATATTGTAATGCTCTAGATTTTCAATTTCCAAATCAGAGAATGAAAAAATGCTGAAAGTTACCACTAGCATGCCCAACTGGGGTTGTGGCTGCATCTCGACCAGTGCTGGCTGGTTATTGAGTTTTAACTCAGTTATCAACCTGCCTATTAATAACCTAACCATCTAATAACCTACCCAGATGACTTGATTATCATGCAGGTGGGTTATCAATCCTAACTATTTTTATGATAGAAAATTAAAAACAGATTTTTTTTAAATCTAAATTTTCTTAAGAGCCCTATAACTGGTGTATAACTGATAGTTATTACCAAAAATATTGATAACCTAAATGGCACCCAAATTTTTTGAAAAACCTATGGAACACTTATGCAAAAATCAGTAGCCAACCAATGCTGGTCTTGACATGCATGGTTGGATGAATCACGAGCCTGGCTGTTCTGGACTATTTGCCAAACCTATTGAACCTCAACCAAAATTAACAAATGGATTTCTTTTCTTTTCCAAAACTTTGAATGGGAATCAATAAATTTTGGGTGTCAGATATTCCTAGCCTAAATTTGCAAAAGAGGATGAAGAGCTTATAAAGCATGAAAGTTAGAAGAAACTTTCATTCAAATAAGACTCATCCAACTTTTGTTGAGCATATAATGAACATAAATATTGTAAATTGAGGAAGAGCAATGTTTTGAACACTTTTACAGACTATAGAATGAACCCAATAGGATGCACACTCAACTCAGAAACACAATGAGCTTAACAAAACGAGTTAGTCATTCCATTAGGTGGTAATGGGTTCTTCCAAGGCCTGTTCCAAAGCAAAACTAGTTTTCTCACCGCCAATTCACATTTCAATTGTGTTCTCAATTGTTGATTCACATTAAAATCCCCAAGTATGATGATAAAACCACTTATAATAATGCTAAGGTTGGTTTCAGGTCAAATGAACAATATGGACATGTGATTTATTCCCACCCAAAGGGGAAAGGGGGGCAATAACCACCAGAAGCATCTGAGAAGGGGAAAGGGGAACTAAGTATATAGGGTAATGCCCAATAAGTGGGAGTTGCTAGAAGTAAGAGCTTGCTTGAGATGGAGCCGTTGGGGGGCCTTTACTTTTGGAACTCCCTTGCTCTCAAGGCATTATTACCAAGTGTTAAAATTGGAGCAATTTTTTATTTTTAAAATCAGGGAAAAAGACATTTCAGGGCATTTCAGAAAGCAAAATGCCTGTGCCTGTGATTTCATTCTTCTGAAATCCCCAATGAAATTTTATGGTCTGTAAATGTACCTCCAATTACACTAAGAAATATCTAAAAGGTTTTTATGTCCAGAAATTACAAGGAGTAATTGTGTGGATTTAGTTGCAATTAAATGGTTGTTAATCATAAATGAGTGAGGGAATCCAACTCCCTTTTGATCTCATTTATGGAAATTCCATATTAGGATTCAATCAATTATTGATTGTTCAGCTCCTAATGAAAATAGGACTATAATAAATGGGCATTGAATTGCCCATTTAAGTAGTTGTTGAGACACATTACTCACAGTTTATGCCAAAAATTAAACTCTTAAAGACACCAGATACTAAAAGGCATATTCCAAGGGCTATCTTGGGCAGTTGGGTGATTTGTTTTTTTTAAACAACCTTCATTTTTGGCATTTCTGAAAATTTGGAAATCAAAGAATAACATCTGGTTCCACAAGAGGACTCAGCCAAATTTGGCTACACATCAGAGAGGACAGTAGAAACGTTTAGGAATTGTGCTATAATATTTTGGCGACATGCTAAAACCTATTGTCTAAATATGGCAACTATTTTTTTTTAAATCTCATAATTTGGCAACTTTGCACCATTTTTTTCTGAAGCTTTTTTTTGTTGCCTGGATGTGAAAGTGTACAGAAATTTTTTTGTAAGAAAAAAACATTGCTCCTAATGTGATGCCCTTAGAGTGAATTGAACCCACAAGTATGTACACAAGATTCGAGGTGAGTTTTCTTACACATGGGTTTTCGTCTTCTACTAAACCCTAAATGCTGAATCCCTAAACCCTACCTACACCTGAAGTGAAAGGAGACTAAGCTTGTTGTTTGTGATAGTATTGCTTGGAATTGTTTTGTATAAAAGGTTTTCATGAAAAGAATCCTTGGGGGTGGACATGGCTTCTAATAAGACAATTTTGGTCATTTTGTTTCACAAATTTTGTATTTCTCTTGGCTTTATGAGGAATTAATATTCATTGGTTACTAAAAATGCAACATTTTATTTTATAGTTTGGTGACATTTTATGTTTAAGTTTTTTTAAGATCAAAATTATATCACATAATTTATGTAATAATTGATTCATAGGCCAAATCTTTGTAAAGGCAACCACTTCTTTTGCATACGGAAAACGTACATTCATGCAATTTATTCCATATTACCAACAAATTAAACTAGAAAAGGTTTTCAATAATTTAGAAAAGAGGGTAATTTGATTCCAATCTTGCAATAATATAATTTTCGCACAAGTCTAATACAAGGTTCCATGTAAATAACAAACTAATGGAACATCATGAAATGCACTTATGGCTTTACAATGTCATTTTGCTATATGATTGAGAGAGATTGAAGAGCATCACAGAATCTCTCTACTTGAATATTTCTAGTGAATTTTAGCTTATATAAATAAAAGCTTGAGGTGTTCTTTTTTCTCCCAAACATTACCAAAGTTCCAATCTCCAGCAAGAAAAATTATTTTAGTATTTTTGAAAACAAGTATCTATCAAATCATTTCTTTTTGTATCTGCAACAAGTGTATATATATATAGGATGGAACAAACTGGGACAAGTTGAGAAAATCATCATTTTCAAGAAAAAGTAGTTATAATTAATTGACCAAAATCTCCCACTAAGTTCTAACTACAAATATTCCAGACAAGAACAAGAAATTGCCTATCAACTAAGACACTAATTGAATGGAAAGTTCTTACTCGGAATCGGTTGTGAATAATTCAAGAAAATAAATTCCCACACAAATATACACTAATTGCCAACTTCCTGACAAATCAAGTAAAATCATCATTTTCATAATTTAAACAATTGTAGAATTTGACAAATACCTCCAACTATGTTCTAACTAAAAATATTCCAAAGAAAAACAAAAAAGTTTCCAACTCAAATCACTAACCGGAGAAAAACTACAGAGAAAATTTATTCCTACACAATCGTCCACTACCCTCAGAGTTCCAATAACTTCTTATTGCAATAATTCAGGAAAAGAATTCCTTCACAAATATACCCACTACCATCATACTTATTGCATTCGCCGCTGCAGTGCAATGCCTATGATGCCATTTCCTAAACAGTCCAGAAAATAAAGCTAACCAATAAATAAATAATAAATAAATAAAA
This sequence comes from Sphagnum contortum, assembly GCA_963920785.1. NCBI lineage: Eukaryota > Viridiplantae > Streptophyta > Sphagnopsida > Sphagnales > Sphagnaceae > Sphagnum > Sphagnum contortum. The sequence continues at coordinate 14,181,753 of OY987289.1, read as the reverse complement.
AGAAGGGGAAAACTGCAACATTGTGAGAGTTTCATTGCATGATACCACAACCCTTCTGTACAAGAAGAACATTTTGGTGTAAATGGGCTTTTATAGAGAGCAAGCAAAATAACATAAAAGTAAATTATTGGAAAACTTCTATGAGCTACACAACATCAACTTCTAAAAATTCTTTATAAGAGACTTTTACTTCCAATTGAAAACTAAATCAATATGAGGCCTTGCAAATCCTCATCATTGTCATCAATCACAACAACCAAAAACTTAATTTTACTCGAGCAATAAAGAAATTTTTTTGATCTCAAAAATCAAAAATCTATGCAAAATTATATATGTAATACCTATATATATATATGTAGTCCACCAATTTTGCTCCACTATGTAATGTCTAGACATACCCAGAGACCTACCTTGGCCTCCTGAAGAAACCCTACATGTGCTGCCCCGGGCATTTTCGTATTCTTGAAAATCCAGATATGAAAATTTGGAAAAGGTTTCAAACGAAGTATGATGCTGAGTTTGTCAAATCAGTGAGTACCTGCACAGACAGAGGAAGGGAGCAAAACATGAAGAAACACTCATTTGCTGCACGCATCATCATTCGCAATCTTTGAAGATCTTTGACAATAGACATTACAATCTAGTGTCAATGACCCAAAACAAATTACGAAAGGTTTCAATTCTGTAACTAGCACATGTTTCAATATTTAATTATAATCATGGCAACTAAGCTGTCAATTGCAGTCTACTGCAGAATTATCGTTCTTGCCTAGGGGCCACAACATCTCTGATATTACTGCCTGTGAGATTCTTAAGAGCATCACAATATTTTTTGTAGAGCATTTTGATTGCTACACAAAATTGGCATCTATGAGATTGGGTACTCAGATAAATATTACAGCCCAGTGCGAGTTTCTGAGAGCCTTTTCAGGTTTTTAGTTGATCTGAAGCAATATAACAACTTTCCCTTTCCAGCTGTGCTCAAAGCACATAATAGTAACTCAGAATTCAGTGAATATATGGTGCGGATAACCACCACCATGCCCATCTACAAAATTACATCAGGTTCATGAGAGAGCACCTACACCTAAACCCTGCAGATTGGTGGAACTTGAGCCAAGAAACTGGAAATAAATGGAAGTTTTCCATTGGAGTACACTGAGTAATAATGGTTACAAGAGATGGAACCATACCTCCAATTGCTCTTCAGTAAAAGCAGCCTTTTGAAAACTCCATGTGTCAAAATGAGTGCGTCGAAATTCAGCAATTGTCTTTGTAACTGTAGTACGCATTGGTGCAGGTTCTTTACTGAATTTGGCGAGCTGTGTCACCATCTCTGGTAGCCAACTGCAACATGTAGAAGAAAAATGAACCACTTCAGTTCAGCCTCAGATCTGAACCAGATACATTCAAACTCCATCAGAAACCATAGCTTGACTGAGATGATGGTAATACAACAGAAGATGCATTAAAAGGACATAGTAAAACATACCTGGGCATATCATATGGCATGGACAGAACACATGCAGCAAGTCCCAATACAATTCCATGCACAGATGCAGTACTCAACCCATTTCCTACTGCTCCTTTTTTCCTGCAACACCATGTTTACCCTCTTGTAACTGAATTCCAATCTTTGTTGAAATTGAGTACACCCATAAGACTCTATAGGCCATTCGCTTCATGTTTAGACATTCTTTTGTACATAAGAGGTTCTTCAAAGGGGCAGTGCATTTGTTGGCCAGTGGAGATACCTATTCTTCCCAATGGTTGAACCTTGAAAGGAAAGTGAAGCAGCCAAGGATTGTTCCCTAAACGCCTTAGCCAGCTCACCATCAGTTCCCTTCAGCATGCCTGACAATGTTGTAGCTGCTAAATCCCTTACCTGCACAGTTCAGAGTATCTTAGCTAGTATCTTAGCTCCCTTTTTGTGTCATGCTATAAGTAGGCACTACAGGGAAGAAGCAACCAGAAACTCCATTTATGCAAGAGTTACCTCAAGTTGTGGATCAGACAGGAGTTCTTGCACACGTCTCCACAGTGCTGCCATGGCAGTACCTGCCAAGATGAAAGTGTGCCTGCAAAAAAGACAAGGACTTATCACCACCAGACCTGTCCAATTCTGCCACCTTTGCAGCTGCACAATGAAGCATTCTCAGCATATTCTCAAGGATTTAGTTTCTAAAGGACTACTGCTTCACATGCTCCCTATTTGGAAAGGGGCTTTGCAAATCCTGAAAACGCCACAAAAAGAAGGTAAACTCAACAAACCTGTACACAAGAGATTGAAGAAATGTCAATGCTGCGAAACGTGTGTGCCAGTTCAGGTCAGAGGTTGCTGCAAGAACTGCTGTCACAGCCCCCCCAACTTGTTCACTATCAAATGGTGCTGCTGAATTCAATAGTCGTAGCACACCTTTTGCCAAAGCTGAGAGCTCTTTGTCTGCTGTCTCCTGTCCTCCCCAATACACAGTTCTCACCTTATACCTCTGTCTTTACAGCCCCTAGCTAGAGCACCTGGCTGTAATAAAAATAGCTATGGCTTGAAGGTGACCACACTCAAACTGCCAGACCAGATTGTTGTTTCAAGAATAGTTTTCCAACATGATTTGCAGCTCATGCTCAATCACCTAGTGAAAAAAACTCTTTGGAGTGGCACAGTACTGAAATAAGCATGTGTGTTTTCTGAGTTGCAAAATCAGGAAACAGTGGTTGAACCCTGACCTGCAATGAGAAAATTGGGTGGAGAAGTGCAACAATGACACTGTTGAGAGGTACTGCCCTGCCTGACTTGATGCTTGCACTAACAAAGAAGAGTGCCTGAGACCATGCAACAAGCAGAGTCAGTGATTAGCATGTCAACATGATTTTTCTAATATGTTTACTAGTGTAATTAGCAGGAGTTTTCTGGGAATGAATTCCACCATTACAGGACATCCTTGAAGCTTATCCAGAGTTTATAAACATCCACAGAAGTAGATAGGTGCCACATGAGCAGTGGGGCCCTGCTCTTCCTTTGATGCCCATGATGCACAAATCACAGCAGATAGGAACACTACGAATGCTAACATGGCATACATCAGAGTGACACCAAATATCAACTTCAGATCTGCAAGTCTCCTTACTGTTTCCATCCATTTTGCAGCAGCATCACCCTCAGTAACTTCAGCTTCAACTCCACTGCTGTTTAATGGTCCTGTGCTGCTTGAAACAGCCAAAGCTGTACCCCCCAGTGTTTGCCCATTCCTTATCTGAATCTTTGATGCAGCAGCCGCTGCACCCTCGATCATCTCCATGCTCCATCTCTTAATACTTTCATCCACAGAAACCATATTCTCAGCCACAGCTGCATCTGTGCCATGGCTTGTTGCAGCCAACGTCACAGCAATTGAAAGGTTTCCACCCACAACACACATGAGGTTCCCCACTCCTTCACGGACCTGCTCTCCACAACAAAAGGGCATTCAGGCACAATAGAGAGCAGTGTTTACCAGTGTTGGGTGAGCATTAAAAACAGGAACACACCCCTGGTGGATATCAAGGCAGTTCTTAGGATTGATAACCATGGTTCTCAAAAAATTGAAAAAAAAGTCATCCATAAAACGGTCAGTTCTTTACTTGTTCTTTCAATAAAACTGCTGGTTCTTTAAGGGTGTTGAAGCAAGTGTGACTGGCAGTTCTTTGATTCTGATCAAAGAACCGGAACTGACAGTCCTCTGATTCTGAAATATTCCAAAAACTGGAATTGGTGGTTCTTCACAAATTCAAATAACCGCACGACACTGGTATTTACCATGCAAAACATTAGTGTCCTTTGCTGCAATAGAAAAACACATACAACTTCACCACAAATCCAGCTGCTTCTCACCATACACACTTGAGGCCAGATGCCTAAGTTGAAAGGGGAGTTACTTTAGTTCTGTACCTGTGAAGCAGGGTGGTTCATGCAGGTCAGCAACTCTGAGAGCAAGGATGCCTGATACAGGTTCTCACTCTTCAATCTTGAGGCAGGTAGCACTTCCACTAGAGCTGCCTGCAGAAACATGAGGCGCTTGGTTACCAAGCTGGTTGAAGCTGATGCAGGTGCCAATGGTTCCGAAAGGCTTTCCAAGATCTGGTAACGCAGCAAAGGAGCACGACGCCCTCCAGGGCCCTTTCCAGTAACAGCAAAACGCACACATGCTGCCCATTCTGGTGCAGATTCAACTGTTGACTGCAACAGTGCCTTGTGCAATAGTGGACGTATCCAAGTCCCCCAGGCATCCACCACACATGTAACATCTGAGTGCAGTAAGCCAGCCAACACCTCTGCAGAGACACTCTGGTTGCCACGCTCTTCAACTGCACTAATTGCCTTCTCTACAGGTGCGCGCAGTGCATCCAGCACAGTCACTCCACCTTCTTGTACCAGACGTTTGAAAAGCTTGGCATGGTTTGGTGAAAATGCCTCTCCACTCATAGTAGCATCCCAGGTTTGTGTGCGAGGCCAGTCACGGAGAAAGGATGGTAGTAATGCAGTCAAACCTAATTCTTGCATTGACCGCAGTCCACCTACACCACGTCCTTGACCTTCTGTATAGACATGATCAACAGCAAGGTTGCCCACCACCTTCTCCCCAAAGTTTCCTCCCTGGAACATGGAGACAACACTCTGCTGCACACATAGAGCAGCTGACAAGTTGTTTTGTGCAGAACCATGTGTGGATATGTTTGAGGACATCTTATGTGGGCCCGGTTGCAGAAGCAACAGTAATGCAGCCACAGACAGAGGTCGAAGGGGTGGGAGTTCACTTGTAAGGTTGGACAGGAATTGATCTACATCCATAAGATGTTCAACACAAAATTTCCATCAAGCCAAGAGTGTATCAGTTAAGTGTTCATAGCCATATCTTGCAAGCGGTGCCTGTCATCTGTAGTGCCTAACAAACACATCTTTACGGGAGGTCATTGGGTCAACCAGTCCCTCAAATTGTTAAAACCTAGGGCCTTCAGCTCTCAGGATAACGCTTGGATAACTGATTGCTTGTGGTTAGACTAAGAATGCAATAGCACATAGGATGAAGAGACACCATGTTGCACATTTTTCAGCAAAACAGCTGTCATGCCTGCATACAGGTTTTAGGGTTCCATGTCAGGAAACTGCAGCAGTAGGTAACTTCTATTGATGCATTTCAGCTATTTGCTACTCACCACAAATAAGTTGTCTTGCTCCCAATATTGCACTTGAGGTTGCCAAGTCTTTATCAGCTACAGGGGGCACGACCAACAACAGCAACATGCCTTGTGCCATTAAATTGTACCTGACACACATCCAGTGGCACCCCTCCATGTAAAAAGCTGCAAACGTGATGAAAAGAGAAAAACAACAGAAGGATAGAATATTGAGCAAGTTCTGTGACCCACTATTTGCACAGCCTTAACTTCAAAAACTAGAAGAGAACAGAACAGAAGACCAGAACAGAATTTGGCTCCAGATTACACACCGCCAATGAATGTTCAAAGCCCCATCAGCAAGGCGATTCTTGATATGATTGATCAGCCCTGTGTATGTCATCGTTTCTGGCTGTTCTTCTGTCTGTAATAAAGAGCTGACTCGAAGGCCTCCAGAGCGGACATTGAACACAATAAAAAGCTGCAGATTTTTTGTAATGCAAAGGAGACAAATTCAGTTGACAATGATCAGAAACATATTCATGAACTTTGCAGTAAGAACCATTTCAACCAAGACATGAATGTCTGCTGAATCTATGTTGCTAATAACAATTTGATGCCTTACACAAGTCACTCACCTCATTGATAGCAGTCTGAGCTTTTACAGAATCATGATGCGAACTGCAGTTAGTAAACACAGAGGCACCAGTCAGTTCTTCCATACAACAGCCATGTTCTGAAGTAGAACTAGTGACCTTAAAAACTGGAACTAAACCTCAATGAACTCATGTTTCATACTACATGTGTCTACATACCAATGTTCCAGGCAGTAATTAGCTCTGTACCTCTAGTGTGGACTAATGGGTGCCTCTAACTAAGCATGCACAAGCTAATGGCAGTAGCAAAAAAATTCATTGAGAAAGTGCATAACTGTGGGAAAAATGGAGGTTAATAACAGAAAGGGAGAAAAAGATGGCACCTGTTGAGCAGCGCCAGTAAGAAGGTGACCAAATCACTCCAATCCTGCACATCAAGATTCCTGAGAAAGGAGCAGGGACCTCTAAGAAAAGTCTGCCTACTCACCAGCTATGCACAATGCCTAAGATCGTGAAAAATCTGAGCTCACTTGCATGACCTCATCACAAGAGAGCTTACATGATTATGACCCTATATCAGAAAAATCTCTGTTCACTATTAACTGCTGGAAGAACACAACTTATAAAGAGGAAGAAAAAACAAGGTAGAGCTATAGCCAAGTGGAAAGATAAAAACCTGCATGAGATGGCGAAGTATGGGTCTAGACATCAGGACTCGACAAGCACCCAATGCTGAATCCTCTGTATCACCAGTGTCTTGTAAACGCCCAGTCAAAATTGGCATGCAATCTTTCACTAGCATTTGAAAGCGCTTCAGTAACTTTCCAAGTGTGCCTGCTGCAAGCCTGATTTGAAATAGCCAACACTCCAGAGTCAAGCAGCCTTCAGGGGTTTTGGTAAAAGATGAAATGCTAACCTAGACTCTGCTCATAGGACATCAACACCAGTAATACCCAATCAGCATCTTTTCAACTTTAGGGCCAACACCTCCTTTCCTGAAGGTGAGACTTTTGAGTGACATCACCGGGCACAACATATTTTTGCCCAGATGTCAATCAGAGACCCCTAGGCTACCAGCATTTAGACCAAAGGTCTCACCCAATTATCACTAGGCTGAACATTATCCATGCACCTACACAGGTAATCTAACATTACAAGTGAAAAAAAAGCTGCTTGATTTATGCACTTAAGAGGGACAGAGAGAGAATGTAACATGAAAACAAGATTAGTTGCAGGGACTTACGACCGGACTGCATCGTAATGATGCAGACTTAATGTTAGGAGGTCTTTTGATAATAGAGCCACATGGCTGGGTGCAACAAACTTGTCAACCCCTCGCTGGTAGTGGCGATATCCATTCTGTGAAGCCCTTAGAGCATTTCGTGCATGCACCATTTCCACCACCAACCACCGTGGCCTGTGTCACATTCCACCCAACAGTAACCAAGTAAGAACATTTGAAATCCACCTCCCTGTTGTACTGTACAGATATGGGCAGGGCCACAGAGTCAATTAGAAGAATTTGTCCAAAGATAAAAGGTTAACCACTAGTCATGAAAACCTTTTTATCAAAAAACATTCTGTGGAGCATACCAGCGCTTCCCTCGTCCTTGGGGATTTGTGATGAAGTTGACCTTTGGTTCAGTGAAACATTTTGACTCATACTGCCACAGTGTGCGTTCTTGTACCCAGTGTCCGTACTCTATCCCTCCTGCAATTACTCAGTTGGCATCAGAAGGCAGGCTTGTGGCTTCACTGACAATCACAAAACATAATGGTAACCCTAAACACCACAATGGTTTAAAAGTGGTACTCACCATAGTTTGCTGCCAAATCCAGGACCTGAATAAGTAACACAAGAAGCACACTGTCATCTGCTCTCTCTTTAACTAGGAATCTGCACAGGCAACAAGGCAAGTGTATTACTTTCTGAGAGCCACCAATCTGCCTTTCATTTAGCATGTCAAACAATAAATAATGCCAGGTCTGGAGACAAGTGTGACTGATGTGTCTCCTTGTTGTTAGGCCTACTGTCTACACTGGAGGTGGTCACTTTCACATTTCTGCAATACAGTTTGTTTGCCCAAATCTTTCCCTGGACTCCCTCACCATGGTTGACTTGGATTCCTGGTGACCAACTCTGACTGCATTGGCTATCATCCACCATGTACCAAGTTCGATATAAAACAACAACCACTTGCAAGGTGGCAATACCCCTGAACAACTAGGCTATAAGCTTGATGCTCATTCCAAGAGCCCTACAAATGATGAAAGAGGTATGAAAACTAAGGGATCTGAAATTTTACTCAAAAGTTGTGTGAAGTGTGGTGGCTGTCTCCTCCCTAAGCACGACACTCCCCACAGTTGCCCCAGCAGCACCTGCTACTACCAAAGGCTGCCCACTATGGTCTTTGAAACCAGTTTGGAAATCAGGCAAGCAAGACCGCACTCCACGTAAGGATGCATCTACTCGGAGCAGAAGCACTCGCAAGCACTCTTTCAGCTGACCTGTGGATTGCAAGAATGGAGAATTAAGGGGGCAGCCTTCTGCAAAGAAAGGAAGAAGGATGAATCATCTGCAAGATTAACAATATGCTGTCTCTTGATACAGTGGAGGCTACTCTTAAAGATGGTTACTTTCTAATGGAATAACCAGAGCAACTTGGTTGCCCTGGTTCTTCTTCCAGGACTTGAGGAGCCCCTAGGTCTTGATGGATCAGGTAATTGCATCACCCAACTACCCCTATGAATCTTTGATTGGATACAACTATATAGCACCTATTTGCACATAGAAGGCAGTACCTGAAGAGTTAGCCTGCCTGTTCTCATTACAAATGCTGCGCAGGCAAGCAAGTGGGCTCTGAAGGTGCAAGCTAAGTAAATGGTTTGCAAAGGCAATCTCATCATTGTTTGGATAATGCCATTTGGGGCCATCATCAACAGGACCCTTCATAGTTATCCAAGCCTCAGCTCCATCCATATCAGTGTGCACCCTGCAAATGCAAAGACCATACCAAAGGTTCTCTCAGTCCAACATATAGTCTTAGTGAGAAACATCTTCAAACTACCATCAAACCAGACGAGCTCATTGAGCATGCAGAATGCACTTAACCCTCTGGAGAATGGTAAGATGGTGATGAGACAGAGAAGAAACTGAAGATCTACCTGTTGAACACAAAATGATCAGAGGACATGTATAAAGAAAAGGAACACAGAAACTCCTACCGATGTTGATCAGTTGGGTAGTAAAGAACAAGGCTTCCAAGTAACCCGCTGAGAACCCGACTGCCAGCCTCATTGACCTGCCAAAATCAAACTTTGCACTGTATGTCACTAAATTGCATGCTCTTGGATATTGCATGGCAATATTGACATAGATTGTGGACTTGACATGGAAAACCTTATGAAACAGCAAGACATAAATAAATACACCAACAGACTTCACACCATGGAATATCAATGTGATTACTCAGACAGATTCCACAAAAAAAGAAAAAGTACCCAAGCAAATGTACAAAAAGAAAATAATACCAAAAGTAAAAGCTGATTTATCCTGAACAAGAAGCTTCTTTCAAAAAGAAGACATCTTCATCATTTGTCATACCCCACAAGCCTTCTCAAGTGACAGGAAGAGATGCTGAGAATGCACAATTCCACCACACTCATAATGTAACAAACATATCAAGACTGAGTCTAACCTTAGAAGATGGTGCATCAAATGCAGCTCCTATGACTTGGATAAGGAGCTTTTCATATTGAAGCAGAGCAGGCCCACCATACATCACAGCAATTGCGAGCACATTGAGTTGGTAAGTCACTGATAACTCCAAACCTGGTGACAGTCCCACCTGCACAGAAGCCAATCATGTTCCTCAACCAATGTGAATTTTTTTCATTTTGACTGAAAATAGAAATGATGTATACATTACCACTTTTCTTGTCATGTAGTACAAAGCATCGACAGAAGGTACACCATGTTTCTCCACTAACCTACTTATTTATTATATAAACTTGACTTATACTATGTAATCAAAATATAATGCCTCTTGTTTTTCTAGGAAGAACAAGGAGGAAGTTGAGCATATTATTCAGAAGCTTTCTGGTCAGAGGAGAAAGTAGCCCTAGAAAGCCACTTTCATCTTTTGCTTGAACTTGACTTTGCAGCTGCTACTTTCTTCAAGAGGGCTCCCCCCACCACAAAAAGATCTATTATTTTTAGCCTTGGGGACAGAGAGCATAGCATTTTTATCTCTTCCAACTTTAGACAAGACAAAACTGCCCCCAAAAAAACCATCAAAACCCTGCTCAATTTGCTTAACAGGACCTCATGCCCCAGCATCATGCTGAAGAATGCATATAAACAGCACAGGGGAGCTTTGGTGCAACTTTACCAACCTTGAACTCAGCCCAGGGCCCATCGCCACTTAACCCTGTAACTGGTGCATCAGCAAGTGCTGAAAGGATTGAGTCCATCAGAGGTCCCAGCAGCTGGGGCACAGCATCTGCAGGACTAGCATAAACTGCAGCTGTGCACAAGAATCCGACCTCTGCTACCGCTCCAGGCAGCACTTGCCCATGCACAAACCGTGCCACCTTACGCAGTGCCTGCCACATACTCTTCTGATTAAACCTCCACTTCCATGTCTGTAACATATCTATTGCATCATTTGACGCTAGCTGGAAAATAAAGACACCTTTCTCCACTAGCAGAACATCAATAACACTGATAAAACTGTATCATGCAAAGCATGTCTACCTGCAGGTAGAGTGGTCTGGTCAATCTTCCAAACAAAATCTCAATGACATGATGATAGAAGGATCCCGCTTGCATAAGAAATGTTTTTGCAACAAGATGAGAACCACTGTCAGACCCAGCATCTCCTCTGTACCCCACACATTCCCAGCAAGGCACAAGATATCATGCATACGAACAGTGCATGGCATGGAAACAAGCTTTTGCAAAGAGCTTGCATATTATTAAGATTTATCTTACATAAGAATAGAGAAATCTCCATTCTCATGATGGAGGGGAAAAAAAAACCCCACAGCAGAGTTAACACTTCCTCAAGAAGCCCACAGAAAGCTCCAAACTAGGAAAGACAAAAACAAACAGAAAACCCTGCAGTATGAACAAAAGTGCCAGTCTCACACTTGTTCAGGGACCATCAACAGTAGTATGTATGATAGTGACTTAACTACCACAACTTCCCCACTGACTTCATCATGTGGGTAAAGGCGAGTGAAAAACACCAACCCACGAACTTAATTTCTGCTGCAAATCCAGAAGCAACGGGAAGACTCAGCCATACTACTGGCTAGCAACAGACCACAACACAAGGACGAGACAAAAAACAGACCAACAGAAAAGGAAAAGCAGAATTTTAAAGGAAAGGACAGCAAGGAACAAACAAAGAACAAAATTTTGCAGAGAGCTTGCATATTATTAACAGTATGTCAACTCTACAATAGGCAAAATATGACAAGCAATTGCATTCACAAATTGCAAAGGCAAAATCACAAGTTTTGGACTGACCAACTTACGATTGGCTGCTTGGCTCCAAATGTACCAATAGTGTGAAAAGACGAGAAAGAAATTCATTGAGCCAATCTGACCAATCAATGGGCAGCACATCTGAACCTCCATCTGATTGATCTCCCAACACTCCCACCTGTCATGGAAAACTCTGACAGTTACATTACCTAGCAGGGGGACCATACTTGCAGAGATGGTTAACAGTGAGTAATGCCTTTGAAGAAGGTTTTCACCCCATAGAGAGGACAGCATAGACCATGCATGATTGGAGGTACCATTAGAAAAAAGGGAGTGTAACCAAAGGTCAAGATGGAGCTCTGACAAAGGCAAGGACCATAAGACCCACCAATGGTTTGTTTAAAGCACATGAGGATAACACCAGAAACGATCTAGGCTTCTTGCACAAGTAATGTGCAGCCGAAATCAAAAGCAGCTTGAAAAATATGTACATAGTAGCTGAAAAAGAATGCTTACTGATGAAAATACAGAACAATAGAGCTGCAGGGTGGCCAAGGTCTTGGGTGGATCATTGGCATCCATGCCAAGCAAAGTGTCAAACATTGCCACCACAAGTGTCTCCTTAGGAGAAGGAACTGCGTCAGACTCCAGTATGCCATCTTGTTGAGTAGAACCCTGTGTTGATGATGCCAAAATGATTGCACGAGCTACAAGTGCCAAACTTGTGACTGCAGTTTGCAATTGGTGTGTTGCTGTAATCTGCAAGGTCATTGTAACTCCAACCATTTAAGTGCATCACAAAGATTAGCATATATGTGCGATTATTTCTCTGCTAAAGGATGCATTTAGACTAAGTCATTTCGACACAAGCCTTAAGGGAGAAGACACCTAACAACATGCAACCTGCCAACAAGCCTAACTGAGTATCTCTTCATTACTGCTAGTGCCTCCATATGAACAGGTCACTAACTTTTAACCACCCTTCTGGGGTAACAGTGTAACCTCTATGCTCCCTTTAATTCAACCAATTTTGATGTTTGACTTCAGTAACATGGGTTGACTGAACTTGAATTGCATGATAGGGTATTCAAGAACTCAACCCACTTTGCAAAGCAGTCATGAGCCTTCTTACAACCAGAGCAACAAACAGGCTGTGACCCAAATGCTCAAATTCTGCACTCACCGTGTCCATGGCTGTGTGAAACTGAGAAACAACAAGTGGCAACACCAAGTCTGGCTCCACAAAAGCCAAGGTTGATGCACAACTGGCTGCGGTAGAAGCCAGGGATGGATTTTTGCTATACTTCCCTCTCTCACTCAGACGCAATACTGCCTTCACAAAAGCCGCTCTCTGCATTTTGCTGATCTGTGGCGCTCGACCTTTATGCTTGCTGCACCCAATTAAAATCATCAGCCAGGAAAAAACTTTGTGTTGGCCAGGTTTTGATCAGGTAACAATTCTCTAACTGTAGACCACTGTTGTACCCACAAGTCAAACCAGCCATAAAACTACAACCAACACTGCTCATAACCCCTGACTTAAGCCATCAACTTTAACAAGATATGGGAAAGAGCACATTGATGTGATTGGAGAGAAATCTCCACAATGACTCTTTGAAGGTAACCACTATATCAGTTCCAGTAGAACCACAAACAAACACAACAAGAATGAGTGAAGTCATAAACTTTTGCATGTAACTCACAAAAGTATCAGACCATCATCACCTTCATAATGAATGGCAGTGAATAGCTGCCATTACTCTCCACTGACTTCATCTGATCCCGACAGATGGTGTAAATAAGTTCACAATAATCTGCTTAAGTTTCAAGCAAACAATTACACAAATCTGTGCACCCTGAGTTTCTGTCACATTTCCAACAATGGGAAAGCTGAGGGAAAGGACACCTACTGTAGTCCAGCAAGGCGTTTCAGAAAATAATGGACAAGGTTGCGCAAAAATTGCTCAAGGCCAGATGTCCATGGGCCACCATTAGAAGGATGAAAGTACCTGCAACAAACAGTGTTATGCTGTCAATTGGTCTTCCAAGTCCCATGATATGTAGGAAACAAGGAGGAGATGGATTAAGTGTCTGCAGATAAATAATTATCTATGGTGTCTCTTGACCTTCAGGGAAACTAGGTACTTCTGCAGGTATTCATTCCACCTACTTAAACCAACCAAAGTCTTTGCCTGATCCTTCCCTCAAGCACCGCAAATACCATTGCTTCCACACTCAAAGCTGGTTTATTACAAGCAAAGTAGCACGGCTTGCTGACACAAATAGCAATATGTTTCCCTTCACAGGTATGTCCAGAACGAACAACCATGTCCTCAATGGGTTGACCAAGATGAGAACAGAGCAGGGTCAAGAAACACAAACTGTTCAAGAAGATCAACCAAGACCTCCAGTTCATGCTGTGCTGAACCACCCTCCTTAAGGAGATACACCTAGACACATACCCACCACATCCATTGCCATTTCAGTTAACACATGCAGGACGCTGATGACATGAGAATAGTGCTGCATGAAGCCTCTTTGCTGGAACATTACAAATCTATACTTTTTTCAAGCCCCCCTTAGGGAATCACCCCCTTCAAAGTTGGACACCTTCTCTCACTCAATTAGGAAGAGACCCAGCATGCACCAAGGCAGGATTGAACCCACAACTCCTCGGAACATTGCCATCAGTGATACCATTTGGCTAGTGCTTTGCTTGTTAAACCAAGAAAACAGCTTACAAACAACAGAACTATGCAGGAAAGTCACTGAAACCCAGTCAAGTGAAGCCTTACAATTGATTTAGCATTGACTTTTGAGGCTGAGAGTGACCAGCCAGAATTGAAAGCAATAATGAAATCCCTTGGAATTTCCCATTGAATTGGTGATGAGGCACTAGCTCCTCCCACAGGTACCTACACAAATGTCGCAGAGGCAAGCATTTACTATTCAGCAACACATCAATTCCCACTCTTTGGATACATTGAAAGGTTGATATACACTACCAGGATCCTCTTAACATTACACAGGCACATGTTCAGTCTGGGTTGAAACTTTTGAGCATTCCTACTGGCAGACCTCATACAATTGAAGACTCACAAGATGAATGGACATCATAGACCCATATACACCCATATGTAAGAAGGCAATATGGATAGCCCTCAAAAAACTGAGAGGCCCCACCTGAATAGAGCCATACCTCAAAAGATCTAAGATAGAATGTGAACAGAGTTGGCAAGAGTGGCTCCCAAACTTCCCATGATGAAGAATGCTTGATAACCCGACTTAGAAGAGAAGCCCATTGAAGATTCCAGAAATTGCAGTTTGGCACCGCAGCCCAAAGATGCAAGACCTCAATCAACCAGTCTCTGTGACACCCATGCGCAAAACTATGAGCATGCCACATGAAAGAAGGAATTAATCTTGATAAGCTAGTAGACCCATTACCACAATCAATCTCAGCCAGTCTGCAAAGTGTCAGAATTCACAGTACCTTGTTAAGAGAGGCGTGTCCACATCACCATCAATATGTAGAGTACTTGGCAGAAACAGAGAGACAAAACCCACTGCCTCCAAGGAAGAATTGTGAGAAAGGTCTTCAAATGCTGGCCTATCACAAACACATAACAACCCTTCCCATGAGACAGTAGCTCCAACACTAGCACTTGTTGCAACTCTCAAATGAAATAAACTCTCACAAACTTGTGATTGTGCCATGAAACAAATGGACAGGCCAGGCAAATCACACATCCATCACACCATAATTTTGTAAAATATTTAGCAACCTTTGTCACTAGTTAAACTAGGATTTGGTGTGACTGGCAATAATGCATCAGCAGGTGGCTATAAGATAGACCAAAGCTGGCAACTAGACTTAAAACTAGGCACAACAGAGGGCACCATGCCAAGTGAACTCACCAGGCATGAGCTCTTCCTGCACAAGTAACTCATGGAAAAGGACTTACTCTTTTCAGACACACGAGTGATGATAGAGCAATGTTCCCAACAAACCTATTCCATACTATCAGGTTACAAGCAGATGTGAAACACATGCTGGTGGTCAGCACTACTCCAATGGTGCATAAAGCTTGTGTATAAGAACACACCTGAATTCCCTCCATATCTCAATAGCTGCAGTTGGAGGGAAGAAACGTCGACAAAGTCTAACAAGAGATGTCATGTTCTCCAGATGAATCTGGTTCAAAGCCAAACCTTCGAAGCTCTTACGCCTGTAGATGAATGTGCAACCACATTAGAACTGCCAGATCAGTCTTCTCAATAACCAGGCTGACATCCTTTCTTCTACCCACCCAACTCCTGGGGCTACTGTCTAATGGACCATGATTTATCTCAGATGGAAAAGCAGCTCCTCTGCACACTTGTACATAAAACAAAACAGCCAAGGTTCCCATATAGAAAGAATGTAGACTTTTAACAGATAGGACGGCACTTGCAGGCTGGGAAAACATATCAACCTGATACAATTCATCATACTCCAGTCAAAACAGAAAAAATGTGTAACTCACCTCTTAAAATGTGCATCATGTACAAGCTTATATAATGGCTGCCACTCAATTGTTAACTCCAGCTTCTTGCCAAACTTCTTCAAGATCTTAGATACCAATAATTGACCCCATCGGACCTGCATGGTCAAGGACAAGAAGGTCAAAAACCACAGAGAACCACCAATCCTAACATCTACCAGCTCATTTGTTCACCTAACATCAGCTGCAACCCCAGACTATTCATGTGTGCCACATTAAAATCATCATTTTCTGTAACACAAAGTGGGAACTAACCTGGACAAAGAAGTTGTCTGATGATCGCAATATCACATCCAACCCTATCTTTACCACTGCCTCCAAATCTTGAAGATCAAGTTGGCTTTTCACCTTGAGAAACCTGCCAGAAATTTCAATTGTTAGGCAAGCAACAAGAAGGATGCAGTGTCTGCAAGAAATAAAATCTTTCAATTGCAGAAGAATCTCCACAACAACCATTCGAAAATAAAATGACAATAAGTGCAGTCATAGCCTTAAGAGAGTCAATCACGAAGTGTGTCAGAGGTGTCAGTGTTTAGGTATAGGTTTTTTCACAATATAAAACAACTGGTTCAACTGAATAACCCCTTCCTCAGAGAGATTGCAATTATGAATGTCACCCACTATGCACAGCATTCGGACCAAATTACATGCCTAAGACTTCATGTTACTGTTAACTTCTGCAGTAATAAGCATTTCTGACATCAAGTTGATGTTCATTGACACACCCAAATTTCCGGGAAAAAGGTCAAAGAAATTCACTCAGTTTTGCTTCTTTAGACTTGCACCCAGTCCTTTCCATTGACTCCATTGCTTGTTGCATTGAAAGCTGCAATACATTCAACGCCAAAAAGACAAGACTACATCTTGGACCAAGCAAGTGTGATCACAACAGACCAATACATGTGCCTCAATTGGGCTGGTTGTCCCCATTGCAAAACACACTCCATTCCACACCAAGTTTGAGAACCAAGCCTTAAAAAACACAATAGCCTGATTGAAGAATCTAGTTTATCATGGCAATAAAGTTGTTATATTGTGCCAAAATGTGCCTCTTTGGATCTGTATTTAGGAAGTTCACTTGGATGGGTGATGATCGTATCAAGCACCCAACAGAAGCTTAAACTAACACCAAGCCGAACCTAAATTAACCCTAATCCAAACCTAGCAAAATGCACCCGAATCATAAGCACTGAGGACTTTCTCCATACTTACGAGGAAAGTCAACCTGAACAGAATTGAGAGATGACCCAATACTGAGGTTCTAGAGAATTCAGATATGATAACATACATATTAGTGAAGAGGAGAAAAGAGGAAACCTGCTTCTTAAAAAGAAGGGGAAAATAAACAACAAAAAAGCCACCCAAAAGAAACTCATATTGAAGAACACAATAATAATACCACTGACTAATGATTCATGGCCTTGGATTGAACAAGCTCTGACCATCAGGGAGAAGCAGAGACAATTCAATCACGCGGGTTGTCAGGCCAATATCTATAACAATCCAAACCAATGATGAATCAAAAGGGAGATGGCAATCTCTCACAACAAAAGAAATGTTGGATGACAGAAAGTTATGTTCTTTAAGAAGAAATACATAAGCTTCGATTGTGAGACTTTGATCCAGTGCCAGGCTAATTGCAGCAGGCAGATGTGAGCACCCAAGTTTTTCGTGTTCACCAATGACAACACCCTTGAAAACATGACAAGAGGAATTGATGGAACTGGACAAATCAATAGAACCCAAGCAAGATGTGGCTGAACTGAACTCAGACAAGATCATCACAACAACAGGCTGATGCATGCAATGAGAGTTGTGATGGATCAATTGTTTGTGCAATCAAAGTCATGATGGATGCGGTTGTGAGAATTGTGATTGTTCACAATCAGAGTTTTGTGATTGTTTGCAATTGGAATTTTGTGACGGTGCATGTGATGGATGATGGGGAGCAAGCAAGCAGGTGAGGAAGGAATGAAGGAAGGAAGGAACAGAAGACAAAGCTGAAAACGTACATGCTTATGACAGGAATCCACTTGAGAGTGGCAAATCTGGTGTCCAGGTCGTGGGGTTTCCATGTCAATTGCAACAGACTGACAACTTCATGAAACCTGTGTTTCTCAGTGCGAGATTCCTGTGCCACGGGAAGCCATGCATTGTACAAATACTGCTTGGACTCCTCAGTGAAGACTTCTTCCATACGCACATCGTCCTCAGCATGCTCAATTGCCATGTTGGGTGATGATGATGGTAATGATGCTGCTCAACAACACCTCTAGAGCTTTGAGAATGGAATTCCTGAAGAAAACAAATGAAACCTTGAGATGCTCAATCCCCTTCGTTCCCGAAATCTCTGACCTAATGAACTCGGATCAGCTTCTCTTTGTCATCAAGCTACAGAGCAAAAAGCCGGAAGAAGAAGGAGAGGCCCAGGCACGCGTAGTACACCACCACCACCACCGTCACGCTTGGTCTTCACAACCATCTGACGGCGGTGTCTAGAACAATCGGATTTGGAACACAATTGAAGCGAAATTTCCGGGCAGCAATTCGAGAAAACCAGATCCTCTAGGAGCATCAGAAGAAAGCCTTTCCGCTCTTCCCGAAATCCGGCCTAATGAGCAGCAACAGCAACAGCAGGACAACCCGGAGAATTTGGTTACTACTGTACCTTGATCGCCAAGAATCAGCAAAAGTGAGGAGATCCCTCGCAACTCACAGCAACCGACGACGACGACGACGCCGCAGGGGAAGAAGGATCCGTCCACTCCGACGACGTCTGGAACAATCCGAGACAGACAGACAGAGAAGTCAGCAGAAAGAGTTTCGCGCGTTGCTTCGGCTCCTGCCTTGATCGTCAAGAAAGGAGCGGGATTTTACAACCCTGGTGGACTAGGGTAAAATGGGTAGCCCCTGCCTGCCTTCTTCTGTCGACAACGCAGTCTTCTTCTTTATCAATGACGATGATCCAAAATCATCATCGGCAAAACAAAACCTGCAAGCAATTTTCATGTGCTTGTTGCAGTCTTTTGTGCTATGAATATGTTGTGTGCTGCTTTGCTTGATCCAGAAATCCAAGAAACCCAACCCTGCAAGAGCAGTTTCTGCTCTTCTGTATGTTGCATCTTTCTTTGTGTTGTGAACGTTGGTGCTGCTTTGTTTAGTCCAGAAATCTAACAGAGATCAGCTGTATGTATGTTGCAAATTTTGTTTGTGTTATGAATTTGTGCTGCTAGATCCAAGGAGAAAACAATCCAAGAAAACAAAACCTGCAAGCAATTCTCTAGCAATCACAGACAGAGAGCCTGCAACAACTCTTGTTGTGCATTCCTCCATCCTGCATTACTACTATGAGTGTGTGTGTCTCTTGGGTTTTCTCATTCCTGGCTTCTTCTTGATGCCAAAGAGAAAACCATGGTTTTCAGGAGATGATCAATCATCTCCTCGAGGACAAGAACTAGGTTTTTCTCTCTGGAACATTTGTGTTGTGGGGCTTGGTTCAACTGTGCATATATATAACCACCTCAGAGAGAAGAGGTTTGAAAGAATGCCAACATAGTGCAAATTGACATTCTTCACTCTGTATTTCTCTTGCAATCTCTTCTGGCAAGCAACAACTTTGAACTCGCATACAGGTTTCTTTCTCCCACAGAATGAAACTGGTTTTGCAGGTTTCAGCAGCCACAGTCGGATTCTGCAACAACCACTTTCTTCCACACAGAAGAGACACAGCCTTTGATGATGACATCCTGCTCTGCTAGTACTTCTACTACACCTTCAGACAATCATTATTCCCACTTGATCAAGAAGAGAAAATGCAAAAATGGCATGGCCTCAAAGAAGAATGGCAGTCCCAACAACAACAAGGACACAAGCACATCCTTTCAATGACTGTCCGGAAGTGTACGTGAGCAAGTGTGAGAGAGAGAGCCACACAGAGAACAAGAGACTCAAGGAAAAATTGCACATGAGGAATTCTGCAGAAAGGGATGGAGTGCAATATTTTCTTTGAGAGAAAGTGCACATGCTGATGAAGAAGAAGAAGAAGAAGCTGCTTCATGAATCCATTGGAAATACAACTACCATTAAGAATGCCAAGATTTCATGAATCTAAACGAAGAA
This sequence comes from Sphagnum contortum, assembly GCA_963920785.1. NCBI lineage: Eukaryota > Viridiplantae > Streptophyta > Sphagnopsida > Sphagnales > Sphagnaceae > Sphagnum > Sphagnum contortum. The sequence continues at coordinate 14,161,852 of OY987289.1, read as the reverse complement.
GAAATGCAAACTCCCAGCAATAATAATAACCTGCCACTAGTACTGCTCCCCTTGTGGAAATAATATACTCACCCCCCAGCTTCTTCTTCTTCTTCTTCTTCTTCTTCGTCTTTCTTTCTTCAAGCGAAAAACCTTGCCATTGTTCTCTCTGAAAACCTGCCAGCAATCTTATGTTGTCCATGGTACAAAACAAACCTTTGTTGTTGGATTTGATGTGTCGAACTTCTTCATAGAGACAAAACAAATAGTAGACATACGTTCTAAAGAAGGAGAAGAAGAAGAGAAGAGAAGGAGCTGACCTCGCTTCCTGAGCTTCTCTCCATCCATCACAGCAGCAACATAACGATGATGATCCAGCGGAATTTGTTTTCTCCCTCCTGAGACAATTGGGAAGATGAACTGATCTCTTCTGGATCTGTTCTGAATGTCAATACGCAAACCCAGGGAATCATACTTCAATCGCGCTTGTTGAAGAAGCCAGGAGGGGAGTTTAGGGTTTGAGGGAATTAGGGTTTAAAGCTCCCCCTCCCCCACCTGCCTGTGCACTCTACTACTCTCAGAAGAGTAGAATTTGGGAACGAAGAACTCCGGGGAAGGAAAAGGAAGAGGAGCTGCAGCTGCTTCCGAACAAGAGAGAGAGGGGCAGGGGAAGTGGAAAAAGGAGTGGGAGAGACTCAGGTGATGGCTTTCCAGCAATCTGAAGACGAAGAAGAAGACGGCCCCGAGCAAGTCACGTTGCAAGAGGTCAGAGCCATTGCTGCTGTTACTCCTGTGTATTATCAGCCAGGAGCTTCTCTATGTACTCTTGTTCTTGTTTTTCATTCTGCCTCGTCTGCTGCTTGTGGACCTGAAGGTTTTGTTTCTTTTGAACATCATCTGTTTCTTCTGTCAGGGTCGAGAGGAAGCACAAAAGGTGAGGAAAGATGAGAACGAGAGCATGAAGAGGTTAGCGTTTTTGTTTTTTCTCTCCCTGCATTTCTCTTGGCACACATCGAACTCTTTTTTCTTTTTTCTGCACACACAAGATTTCAATGCACATTTCAGTCTCTTTCTTGCTTGCAGCTTCTGGTGGGAAACATGCATGAATGAATGATTCTAGAGTTTCATGTGATGAGCTATTATTGTTGAATGCCAATCTTCATGGTAATCTTGGTTTGTGCAGACGAGCAACAGAAGCAAAACAAAGACGGAAGCAACAATCAGAGAAAAAGATAAAATTAGGTCAGACTGAATCAAATGATGGTGGTGCATTGGTAGCAAGCAACACAGATGCATCCAAGAGTGAAACTCCTCAAAAACCAAGGAAGAAGAAGAAGCACCACCACAGGAAAACGAATGAAGCAGCAAGCTCTGATGATCAACTTCAAATCCCCACTTCTGCAAGCACTATCTTGGACGACACCATTGTGCAGTTTCTGAAGACAAAAGAGAGGTAAAGTCAGGTCAGTCCTGTTTGTGTCTCCAAATCAATCCCAGTTGTTTTGTCCTCATCACATGGGTCATCTCACACAAATGTGCTTCCGACTCAAAATACTCCAAGAAGTTCAAGCAAAAAAAAAGAACCGCAGAATTCTTATTGCCAGGTCTATCAACGATCATGGTGTCTGCAATTCGGTCTTCAATCAGTGATCATTTGGAATCTTTGAACTAGTAATCTATGTAATAAATCGCATAGATTTCCTTCCGTGGATCTACTATCACTCCCCTTCACCAAGGTCAATCACTGAGTCTTCCCATCACTTCCAGACGTGCAGCAGCAGAAACTTGTATGGTTGCTTGGATCTACTCCATCTACACTAGCTTTCAAAGTTGTTATTTGGAATGGCAGTCATGTGGTAATGTTGGGTTGTTGACTCTGACCTGGGAAGATCCTTTGGATTGTGAATTCAAGCAGAAATGCACATGCACTAATGTTGTTGTATGGAAAACTATGCTTGAATGGAACAATTATCAGAAAAGTAGCTTGAAGAGCATGTGGTTGGGCAAAGCTCATAGCCACCTCACAAGCGGCTGTCCACTTGAAGGTAGAGCTGCCCTATAAGACATAGCAAATAGACTCCCTGCTTTCTCTTCTCCTTTTGGAGTACTGACAAGATGGTAATTGGGTGGCAGCAAACTGGCGGAGGAGGATGCATCTCTGGAAGCAAAACACAAATTCATTAAAGAGGAGAGAAAACGCAAGGAAAAACGTCAGCCACAAGCAGCAGCAGATGTTAATGTCAGGTGAGTCTTGCTCCACCACCTGATTGGGATGAGTTTTTCTTTTGACTTGGGAAGGCCAATATCAGTTATTGTTGTGTCTGTAACACATTTGTTGTGAATGGCAAAGCAGAGTTCTTCTTACTACATCAACCTTCTTTTGTTTTTGCATTGATGGTTTACAGCTGTAGTGCATGCTGCAGGGCAGCGCACATTGTGGTGCTGAACGCTGAGTCTAATGCACCTCCTGTGATGGAAAAGGCTCTTGAATTCAGACGCAACCACTTTTATGGGGCACATTTGAAGCGCTCAGCAGCAATGTTACCAAGTAGATAGAAAGTTTATTTTCAAATCTCAGAAGTCCATCAGGCTATTGCCATATCACAAAAGTTTTCTTTTGCTTATGTGTTCTTTTGCATATGTGTAATGGAGAGTATATGTGCACAATGTCCATCAGGCTATTGCTGTATACATGCCTATTGAGCATTGCTCTTGATTTGATCACTTCATCTCTTGAACTCTTCCTGCCAGAATTTGTTTCAGCATCCTCTTCTCCTCTGCCCTGATGGGGATGGCTCCAATTGCCATTATGCCCATGCTGAAACATTTATTGCACAGAACTGGTCCACTGGGTCTTCAGGTTTTTGGAGACCCCATGTGACAAGTAACAAAGCAAAGATCTAAGGAGGTTTTTGATTCATATTCTCATCAAGAGATGGAAACCTTGGTAAGCTAGCAAAAACACCCAAAGTGAATCATGTCATTCGATGTCATATCCTCGTCCAGTGGCTGAAACGTTCATCTGCTCACTAGGAAAATGTGGTTCAGAATTTGCACCATAAGAGCTTTGAGAGCAGTCAATGTAAAAAGTTGGCAAGATACTGATGATGGAAAAAGCTCCTGGAGATTCTTCTCAGACTTTATTAGAATTTGCAAACAAGTTGGTAGACAAATTTGTGGATTTTTTACTACATGCTAGTTTCTGATGCAAAATGGAAAACCTCATCTCTGATGAATGAACATCAAACTTTGTTACATGCTTGGCAAGTTGGTAGACAAACTTATAGACTGTTGTTACTGCAAGTTTTGTATGAGACATGGCAGTTTCTGATTCAAAATGGGAAAGCTCTGTGTTGAAGCAAATGCGACAATGTTACTGGAAATTGGCTGTGTGTCAGTCAATTCACCGAGGAACCTTGATCCAGTTGTTAGCAAATGCCAGTGCAAGGATGGCAAAAGGTGTGAGTAATCCCACTATCGCAATGTAAGGCAGCACACTTTGCATTGGATTTTTCCCCTCTTTCTCTGCAGCTGTCTGCCAGTATCTGCACAGCAGCAGGCAATCTATATTAGGGCTTGGATTACAACACAATAAATGAGAAATCTTTTCTCACACACAAATGATGCTGCTCAACTGGTATCAAATCCCAGCCCTGACTGCACAGACTTTGAGAGTGCTCATTGGGAATCCAAGAGTGGATTACTACCGAAGCTGACCTCAGCAGTTTGGTGACAGCTTCAGTCAACCAATTCATTCTACATTTCCTTATAATATTTGCTTGAAGATCTCTGTAAGTGGGAATGGGAAGGGTACAAATTTTTTCTTTGGCCACATTCAAGACTATCTCTAAATGATATCAGAGGTACAAGAATTCTGAGTTGGGAATTGCAATTTCCATCTCCCCATGCCCATGCCTGTCATTTTCTCTGTCACTTTCTCCACAAGGAAAAGCAAAGTCCTTATAAACTGAGAGAGAGAGAGAGAAAGTTGGCAACAAGCAATCTTCTTCATGCAGCTACAGTAGGAATTCAACAGAAAAAATGCTACTCATTGGTGTGAGAGCTGATATATCTCCTGATGGCATGTCACATGGGAAGTTTTCTCAAACTCCTATTTTTCTTCAGTTATAGAATCAGCACAATAACAAAGGGAAGACTCAACTCACTGTTCTGGTTCTTGCTCCTTGGTAATGAATTTCTTCTCCTCCTCCTTGCCATCACTGCTGTCCTTATTCCCTATATTCCTTCACCACAAACCCCCCAACCCTGAACCAAAATCCATAAACATTGTCGCTAACCCATCCTGACTTCCGTATCCCTGCTTGCTTGAGGACAAAAAAACAACAAACTCTTTGCTCCCAAACTTCCCACCAAAGCAAAGCAAAGAATCTCATACTTTGCATTTGGATTTTTTTGGTCCAAAGTTCCATCACAAAAATTACCACTTCCTGCTTACTCTTGATGAACGTCATCATCATAGATCCATCAGAAAACCACCAGACTTTATGGAATTTGAGTAACATATCAACTTTGCTTCATCTGAAGATGATTATGAGGATGAGCCCCTGGAGGAGGGCTATTTGAATCTCTGTTCCATTCATAGCCGCAGAAAAGCAATTGTCATTGAAATTCTGTCATCAAGAAAAGGAAAGACCCTACTGGAATGGTAGCATGATCAAAGTGGTTACTATTTTAGGGGAAGAAGCAATGCACTGCAAGTGAGCAAAAGAACTACAAATTGTTTGCATTTTGAAGAACTCATTCTTAAGAAGAAGAAGAAGAAGAAGAAGAATTGGTGTTTTTTGTCACTGCTAATTTTGCTGCTAAAGATGAAGAAGCATCATCAAGCATTGGGTTGCTGAAGGCATTGGTGGGAATGTTTGCAAACAAGTAGAAAGCTGGAATTTGGAAGAAGAAGAAGGTGCAAAAGAAACAGTTAGAGACAGCAAGAGAGAGAGAGAGAGAGAAATAAATTCAACCCACCAAAGAGAGCACGAGCTCCTTGCACCATTTTTCTCCTCTGCTGCTGCAGCTTTCCTGAAGGGAAGAAGTCCCGGCGATGAGCTGCGAACGTGCGTTCCAGAGGAGAGGATGAGCGCCTATGCAGCTGGGTGGTCGTCAAAAGGGACTTGGGAGCTGTACAAGAGCTACCCCCAGTTGTAATGGAGCACGAAGCAGCAGAAATGGAAGAAGGCGAGAGAAGAAGAGATGTCGTCGTCACAGCCATGGTGCCACTTCTTCTTCTTCTTCTTCTTCTTCTTCGTCTCTACTGTTGCAAAGATCACTGGATACGTTTTGCTGAAGCAGAAACAAGAAGAAAACCCAAGAAGCAAAAACACCTCACGACACCCGAATCCACACACACAAGAGAGTGCCTCTCTCTCTCTCAGGATTTCTGGATCTTCAGTGCCTCTGTCTCTCTCTAGCTCCTTTCTTTTTCCCCTTATCGGTTCGAGCCCTGTGGCTTGGTATCAGGCTTGGTCTCACATCCAGGATGAGACTCAGGAAGATCGAGTGCGGAGATTGCTTCGGCACTGAAGATGACGATGAAGACGACGATGGATCCAGAATGTATCTTATCCGGTTCCTGCCGCCGAACCTGGTACCGCATCATCTTCTTCTTCTTCTTCTGCTGAACTCCTTCTTGTCTGTTTCATTCGACACATACCCCGGCGGAGGAGGAGGAGGAGAAGCAAAAAACCAAAGGAAAACTACCAAACCATTGCTGCAGACAAACAAGAACTGGAAGATTTGAAAACGAGCGAGCGAGCGAGCATCACTTCTCCATATTATTATTGTCTGACACCCAAGGGATTGAGGAGAAGTGCAGCTTGAAAGCTCATCAGATCTCAGCTATTTCGGGTCTACCACAATTGGTTGATCGAAATCCCAATGTAAGAAGATTGCTTTTTGGTGAAGAAACAACACGATTGTTATTGGTGAAGAAACAAGATTTTGCCTGAGACGAAGTGATCAGAAGAAACCCTTTGATCGTCATCATCATCATCATCATCATCTTCTTCTTCTTCTTCTTCTTCTTCTTCTTCCTCATGAATCAGCAGATTATCATGTATTTCTTGAATGCTGCTGCTGCTGCCAACACTTAGCTTTATGCCAACACTTTCTTTCTAAATTGTTCAAGAAGGCAACAGCATTCAAGAGATTACATTACAGGGACAGGGAGACCTCTCTTCCCGAACAGGGAACAATTCTTCACACATCTGACTCAACAATAATAGTAATGTGTTTTTCCAATGAAAGGTATTGTGAGCATCATCAGAATGCTGTTGTTCGTATGCAGATATTGTGAAGAATGTGAAGCTGCTTTTCTGTTGCAGAGTGAAAGAACAAGAACAAGAACAAGAGTGAAAGAAGAAGTTGTTTCTGTTGAAATTCTACTGTTAGAACAGACATCAGGATTGAATGCATACCAAATGGCTCTCACCATCAATTCCCTTCTGTGCATTTTCCGAAGAAGAGTACTTCAACATGCTGTTGAAGTTCTCTCTCTTTTTCTCTATTGCAGATGATGATTCTCCTCGTCACTCGCACACACTCTTCAATCAAGGGGGCTGCTGCCAGTATTGCTTTGTTTTGCATCAAGCCAAAAAGGATCCATGCAAGAGAACGATTGATGATGATGATGATGCTGATGTTGTTAGCATCAGAAGCCGGCGTTGCTGCTGCTGTTGTTGCTTTTGCTTGTGCTTGCTGAGTGATGAGTTCAGTAACACTCATTAGTACATGTTTTTGCTCCTCTCCTCGTACATCATCATCATCATCATCATCACGATAGCATGCCAAAAAGATAAAGAGAAATCTTGGTTGTTGTAGCAATTGCAACAACTTTCTCCTTTTTTCCCATTTATTATTATTGCCGTCATTTTGTTGTTGCAAAGAACCACACGCCGAGAACTCGGAACGATGATCTTCCAACGGTAGGACGTTACAAACTCCGTTCCCAAAAGACGAGAAAGGACAGAGGCGGAAAGAGAGAGAGAGAGAGAGAGAGTGTGTGTGTGTGCTTGTGTGTGTGTGTGTGTGTGAGAGAGAGAGAGAGACAGAGAGAGAGAATGCGATGCTCTTCTTCTAAGGTACTCATCATCAGCTTCTTCTTTGCCTGTTTCTTTTGTTTTCTCTGATGCTCAAGATCGCTGCCATTTCAACACATGTGCATGCAGAGAATGGGAGCAGTCTCTTCAAGCTACAGTGCCTTTTTTCCATCTCTGAATATACACTTCTCTCTGCCGCTGCTGCTGCTGATGATGATGACGTCTGTTTGCGAGGGAAAAGTTTTGCTTTGATTGAGAGAGTCTGTAATCGGCGGAAGTTAGAGACTTCATTCTCATTGCTTTTCTTTCCTCCTTTCTTCTTCAGCTCGTGTTGTGGTTCCTTGCCGAGGAGTTTCGATTCTTTGCCTCTTGCCTTTTCCGCTTGTTGTTTTCCCTCCTCTTTTTCGTTTTTTGTTTGCGGCTATTTGTCTCTGGTGGAGTTTCATCAGTGGTGCTTCTTTGTGGCAGGGAATTTGAGCCCTCTCCAGAGAACTTGCACTACTGAAGCAGCTGTTCACGAGGACGAAGCTTGATCCGGTTGCTTCTTCAAACAATCAAGCATTATCATCTTCCGTCGGTTTTGTCTCCGGGTTCGTTTCTTGCCCAGAGAGAGAGAGAGAGAGAGAGAAATCAGGAACAGTAGTGGCCAAATCTCTTTCTTAAGTAAAAGCTGATGTCGAAGATCGTTGATTGCTAGAATGGCAGGCATTGATGATCGTCCCTGGTCCTTCCTTTATGGCAAACCAAAACTATCGTACCTCGCGACTTCAAACTCGCTGATAAGTAAACTTGTCTCGCTGCTGCTGCCGCTGCGGCTCAGAACGGAACCAAAAGCTGCTCCGAATCCCGTCTCCGGCAAATCTGTCGTTGAAGGTATTTTTATTCTAAAGAATTGCGTTGTGAGCTCAGATCGCAACCTTTGAGAAGCTGGAGAGCTTAGGCCATGGCACGAAAGAAGAAGCGTGAAGAAGACGAAGAAGAAGAGCAGGTACGAGGACAGAAAGGTTTAAGACACAAGAAGGCTGTTGCCGACGATGGTGAAGAGGACGAGGACGAAGAAGGTCAGCGGACTCTTCTGCTTCTCCTTCAATGTCTGCTCTTTGCTCGCATTATTATTAAGTGAGTGACAGGAGTGATGAGAAGGGAAGATAAAGACAGAGATGATAAAAGAGAGAAGGAAGATTTGCTTTTGAAAACCCTACCAGAGTTTCTTTCTACAAATCGCTTTGCTCACCAGATACATATTCCTCATCTACTGCAGAGGACAGGGAAATCAGATTTGATGTTTTGTTCATTCTTGCCAGCAATTTTGTTTTTTTTTTTTTGTTGCAGAAAATGGGAAAGATGAGAATGAGAAGGACAATTTCATAGTTGATGAAGCAGAGGAAGAAGACGAGGAGGAAGCATATGTTACAAAGAAAGGCAAAGTGAAGAAGGAAAAACACCAAAAGAGGTTCTTACTTTTATCTTTCAAACAGGACATTCCATATGATGCCCAGCAGACAAAACTGCCATTTCCTCAACCATGTAGTGAGAGGAAAAGAGTGATCTGAACTTGGACTATGTTTTGAAACGGATGCAAATTTTGCATAATCTAGCTTCCATCATTTTTCTCCAGCTTTTTTTCAGGTTTCTTTTCTCATTGTATTAGTAATTTTGTCAGGTTAGTGCAACTGCATTTTTTATATGTGCAGCATCCTAGCTTAATGTGGTGGTTCATGGGTCAATTCTTGCAGACAGAAGAAGAGATTGGTGCTTGATGAGGATGATTATGTCATGCTTGAAGAAGCAGGGTTTCACCGACCACCAAGATTGGTAAGGAGACTTCCCAATCAAGAAAAGATTGTGGGTGGTTCTAAGCTGTAATTGAAAGTCTGAATGGACTCAGCAAACTTTGGTGACTTCTTTCCATTACCCATGTCTACAACACCTTGCCCTCTCTTGTAGACTGTATTTATTTTGCAGGTTGCTCCTGAAACATGGAAGGTAGATTTGGAAGGAAGTTTCACATGTTCTTCGGTTTGTGTTCTGACAGGATAACAACAAGAAATTCAAGAGGCTGAAGAAAGCAGGTCACATAACTGGTGGAAAAGGCTCAGGGAGTATAGTTCTATCAGATGAGGAAGACGGTGGTGTTTGGCAGCATCTCACAGCTGAAGAGCAACTCAAGAGATCTCTTTTTGGAGATGATGAGGGTAGAGTTCCAAAAGAGGCTATTGTGTCTATTTCAGGTTGCTTGTGCAATGTTTTACTGATATGAGGTACATAACACATGGCAGTTTCTAATCTTTTAATGGCAATCTGTGAATGTAGGGGGAGCACCTGATATCAGGGAAGATGAAGAGCTTGAGGAAGAAGAGGAAGAGGAAGAGGAAACAAGTGAAGATGATGATGAGATGGCTGATTTCATTGTTGACGAAGAAGATGTTTATGAGCTTGGGTCCTCTTCTAAGTATGTCTTGTTTAGCTTGAACCAGATTCTTGATTTACAGAATGCAGAGCTGCTGTCCATTTACATGACTTGCCTAATGCATGTTGGGTCACTTCTCTTTTTGTTGAGCATTGATAATTTTGAGATGTATGTTATAGGCGGAAAAAGATGAAAAAGAAGAAAAAACCAGTCAGACAAGCCCAAGGGATCCATTCTATAGCTCGTCAAGAAGCCCAAGAAATATTTGGCTCTGTGTCATCCTTGCGTCATAAGCATATGACGAAGGAAACAGCTGGACTTGATACCGAAAAGAGGGATGAGGAGAATGACGAGGATGAATATGGTTGTGCACAGCAAGCTCCATCGCAAAAAATTCTGGAGAAGCAGTTTGAGCCAACTTTGCTGGAGGAGAAGTTTTTGACTGAGAGAAATGACCATCTAAGGAAAACAGATGTGCCTGAAAGACTGCAAGTATGTGACTAATTTTACCTGTATGTCAGGTTCTATGTGTGTCTTCGCTCCAGATAGGAAGTTTAAGTAAGAGAGGGTAGAAGGAGAACATGTCATTCACATTGGAGGATTCTGTGACCCTCCTTTTCCAACTAGATGTTTGCTGTCACCATCCATGCTTGCAGATTTTGGAAGAGGCAGCGGGTGCATTCCCAGAATTGGAGACTGCTTCAGGAGAAGCTGAATGGATTTTTGACCATGCTTTTGGCCCCTTAGCTGTCCCAATGCATTCTGAATTCCAATATCTACTGAAAATGGACAAGGCTGAAATTGTGAAACAAATTGCAAATGTTCTCCTGATGGTACATGATGAGAAGCTGGAGGTGTGCTACTCTCTTTTTCTCTGCAACTTCACTTCTTCTAAACCATGGATATCAATTGAAATCAGCTATAAAACCAGTACTTGTGCAACTGTGTTGGGCATTCCATCTGGAGCCTCAAAAGTATTGTATGGTCAAGCGGGTCTGTAGTTGAGCTACTTTTGTGGAAATTTTGTGTGCAGAGTTTGCTGGAAACAATTGCAAGTTATTGATGGTTGTATTTGGACTTTTTTCTTCCCTTTCTATACAGCTGCCATTCATTGGGATGTATCGAAGAGAAGAATGCTTGGATCTGTTGGGTGAACCTGATATCAATGACATGGATGACAAACCGAAGATAAGATACCATGAGGTTTGTTCTGTTTGCTGCCCCACATTTTGCTGTTAAAACTAACATACAGGTCAATCGATAGGACTAGGATATCCATATTGCTGGGCTTCCTTAAGCCCGATCATCAAATCCACACTGATTATGTTTAAGTTTCTTATATATGTGATGCTGTATGTTTACGGGGGCAGGCATTGTGGGCTGTGCAACATTGGGACAAGAAATGGCTACTTTTGCAAGGCCGCAAAATATCTCTTCAGGCAGCTTATGAGAGGCGTATTCCAATTGACGCCAGAGATGATCCTGAGAAGGAGGATCTAGTGGAGAAGCTCCTTCGTGCACTTATGGATGCACCTTCAGAACAAGCAGTTGATGATGTTGATGCTAAATTCAACCTTCACTTCCCTCCTGATGAAATTGAAATTGTTGCAAATGGTTTCAAGCGGCCTAAGCGGAAGTCTTTCTACAGCATCTGCTGCAAAGCTGGTCTTGCAAGCATGGCAAAGCACTTTGGCCTTAGCCCTGATCAGTTTGGCGAGAATCTTCTCCTTATGTACAAGGTAGCTGCACTTGTTCATGCAACCTGTACAGTGACCATGTTTGCTTTTGAATGGATGATTTGGATGTGTTTGTTGTGGTCTCTAAATGTGTGCAAAATTATTCTTTCCGATAATGTTTGTGGTCACTTTTGCAGAAGCATGATGTGAAGGATGAAGCAATTTCTCCAGATGAGCTGGCTTCAAGGTTTTGTGCAACTGCTAAGGAGACTCCTGGAGGGTTTCAGGAACCTCAGTCTGTCATTAAAGGTGCTCGGCACATGGTGAGATGCTGTCCCTTTTGGATCATTCTGTACACATGTGATGCTTAATCCTAAATGGGGAGCTTTATCATAGCCCACTTTGTCCTTGAACAATCATGCTATTCACACTAGAGATATTGTTCTCTGTCCCATTTCTGAATTTGTTTGCTTTCATCATTGTTTCCTTCTTTTCCTTTTCTTGGCTTTATGCTTGGTTTTCTTGATCTTCTCCTACTCTTTCAGGCCCTGTTGAGCCAGCCAGGATCATGTCTGGGCCTGCCACTACTGTTGGTCTCCTGATGAAATTCAGTAATATGGTCAATGTATGATATTCACCCATATCCACTCCTGGGAGCTGATCAAGACATTGGGGATGTTATGGTATCTGATCAGTCTGTCCACATTTCCTGAGTTTGAACTTTACAAAGCTCAAGGTCTGCATGAGCATCATATCTCCTATGGGCTCAACTTTTGTGTATCTTCCCTTCAGTGAGGGAGCACTCATGGACTGATGTGTCTCTACTTTGTACTTGATTGAGCAGTCTGAGGCATAAAGGATGTGAAGCTCTTAATCCTACAGATTGATGGGTCTGTAAATCTGCAGGTGGCTGTGGAAATCAGCACAGAGCCAGCTGTGCGTGAGTATGTTCGTCACATCTACACTGAAAAGGCTGTGGTCAGCACCAAGCCAACACCAGAAGGCAATAGTGCCATTGATTCCTTCCATGCATATGCAGGTGTTAAATGGCTTCTGAACAAACCAATAAGTGCCTTTCATGGTGAACAGTGGCTTCTTATTCAAAAAGCTGAAGAAGAAAAGCAGCTTGAGGTCACAATTGGGCTTCCCAAGGACATCATTGAGAACTCACTGATGCAGGAATTTGAGTCATTGTATCTGAGTGAGGGTGTGAGCCTCACTGCACAGCAATGGAACGAACATAGGAGGCAAATATTGCAAGATGCATTGGTCAGCCTTATCCTTCCATCAATGGAGAAGGAGGCACGAATGATTATGGCTGCACGAGCCAAGCTCTGGCTGGCTGCAGAATGTGGATTGAAGTTATGGAAGAAAGTCTCAATGGCTCCCTATGTTCCTCCAAAAATGGTGGACAATGAAGATCGAAGTGATTCTGTAGTTGTTCCCCGTGTGCTAGCCTGTTGCTGGGGACCTGGTTACCCTGCTACCACATTTGTGATGTTGGATTCTGCAGGCGGGGTTTTAAATGTTCTGTCTACAGGGTATTTGAATATTCGTGCTGCCAGTCCAGAGCAGGAGCAGCGGAAGATGAACGATCAGAATCGATTGCTGAAGTTCATGCGAGACTACCAGCCCCACGTCGTTGTGTTGGGGGCTGCAAACGTTCAGTGCCGATACTTATACAGGGATATTGTTGAAGTGTGTAACTTTGCCTAGACCCAGAGCATGTCCTACAGAGCAAAAGTAGCACACATGTTTGCCATTGCTTGGTTTGTTTCATGGGACAACATATCAATTGCTTTTTGGGTTGATAGGTCTGAAGACTTTGATCATATTTGTTATGAGGTTTGTGTGGTCATTCTTGCAGGATGTGATGTTCAAACTTGTGGAGCAGCATCCCCATGATTCAGCAGAAGGGGTGGACATGATAAAAGTGGTATATGGGGATGAATCTATCCCATCTCTTTATGAGAACTCACAGGTCTCTCAAGAGCAGCTTCCAGGACAGCCAGGTGGGTATGGTTCATTTATCCATTTTCTAAGCCATTCAAACCAGGCCCAGAGGGCTTGATGTGTTTGCAAAAGCTGTAAAGAATCTTCTGTTTTGCAACTGAAGTCTTCAAATTGCTTGACCCTAATGGGCAATTGTTGTGCAGGAATTGTTAGGCGTGCAGTTGCTGTAGGCCGATTTTTCCAAAACCCCATAGCTATGGTTGCTTCTTTGTGTGGCTCCGCCAAGGAGGTTCTTTCCCTACGCCTGCATCCCATGCAAAGTATCCTGAACTCAGAGGAAGTCTATGAAGCAATTGAGTATGTAATGGGGATGGTCACAAACCAGGTAGGCATCGACATCAATCTTGCAGGCTCAAATGATTGGCTATTTGCCCCTCTCCAATTCATTGCGGGCCTTGGGCCACGGAAAGCAGGGACTATTCAGCGTGCTATCCAAAGTGTTGGACGGTTGAGAACCCGCAAGGAGCTCTATGCAGGCCTACGGCTTATGGGAATGAAGGTCTTTATAAACTGTGCAGGTTTTATCCGTGTTTGTGGGAGTGGACAAGCAGCCTCAGGAACACCAACATGGGATCCCCTTGATAACACTCGAATTCATCCAGAGTCCTACTTAGTGGCAAAGAACATGGCAAAGGCTGCATTGAAGGAAGAGGCAACACGAAATGAAAAAGATGTTGATGATGACTACTTGGAAAAGTCTGTTGAACACGTTATTGAAAACCCTAATGCCTTGTCCACAGTTGATATTAAGGAATATGCCCAGGGTGTGCAAGTCCGTGGTCAAACCGAAAAATTCCACACATTAGCACTGATCAAATCAGAGCTCCAACATGGGTTTTGTGAGTGGCGTTACGAGTATGCAGATCCTAACTCAGATGAGGAGTTTTATATGTTGAGTGGGGAGAGTGAAGAGACATTGGCCCTGGGCCGGATTGTGCAAGCAAAGGTCAGAAAAGTACAGGAACATCGAGTGATGTGTGTGTTACCATCAGGGCTGCTGGGTTTCATCCAAGAAGAGGACCTCTCTGATGAACAAGAAGTAGTACCCAGTGACAAAATGGCCGAAGGGAGGACAGTGACATGCCGGATTAAAGATGTGAATAAGGAGAAATACATAGTAGACTTGACTTGCAAGTAAGGGCCCCAACACATGGATACATGGACATCTTATAAGTACATTTGAATACTTTGGCAACAACTTTGGGATTCAGTGCAGTCTTGATTTTATTGAACAGAGCTACAGAAACCTCGAAGTAAATGACCATGTGTATATTACTGATTCTTAGATCTGTGTACATATGATCTTCCAGTATGGCTGAAGAACTGCTGGACAGAGGACCAACAATGAAGCATTTTTGTGGCTTTATGTAGTACAATGAGCAATGTTGTTTTTATTCATCAAATTTATCTCTTGATTGCAGGGATAGTGACATGAAGGGAGATTTCTGGGTCAATCATCAACAACGCGATCCTTTCTACTCAGAAGACAAAAGTTTCATGCGCCTACAATATGAGAAGGCCCGCATGAAGAAAGACGAGGAGAAGAAGAAGGCATTCAAACCTCGAATGATTGTTCACCCACAGTTCCAGAATTTTTCTTTGGATGATGCAATCAAGGTTGTTTTCTAAACTTTGGTCCAGTAACTGTGCAGAGACTGGTCCACTGTTAGTAGAAGTGGTCTGTTCTTCATCCTTCTGCTCTTTTATTTCTTACCTTTGGGACAAACAATGGCTTAAAACAGGGAACCTAGTTTCCACCCTGACCTGAGGTTGGTGTATTCTCAAGTTAGAAATCTTATTAGCTTGTTGTATGCAATTGATTGATGTTTTGTGTGGGATCAACTTTGATCTCGACAATAATGGTCTAAAGCTTTTGAGACATAGTTGAATTTGGGATGACTCAGGTCAGAAAGCTCCTATATCTTTCTTAGAATGTTTTGCAGGCTTTGATGGAACTCATATCCAAATATCAATGCCGGGGTGCAGGCTTTGGAGGATAAGGATGTTGGTGAGGTCATAATTCGTCCCAGTATCAAGGGCCCAACACACTTGTCAATGACCCTGAAAATAAGTGATAGTGTTTACAACAACATTGATATTCTTGAAGGTGGGAAAGAAAGCCGGGACTTGACCAGCTTTCTCAGCCTTGGCAAAACTCTTACAGTCGATGGTGAAACATTTGAAGGTCTTGATGAGGTTTGAACTGCATGACACTCAGCTCCCACTCTTAAAACTAAGCAAATGAAGTCATGATCTCCTTGCATGTAATGGGTTTCAGAAATTTTGATTGCAATACCAACTTATTGCAAATATGGTTTGTGTATGCAGGTAATCACCGGGTATGTAGACCCAGTTGTGAGTTTATTGCGGGCATTGATCCAGTACCGGAAGTTCAAGCATGGGTTCAAGGTGGACATTGATGACACATTACGATCTGAGAAGGCAGAAAATCCCAAACGTATACCTTACTATTTCTCTATAGCTCATGAGCATCCTGGTGCCTTCATGCTATCATACATCCGTCGTATTAATCCCCAGCATGAGTATATTTCAATCTCTCCTAAGGGCTTTCGATTCCGCAAAAAGAATTTTGAGAGCATCGACAAGCTAGTAACTTACTTCCAGGAGCATTTTCATGATCCAGTTCCAGAGGCATCCCCAAGAGGGTTACTTGCAACCCCCAAATTTGGCTATGATAATAGAAACAAGTGGGATCATGGAGGGGACTCAAGTACTGGTAGAGGCGGACAGGGTCGGAGTAGGGGTGATCGTGGACGTGGACGGGGACGCGGACGCGGACGTGGACGTGGTCAAGAGTATGGCTATGGGAACGGAAGAGGCTCTGGGCGTGGTAAAGAAAGTTGGGGCAGTGCACGGTCCTCTCAAGGGGGTGGTTGGGATAATCGGGATAAGGATGCAGAGACAACAACTTCAGGAGGGCCTGCTTGGGATAAGGATGCAGGGACAACTTCAGAATGGGCTGCTTGGGAGAAGGATGCAGGGATAACAACTTCAGGAGGGGCTGCTTGGGGTAAGGATGAAGGGAAAACTTCAGGAGGGGCTGCTTGGGATAAGGACAAAGGGACAACTTCAGGAGGGGCTGCTTGGGGTAAGGATGAAGGGACTACTTCAGAAGGGGCTGCTTGGGATAGGGATGAAGGGACAACTTCAGGAGGGGCTGCTTGGGATAATGATACTGGAACTAAGGATTCAGGAGGGGGTGGCTGGGAGGAGGTTGTTGCAGGTGGAGCTTCCTCAGGGGGTGACAACTGGGATAAGTTGATAACCACAAGCAACAATACAGAGGTGGCTAGGAGTGGATGGAAAAGTGGCACTGGAGCTGAGTGGAATAAACCAGTTGCTCCTTCCAGTGGTGGTTGGGAGGACGGGTCAGGAGGGAGTGGACATTGGGGAGCAGGGTGGAATCAAGGACATGATGGTGGAGGTGGAAACCAAGGAGACCTGGATAAAGGAGGCAGCCAGGCTCAAGTGAAGTCCAATGACAATAACTGGGGTCAGGTTGTTGCATCCTCAACACATGCACATGATGGCTGGAATGAGGTTGCTGCTAATCCAGTGCATGATGAGGATGTTGGGGGTAACCAGGGAAGCTCTGGACGATCTGGTGATTATGCATCTGAAGCTCAGGAGCAGAACCCTGCTGCAGGTACATATGGGATCTCAGTGGAACTGGGAGTAAGGTTGGATTCTCTTGAGTGCAGATGGTTAGGTTTCTTCCTTACATGGGAGCTTGCTGTGGTTGAGGGGGGATGTGTGCCCATACTCTATATAATGAGTTATGCATGAATTGGTGTGTTTACTGTCTAACCCACACAGAGGTTTGTGGTAGCAGACTGATAGATCTGAGGAGATTCTCTGTATCTCATATGGCAGGTGATATCAACTGGCAGTCTTTGAAAGCAGACACTTCTAGTGGTGACTGGGGTGCCCTGTCGAAAGTGGACACTTCTGGTGGTGACTGGGGTGCCCTGGAACCTGCTGCTCTTGTTGTGTCTAGGGACAAGAATGAGCTGCCAGCACCTGGCAGCAGTGGAGGCTGGAATAAAGACAAGGGTTCAGAACCTGACTGGGATTCAAAAGTCCAGCCACCTGCTTCAACTGGTGTTGATGGCTGGGACAAAGAAGTTGAGGAACCTCCTAAGAAAACAGGTTTGAGTTCTGGCTGGGATGCACCTGCAGAGTCAAGTGAAGGGGCTGGTTGGGGGGCATTCTCAGCTGATGGGGGTGGACAAGACAAAGCATCTGAAGGATGGGATCAGTTGGATTCAACTCCAGGTATTGCTGCATATGCACCCTGCTATCTTTGTGGGACGTCAGTGTGAGATCCTATATAACTGCAGTAGTATTATGCTTCCTTTGCTTCTTCCTGTTTTCACTTTGGTTATAGATCTGATGGCTTCTTGCCTAGTTCCAAATTGCAACAGGACCTGCCTGTTTTTGTAAATTTGAGGTGAGCAATCAATTCAAATCGGTCTACATTGGACAGTGCCACCCTTGGCCGAGACTGTTTCTTAAACTCTTAGCTTAATGTGGATTTGCAGGGGGAGGTTGGGAGCAGCAAGGAAGAGGGGGACAACGAGGTTGGGAGCCAGGAAGTGGGCGAAGGGGACATGGTGATCAGTATGGTGCCAATGGATGGGGAAGGCGAACTCCTCCACAACCAGTGCCTCCCAGCCCTGGCTGCTAATCCAAGTACATTTTCTTTTGTCTAGCAAGAAGTAGAACCACTGGCAAATTACACTGCTCCCTCTAACTGCTTAGCGGAAAGCATAGTAAATTCCTTTACACTAACAGAAGGTGACATAGTTCCTTAACTGAAAGAGAGAAAACTACATATGTAGTTCCTTAACTGCAAGCAAGAAGAGGGCTACATATGTAGTTCCATAACCAAAAGACAGAAGGCAGCTACATACATAGTTCCTTAAACCAAAAGAGAGAAGAAGGCTACACACTTACTTGCTATGTACATAGTTCCATGACCGAAAGACAGAAGAAGGCTACCGAAATGTAGTTCCCTCTTCAGTGAAGGAGGCATCATATCATGTCCATCCTAAAATTCGAACATTACTTTTGGGGTTATGTATTTGGTTTTTTTTTCTGTTTTCTATTTATTTTTTTGGTTGCAACTGCAAGGAAGGAATTCTACTATATGTATGAGCCAAAGAAGAAGTCAAGTTTCAATGATGCGATTCGGTAGTTGTTTTAGCAGGTTAACACAAATTGTTAGTGCAAATTATAATGCTTCTGTAGTCATAGTATATGTATATACATATGTGATAGATATGTAGACATGTATGTGGCCAGAAACACAATGAACAATGTTAGTGTTTCCTTTTGTTGTCTTCTTGTTGGCTCTGCTTGTAAAGAGAGAGAGAGAGAGGGTATGAATGGTAAGTGGTCACAAACCAGTTTTCTGTTGGGTTCCAGTTCCCTAGCACTAACCATGGTTGTTAGCTCAGTTGGCTTTTATTCTACCTACCTACTAACAACCGACAAGCAGGTTATTAGTAGGTAGGTAGTAAAACAGCCCTTAGCTATGTATAAACCATCTACTTACCTAGAAGTTGCCTATTTTCCTACCTATCTGCCTACATATAAGACCTATTTCCTACAGAATTGGTTTCCAAGATGAAACCAAATTATTAATGAATGCAGCTGAGGTTCATCCACCAACTGAGTGAACAATGGACATCCAGTGGATGGTGTGCTGGTGGGTGCTGGTTCACTGTGGCCAGTGTGAACAGGATTTATGTAAACTGTTCTGAGTATGAGCCCAGGACCCCCTTACAACTAGTAGAGCTTAATTATGAAGAAACTATTTTTAATTTTAAACTAATTTTTAGTGACATAAATTGCTTAAAGTATTCATAAACACAGGAGCGTTCTTTCTACCACCAGGGTCTATTTACTTACCTACTTAGGGGGTTTTTTTACCTACCTATTTAGAAGGTCTACCTAGCTACCTAAGGGGTCTACTTACTTAGGTTGTCTACCCTAAGAGTTTACCTACTTACTTAGGGTCTCTACCTACCTACCTACCTACTTGCTTACCTAGATTGCCTACCCTCCTACTTAAGCCCCCCACCTTTCCTACCAACTTATTTGCCTAACTTACTCTTGAACTAAGGCCCCCATCCTACCTACCAACCTACTTGCCTACTTAGGCTAAGGCTACCTACATTCCTACCTGGGTCCTCACCCAACCTTACCTATTTTCTTATTTAGACTACCTACCTATCTACTAGGCTACATAGGATACCTATCTATTTACTTACTATTTATTTAGGCTACCTACCTACCCATCTAACTACCCAACCATTAGGCTGCCTACCCACCTAGGTTACCTACTTAGGCTTAAACTAGCTACCTAAATCACGTAGTACCCACTTACAGTACTTATTTATTTAGGCTTCTTATTATGTGTGATGATGAAACCTTACCAATCAAAAAAAACCAAAGCCCCCAAAAAAATCAAGGAAAGAAATGGAAGGACCCATGTCCAAGAAGATAAAAGATCCAACTATGAGACAAACCACAAGGGGAACATTAAGTTTTTGAACCCATTTCTATTGCAATAAGCATATCAAATAAGGAAAGGGGAGGACCTTCTAAAAGAATGCCTAGCCTAGAAAAACCTTCACTTATTGCAATAGCATGTTTTCAAAATAAGGACCACCTACAAACAACGTAACACCACTAATATCCTTTGCTTATAAAATGTGCACAAAATTGAAAGAGGAGGGCCTCCATTGCACTTCATTCCCCATCCCCTATTGGCACATTAATGAAAAACTCATTCATCTATTGGTGTAAACATTTGAAAACCTCTATCATTAGAAGGAAAAACATGTCCATTGGGAATCAATTGTGATAAAAACCATCCTTTGCATGAACCATAATTATCATGGCAACCCCATAAGAAAAAACAACCTGTGAAACCAAATCAACTCAAGTGGGGTTGGCAATGACATCTACCAATATGCAAACATCATTAACTAATAACAAAATGTTAATTTAACGACATACAAATTGTACGGCAAGGGGGGAAGGACATGGGTTTACTTTCACAAAACATGAAATTCCACATCTTGCAATGGCTGAAACAAATCTTGCACAACAACATGCAAGGTCATCTTTTCCCCACCATGTGTGTAACGAAGAAAATGGGCCTACCAATTGAACCTATATCCCATGGCCAACCATGGTAACTACAAATCCCAATTTTGAGTGTGGCATTTCTAGATGCCATACTTCCGCAATCCTTGCTTCATCGTCTACATCATTCATTCGGCTAACCCATTAGCCTCAGGATGATCTCATGAAGTAGTTCGATGATCTATTAATGCCTTCTCACACAAATCCTGAAAATCCTTTTGGAATTTCATGTTTTAGTTGGTGAGAACCTCGGTTGGAATACCAAACATTTTGTCTATAAATGCATATGCAACTCCTTCATTGTTGTAATTTAACAATGGCACCAACTCCAACCACTTGGAGAAATGTTTGATCATAACCATAACATATTGGTTATGTTGAAGTGTCAAATTCAATGGGTTGACAAAATCCAAGGTCCATCAATAACCTAGCCCCATAATTGGTAGGGGTTGTAGCTGGGGTGTTGGTGTGTTGAATGATGCTCGTATTCAATCACACACCACACATCAAAAAACAAATTGTTAAACTTGTAGTTGCATCCCATGCCACCATCATTGTGCCTAAAGCAAATTATAGGTCCATTAGACCAAAATGGCCCAACTTTTCATGAGCATGTCGTACAAGGCCCTCACGTTATTCTAGGCATGGTACTACATGTACTCACCCATTTTTCCACACACGTAATAAGGAATTATTTTTGCATCAAAAATGCTTCACCCTGTGGAAAACCTGATCCCACTCCTTGGGTGTCAATCCCACTAGAACTTCACAGGCATGTAGGTATGCCATAACATGTAAATCTAAATGGATGTCCAAAGCACCATTGCATTTTGGTTCATCATCATCATTGTGGGAACTCCCATTACCCATGTTGCCTTGGGGTACATCCTCAAAACATCCCAACAAAGTACATAGATATGAAAAGGCATGCCATCCCGGTACTACCTCCAAATCCACCTCTCCATGCCACCTCGCATCGATGATATCCTCCTCGTTGGAACTTGGGTTCCGATTCAACCCATGGGCATCTTGATTAACCCTATCAGCCATGTGAATAATATCGAAATCATACTCTAATAAAATAAGCGCCCACGTGGCCAACCTACTTGTGAATCGATCTAACTCCATCAAAAACTTCAAGGGCTAGTGAATGGTAACCAAAGTAAATGGGTTGCAATATAGATAACACCAGAAAAAAAGAAACCACCCAAGCAACAACGAGGCACTCCCCCTCATCTAAGTTTTGTTTCTATTTTATTGGTAGACCAACTAATATATGCCACCACCAACTCTTGACCATTGTCATTTAGTTAAATAAGCATAGTTCCCAACCTTAAGGTACTCCAATGAACATGCAATTGAAAAGGTTGTCCTTAAATGGGTCATCTCAAGATGGGGGGCTAAAGGAAAATTGGGCCTTCAATTCCTAAAATGCCTATTTTTACTCTTCACCCCAAACATACTTTTGGTCGATCTGCGTCAACCTGGTCAAAGGTTTAACAATGTTGTTAAAACCCTTGACACACTTATGGTAATAATTACACAAGCTTAGGAAGGCTCGTAACCAGCTAACATTTGTTAAGTAGGGCATCTGTGAAATGGCTTCAACCTTGGCCTTTGTAACCCCAATACACTTGGATAAACCACGTGACTCAAGTATTCCACCTATGTCTAGAAAAACTAGCACTTGCTTATGAAACTTAAGGTTATGATATTTAAATCTTTCAAATACCTCTTGCATATGATGCCTCTGATCCTCTGATGTCGAACTAAAGATGATAATGTCATCAATGTAACATTTGGCAAAACAGGCAAAACAAAGTCTTGCCAACACCCAATCCATCCTTCTAAAATTTTACATGGGCATTCTTCAAATCAAATGGCAAAATCGCCATTGGTACAGACAATTTTCCCCATGATGATTAATTCCCCAAAATGTCATATTGACCTTGTCACCTTCCTTTAATGGCAACTGATGGTAACTAAACCTCAAGTCTAAGGTACTGAAAAACTTGGCCTAACTAAGGGCATAAAAGATCTCCTTTAGTTGTTATGGACCGGCTACAAACAAGTGGAGAATTTGTTATGCACCGGCTACAAACAAGTGGAAAATTACAAGACAAGACAAGACAAGATATGACAATACTAGAGAATTGAGAGTTTTATTGATCCATCAACTGGTGTTGGTCTGCTGGAGGGCTGTTCCCCATACTATCTCCTTTTATAACCCTGAACCATACTAGTCCCAAAATATCCTAGGCCATGATATTTGACAGCACTACTAGTCCCAAAATATCCTAACCATACTAATCCCAAAATATCCTAAGCCAAAAGTATTTTAGGCCATGACATTATCCCCTCCTCAAGCGACATCTTCCAGATGGAGCCGGTTTGTTAGGATACCGTTGGTGAAATCGATTAACTAAGTTTTGGGCATGAACTAGGTTTCCAACAAGCTCCCAAGTAGCTTCAAAAGGAGGATAACCTCGCCAAAAGACAAGGTACAAGAGCTTTCCATGAATCTTCTTGGAGTCCAGGACCTCCTGAACTTCAAACTCTTCTTGGCCTTCAATTTCGACTGGAGCTGGGGGTTCTCGATGACGTTTTGGGATCGGGTTTTCATGATAGGGCTCAAGCAAGGAGACATGGAAAACATTGTGGATTTTGAACTGGGGTGGAAGCTCCAATTGGCAAGCCACTAGACCAACAAATTTGGCGATTTTGAAAGGTCGAAGGCGCTTGTAATCTAACTTGGCACATGGGCGAGTGGTAGCAATGTTTTTTCTAAGAAGCCAGACCTTGTCTCCAACCTTGAAGTTTGGATGGTCCTTGCGTCGACGGTCTGCTTGCTTCTTTTGCCACTATTGTGTCAGCTTGAGTTCTGCCATAAGGTTCTGTTGAACCTGTCCAAGCCTATGGCCCTTTCTTCAGTCGAGGGGTTTACGGAGTCCCCAAGAATTTCAAGGCTGAACCTGGGATGAAAACCGTAATTGGCAAAGAATGGACTAATCCCGGTCGATGCATGCGTTGTGTTGTTATAAGCAAACTCTGCTTGAGATAGTAGGGCTAGCCAGTCGTCCTGTTGGTAGTTCACAATGCAACGAAGGTATTGTTCGAGTGTCTAGTTTGTCCATTCGGTTTGTCCATCTGTCTCAGGGTGGAAAGTTGAAGATAGCCGAATGTCAACTCTAAGAAGCTCGAATAGGCGACGCCAGAACTTGGATGCAAACTGAGGACCTCTGTCGAACACAATTTCCTCGGGGAGTCCATGCAGTCAGACGATCCCGTCCAGAATTAACTGAGTTGTTTCTAATGCCGTGATTAACTTGGAACAAGGGGTGAAATGGGCCATTTTGGAAAGTCAATCGACCACAACCAGTATTGAATTCTTGGTTCTGACAGTAGGGAGGTTTGTGATGAAGTCCATTGCAATAGATCCCTAAGGTCGGCTAGGAATCGGTAGGGGCTGTAAGAGTCCAAACAGGCGATGCCTGAGAGCCTTGGATCGAGCACATGTATCACAACACTTGACATACTCCCATACCAGTTTGTTCATTTTGGGCCACCAATAATTCCTTGACACTAGTTCGTGAGTCCGTGCCATTCCAAAGTGACCGACCAAGGTGTTGTCGTGGCATTCTCTAAGGATTTTTAGGCGTATAGGTCCTTCGGGTACATAAATCAAATTATTTCAAAGGAGAAGTTCGTCTTGCTGCTCAAACTGATCCAGATCATCACGATTTGGGTTCCTTGGTCGTTCCTGGAGTTCCTTCTTGATGTTGGTAGCCCAGGTGTCTTCCTTAGTTGCCATCTTGATGTCCTTGACAAGGTATGAGTCTGGGAGGGTGCTGATTGTTGCTGCAACTCGAAATTACTCGAGGTTGAGTAAAGTCTGGTTCTACTAGCCGTAGGCCTCATCCCCCGTTCAAAGTTCATATTCTGAACGGCGAGATAGCGCGTCAGCTTTCCCTTGTTGGGTGCCGGGTTGATACTGAATCTCAAAGTCAAAATCAGCTAAGAAGATAAACCAACGTGCCTGGTGACGATTCAAGGTCCGAGTAGTTGTGAAATAGAGGAGATTCTTGTGATCTGTCAGAACTTGGACTCGATGTTGAGCTCCGGCAAGATACGGTCTCCATTACTCGAATGCCATGATGATTGCCAGGAGTTCCTTATTGTAGACCTGGTAGTTGATTTCGGCACTGGTTAGCTTCCGTGAATAGAAAGCAACTGGATGAAGCAACACATCTATTCCAAATTGGGATAGAATAGCTCCCAAGGCAAAATCTGAAGCGTCCGTTTCCACAATGAATGGCTTGGCAGGGTCGAGATGTATCAGGATGGGTGCAGAGGTGAATGCCATCTTGAGAGTATCAAAAGCAGCCTGGGCCGTTGGATTCCACAAGAAAGGCTTGTCTTTGCAAGTCAGGGTTGTTAACGGTGTTGTGATCTTGGAGTAGCCTTTGATAAACCGACGATAGAAGTCGGCAAACCCCAGGAAGCGTTGAACGTCCTTGACCGAGGATGGAGTAGCCCAACACTGGATGGTCTCGACCTTTGACTTGTCCATGAAAATGCCATTTGGAGAGATCACGTAACCGAAGAACGCCACTGAAGATTTGTCGAATTCACATTTTTCCAGCTTGGCGTATAAGCCATGCTCTCGGAGCGTCGCAAGCACCAATCGTACATGTTTGTCGTGGTTTTCCTAGTCCTTAGAAAAGATTAAAATGTCATCCAAATAGACCACGACAAATTCGTCCATGTACTCTCGGAAGATATCATTCATCAAATGTTGAAAGATTACGGGTGCATTAGTGAGGCCGAAGGGCATGATCGTGTATTCGAAGTGGCCGTAGCGTGTGCGGAAGGTTATCTTCCATTCATCACCGGGGCGAATCTTGAGTAAGTTGTAGGCTCCACGAAGGTCAAGCTTGGTGAAGATCTTCCCAGTACGTAGCCAATCCAAGAGGCCTGAAATCAAGGGCAAGGGATATCGATTCTTTTTGGTTATCTTGTTGAGTCCACGATAATCCACACAAAGTCGAAGGGAGCCATCCTTCTTCTTGACAAACAGAATTGGGGCGCCGGCTAGAGACTTGGAATGCTGAACGAACCCCTTAGCAAGGTTTTCAGTAAGGTAATCACCCAGGGCTTGGAGTTCCGGTTCCGATAGGCCATAGATAGGACCAAAGGGTGGTGAGTGTCCTTCTTCTAGATCAATCAGGCAGTCATATGGACGATGGGTGGGGAGTTGATCAGCATTATTCTTTTCAAAAACATCAACAAAGTCCTTGTATTTCTCGGGAAGTTTGACAGGTGTTGGTTCTGGTTGGGGGTTTTTGTTGTTGGTTGGGTTGACATGGATCGCGAAGACTTGAAGATTCTTAGCAGCCCGATAGAAAGGGATAGCTCCATCAACGAAGATCCGGACAGGGTTGGTTTTCTGGGCAGAATTCTTGACAAGATTCTTGGCAGGACAAGGTTTAGTTCTGGCCACCGGGGGGTTCTTGACTGCAGGACTTTACATAACAGACTTGAGAAAAACTAGAATTGGTTCCGACCCTCTTTGGGTTCTTGACCACATGGTTCTTGGCAGGACTAGGCAAAGTGTTTGTCTGAGCTTGGGGTTTTTGAGAGGTGCACCGTTGTGCGCTAAAGGTGAAGGTTCTAGATCGCCAATCATTGATAGGGTTGTGCGCTTCTAGCCAAGGTAGACCAAGGATGATGGGATGGTGAGGGGTGGAAATGATGTTGAAAACAATCTTCTTCGTGTGCTTGCCGATATAGAGTTCTAGAGGGGTTGTCTCGTGTGTGATTGCACCAGAAGCAATGGTTCTCCCATTAATAACCTCTACCGGAATAGGGGTTGACTTCTTGACCACATGGATGTTGTGTTGGGCGACAAATGTTTGGTCGATGAAAGAAGAGGTGGCGCCAGAGTCCACCAATGCTGACACTTGTGGTATGTCTTCTAGAATACGAATGATGTCCACATACTGAGTGAAACTGGGACTGGGACCAACAGCGGAACAGGAGCCTTTGCAAAGGTGGTGTTGGGTGAGATCTAGTCGCACCGTGAGCTGCTCTGCCTATAAAGCTTGTTGCAAGGTCGTTAAAGATCTGCTCCCAGTGGTGAAAGCCACATTTAGTAGTAAGATCTCGTCGATTGCTTTCCCTGCATGCTCGTCGTGTGAGCTTTCATGCCCGCAGGGCGGAACCACTGCTGCAATGCATCAAGCAGTTCCATGTTGTAGTAGACAGTGAGTTGTCTGCGATTTGTCTCAAGGCCTTCGTCATTGTTCTCGTTGCAGTGGAGAGTTATGGACATGATCCAGCATCCTCGTGGGTGCGTTGCGGCGCCGACGTCGCTTGTGATGTAGGCGTCTTTTAGTCTTGGAAATTTTGGACTATGTTATGCGCCAAGGTGCCACTCATATCTTGCATGGTCTGGAGGGTGATGGTTGCTGCTGTTGCGATGCGATTCTCACCGTGTTGTTGTTCGTAGACTTGTTTCGTCGTATGTCGCCAGGATCTACTACCACACACTTGTGTCTGTCACTGCAAGGAGACAACTGCTTTGACGTAGTCAACATCCTCCTCCATCTTCGTGTTTCTCTCTCTCGAATCATCAGTTTCTTTGCTTGTACTGAAGGTCTTCTTTAGTGACAGCAGAAAGTTCTTGATCTGGCGTTGGATCCAGATGCACTAGATTGTATTCTCATGCTCGGTTCCTTTGTGTTCTTCTAGCTTGCTAGTTGTTTGCTGTTCAAGAAAGATAAAGTTTCCTAACTGGCTATCTTCCTTGCAACAAGGGATTTATTCCATACTTGAACATGTTTGCTGTGACTGTTTTGCAGTACCAAATTTGCTGCTGCTGCCGATGTTCCTCCTCCTCCTCTTCCTCCTCTGTTCGAGTCCCTAATTTGTTTGTTTGTGTGTGCGCGTATGTGTGTTGTGTCTGGCGGAAGAACCTCTAAGTTGGTTAAGTCTGAGGTTTTGGACTCTCAAGCCCCAAGCTCTTTGTTTTTCCATGCGTCTGTCACAGTTCCCTTCTTCGAACTGTGACAAACAGCACTTCATCATCCTTGAACTTGCTTGCTTGCTCATTAGTCCTTTGTGGTGATCCTTTTTGTGAGCTGAGTGATTTTTGTTTCTGATTTTCCACAAACACAAAATAATTCTCTCTTTGTTTCTGATGTTGTTTGATGTGTATTCCTTCCTGTAGGAGGGAGATTGAACACTCACCATTGGGACTACACCTTTTCAAGCGGGGAATGCAAACCACCGTTCACCAGAATACTATTTTGCTAAGTGAGTGTCAAGGAAGGAGAAGATCATTGTCGATAAGTTTTGAAACTGTGTCAATTGTCTCTTCCATCAACCAGCTGATGTGAAGAAGCTGCCAAAAGGGTGTGGCACCACTGGAGGTGGCATTGCCAAACGAGGTTTTCTATTCATTTCACAAGGATGAGATATCGGCTGCCTTGCTCTTGTATCCGTGTAAGGTCACTTTTTTGTGCAAGGATATCGAGCTTCCTCCCTCTGGTGTTTCCTCATTCATTTGTCGCTAGGTTTATAATACCACTAGCAAGTGTCTTTGGTGGATCACGACTTGCAGCTACACTGATGTAAGCTTTTTTTCGGTTTTTCACAACACCTTATATTAGAGCTGAGGTTTGTGATGATCAAGAGATTTAGTGACGATCTTCAGAAAAAAAACGGATCTAAGGGTTTCTCCACCTCCTCTTTTATTTTTGATCCCGAAGTCCTTATTACTCTGGTTGTTGGGTGCTCTGTTTTGTTCACTTCTTTGATCTGTGAATGTTGTAAAATCTGTGTGTTGCCCTTCTGCTTAGCTGGCAGATGCATCGGAAGAACTCTGTTTGTCAGAAAGATTGGTAGTAATGTTGTGAATTTTCCACTGTGATTTTGCTCTCAGGTGCATCAATAAAAGGTAGATCTGCTGTTGGATAGGACGAAGCTGGAGATGCAGGCAGCTGTGCAGTCAGGAGGCCCCTCACCAAGAGCTTTAACTCGACTTATCTCTTCTTTTCAACAACAACTGAAAGGTATTGGTAGTGTGGACAGTGTGCAGAATGTTCTATACTCTTTGTACGCAAAACAAACTTTGCAAAGTAAAAAAATGTTTTATTTCATTTGAGGGAATAAAAAACACCCTTAATATATGTGTAATTAAAAACATATATCATGACCTTCCAAGCACCCAAGGCTTATCCTCTAAACACATAATCTAGTTTGCAGAACTATCATGCACACAATGGGAAACTAAGACATCATCACACCTTTTCACATGTACTAAAAGTCTTTGCTCACCTTGTAACCATGGGTAACAATTCAATTGTCCCTACACTAGTTATCTTCAAAATCCTTTGCTTCCATGTGTACCTTCACTAAAAAACCACCATGCAACACAAGGAAATTTTCCTCATTATGCCAATTGGTTCAAATTTTTAAATAGAAAAATTTGAAATTTGAATAGTTTACACCATTTATGTTAAGTGCCAAAAAAATTATCAATTTCAACATCAAGAAAATTCTAGTTGTCAATTAAGTTCTCAAAATCAACATCAAAAAAATTTAGAATGTCAATCAGGTTATGAATTTTTTATATAATAATTGACACGAAGAAGGGATTAAAACCCAAAGTACTAAATTTGTAAAATTTACAAGTTTGATGAAATATTTCACATGAAAGCTCGCCCAAATTTAAGCCAACACTAAAGATTAAAAACCCAGTGAGACGTTAAATGTGATGCAATATGGTAGATTTTAACATGCAACAATATTCAAACACGGTTTATTGACCGTATTCACGTAGTTTCTTAAGGGGTTGTACAAGGTATTATCAAAGGCAAAAAATAGGGTCCAAAGCGACAATTTTGAATTTTTTGAGAAACATATAAACATTTTGAAAAACAATAAATTTTCGAAAGGATAAACAAGGTTGACAATGGTACATTTGGAAAGTATGAAAATGCTTTAAAATGATAAAATTTATTGAAAGAATAAAACAGGGTTGAAAGTGGTTGATGTTAGTAATGCAAATGTGGTTGAAACCTATATAGTTTTAGAAGTATAAAAACAGGAATTTTTATAAATATAGATGCCATTTATGTTATATTTAGGTTAAATTCGGTTAAGCTTGGGCAATTATAGACTTTCTTGCATTGTTCTTCTCTCTATGTGTATCTACTGCCTTCTTCTCGTTGTTTGCTGCAAAATGTTGCTGATATCTTCAGAGGTGGAAAGATTGGACACATTCTATGCAGTACCTCATGGTGGCTTCTAGGTCATTAAACTACATGATTTGAATGGAAGTTCAATTTCTGCAGTCCCTAAAGGTCAGACAGAGCTATGGTGGGAGTTCTTTTTGGATTGTTTGCAAATGGTGGGATCACAAATCAGAGAAGGTAACTGAACATCAATTTCATTGGAGAGTTCACCATGCCAATGGAGCTTCTGTTGTTTTTGCTTTCTCTTGGTTGCTATCCTACCTTGTTTCAAATTTGGCAGAAATTATTTTTAGGTCCTTTGCAGAAGGAGGGCATAGTAGTAATAGGTTGGAGAAGGTAGGTGAATGCAATTTGATCATGGAGAAGGTCAGTGAAGCTTTCTTCCATGTTCTTATTGAATACCATTTATGCCTTTGATGTTTACATGGCTGACCAGCTTGCTATTGATTTCTGGTTGCAGACAAATGATCAAGTGGGTCCGAATTTCAAACATAAGAAGACACAGGGAGCACTTTGGCTTGAGGACTAAGGAAACCCGCTATGTGTGGCAGCAGAGATGGCTACAATGGCAGCAGACAGTGCAATTGAACATTTTGGCATGGAATCAGAAGCTTACAAAATATTTGAAGGATGGGCAACCTAAGAAGGCAATGCGACTTTTCCAAGAAATGCAACTAGAAGGAATGAGTCCTGATGCATTCACTTTTGTCCAGGTGATTTAAGGCATGTGCTGGTTTTAGAACACTTGAAGATGACAGGCTTGTTCATGAACAGCACTGCCAAAGTGCTTGTGGTTTGATGTCTTTGTGGGGAGTAGCTTGGTGGACATGTATGCAAATGTGGGAGCATTGAGGATGCTTGGAGAGTGTTCAACAAGATGCCATCTTGAAATGGGTCACTTGGGACATGTGTGAAATGCATGCAAGGCAGAAGGTGCTGGAACTGTTTTGAACAAATGGGTGTGACACAAAAGTACACAACCAAGCTTTGTTACTCTTGTGCGGGTGCTGAATGCATCATGTGCCAAGCATCCTTGCACTTGAAGCAGGCTGGTGTGCAGGCATGAATAGACCATTAAAAGTGGATAGGATTCAAATATGTTTGTCTGGTCAGTTGCAAGTGCCGTTACTGATGCAGAATGCTTTCTGTGCCATACATAAAGTCCACTTGACAATTGGAGCACAAAAGCACCTCAGAAATCCAAAGCTCTAAGATTAGTTTACTCGCACCAACACCTTTGAGCACTAAGTGCAGAGGCTGAGAAAGGAGCCATGTGGAAGCATCATGGGGATGATGCATGGGTTATTTGGGGAGTTCTGGATGTTGCTCTGCCATTGCAGGAATTGGAAGACAAACCCCTTGGAGGTCAGAGAGAAAAATTGTGGTGTGATTTCTTTTTGGATCCTTTGCAGTGGCGGGATCACAGATCAAAGAAGGTAATTGAACATCAATCTTGTCAGAATTCGCATGTCAATGCAGCCATAGCTCTTGTTGGTGTTGATCTTGTTCGCTGTCTCTTGGTTGCTATCCTGCCATGGTAAAAACTTTGGCAGAAATCCTTTTCACATCCTTTTCACTATTGAGATAGTAGTGGTACAGGTTGGAGAAGGTAAGTAAATGCAATGCTCTGTGACAAAATTCTCTTGCTAATGGAAAAGGTTAGGACAGCTTAATTACTCTAAGCATTCAAAGAGGTTGTGAATCTGATGTCTTTGTGGGGTGTAGCTTGGTGGACATAAATGCAAAATGTGGGAGTCTCAAATATGCTTGGAGAGTGACATTCAACCAAATGTTATCTCGAGATGTGGTCTCATGGAGTACCATGATATTGGGACATGTGAAATGCAAGCAGGGGCAGAAGGCACTGGAAGTATTTCAATAAATGCAACAAGACAGTGTCTGACCAGACTCTGTTACTTTTGTGGGGGTGCAGAATGCATGTGCTAGCAAAGTTGCACTTGAAGAGGTTCATAAGGATATGATTGAAAGTGGTTGCGTGACTGATGTCTTTGTGGGGAATAGCTGGTTGACCTATATGTGTAAATGTAGTACAAACAGTTTATTCCCAGCTTATAACAGGCAGTCTGCACAACTTTGAAAATACTCCGGGCTGCTAAAACAATTGCTGAAATCATTTGGAATTTTTGTCCATTGTAGCAGGATTCTAGTGTTATTATGGCATGGTTAATTAGGTCATTAAGGAGACTGTGAAGTTGAAATCAGGTCACTCGCAGTAGTAAAATCACATGTTTGATGTGCTGTAATGGATGGCTACTACATCAGAGTTATTAGTGGGTGGAAGACCGCAGACCATCCATCAAGTTAACACCAGGTCTGCCTCAAACTTGCTAACTACTTCACAGGAATTGCCATTTTGATGTACACGGATGCCTAGGTGGGTTCCAGGCTAAATTCAAACTCTAGGTGAAATAGAAATTGAATGCGATTGGCAATTTTCCTTTTGGTGCTGAATCTACTGCCTGCCATCAAGTATATTGTCTATTGGCTTTGATTTGGTTCCTGGTGTGCAGTGAGTGTACACTATCTGGTCTTACCATCACCTAGTTTTCTTTTTCAGGTTAAACAATCAGATTCTAACCATGTAGATCCCATTTGTGCATTCCAGAGTGAAGACAAAAGGATAACTCACCCTGTGTGGAATGGTGGAATTAGGTTTCTTTCAGGTTTTGTGTCTTTATCTTTGTGGCATTCTAGTTCAAGTCAGAAGAAATCTTCTCATGCACTGGAATTGAATCATCTGGATGGACCTGTAGGTGTGCCACTAGCACAGCAACTACAAGAGTACAAGGTCAAGTTGTTTGGTGACGGTGCAGCAAATACTCCCATGCTAAATGCTCCAGGAGAGGTCACAATTGGGTTTGGTTACCCCACACACCCTCCTCAAGCAGATCTTCCCACATTTACATCACATCCAGTTTCAACTTCACTGACCTCTACACATCCTTTTGGCTGGAAGGAGTGAGCCTGCTGCCTGTGAGAATGTGAGAAAAGAACAGCCAGCTGCTAGGACAGCCATGGATGATAGCATGGACAGCACTTGATTCTTTTGAAATTTGGTGCATGCCAAATACCCGTGTAGAATAACAAGAGAATTCCCCCTTCCTCTCTGATCTTTGCAAACTGTGAGTTTGTTGAAATATCATGTGACAGAGTTCCATCTGAGTGGCTTTGGCAGTTAATAGTTTTGTATATTCTGCAAAGCAAGGTATTTATGCTTGTTTGTAGCAATTGGCAAATGATTTTGAGCCAGCATGGAGGATGTTGGTAGGGTGTTCAACAAGATGCCATCAAGTGATGTGGTCGATTGGAATTTCATTTTATTGGGAAATGCAAAATGTGGCCAAGGGCAGAAGGCACCAGAACTTTTTCAAAAAATGGAAAGGGAAGTTGTGCAACCAAGCTCTGCTACTTTTGTGCCCCAGGTGGTTACTGCATGGGCTGGCGTCATCACACTTGAAGAGGGCAGGTGCATTTATGAGGATATCTTTGAAAGTGGTTGAAATTCATGTCTTTGTGGTGAATAGCCTTTATGACATGTATGCAAAATGTGGGAGCATGATGGATGCTTTGAGAATCTTCAACAAGATGCCATCTTGAAATTTGGTGACTTGGACTGTTGTGATATTGAGAAATGTGAAGTGTGGCAAAGGGCAGTAGTCACCAGAACTTGTCAAATGCAACAGGAAGGTGTGCAACCAAACTCAGTTACTTTTGTGGGTTTGCTGAATGCATGGGCCAGTGTCATTGCACTTGAAGAGGGCAAGTGTGTTCATGAGCAGATCACTGAAAGTGGTCGCAAGTCTGATCTCTTTGTGGGGAATAGCATGCTTGACATGTATGCAAAATGTGGGAGCATGGAGGATGCTCAGAGAGTTTTCAAGTGATGCCATCTTGAGATGTGGTCACTTGGTCTGCCATGATTTTGGGAAATGTGAAATGTGGGCTACGACAGAAGCACTGGAACTATTTCAACAAATGCCATGTAGGACTTGCTGTGCAGCTAGACCCTGTTACTTTTGTCGGGGTACTGAATGCATCTGCCAGTGTAATTGC
Organism: Sphagnum contortum; assembly: GCA_963920785.1. Taxonomy (NCBI): domain Eukaryota; kingdom Viridiplantae; phylum Streptophyta; class Sphagnopsida; order Sphagnales; family Sphagnaceae; genus Sphagnum; species Sphagnum contortum. The sequence continues at coordinate 14,128,215 of OY987289.1, read as the reverse complement.
ACTTGATGAGGGTAGGTGTTCTCATGACCAGATCATTCAAGGTGGGTGTGATTGAAATGTCTTTGTGGGCAGTAGCTTAGTTGACATTTGTGCAAAATGTGGGAGCATGGAGGATGCTTGGAGAGTGTTCAACAAGATGCCCTTTGGAAATGTGGTTTCTTGGGCATGGTAAGGAAGGTCTTTAAACATTTTGGACAGATGTGTTAAGGTGTAGAGCCAAATGAAATCACTTTTGTTTGTCTTTTGTCAGCTTGTAGGCTTGCAGGTTTGGTGGATGAAGGCATGCACTACTATACTTCAATGATCACTATTTATATGATTTTGGCAAAATTAGAACATGACCCTGCATGGTTGACCTTGTTGGTGATGTCCATCTACAGTTTATATAATTTCTGCAAAATTAGAACATTACCCCTTCATGGTTCACCATGTCGGTGATGCTGGCCATCTACAGGAGGCAGAGAATATGATGGAGATGTAGTTTGTAAACCACAGGGCTGCATGGAGGGCTTTGTGTTAGGTGCTTTCAGTTCATTATAATGTGGAGATGGGAGAATTAATTGTTTAACAAGTTCTTGAATTGGAGCCTTGAATTGCGTGCTCATAAAACATGGGTGTCCTTGAAGATTGGGGATGGCTTCTCACTCAACCAGGTGCTGAAGCTGGTGAAGTTCAGATGGTATGTGTCCACTTTGTTAAGACCACTACACATCCAATGATGTTTGTGACTTTTGTCAAGTTCCCATCGCTCATCAGCTGTTTCCCTTTGCACATTTTTTGAGCAAAGTTTGCACCATAGCATGGATGAATGTGTGGCACATGTTACTATCTGCTGTCCTGAACTAAACTTTGTGTGGCAGGTGGATGATGAACTCATCCCTCCAGTGCCTTAAATAAAACACTAGATTATCTTCCAGACCTCCAAGTACAGTTTGAGTGACATGGAGATTGTTAGTGTGACTTGTGTATTGAATGGGAGGAGTCAAGAGATGGTTCATTTGATACCTGATGCTGCATAGCTCTTTCTTTCATTATAGAAAGGATGCATTCCTGTTTACTCAGTGCCAATGATGGAGAACATCAGAGAAGAGTTTGTCCCATGGAAAAGGGCGAGACCAAGCATGGCACATTAGTTATTTGGATATTACCAAAAGATTCAGGGTACCTGAAAATCACTGAGCATTTCTGCTTGAATAACATCAAGGCAGCTGACAATAGAGCCCATTTGCAAGACATATTTAACGTCTAGGGCTTCAATGTAATTGCATTGTCTTTTAGACACTTCACTGCAGTTCTCTATTGTACAGGACCTGATTCCAGTGGGCAAAAACTTCAACAACCCTTCCCCTCACCTTTGAGTACATGATCTTTGAAAGACAAAAGTGTGCTTGGTTTGCTGATTGAAATCAATTGCTGGGTAAATTCAACAGATGAAACTTCTGCTATCTCATTTCAGTGCCATACCATGATCAAGCATTCTTCTAGAATTGAATAATTCCCTAAGGAACCTCCAGCATAGAATCCTGTGACTGAACTTTCTATGTAAAGAACACTTGAGATCTTATCACACGATATAAAAAAACAAAAACTAGTAGGAACTGTGTTTGCATGAACAAGAAGATAGTGAAGAGAGAAAGTTATATTCTTACAAGCTTCTCTTGTCTCTGCCATAGCTCTTGTAAACTGCAACATCATCAGCCCTCTGAAACTTTGCATCCTGGCCTGTGTCTCTTTTCATTACCAAATTGGCAAATCTGCTGAGACCTAAAATGGTACAGAAAATCAGCGTACCAATAGAGGCAGCTGTTGGATCCAATTTTTGCAGAATTTGAAAGTCTTCTGGAACGTGTGTTGCAGACAAACAAAAGCACGACACATTCCGAGGGGCAACAGTATTCACTACTTCAAATGCACCAGAAATAGCACGGGGAAATATCACAAATGTAAAGAGATGCACAGGAAGCAAGTGATGGAATGTTATAAGTAAATTGTATAGCACTCACATCTTGTATGAATGATTGGGTGTCCCCACAACACAACACAATCCCCCTAGCAAACAGTAGGAACATCGTGGTGATGCTCCAGCTTTTTAGCGTGCCAGGGTTTTGGAGGTTTTAGGGTCACCGTTAGCAGCTGAATCCTCCAGATGACGTCCAATCCGGGGTTTAGGGTTTTCGTGCCCCGGTGGGAGAGAGATTGCATTGGGGTCAATTTCGGACGCTCCAAAGGAAACTGCATTCGGGTCTACTTGTGATGCTCTTGGCTTGCGAGGTGCTAGAGAGAGAGCAATTACCAGTGTTTTCTGCGAAGCTGCAATGTCTCTATCGACAATGCAGCAAGTGCAATTGTCATATGCAAGGTCTGGCTCTTTGCTTGACCACAAAAGTCGCAGTAGCAGCAGCTCCACCACCACATGGAGAAGACGGAGGTCGACCAGGAGGAGTTTGCGGCTACGCGTCTGTGTGCACCCGCAATTCGACTTTACCCATCGACAACTTTTGCAGTACACCGCACTTCTTCCCAAAGCACACGGGATAGAAACACAGGCGGCACTCAGAGATAAAGGCAATTGTAAGCTTTCTTGTGTTATTCCTTGCTGTGTGTCTGTCTACTGTCTTCTTCTCACAGTTTGTGTGGCTGGCTTATTTGCCGAAAGATTTTGACCTGAAAAAAGTCGGAATCAAATCGAAAAATTGGACACCTTCTGTGCAAGACGCAGAACCTCATGGTGGCTTCTATGAGATCAAACTATATGATTTGAAAAAAAAAATTCTGCTGTTCCTGTAGGTCAGAGAGAGAAACGGTGGCAGGAGTTCTTTCTGGATCCATCGCAATGGTGGGATCACAGACCAGAGAAGGTAACTGAGCATCAATCCTGTCAGAATTCACCTGTCTTGTTGATGTCAATCTTGCTGCTCTATCTTGGTTGCTATCCTGCCATGGTCTAAACATTTGCAGAAGTTCTTTCAGATCCTTTGCACTTGAGGGAAGTAGTGATAGGCGAAGGTAAGTAGATGCAATATGTTGATGGAGAAGGTCAGTGCGGCTTTCTCTGTTCTTATGATAACATTTATGCCTGGGATGTGGAGAATGCATGGCTGATCAGCTTGACATGGATCTTTGTTGTAGACAAATGAAAGGTACCCGGATTTCAGACATAAGAAGACAGGGAAAGCACTCTGGCTTGATGACCAACAAAACCTGCCATGGGTGGCAGCAGAGATGGCTGCAATGGCACCAGGCATTGTGCAATTGCACCCTTTTGCATGGAATCAGAAGCTTTCAAAATACGTGAAGGATGGGCAACTTGAGAAGGCGATGCAGCTTTTCCAACAAATGCAACGAGAAGGAACAACTCCTGACAAATTCACTTTTATTCAGGCAATTAAGGCATGTGCCCGTTTAGGAGCACTTCAAGATGGCAGGCTTGTTCATCAACAACTCATTCAAAGTGGTTGTGAGTCTGATGTCTTTGTGGGCAGTAGCTTGGTTGACATGTATGCGAAATGTGGGAGCATCGAGGATGCTCGGAGAGTGTTCAATAAGATGCCATCTCAAGATGTGGTCACTTGGAATGCCATGATTTTGGGACATGTGAAATGTGGCCAAGGGCAGAAGGCACTGGAACTCTTTCGACAAATGCAACAGGAAGGTGTGCAGCCAAACTATGTTACTTTTCTGGGGGTGCTTAATGCATGTGCCAGTGTGATTGCACTTGAAGAGGGCAGGCGTGTTCATCAACAGATCATTCAAAGTGGTCTGGAGTCAGATGTCTTTGTGGGGAGTAGCTTGGTTGACATGTATGCAAAATGTGGGAGCATTGAGGATGCTTGCAGAGTGTTCCACAAGATGCCATCTCGAAATGTGGTCACTTGGAGTGCCATGGTATTGGGACATGTGAAATGTGGCCAAGGGCAGAAGGCACTGGAACTATTTCGACAAATGCAACAGGAAGGTGTGCGGCCAGACTCTGTTACTTTTGTGGGGGTGCTAAATGCATGTGCCAGTGTGATTGCACTTGAAGAGGGCAGGCGTGTTCATCAACAGATCATTCAAAGTGGTCTGGAGTCAGATGTTTTTGTGGGGAGTAGCTTGGTTGACATGTATGCAAAATGTGGGAGCATTGAGGATGCTTGCAGAGTGTTCAACAAGATGCCATCTCGAGATGTGGTCACTTGGACTGCCATGCTTGGAGGATGTGCCATGCACGGGCATGGTAGGGAAGCTCTTAGGCATTTTGAACAGATGTGTGATGAAGGTGTACAGCCAGATGATATCACTTTTGTTTGTGTTCTGTCAGCTTGTAGCCATGCAGGTCTGGTGGATGAAGGCATGTGCTTGTATGCTTCAATGATCAGAGACTACATGATTCCTGCAAAATTGGAACATTACACTTGCATGGTTGACCTTCTTGGCCGTGCTGGCCATCTACAGGAAGCAGAAAATATGATCATGGCAATGCCCTGTAAACCACAGGCAACTGCTTGGATGGCTTTGCTTGGTGCTTGCAGAATTCATGGTAATGTGGGGATGGCAGAACGTGTTGCTAAACGAATTCTTGAAATGGAGAGTGAAAATGCTGCTGTTTATGTACTGCTGTCAAACATCTATGCTGCTGCTGGGAACAGGCATCTCTGTGAGAATGTTGAACGGCAGAGAAAGGAAAGAGGTGCAAAGAAACAGCCAGGTCGCACCTGGATTGAAGTGAATAATGAGGTGCATACGTTTGTAGTACAGGATCAAGACCACCCCCAGATGATTGAAATTCATGCGGAACTGCAAAGATTGTCAGGGCTCATGCATAATGCAGGGTACGTGCCTTGTATGGAATTAGTTCTGGATGATGTGGAAGAAGAAGAAAAGGTATCTCATTTGTGTCACCATAGCGAGAAACTGGCTATTGCATTTGGGCTCATCAACACAGCTCCTGGTACTCCTCTTCGAATAAGAAAAAATCTGCGGGTTTGCAAAGATTGCCACACTTCCACAAAGTTCATTTCAAAAATAGTTAGGAGAGCCATCATGGTGAGGGATGCCAATCGCTTTCATCACTTTGAAGATGGTGTTTGTTCTTACATGGACTATTGGTGATGCCAGTAGTCTGGCTTGTCAATCATTGAATCAAGTTCTTTTTTTTTACAGTAGCATGTCTAGTGGTCTTTTAACACTATCAAAGTTCAACACTGTTATCAGATGTGATACCACTGAAAAAGTGGCCATAGATTTGCCTCCCAGGATATTTGGTTTCACACCTCTGCCATCTGTAGCACTTAGGTCTGGTGCCTCTTTGTTCTTATGAATGGATGGAGTTATTTTGGAAACTGAGTGAATTTTGAGACTATTGAAATTGATGCCAGTTTTAAGTGTGGACCAACAAAGGTTAGATGTATTAGTCTTGGGCCTCCATCTCTTTGAATTGACCATTGCATCTACTAGTAAGTTGTATTGATGCTTTTAGGTGCTGTTTATATATTATGTGATGTTTTCTTTGTTGAATGTTTCTTAAGTTTGCGAATTGGACCAGGGCAAAGCTACAAAGTTGAAACTTCTTGTCAAAGGATCCTTCCTAGTCTTACAGGGACTTCAGTTCTTGCCAAACATTCAGAGCAGAAGGTCTGAAGCTGGGATTGAGAGTGTCAGCCAGATGCATACAAATACTAAGCAATGTGCTATGTTTAATGTTGCATATTCTTCAATCATGACGCACCTTGCACCTGGTAAGGTTTGCTTACCTTTGATTGACTTGTGTCTAACATATGAACAGGTTTCTGTGCCAGACCTCAGACCTAGTTGCTTGGAGCATCCTGGTTAAAGGTGATCTGATTTTTCTGTAGAGCAGATAAGAAATAAGAAAGAGAAGCTGAGGCTGCTCTTGGACTTTCTTCTGGTGAGTAATTAGCAGAGCAAACAATATGGGGTGGGGGGTTTAGCTTGGTGGTCTTCTATTAATCACTCATCAGACAAATCAATGGGGCTGACTGCTCAGCTAGGAAAAGGGACATACTGCTCTTGATAACAAGGTTGATGAATAGTCTTGCACTAAGTTGGGATTGACAATTTTGTGTTGTATGTCTCTATAGCCTATAAGGGCAGAAGGTGTATATCTAGCTGTGCTACCATGTCCTTCAGAGTTTCTGCAAACTGGTGGCTTGGTCAGAGAACATGCCTTCACCATAAAGCACATTGCATCTTTATTGAGGAGCTTGGACATAGTGGATACCCAATTCTAGTATTGCACAGGTCCATTGTTTGCATGGCTGTCTCCTCCATCATTCACACCAGAGCTGCTGCCATCATCCACAGCCTTCTCCTCAGATTTCAGGTATGGTTTCTCCTGGATTTGCAAAACACAAAATAGAATATTCAGTAATACAATGGATAAGGAAGAATGAATAGTGGAGGGATCTTTCTAGTGGACAGGTTACAGCATGCAATTTTGTTGGAGGCCAATCAAGTCCAAACTTATATAGCATGTATATATCATATGGGAGAAAGACATGTGATCCATCGTCTGGCCATTTGCTCAGAGAGCAAAGGGATGAAATATAGCTAAGTCTATAACTGAACCATTGTGACTTTTAAATAGCTCCTAGATTTTTCGGTTGTGCATGATCTAGTGGGTGACCAGCCTTTTGTTTGATAATCAACAAAATTTTGAGTCTGTTTAAATGCATGGAATGGCTGATTTCAGATCAGTAACAATGGATGATATTATCTGTGTACCATTGAGATTAGATTTTGGCTGCATGGAAGCGCCATGGGCAGGAACTCTCTTGGCTGTCTTCTGGAAGGTTAGTAGACTTCTAATTTGAATTGGGTTGTATAACTTTTGTGAATGGATGATGGTGAGAATGGATTTTTTTTGGTGATTAGAAGAAAGTAAAGGAACTTTTGGAGAGATCTGGCATTTGGCATGTGTGTGATCTGATTTTCTTAGTGTCCTTGGGAAACAGTGGAGCTATGTGAAATGGTAGATGTCAAAGTGCACAACACTTTGCCCAAAAATTGTTAGACCATTCCACGAGTGGTTTTGAGACTGTACCAAGGAAAATATGCTTCAAAGTTCACTGCACGCCAGAGTAGTAATACATGGACTGCCAAGTCTGGATGAGGTATCATTAACATCACAAGGTCTTAAACTTCCACAGCGTCACTTGTGCTGGAGAGTGATATGCATCCAGTAGGGTTTGCCATAAATTAGCCTTTGATGTCAAATGCATAGATCAAAATTCGTGGCCTTCATAGCAATAATTGCACTCAAGGTCTATGCATCTTTAGTGTCTAAGGGTGGTATGGTCTTAAAGGAACAGCAAGAGGTGGGGCAAACAGTGAAAGAGCGGTCTTAGGAGTCGTCCATTCAGAGCGTGCACCAGGTAGTTCTTCTTGCAAATTCAATGCAATAAAAAATAAAAAATAATGAGATTCTCATCATCTTCATGTTCTTCAATTGAATGCCCTCATTTTCTTTTCCCCAATTTCATATTCCCACTTGCTTCTTCACTCACTGGATTTGTGTCTACAACAATCATGGAAGGATCTTGAAATGGTGAACTCGATGAAAATGGTAGTAATACATGACCTCCAATGCATTCAATTGTATGATCTTACGCTTTTGCAGTATGAACTTCTAAGGCTTTTTGTAAGCAATTTCTTTGTTGCAAAAGTCCTCCTATCACTCACTGCCTATGAAGAAAACAAACAGACCCTTTTAGACTCTAGCAACAAGCAATGAATAACAATGCAAAGGGCACTATCACTGCACGTTGGCCCCAATAGGATCATTCTCTATTTCAGTTTTAAATTGGGCCCGGGCCTTCGTGTAAATCGGCCCTAAGAAGCTTGACGTCTGCTAGGTTTGAAGCATAGTTCAGTTCATAGGGTTAGGGTTCAAGACTTAGGGGTTCAGGTGTTCCTTTGGGAGGATTGTGCGTGCTTACAGAAGCCATTCGGTGAGCGGAGCTTTGAGAAACATGACGACTACTACGAACTGCCACAACAGGCTCATTAGCCATGTTTTATTTGACATGGATGGCCTCCTTCTAGGTGTCTCTTCTTTTCTATCTTGTGTGCTGCATGTGATTTCGTGAAGTTGCATTGGATCTGGAGTTTGAAAATGTTATTGTGTGGTTAGAGATACGGAGAAATTCTACACGGTAGTCCAGGAGCAAATTCTAGCAGATTATGGCAAGAAGTTTGATTGGACACTGAAGGCCAAGATGATGGGAAAGAAAGCATTGGTGGCTGGAAAAATACTTGTTCAACAGACAGGTCTTGACGGTATTCTTAGTCCGGAGGATTTCATTAAACGGCGAGAGACGATGCTCCATGACATGTTCCCTGACAGTGACCTAATGCCTGGTATTTTCAGTTCCCTGAGATTCTCCATTTGCCATGCGTTTGCAAATACTTCACTCTAGGGTCAGTTTCATCATTAAAAAATTCCTTAAAAGAGTGAAATGAAAAAAATTAATTAATCATCTTGTCAATGTGGAAGTGGACCCTAGGCTACAGTATATCTCCATAGTTGATTGCTCCCACGCTCCATCAACTATGGATCATGGGAGGGATGTCAAAATTGGTTAGTGACTGAAATTTTATGGAAATGTTATTGCTCTTGCATAGGAGCGGAACGTCTAATTCAGCATTTACATGCACATAATGTACCCATGGCTGTGGCAACCAAGTACATCCTTATGTTATGTGGCATATCACTGGTAAAGCTCCTCAAGCATTTCATGATTATGTGGTTGGAACTAAAGTATAAATGTCTCCTCTGTAGTTCACATCACCAACATTTTGAGCTTAAGACAACAAAGCATGGTCCAATTTTTGCTCTGATGCATCATATTGTTGTTGGGGACGACCTTGCTATTATTCATGGAAAGCCTTCACAAGATATTTCCCTTGTTGCAGCACAGCGATTTGAGGTCAGTGTGTTGCCTGCTATGTCGCAACCCTACTTTGGCCAAGTGTGGGGGTGAAGCGCAACACTTGGAAAAGTTGGGGATTTGGAGTCCTCTGGGACTCCCCCGAGACTCCCGAATGTTCAGAGCTCGACAACAAGGCCCAAAACACCTCGCATTGAGGTGTTCTTGGTGTCATTGGAAAGATCTTGAAACGTAGATATCGAAAATGCTCTCGCATTGGCAATTCGGACATCTGCAGCCCAAGTTATGGGCAAAAGAAGGGCCGGGAGTCAAACTGGCAATTTGACTCCCGACCACTAAAAGTCAGGAATCGACCTCTTCCCGAAATCCGATTTGAGTGTGCGACATGGCGTTGGAAATATTTCGACGAGAGCTACAAATTTGGTTTAAACCTCATCGCAATCGGACTCTGCAGTTGGGAGTTATGGCCGTTCAAAGTTCTGGGAGTCCCACCGAGACAATTTCGGGACTCCATTTCGGGAGTCCCAACAAAATGTGCCATTTGGATGTAGCCTCCGCGGAAAGGCACAAAGAATACTATAGGGAGTAAGGTGGTGGCTTACTCCTGAGTCCGGGTCGTGGTGAGTCTTGTGTGTTCAAGTGCCCGTGGCAAATCCCAACACCCAAGGGTGTCTCGAATGTTAAACTAATCTCTTTGTGTTGGTTTTGGATGCAAATTCACACAAACTAAACTAGTCCCTCTTCCTAGTCTAATCCCTGGGCTCCCAACTCGACCCTCTACCCCTTTTTAGAGTTGGAAGCCAGGAGCGTGTCGCTAAATCATAATTTCCGCAACTTGACTTTGTGAAACCCTCAAGTGGGTTTCACCCCGTGACTTAGGAGCGCGTCACGCAGTATCAGAACAAATGGTGAAGCTCACTTCTTGGGTTGGGATGGCACCCAAGAAGAACTACAAGCAATCGCAAGACACTACGTTGGAGGACCCCGCCGAGGACCAAGTAGCCCCGTTGGAATCCATGGGTGAGGAGGAACCAAGGCTCCGGGAGGACCGAGATGAGCCCGAAAGTGAGGAGGAACAAAGGAGCTCGGTCCTATTCACCCAAGAGCAACTTGAAGTCCTTCTCAAGATGGGGAGGCCCGACTTTGGTGAGTTGGTGGCAGCCCTCAAAACGGGAGCCGCCAAGGGTGAAAGGTTCCAATCGGCTAAGCTCGGGAACTTCGATGGTGCCCGCGACCGCAAGGTTGTAGATGTTTGGCTTGCGAAGATGAATGATTATATTCATGCTGCCAAGGTTGGACGGAATTCCGCCGTGGAGCTTGCCCAATCTCACCAAACTTGCATCTATCAACTCTATTGTTCGAGCTTGAATGAAGGCTTTCTCCATTTCACTCAAGCTATAAGGTCGTCTGAAAATAAAAATTTCATCCTTCAATACAATTTTGACCTCTTGTCCTTTCGATTGTCCAATTCCTTCAATTAAAAACAAAACAACTTACATAATTTTCAATAGCCATCATACTTCCTTCATCTCATCTCCTATAACTGTGAGACCAATATCCAATTCCCATGTCTTTACAATCACATGTACCTTGGGCTAAGATGATGGAACATCCCCAGCACTTAAGGTTGAAGGCGAAATTTGTGAAAAAATGTATATTGTAAATTATAATTGATAAATAGAGAATTTTGGCCATGGATCTGTGAAAAAATTGTGAGGTTTACTAATACAAAGTAATTCATTTGTTGATTCAAGCATTGCTTATGATGGTGGACTAAACTTGGTTGGAGAAACAAAACAACTTCAACAAATCCCAGAATTTGGGAGTGTTCAAAGGCTACAATCCAATGGCTTGAATAAATTGTAATAATTAAAATTTTGTTACTCAAGACTAATAAACAAGCTTATAGCCCATTTGTGGGCCTTTGTATTTTTTTAATTTGGGAAAATTTTCAATTTGATTCAATTTGAGGAATTTAAACTTGCATGCTTTCATGGCTTTTGGTTTTGATATTCATATTGTACATGTCAATTTGCATCATTTAATTAAACAATTTGACAATTGAAACTTTCATTGTTGTAGCTGAATTTTTCATACAAATATCACATGAATAGTATGTTTAAGAAAAATCACAAAAGTAATCAAATTTTCTTGTTTTTTCCATATGGTTTTACACATGGTCTCTACATTGCCTAAACTTAGTCAATGAAATATAACAAGTTGGGCAATGGGAAGACTTTATATTCAACAATGTCACTAAAGAGTCAGATCCTAACATATGCCCACCCCAAATAAAGAGGCACAACAATAATGAGGTGTTGCTCCTCATTATTTATCCCATATATTTTGTGCAACATGATGGCCTTTTTTACCTACATAAGTGGGTTGAAAAATCTATGTTTCTTTAGGAGTCCCTTCAAAATCACATCTATATTTGACATTTCTTTAGGCAAATCTCAATTGACATGGCTCATTTGTAGGAAAACAAGGTCTACCAAAGGAAATACCCCAACATAATTTTGTGAGTAACACTATGGCCTTTCAAGTCTTTCAACCCCTGTTTTTTGAGCATAATATTAAAATTTCAGGGTTAAATAATTATTATGATTCTCATTAGACATAAGATTAAAACATTTAAATTAGAATTTTGTAATTTATTCAACTATTATCACGTAGTTAACGAGTTAAACTAATTTTAAACATTAGATTCAAATATCATAGTATAATTTTTTGTAATTGATTTTTATTAGATTGTTATAAGGTAGTAGGTGGCATGAACTGTATTTTTCATGGGTGTAGATACAACTTTGTCATATAATGTGTCAACATCTATCAACCCTAACTTTGAAAACAATATTAAAACATGGAAGGGCTTGAACCCTAATGCATCTTTTGCATGTGTACATGTACAACTTTATCATATATTGTGATGTGGGGTAGGTCAAAGGGATGGTTGGATCATCAAAAAAGTTCATGTGATGGAGGTAAATTTAATGAATCATGGGTTAGCCACCTTGGTATAGATGAGGAATTATCCTATGGACAATTTCTTATGGAACATGTAACAACAAAAATTTCCAAATATTAATTAAGAGATGTAGGATGAATTGTTTGTATGGGCTTCTAATAGCGTTTCAATACTTATAGCCTTAACTTGCATGTATCTTTAAAAACACATGAGAGGATAATAAGGTTTACATATCATGTGTTAGTTGCACAATGATACATGTGTTCAAAAGGAGATCAAACTAATAGAGGAAAGAATTTTCATTTGTTGCAACAAAATGATGTTAGGGGCTTCACTTCTATGTCATGCATATGGAGGACATTGCATGCCTTATGTGATTTACATTATAGCCATGCATGATGAAGATTCATAAGGATATTACAAAGATCATATATATCGTTGTGATGTCACTCATACATCAAACCTGGGCAATAATCTTTGCAAGACCATGAAGGCACAATATGCATTTGATGCTTGCTCAAGACATTAAGGTCAATAAATTCACCCTCCAAATTTGCAATCTTGGTGTATGCAATATGTGATGCTTCATACATGTAATTAATCAAGAAATTACAATATTCAATTTTTCTAGATAGAAGGTTAATCTTCAACTCAATGGGGATAAACTATAAGATATTATAACCAAACCAATGTAATTGGTTATGGTTTATATGGAAGTCCTTCATTGAAAACAAATAATTGAAAATGACTTGTGTTACTTGGGGGACTAATGAAGGCATGACCTTTATGTGTTTAAGGTCTAATATGTTATTGTTTTTCTTTTTGTTAACATGGTGCCGAGTTTTATTTCTCCAACAAGGTATCAAAAGACAAACTTCGGGGTGGTGGTGGTGGGGGGGGGGGGGGGGGGGGGGACAAGGGTGTTCAAGGATGTCAATGTAGACAACAAACATATAAATCGTCATCAAGAGTATATACAACCATTAATGAAGTTTCATTTGCCTAAAATATTGGACATAAATTCAGCAACAAATGCCAATTGGCTTCACTCATCCCTAATTAATGACAAAAGACAAGCACATAAGTAACTTGTAAGAATTTCATATTCTTCAAAAGTCCCTACCATATAAATAAGAATGTAAATAACACATGCATACATTTTGCACATGATGTCCATGACATTTTTAGCAGGGGCACCATCGACACCTTAAAATATAGGTGTCCCATGTGTGGTCCATATTGCTATCATCAAAAGTCATTGTAAAATTACTTAATTGTTAGATTTGGCACAAGTAGTCACATAAATGATTTTATGATGAACAACCCAATTTAGGAACCTAATGAGCTTGAGAAGATATATTTTAGTGCATGATGTGAACATTGTGATTAGGGTCATAATTAATAATATGACTAGTTTCATATGGAGTTTAAAAATCACATGCAAAACTTATGGCAACTATGGGTTAGCCTTTTGAGCTCCAAAATATTAACACAAAACATATATGTGAATTGAACTAGTAGTTAAAAATTGCATTTTAATACAAACCATTGCCATGTACTATATATTTGGCAAGATGTAGGAACCCAATTTTTTTTTAAGGACTAACTTTGGCTACACCCAACACACATTCCTCCATATATCAAGTGAGCCAAGTTCTCTTTAAGTTTTAGAAGGTAAATGAATCAATATGCAAAAGGCATGTTCATGGAATACATGTGTGGAGATATTTGCAAGTACATACATCTCAACTTGGTTACAAGAGAAGCGTAAGAAGATGTTACACATGTATGTCAATCTTGCACGATAAAAAGATGTATTTACGTACCCTTGCCTTGAATATTGAACTTACTTTTCATGGTGATTCTAGCATCATCCTCTTCTTTGTTTGTTGTGTCCTATAAAGGCGTTGGGGAAACTCATTATGACCAAGTATAAGGGATGGAAAAGAATCAACCACAAGCCCAGTGGATAAGGATGCAAGTATAAATGGGTAAGTTATCCCAATTGTAATAATTTGGTCAAATGAAGCAAGATGAGTTTACAATTTGATACATTTAAAATAATGTTTTGGCTTGGAGCTTCCCATGGCAAAATCACTTGTTGTTTTAACATCACCTTCATGAAGCTAAAAAACATGTTATGTTGTCTGGCTTTATGTGCAAGGTCACCATACATATTTGTCAATAGTCCATATATAAGATGTGATGCATTCAATCTAACCAAATCCAAATACTTGCAAAATTATAGGTTCATTTTTTTTGTTTGTGGTCAAAATTTTGTGACATGAAAATCGAGAATATGTGCATTGTATTTTACAAGCGGTCACAAGCATGCCCTTAAAATACATTGCCATGGAATTCCCATTGTTGGCATGTGACTAAATAGTTAATGGAGTTCAATGGGCATTGAAGCAAAGAAGACATCACAACTTGATTTTGTTTTTTTTTTTTTACAAATACTTCATAAGAGTTGATTCCACATATTTTTGTTTCCATTATGCTATTGGAATCCAATGTGGAATTAGTGGAAATGGCTTTAAACAACATGCATTATGAATGTTGCATGTTATTATGTCATGGTGGATGGTGGGGAATAGATCGGTGGGAAGATTTTGTGATCGTGAACCCATGGGCATCATATTTAGAGATATTGCTATGAGACTTGTGGGATGCTTGAAATTTGGACTATCTAAATTGGTTTGACTCATTGTTAGTTTCTCGCACACAATTACATCCACTAAATCACCCTTCCACAATCATAGTTTCAACTTGAGATTTGGCTTAATGTTTATGTTTGTGTGAAATATGTTATAGAAGGTGGTAACCATTGTTGTAACACGTGGCCTCTTCAATTGGGCACCAAAAAAAACAAGTCCACGACTACATAGTCACATAAATCATTTGGTATTGGTGAATGACACCAACAGGCCATATGTGGCTAATGATTATGCAATTGTAGTTAATATGACATCTTGTTATATTTTTAGGTATAGTAACATATATTTTGTTGTGATGATTACAATAATAATGACTCCAATGATAACAATAAATGTTTTAGATTACATTAATTTTCAATGTAAACATTTTCAATGTTAATGATATTTCAAATGGAAGTAACTCGTGGGTGTAGAATAACACAATGCAAACTAATTTAGAATTATAAATGTTATAATTCCCAAAGTCATTACAAAATCATGGTTTGCATTTTGGGTTTAGCAACTTAGAAACACACTAAAACCCAATTGTAAATATAGATTCAAAGTCATGAAATTGATATTACAAGAAATCATGTCCTTTGCAACTTGTCCTATGCAATTAAGAAATGTCCTTTAAAACTAATTTGAGTTGCTACTTCCTACTTTTCCTAGAAGACTATAGGCCAAACGAAGATTCAAACTTTCTTTTGATTCATTGAAATTGGCATTCCAACATATGCTTCATCTCTCAGCAAGTGATTTTTCCACTATAAGAAGTCTCATTTGTTGAAACCACATTAGCTTGCAACTAAAACTCAAAAAAAAATCATATATAATTAATACAATTAACACAACAATTGATGCGCCACTATTAAAGTACTAATATTCAATTATGGTACAACTATAATACAATCATTTATAACTGATAAAGATACATATTAATCATTAGTTATTTATATCTTCATCATATGTGTTTCACTTTGAATGATTTAAAATGTTATGGAAATGTTATTTCAAGCTTTAGAAATCATCTTCGAAATGTAAAAGGAAATGAATAATGAAAAAATAACAAGAAGAGAAATCATTTTTATAATTTATAATTATTTTATTTTATCTTTTTGGACCCCTCCTACTTTCAAACCTCATAACTTTCGTATTTTTTATTCATTTAAAACTAATTAAAGTGTTATAAAAATGCCACCTAAAG
The DNA here is from genome assembly GCA_963920785.1 of Sphagnum contortum. Taxonomy (NCBI): domain Eukaryota; kingdom Viridiplantae; phylum Streptophyta; class Sphagnopsida; order Sphagnales; family Sphagnaceae; genus Sphagnum; species Sphagnum contortum. The sequence continues at coordinate 14,112,456 of OY987289.1, read as the reverse complement.
TTATATAAATCATTTTTGAACTTTAATATTAACAAACCAACATATAAGGATTTTTGTGGTTTGGGAATTGGCCTTTATAGCATTTAGTGGTTTGTGTTTTTGAGTTTTTGACCCCCTCTACTTTGGGGGGCCATAATTTTCTCAATTCTAATTTTTTTACTGATTTTTAGTGCTTCAGAGGCGCCAATAAGACGGGTTCAAATTGGTTTTAGACAACAAAAACAATGGACCCTCCTTTTGGATCTAGCATGCCCTAAGTGCTAAAGTGCTATAGTTGTAATTTATAGAACAAGTAAAAGATTTAACTCATATGGTTTGTTTATGTTACAAACTATATTAAAAAGGTTCATTCTCTCATATTCTCACATTACATTTTTGTATGAATTAAAAAAAGATTAACTTAGAGGCAAAACATAAAATAAAAATGAAATTTCATGTCTATAATTTAGTTCATTTAATCTTTTGTTTTCCTATTTACTTACTTACTTATGTAAGTAAGTAGGTTTTATTTGTCTACCTACTTATGTAAGTAGGTAGGTAGGTAGGTAGGTCTTAGGTAAATACGCAGGTATGTAGGTCTTAAAACCTACCAACTTACTTACCTATGGTTATATATGACCTACCTAATTATTAAAATAAATATTTTTATTTATTTATTTATTCCAAAATATAATTAATAACCATGTGGAAATTGTTTTATAATGCCACATCTCACAATTTCAGACCATCATTAAACAATCATAATGAATGATGGAAATCAATATTTTGAAAAAAAAATCATTTTTATGTCAAAAAAAAATCATAATGCAACGTGTCATATTTTAATAGATGGATGACAATCAATGAGGTCAACATGACATCATGGGTGTAATTATAATGGAGTTGTATACTAATTGAAAATGAATTATTTTGATTGAATTGTAATTAAATTGTAATTGAATTGCAATGAGTTGCATTGTATTTACAATGAGTTGCAACTTTATAATTCATGCAACTTGTTTGTTAACATTCATGACATATAAATACTATGAATTGCAAGTGTCCTTTGCAACTCAAAAATTGAATTGCAAGGCCGGTTGCAAAACACCCTTTTTTTTCATAATGTTATGGGATGGTTTTTGAACACCTTCAAAATGATTTTCACCCCAAAAATTCAGCGAATGGATTCTCTTAGTTATTTTAGCTTTGTTTTCATATTGTTAAGGGTCACATTCCACTTCAAATTGCATGTGTTTTTGGCATGGCCCGCCTCTCATCCATGATCAAGCTTTAAGGCAGAGTTTTTCCCATTACAGTGGGGCAAAACATTGTATCGACTCACAAGTCGTGTCTTATGTTTTTAATTTCACAATGCTTTTATAACACATTTTTCTTCACACCAATTCAGAGTTACAACTAAAGGCGATTGTGAAGTAGTGTTTCATGGCATTAAGTACACCTTAAACTTTTACCCCAACTAGGTTATTCTCCAGCTAGACGTGACAAACACCTTCAATTCGGTGTCAAGAGGGGTCATATTTCAAGAACTTCATGTAGCAAGTGGAAACATCATGCAACTCATCCCTTTTGTTTGTGCATTCTATGCATTTGAGTTCCCCTTATTTTATAACCATTGTAATTGTGAAGGTGATGTTACAATCATCCCTTTTGTCATGGGAAGAACCCATCAAGGTGATCCCTTGGGAGGAACACTATTAGGGCTTTGTATTTTATAGCCAATCATTTCCTTTCTTGTCTATTTCCATCCAATGTAGATGACATTCACATTATAAGTCTCCCTTTTATTGTATCATCTACATATGAACATTTTCGAACCAAATTTCATGTGACATGTATTTTTATCCAACCTTAGAAATGTGTAACATGGTCACCCTTTGGCCTATTGCTTGACTTCAACGTCCCATCCCAGTTTACCACCTCATTAGAAAGAATTATAGTTTTGGGAGTTCCATTAAGATTCCATACCTAGAATCATAAATACTAGTGGGTGCCTGTGCCCTTCGGACACTGTGAACTCCCCCGAAAACATTTTCAAAAAGATTATAATTTTTTAAAAATGTTCTATAACGAAAATAATTTAAAAAAAAAATTGGCCCCCCCCCCTCTCCCCCCCCCCCCGGCCCGTCCCCCCTGCTGTCCCCCCCCCACCCCTTCCCGCCCGTCCGCCCCCCTGCTGGCCCCCCCCCCCTCTGGCCCGCCCCACTCCCCCCCCTCTGGCAGGCAATTACTTTCTTCCTTTAATAGCCGATTCTGCCATAGAAACTGTGACAGGGTTGTGCAGAACAGACAACCCTGTAACAGACAGACACCACCACTGTTGCCTTTATATATAAGATTTTCATTTTAGTTTGAATCAACAATCCAATCACCAGTTCTGCCCTAGAACGCACAACACACCTTGGGCTTGGTACCACTGTACAGAAGGCCACTCACTCACTCTAAAAGGGTTGTCAATGGACATAGGTATAGGCCCTGGGTAGACCCATCACCACCCAACAGGCTTGCATTCTCTGTCCTTGGTGGATTAACTTGGTTTATAAACTATGAAATTTGAGATGGGTCATGATCATCTATTCAGGAGCATGACTTGATTTGAAATGGGTCATGATGAGAATCATGTACCAAATTTGAGATGGGTCATGATCATCAAGATCAATGACTTGATTTGAGATGGGTCATGATGAAGATGATCAAGATCAATGACTTCGATTTATGACCCATTTGAGATGGGTCACGAATCAAGTTGATCAAGATCATGACCTAATTCCTGATTTGAAATGGGTCAACAGGATCATGACCTAAATTGAGATGGGTGACATGGTCAAATTGATCAAGATCATGACCTAATTCGAGATGGGTCATGATCAAGTTGATAAGGATCATGACCTAATTTGAGATGGGTCACATGATCAAATTCATCATGATCAGGACCTAATTCAAGATGGGTCATGATCAAGTTGATCACTATCATGACCTAATTCGAGATGGATCATGATCAAGTTTCAAAATGACTTGATTCAAGATGGGTCATGATCAGCATCATGAACAGGTTTTTGAGATGGGTATCGGGATCAGGGTTGCTGCATCAGGATATCATGAACAGATTTTTGGAGATGGATCAGAATGATGATGCATCAAGGAATTTGGAGGTGGGTATCATGATGATCACCAATTTTGTTCTCAAAAAGATGCTGATCAGCATCGTCTTCATCATCATGAGCTCCAAAGGATTTGTTTTGCTGCAGATGTCAGATTTTGCTACCCTTAAGAGAGAGAGAGAGAGAGAGAGAGAGAGAGAGAGAGAGAGAGAAGGTTCCCCATCTTGTGAAGAAACACCTGTTAGTGACATCAGGGGGAAAACAAAAACTAAGTCAGAAAGACGTCATCCTCATCATCATCATGAATCGCTGAAGAGAGAGCAGCTCCAAGATCTATAGAACTCTGTTAAATGCACTTGTGTTTACTGATGATCAAGTGAGCGGGTGATAGAGAGAGAGTTCGTGATTGATTCCAGTTTATGCAGAGATTTTGCATAGAGAAATAAATTTCCATAGTGTTTTTTGTGGTTTTGGGCTTTTTCTTGGGGAATAGAAGACAGTAGACAGTTGCAGCAGCACTGTTTGTTGTCGTTGTTGCACTTGAATTTCTGGAGTTTCTCAATAACCCAAAAAGAGTTATTTGTGTGTGACTCTTGTGTTGTTGCTGGGTGTTGTTTTTATTTGGGGTTGTATCAGATTGTCGTCTTGTCTGCATGATTTTTTGCAAGAAGAAAGAATTGGACAGGAAGAAGGATTGAAGAGAGAAAAAAATCAAGGAGTGTCAGGCAGCTTCTTAAGGATTTATCATCCTCTTGGGAAGCAGCTTGAGAATCACATACTTTGCAACAGTTTTGGTAGCTTGGATCTGTGTTTGTGTCTGTGTCTGTCTCTCTCTGTGAATTCCATTCATAATTCCATTCACAATGCCAGAGAAAGGAGGGACATCCAAGAGCTTGTATTGCATTGGCACTCTCGACACAAAGGGACCGGAAGTGCACTACCTTGCAGAATGTCTCTCCTCTGCAGTAGCAAGGTTTCAGCTAGATGTAAGAAGCAAATTTTCAGCTCCATTTTGATGAAAATATTCCTGTTTTGTTTTTGGGTTGCAAATCAGAAGTTTTCTTTCCCCATCCATACTGAGAATGTCCAGCTTTTGCTCCTGAATGTTTTGAGCTTTTTTCGTTTTTGGTTCTAGGGCTGCAGCATTCCTGGATGTCTTGTTTGTTTGGTTGGGTTTTTCTTCTTCCCCATTTTTAAGGGTTTCAGGATTCTGGTGTGCAGGTGCAAGTGGTGATAGTTGATGTGTCAACGACATTGAAGACAAATGGTACACATCATGCAAGCATCAGTAATGAGGAAGTGATTGCAAACCATCCAGAAGCTCGCAATCGATCCATTTCTACACTACCCAGCGAGCGAGGGGAAGCGATTGCAACTGTGAGCTTAGCTCTTGTACATCTTCTGAAGAAATCACAGTCAGAAGGGAAGCTCGCAGGTGCTATTGGTGTTGGAGGCAGCTGTGGAACTGCACTCATTGCTCCTGCGCTCCGTGCATTGCCTTTAGGGTTACCCAAAGTCTTGATCTCCACGGTTGCTAGTGGCAACACATCAGCATATATCAAAACCTCAGACCTGGTTCTGTTCCCATCTGTTGTTGACATTGCAGGTCTCAACAGCTTGAGTCGGGTGGTATTGGCCAATGCTGCAGGAGCTGCTGCAGGCATGGTGGCGACTTCAGAGCTTGGAATTGCTCAGAAGGGATCCACAAAGCCAACTGTTGGACTCACCATGTTTGGAGTGACAACCCCATGTGTTGATGCTGTTCGTTTCAAGCTTGAGGAGCATGGTTATGAAACCATGGTCTTTCATGCCACCGGAACTGGTGGACGTGCCATGGAAAACCTTGTTGCACAAGGCTTGATTCAGGTGAGAATCTCTTCTCTTTATGCACCTCTGTGCCACATAGCCAAATGACAATAGGTGCAAGTTAACAATGTGAGCAATTTGATATTAGGGTTTATGGGTGCTAGAGATCACATTCTGTTGCAATGCTGGGAGAGTTTTACATTGCTAGGTTGTTCCTAAATCTACAAGATGATTGTGGTAATGTGTCAAGCAGGGTGTGATAGATATCTCCACAACAGAAGTTGCAGATTATGTGGTTGGGGGGATAATGGCTTGCAGTCCCAATCGCTTCCAGGCAGCAATAAACCATGGCATCCCCTTTGTGTTGTCAGTTGGGGCATTGGACATGGTGAATTTTGGGAACAAATCCTCAGTGCCCTCTCAGTTTTCCAACCGTAAACTGCACTTGCATAATGACCAGGTGAGCATATCTAGGGTTTATCGTAATTCTCCCCCATCCTGGGCTATGGTTACAGATAAGATGTGGGTCATAAGGTATTCATTCAGTCCTTTTTGTCTGTGAGGAGTGTCTGGTTTAAGAAAACCAAAACCATACACTTGTATACAAAACCATCACTGGAAGCAACCTGTTAGCTTTGTCCTTTGTCCACAACTCTTATGTGGCTTGTCTTACATTGAGATTGATTTTTCTCAGTAAGAAATCTTGCATCTCATCTGCTTGCTATTATGCGCAGATCACACTGATGAGGACAACAGTTGAGGAAAATCTAGAATTTGCAAGGTTTATTGCCGAGAAACTGAACATGTCAACAGCTCCTGTACGGGTGGTGTTGCCAGAGAAGGGTGTATCCCTACTTGATCGTGAAGGGATGCCCTTTTATGACCCACAAGCAACTGGAACCCTTCTTAATGAACTTGAGAAGAGTATCAACAAGACTGCAGACCATCAAGTAAGTAAGCATTGAAAGCTGCTGCCAGGCCTCCCAGAGGCTACAATTGGTGCACTTGTTGCATTGAAAGCAACATAATTTTCTGCACAGTAACAACATACTGCTCAATGGATAAAAGGGGATCATGGATTTTGGCCAATTGTTTGTTGTGGTATTGTTGGAGCAACTCCACTGGTGCTTAGTATGTGCATTGGCTAGATAGTATGATTGGCCCAGGTGGGTTGCTATTAGTAGTTGCCCGCCTATTTTCAGTCCAAGTTTTAGTATTATGGGTGGGGTTGGGAAAAAGTAAAAACTAAACTTGGATGTGAGAAAGATTTTGCAAGGTCAAATAAAGAGTGATGCTGGAGATGCACTTAGGTTGACAAATTGTAATACATTTCCTTTGGCATTCTGTCGACCGCTATGTTGAAATTTGGCAGGTGAAACGGTTACCATACCATATCAATGATCCTGAGTTTGCAGATGCATTGGTGAAAGCATTCCTGGAATTATCACATGCTACAGGCGCTGCCCAGCAGCCACGGGAAGTGGCTCCCCCAATGAACATCCAAACCATCAAGCCCAAACTTGTGAAGATGCCTACGAGCAACTTTTCCCATGCTAACCCAGGTTCACTTTTTTCTCTCTCTGAGCCTCATTTCCTCAGGAATGTTTCCATTACTACCATCCTCCACATCCTCTCATTTCGATCTAAAGCAATAATTTGTGCTGAAGCAATGATGGGATTTATGTGCACAACTTGTACTTGCAAAATCAGTGAGCAAACAGTTACTAAAAAATGGTGATGTGGGTTGGAACTTTACTTTCTGCCAGCAACTTTGAAGTCACGTGAAAATCTGATCCAGAAACTGAGGAAGCAAATTGCAAGAGGGATTCCCATTATTGGTGCCGGAGCAGGAACAGGCATATCTGCAAAGTTTGAGGAAGAAGGAGGTGCAGATCTGATTGTCATCTACAATTCAGGACGCTTTCGGATGGCCGGAAGAGGCTCATTGGCAGGTCTCATGCCGTTCAAAGATGCCAATGCTGTGGTTCTAGAAATGGCAAGTGAAGTCTTACCAGTAAGTGCATGCAGCACCAATCCAGTTTGCAATTGGGTTTTTGGTCCTTTTTGGTCATCTACATACACTGGCAGAAGTGGTATAAGGAGGACTTGTGTTGTGACTCTGATGTCTTATTGCATACTGGAATTTCTTGTGAAGGTGGTGAAACGAGTCCCAGTTCTGGCAGGTGTGTGTGCTTCTGATCCATTCCGCCGCATGGACCGCTTTTTACTTGAGCTGGAACGACTTGGGTTCGATGGCATCCAAAACTTCCCCACTGTTGGTCTCATTGATGGAAACTTCCGACAAAATTTGGAAGAAACTGGCATGGGCTATGGGTATAAACTTCTCTGTCCTCTTTTGGTGTTCTTACTCTGAGGGCTTTTGGGGCTGATGGTTTTGCTATCTCTGTCGAAGAAGCCATTTGTCCTTTGCATTGACCATTCTGTGGAGATGGCAGAATAGCACTGACTTATCAAGGGTTTCGTTTTACAATACAATTGGGGGGGGGGGGGGGGGGTGTGCAGAGTGGAAGTGACAATGATAAGGCAAGCCCATGAGATGGGGTTCTTGACAACCCCATATTCATTCAATGCACAGGAAGCACATGCCATGGCAATGGCAGGGGCTGACATTGTTGTTGCCCATATGGGGCTGACCATAGCTGGCTCCATTGGTGCCAAAACAGCAGTATCACTGGAAGACAGTGTCAGACGTGTACAAGCGATTGCGGATGCTGCTTCTGAAGTCAACCCAGATGTCATTGTGCTTTGTCATGGAGGTCTGAGCTTATGATTCCTTCCTTCATGTTATTCATCTGTTACACCCTGTTCTCACTTCCTGTTGTTGTGATGACCCACCCACCATGTCTCCGGGACAGAATGATGTTTGGAGTTCTTGAGATTCTCAGAATGTGCAAATGTTTGGGAATCATGGTGACCTGTAAAACCAAATGCAAATATTTTATCCCAGGTAGTCATGACTGGGTTTGTGTGGCAGGACCAATTTCGGGTCCAAAGGAAGCAGAATATGTACTACAGAGAACACGGGGAGTACATGGGTTTTACGGAGCATCGAGCATGGAACGCTTACCTGTTGAGGAAGCAATTGCTGGAACCATGCAGCAGTACAAAGCAATTCAAATAGCTGGGTGAAAAATTCCAACTAAATTTTGCGTTTTGAAGGAGCTCACAATATAATAGTTGAAATGTAGGCATTGCAACCACAAAAACATTCCAGATGACTGTTGATTGCAAAATGCCAATTAATTCTGTTGTTTATCTACTTTCTTTCTTCACATTTGTTTCAAGCATTGGGGTTCATATTGCTCGCTCTTGCAATAGAGAGTGTGGCCACCCCTTGGAGGCTTGGCAAAGTAAGTTAACAAGCTTGTGGTTTTTTCTGGCATTTTTCAAACCAAAAAAAAGAAAAAAGGTAAAACACAGAGACCCGAGAACAAGTCTTCTACCTGTGCCTCTTTTGTACATAGGTCTATGGTGTGAGTTTGCATTGCATATTTTGGAGACATTATTATTTGACAAATTGATGACACATTTAGAAATTGCAACCCATCTCCCATCTTTTGCTTGTGTATTACTATGCTAACTGTTTTCTGTTTGATTTCGTGATGAGTAAGCCAGAGAAAGACAAAGGATGCACCATGAACCCTCGACCTTGTTTGCCATTTTCTATCTTGTGTTGGGTAGATGAGAGAAAGATGAAGGACATGCACCACAGACCCTGGCTGGACCTTGTTTGCTGTTTCCTGTCTAATTGTTGTGTTGTGTAGCCAAGAGAAAGATGAAGGATGCACCATATTTGTTCCTGGACCTTGACCACCCGTGGGTTGATTGATCATGAGTCCACATTTGAACCAACCCCAAATTCAACTGACAAATTGTATTGTGTGACTTCATACCTTGTGACTTAAGGCTTAGGGTTTAGGGTTTAGTACCCTTGATTTTGTGGAAAATCATACAGTCAATCTTTCTGTTGGGTATCTGTGTTTTTTCAACAGAAAAGAAAAGTTGATGAATTGGGGTGACTACATTTGCTCTTCCAGTGTGTACATTAATAAAATGCTTCCCAAGTGCCCCTACTACTACTACTACTACTACTACTCTTGATACCTATTGCTGGTATGTCTGCTCCTAGACCTGATGCCTAAACTCTGAAACTCTTCTCTTGTTCACCCCTGAGAAATCAATCACCTCTGAGAAGGTGAGCTACAGCAGCCATACTACTAGCATTGTTGTTGTACCTACAGTTTCCTCCTTTGAGTGTATTAGGGTTCAGGATTATACTTTTCACTTGATGTGTATCTGTCTGCGCAGTGATCCTGATCCAAAGCTACTATTACTATTAGTCTCTAGATTTGTGAAGTTCCTTGTATCACCACTGTCCTTGAATCTAACTTTATTGGGATTGAACATCAGCATCCGCCCTGGCCAAGAAAACAATCGGCCGGAGCATGGAACAATGGCTGTTTTACTCCTTTGCTTTGGAGAAGAAGAAGGAATGTAAGATGTCAACCAAGGGTAGTGGTGGTGTGATGTGTAAGATACAATTTTTGGGCCTTTGTGTTTTGGGCAGCGTTGTTGTTGTGTGGATGTCTTTCTTTTGGGTCCTTCATCTTCTTGAATTTCCCAGCTCTTGACACTCGGGAAGATTTCTTCATCATCATCATCATCATCATCATCATTATTGTTGCTCCATTTGTGCTCCCACTGAGACCTAGGTATGTCGACAGAATGCTGTTTTGAACAGTGTTGTGCTGCTTGTTCAATGCTTCTGTAAGACTCTTGATGGTGTTTTGATTTGCCTCTGGAGCTACCCAACTTGGAAGATGAGAGCTGTTGTTGCAAGGGTTGTTGGGATTTGGGTGTGAACCTGCAGAGATATTGTGCATGGTCTCCAGTTCTGCAGAGTACTTCCTTTGAGGTTTTGCATCTGTACTTGGTGTGGGGGTACGGGAACAGGAACTGCAAATCTGCTTCATCGAGAGCTTCTTCTCCATTCCTCTGCAACCAAGGCTGCACCCAATGACTTGCTTGCTGGAAAAGATGGAGCTCAGAGAACTCTTCAGCATTTGGAGAATAGCTTATTGAGGAGGATTCACTTCTTTGGTAGGCATGATGAGTAGTTGTTGACAGCTTCTTTGGCTGCAACACGGATACAGGAGAGTCCTCTGTGTATGCATACCATGGCGAATAGGGGGGTGGTGGTTCTCCAGCTGAATTTGCTTGAATTTCTGTCTGTTCTGGCATTGTCATACCATGCTGCTGACAATGATGATGATGAGTCGCTTCTTGGCTGCTTGATTGTCTATTGTACCTGGTGCTGTTGAAGGCCTGGAATGTGGGAATCACTGGGAGGAGCTTTGATGATGATGGGAGGTGGCAGCTGCTACTACCACCAGTCTTGGTAGCAGCAGCAGCAACTCCTCCTCTCATCACCTGAATCCGCTCGTGGGGAGCATCTTCAAAAGCCTCAGAATCTGAGAACCCATCCCTGTAAACAAACGAAGAAGAACATGGGTACTGTAATTCCATTTGCTCTGAACTGTCGGACATCTCTGCCAGATGGTAGTGTGATGGTGGTGGTGGTGGTGGTTGCTCATCAGGCTCGACTCCAGAAAGAGTTGTTGATGTAGGCGAGTCTCTGTATGTTGAAATGGCAGCTGCTGCTGTGGAACAGCAGCAGTAGTCCGATTCCCTCCTTGCCCAAGAAGGTTTGCCATCTGGATCCTGAGAAGAACTGAAAACTGCTTCTGTAATAACATCAGCAGAATACTCACGATGATGACAGGGGGGAGTAGTAGTATGATCCTCTCGTATTTCATCAACAGTGAGCCTCTTTGACAAGTCTCTTTGTGTGGATGACCAAGCTTCAGAAAGCACAGAAGATGGTGAATCCTCCTCAAATGTAAAAGAAGATGGAGATGGGTACTGTTGGAAATCTCTTCCGCTACTACTCTCTTTCAACAATGGAGTTTTGTGATTCACCTGTGCTGCTTCAAGGGGGAATTGTGGTTTGAGGAAACCACACTTCTCATGAACTTCAAACTCTTCAAGGCTTTGTGGTGGGTACTGTCGGAACTCAGCCCGGATATCCTCCAAGAAGAGTTTGGTCCGGAGAAGATCATAGTATCTTTCAGTGTGCCAATCATTCTGTTTCCCCGGTTCCTGAAGAATGGCATCCTCTTCTTTCAGACCTTGTTTTGACTCCATGATGCCATGGCTTTTGAATGCTTCTCCTCGACATGCAAGACTCCTTGTTTGTGATCCCTTGGGCTGGATCATCATTTTTCAAACTAGATTTTTGCACATGCTAATAGATGGCAAGAGTCCTCCTTGATGATACCTTTTTGTCTCCTAGATCCATCAGATCTTGCTGTCAAAGCTTCACATGTCACTTGGGACTTCTTCAAGGACTGGGAACAATTACTATCCTGTTGTTGTTCATCCCTTGTGTGTGTGCTGCTGCTGCTCCTTGATGTTGTTATCCACCATGCTTCTTGTGGAGTTGACACTTGACTTCTTGTACAGCAAGAATCAATGCCTGCCCTAGAGGTGTACATTGCCAAGTCACTTCACAGCTCAACAACCCGTTTCACCACCAACCTATGGTGGTGGTACCTGCAACAGGGGAAAGGAGAACACAGTACCCACCAGTTTAGCATCAGAGTACAAACATGCATCTCAGTTAGTTTAAGGAGCTGCTTGTGAGGAACTGTGTTTGTATGTACTACCCGCTCTGTTCTTTTCCTCTTTTGCAGAAAGGAAGAAAATGGCTCCTGTGCTTTTGTAGCATTTTCTCAAGTTCCCAACACACTCCCATAGAAAGAAAGGGCCACAGAATCATTTTGCAGGGCAGTAGCCAAACCTTTGAGTAAAATTTGCTTTTGATGGGTGGATTTCAAATGCTCTAATTCTGGTGGGTGAATTTCTTATTGCTACTTCTGATCTCCTTGGATCCAGCTTCTGGATTTTGCCAAGAAAGAGAAGAGAGAGAAAGAAAATGGTCACAAAGTGGGTCCTTGTACCAAGAGTTTTGGAGAAGAGCTTTCAGAGTTATTAGCTCTTCCTCTCTCTGTTCGTCCTCCTTTGTTGTCTTCTTCCTTGGCCTTGTGTGATCATGAGCTGCAAAGCTTATCAGCTAATCATCACAAAGTCCACTGAAAAACAGCTCCTGAGTCCTGCACTGTTCTTCCTAGTTTCCACATTCTGAAGTGAGCCTCCAATGTCATTCAATGCAGGAGGGGGGGAGCCTTGTATACATTGTCTTTTTAAAGTCAAGCTTTGAATTCCAAAGAAATTCATTCTGAGCTCATGCATTGGTCTGCCATAACCAAAAACATGTAGCAACAATGTTCCAAGCTCAAAGTCCCAACTTCAAACTCCCCACCCTCCCTGCAAAGTAGCTATTAACCTACCTCTCAAACTTTGGCTGTGCATAAAACCTATCTCTGTCTCTCTTTCTCAACTCTCTTCTCCAAAACCCAATTCTTTTTTTCTTCAGTTTTTCTTCTGTATAAAAAAGAGATCTGCAACTTTGTGTTCTCTATCTAACTCTCTCAAATCTCATCATCTACAAAACCCAATTCTTTTTTTCTTGTCTTTCTCTGGATAAAAAGAGATCCGGAAAACTTGATTTCTCTCTCTCTCTCTCAAATCTTTTCTACAAAACTCAATTCTTTTTCTTTTTCTTGGTATAAAAACAAGATCTGCTATGCATTCTTTGCTGCTGCTTGCTCAAATTTCTATTATACCTGCTGCCATTACTTCACTCCAATACTCCAAACACATAACTGAACCAAACCTTCGTGTACACAACAAACAAGCTACAAAGCAAAAGTCCTCTCCCTTCTTGCAAAATCTATTCTCAACAGTCTCTCTCGATCTGCTTCAGCATTGAAAATTGTTATTCTCCTCCTCTCTCTCTCTCTCTCTCTCTTTCTCTCTCTAAAGTGTCTTCTTGCACCACCCAATTCTTTTGAGTCTCTGTATAAGTGACATTTGCAATCTTTGTGCTGTTTCTGAAACAAATCTGACATCAAATTAGCTTTTCTGTTGTTGGGTAGTGCAGATTTTGAATTTTTCAGTGCAATTTTTTTTTCCCCTCCCCTTGTTGCTGCAACCCATCATCATCATCATCTCTCCCAACCCATTCCTTCTCCCCAACCCAACACTGTTTTCCTTTCTGCAGAAAGTGATCTGGTCACTGAAAAACTGGGTAAGTACACCAGAAACAAACTTTTTTGTAAGTCCAAAAGACTGTCAAAACAAAATTGCTGTAAACAACAACACCAGCTACAGTTTCTAAAATAAATCCTTGACCCCCTTTATTTAAAAATAAAAAATAAAAAATAAAATCCCTCACAAATTCTGAAACAAATCAAGCCAAATCTTATACCCATTCATACTTATTTATTATTTATTAATCTATTAATTAATTAGTTAGTTATTTATTTATGTACATCCAATTTTTTATTTTTAAAAAATATTTTACATTCACTGCTGTTTTCTTACTAAGCTCCAAATCTTATTTCAAAAGTGATTCTATGTTAAGAAAGTCAGCAACAAATAAATTAAAAAAAATAAAAAATAAAATATATATACAATGATCTTCACAAAAATCAAAGCTCCAAGTTTATGGGTCACTTACTATAATAAATTCAAACTCATAATTTATATATATATATATATATATATATATATATAAGATTAAACTAATACTGAGCTCACAAAAGCCACACCATATTATGAACAACTCATGAACCCTAAAACTTATTATACAGCTGGAGCTTTAATAATAATAAATCATTTTTCATCACAAAAAAGTGTGTGTGTGCTTTTTTTTTTTTTTTCCCCCAACAGTATAATAATTTGACCCAGTATCATAAATAATATATGATGTCCAGAGGAGAGATCATAGTACCCAAAAAAAAAAAAAAAAAGAAAAAACCGAAGAGATGACATGTTAAAACAAACCTTTGCAATAATAATTAATTTTTAAATTAATTTTAATTCTGTGAAATTTTCTAATTGTTTTGAAACCCTAAGTGGACAAAGGCCTTTTGCGAGAAAAATAACATAAAATAAAATAAAATAATATTGCTGCCGAAAGGAAATATTTTATGAGGAAATATTTTATGAATATAAGGTGCCCTCCAAATACACTAAAGAAATTTCAGTGAGTCCCAATTTTAGTGACTATGCTAAGCTGATCACAACTTTAATTTAAACTTATGAAATGGGGTGTGTCAAACTTTATAGCTAGTGAAAAAAAGGATCAACAAGTTTTTGGATAAACTTTTTTTTTTTCTAGTATAAATTCAACTACTTTTGCTCTTTTTTTTTTTTTTTTTTTGGAAATTTTGATATTTTTTTTAATATTGAAAAAAGAACCCTAATTATAACACAAGTAGACCCTTATGCTCTTTTCTTTTTCTTCTCTTTCCTTTAGTTTTTCAGCTTTTCTTTAAAGTAAAAAATTATGCTTCATAACTAAATTTTGTATACCCATACAAATTCACACACACACACACACACACACACACACACAATTGATGCAATTCATTTTCATAAATTGTGTACAAAAGTTAGTTCTAGCTCCCTACCAAAGTTTTATTTTTCCCAATTTACTGGTGCAAAAATTCACCCCTAAATTTTATAAAAAAATTAAAAAATAATAATAACACAGATCCCTACTGGATGAAAGACCCCCTGAAATACTAAGCATTAATTGCTATGTAGAGGAGGGCACCCCTTTGTACCAACCCCGTGTATTCCACTGGATCTGAAAAATAAAAATTATGTAAAAGTACTTTTAGCCATTATGTAAAACTACTTATAGAATTTATTATTTGAGCCATATAAACATAATGGGTAAAAGTACTTTTAGAATTTATCATTTTAGCCATATAAACATAATGGCTAAAAGTACTTTTAGAATTTATCATTTTAGCCATATAAACATAATGGCTAAAAGTACTTTTAGAATTTATCATTTTAGCCATATAAACATAATGGCTAAAAGTACTTTTAGAATTTATCATTTTAGCCATATACAAATACATAAATAAATAAATAAATAAATAAATTACAAAGATAGGAACATAACTATACTCTGTCATATAGTATGGGTTTGATGCATAATTTATTGTGTCCATTTTGTTTTCATGAGAAGAAGAGGACTTTCTCTCTTCTTCTTCTTCTTTCTTCTTTCTTCTTCTTCTCCTTCTTTGTTTAGAGGATGGATCTGTGGCTAATCATTAATACTCACATGGCTCTGCAATTTCCAAAGGAGTGGACAGATTGAATGAATGAATGAATGGACTGCAGCATTTGTAAGAAGAAAGGGGGGGTTGGTTCCTTAACTGACAAAAGTTAGTGGGAGTATTTTTTTTTTCACATTTTGGAGTATTTTTTGCTTGCCCCACCACCCCTACAAAAATTCACCATCAATTGGCAACTCTTTATGACTCGGTTGTGTGGATGGGATGAACACCCTAACTCTAGTTGGATGGATCGTTACTGAGTTGTTACCCAAGGTTCCGCCTTGGTAGCCTATCCAGAACCGGCGGTTATTTTACTCAATTTTTCAAAGGGAAAAAAAATCCTGAAACCAAAAGGGGGTTGGTTCTGCGAATTTTGGAAATACTCAAAACCTGAGAACCCACAGGTTATAATAAAATCAAAGAACCGACCCAAAAACTGTTTAAATACCATAGGTAAATAAGTAAGTAGGTAGGAAATTAAGTGGTTACAATGTAGGTAGGTAGGTAAGTAGGCAAGGCACTTGGTGGTTACTAGGTACGTGGATGGCACTTGGATGGTCAGTAGTTAGTACACACACGCTAGTACCTGGGTTGGGCCAGGTACCAGGCGGGAACCTTGGGCGTATATAGACTGGTACTGTACGTGGTATCAAAAAGCCGACCAGTCTGGTAGGACCTGAGGCAAATACCCAGGCTCATACCCGTACCTGCTCGGTAGGGACATGACCTCATTTGAGGAGCCTCATACCACCAGTACATACATGCTTGGTAGGGACATGAGGTCATACAAGCCTGATGATACCAGTACCTGCTTGGTAGGGACATGAGGTCATACAAGCCTGATGATACCAGTACATGCTCGGTAGGGACATGAGGTCATACAAGCCTGATGATGCCAGTACCTACCTGCTTGGTGGGGACTAGGGACATGAGGCCATCTGTGGTCAAAAAGTCAATGCCTTCCCAACCCTAGTTAGTACATTGCCAAACCATTGCGGTTAACTATAACCATTGTGGTTAACTATGGGGGACATGAATATAATATAAAGAAAATAAATAAATAAATAAATAAGTGTTTTCTCTGGCTACATACATGATCCATCATGTCTTTGTGCACTAGTGGGCACGAGTTCACTCTGGTGGGGGGTGGGCAAAGTAAATTATTAATTGTTGATCCAATATTTTGTTGTGTTTCAATGAATACATCCAGCAAAATGGGAACAGAAGACAGCTTCAAAGCTTAAGTAACAGCAGATTTTGGGCCATTTCCAAGGGTCATTGATTGCCATTTCACCTGAAAAGCTGAGCAAAAGGGGGAAATTAAAAAAAAAAAAAAAAAAAACACATTCATCAATCTGCTATTGTGGAATCTCTTCTTGACCATGTGGGAAAAAGAGAGACTCTAGTGTCTCTCTCTCCCTCTTCTCTCCACTGCACAAGAAAATTTCTTGACTCTTTTGTATGTATGTGATGCCAAATTTCAGTTCTAAATGCTTGAAATCAAAAATAATAATTTCTAACTCTCGTACTCCCCTGATTGGATTCGGCAACAATCTGCTGAATAATTAATTAAATTTTAGATCTTAACTTCAGCACTTGGTTTTTTAATTCTTAAAAATTCAATAAAATAATTGATAATAATAATAATAATAATGATAAATAAATATATAAATAAAGTGTGTGACACTCTTTAGTGTGTCTAGACTATCTTGTCTTAAATTCTTGAACTTTTAAGGTCTTCAATTCAAACCTGACAGTTGAAAACTTGAAGATTTTTAATTTTATGAAAAATCTGGGCGCAAGTAACAAATAAATTTTCAATTTTTTTGGCAAAATGAAAAAGAATTTAATTTATGCCAAAATTGTTTTTTTTTTTTTTTGATTCATATGTTATGCTAGAAAAATTTAAAAACTAAACATGCAAAAAAGGTAAATTCCTTTTAAACTAAAAAGTTTCTACATAAAAAAAAACCTGAAATCAACATAATTAATGCTATATTTTAAAAATATATATTTAGAAAATGAACTAGATATGGAAAATGTAAATTCCTTTTATAATGGGTATATGCCAACCCCCTCCAGGGCAATGTGATAGTTGTTATTATTATTACGTAGTATGGGAAACTCATCACTCTCTGGAGTCTGAATGCAAAGCCTGGCTTTTGGGGACCCCACCACAGGTTCCAAAAGACCCAAGCAAAGTGTTAAAGTGGAACTAGGGTCAGTTATAACTAGGGTCAGTTAACCATACCAGACCTCTTGAGGTTTTGAAGTTTGAACTCTTATGTGTTTTGGAGTGTGGTTAAGTCTGGTTACTTGGGTCAGGTCTCAACTGCCTACTGGGTTGTTGAAGACTTTTGTGCCTTCTGTGTTTTGTAGTGTGGTTAAGCCTGGTTACCTACTCAGGTTAACTGTTGACTGGGTTGTTTAATGAATGCTTGTGTGCTGCCCTATGTTCCTCTGCAGTGTAGTTAACCCTGGTTACTTAGCCAGGTCACACAAGGTTTGAAGCTGGTTTGACCAGGTTCAAATAGTGTTCCCAATGATGTTAGCATTTGGGAACGTCATTGAGTGTTATGAGAAAGTAAGCAAACAGCTTGACCCCAGTTGCAAACAACATGGTGTGAACGGGGCACATCGTTGGGAGCAATATGGGAACAAAGACAAGCTGGTTTCACCCTAGTAAGCAACAAGGTGGGTGTCACTAGGGATGAAGGGAGGGCCTTAGTTGTGACTTGTTGCAAGGATGACAAATATATAATTTGCATCTACATCCAACATAGCCATCCATCAATTCTTGCGCTTGACAAGTCTTAACCTTTCCCCTTTCATTACTTTGGTAAGTGAGAAATGTCAATTCCATATTTTCCAAAAAGATAGAAGCAAAGTTTATCACAAATGTGACTAATCTTTGCTAGCCAATAACTAAGAAATGAACATGGGGTGGGAAGCAAGTTTCAATGGAATCGAAAAAAATTGACATCAATCAAACCTCAAACTCCTAAAATGCATTGAAACCTCGTAACACCAAAGACGAGAATTCCAAAAACACACAATGACAATAAAACCATCTCAAATTTACAAAATAACTAGAACCTTGTTCACACTAAATTGGGTTCCAAACCATTAAAAAAATCCTAAAAAAAATTTAATGTTGTGCAATAAAAACCTAATAGAGGGAAGAGGTGAAACTATCAGCTTCCGTTTCCCATTGAGTTAGATATAACTCTGCAATGTTCTTGTCCTATATATAACTCCAACATTCAATGAAGCACAACCTTTTTCTAAAATACAAAACCTTTTTTTGTCAAATTAATAATTGTGTAAAACTGGGTGAATTTTTGCTGGGAAACAAAAAAGGCTGAAAATCCAGATTGTCTCAAAGAAAATCCAAAACCAATTTTGCAATATAGCAAAATCATTAGGCATTACTAACTCTATTAGCCGACCAAACAAGTATATCCATGATAAGAGATGGTCTAAGAACAACAATGGAAAATGGGCTTCCCAACTTCAACCAAAACAATTATTCTCGTGTACTTGGGAGTGGTGAATTAGCTCAACATTAACAGCCTAAATGCCTACCTATATATTTAGGTAGCTATATATCCATTTTTGAAAAATTAGAGTGAAAAAATGAGAAAAATAGTAATGTTGGTAGGATATGAGGGCTTATTACCAAACAAAAAGAACAGGGAGAATTTTTCTAAGTGTATGTGGAGGGTGCCTTAAGCTCAATAAAATTTCTCTTTCAACAGAAGATTACTCATAGGGTTCCAAAAAGTGAGAAAGCTTACATGAGCATAAAAACGTTTGACAAGATTTGTAGTGTATTTGGAGGAAAGCTTGTCGAGGATAAGAACCTGTGCACCATTTCAAAAAATGAAACACCCACACACTTAGAAGCCCACACCTCATGTTGCCCACATCTCATTCCTTTTAAATTATCTTTTAATTTTCGGTCTCATTTCTTCTTCTTCTTCTTCTTCGTTCTTTCTTTCTTTCTTTTTTTCCCTCTTTCATAGTTCAGGGAAATCTGGCCAAAGTCTGCTAAGATTGGAAGCTTTGTATATTGATGATCCCATGTTACTCTGCACCTGACAATAAAGAGATCTCACACATATAACATCATCAGGTTTATTCTGTACATAGTACACTACCCATGATAGATACATACAGGTCAGGCACAATCTTCTTCCAACTGGTATGGTATACTCACCTTTTCAGGAGCTCCCAGAGAAACGGGTGTGTATCTTTGTTTGCACATCAACCTTTCTGCAGACCGACTGTGAAAATGGCAACAGTTCAATCATCAAGCTTGTGCCCACACTGACTTGGTCTCCATAAGTATTTGGCCAAAGTGAGTCATAACTTGTCCCATATCAGGTTTCCAACGGATGGTGCACTGGTGGATCGGTGCAGCCAAAGCAAACTAGCACCACCCACAAGGGTTTTGTAATGGATCGTGCATGGGTGGGTAGGTGGGTGTGCCAAAGCAAACCTGCACCCACCCACATGCGTCCTCCATACCATCAGTGTACCATGCAGGATGAATGGATGGTGTGTGGACACAAAACACTTTTTCATTGTATTCCTGTCCCCGTAGGCAACTGTGGTGTTTAGCTATTTACTCATATCTCTCTCTGTCTCATAAGAATTGAACTGAGAAGTCTCCATTCTCAGGATTAAGAATAGCTGGAACAACCTTAAAACCTCTTCTTTTAAGTCAGAGAAATAGTTCCAGAAAAAAGGCTTTCAAAGTTGAAAGCAGAGGACAATACAACAGACACAAAACAAGAATAAGAAAACAAAAAATACACTCATGTAGTATGAACAACAGTGACAATCTCGCACTTGTTCAGGGACCGTCAACAGTAACATGTATGACATATGATAGTGACTTAGCTATCACAACTCCATCAGCTCCCTACAGTGGGTACTGGGTATGGGCCGGTGTAAACACTAACCTGTGTACTGAGTTTCTGCTGCAGGTCTGGAAACACCAGGAAGACTTGGCGGCCATGATACTAGCTAGCAAGAATCAACAACATGAATGAGAAGAAGACACAAGCAGACAAGGACAAGACATAGCATACAGAAAAGGACTGCAGAGAAAAGAAATAGACCAAGTAGGCGTACGAGAAGCTGCCCCACTTATGAGACTCTACACAGAAACCTTCAGAATACTCCAAATGCTGAAATTTCAAAAAGGAAATTTACTTTATCGAGCAACCCTCTACTCCTCTTGAACAGAATCTTTAGAGGGTAGCCTTTCTTCTTCAGAAGGACAATAAGACTGACCATCTGAGAGACAAAGAAATGTTTAGAACTACAAAGCCATTAGCTATGTACTTAGTACTAACCATCCACATGCAATTTACCTACCCAGTAGCCACCCAAGTGCCTTACCTACAGACCTACCTACATAATAATCATCACCATTTACATTCCCAATTGTGCAATGGTTGTCATCCTAGCAACTTGCAACTCATAGTCAAGAATATAAGGATATGTAAAACTGAAGAGGAGATTGACACTACAAGGAATGGCCAATTTTCCAACTGTATAGCTCTGCTACAGTCAACAAATTTATTCCATAATCATATAATTGGTTTGAAAACCATTAAGTTTCTTCAGAGTTTCAGCAAGGTTTGCATGTTTGTGATACCTGTGCTAGGCTAAATAAACTCTAAGAAGTTTACTGCTGTAAGCATTCTCAATTCAAATGCTTACAGGCTTTCTGCCAACGGAAATACTCCCAATCAAGTTACTTCTGGCCTCATAAGAAGTGGCATTCTATTTTTAGACGCCACATATGCCACTTGCTCCGTAGGCCTCTGCGCCACATTATAAGTTTTTTTATAACTCCGTATACCACATTATATAATGTGGCGCGTAAGTGTGGTCACTCCGCGCCACATTATAACTCCGTAGACCACACTTTTCTGATAGTTAGGGCGAAAATTGCATTTTGGGATAGCAAGTGGCGCCAATCTTTGGCGCCGCGCCACTTTATATTAAAAAGGATAAAAAGTGGCAAATGCCACTTATTATGAGGCCAGAGTTACTTGGAGCATGTTCCTGAATCTGTTGTAAATTGACAACTCAAGGATGGTCCAAGTCTAAATCTGCTACACTCATGAAAATCTGGTAGCCCAGGGAAGTTTTATCTAAAGGTTGAAACCTGATGATGAACTGGTGAACCAAAATGTGCTGGTGGTATCAAGAAGAACTGGTATGTGAAGAAGCCCTTACATGGAATTGATGTCCACCTCAATATCCCTATATCCGCAAGGAGCACCACAAGCACATCACTGCAACTTCCCTTGTCCATCACATTCTCCACAACCATTCAATCTACATGAGAGAGCAATATACAACACCCACTGATTCCATCTTCAGAAGTACTGAGAACTTCTCCATACTTATGATCTAAGTAAACCTGAATAAAATTGAGAGATGATCTGATAATTAGGTTACACAGACTTCAGTTCTAACAACAAACCATGACATAAAAAGCACCCCAGCCCTAAAGGAAGTAAGAAAACAAGTACTGAGGAGCAGTTTGAAGAACAGTGACAGTTCAATGTGAGCCGAGAGACCTTCAATATCAACAATATGTATGGCACTGAGTTTCTGTCACAAGAGAAACAGTACCAGGATGACTGAGCCATGCTGGCTAGCTCAGCAGAGTATAACAGAAGAAAAGGTAAACTCAGAGAGAAGGGAAAACCCCATATGAAACAAACAAGGAGAGAGAAAGAGAACAGAAACAAAATGAAAAGCTATAACAGTGTTGCTGTTTGAGGATAGCATCCACTGAAAGCCCATATGGCATCTTGCAGGTTCACTGTAGATAAGACTCAGTGACCTCAAATTACAATATATAAGAGTATGTCACCAAGTCTTCTATAAAGGTGACCATGAACCTACTTGCACACGCCAACAATTCTCTCAACAAACTCAATAGTCATGGGAAGAGCATCTTCAACAGTACAGAGAATGAAAAGCCAAGATGTTGAACCACTCCAACTTCACACAGGCATTTCAGGTTTCTCTTGTTGCAGCATTGAGTCCTTCGGGAATTCTGCAGAATCTAGATACTTCAGAACAGTCTCTGCACTGACATATCTATCCAACCATCCCAGTGGTACATACTTTCCACCTGCATCATACAAACCCCCAGCTGAAAGATCTACACTTTTTTCATATAGTGCATATAACAAAGTTTATAAATCACCCCATAACAAGGGGACTAAACTCTAATGTTGTTGATGCTCAAGATAGCAAATTGTGTCATCAGTGTTGCCACTACTGGGTCCAAATGATAATGGACCATAGGATACCCCTCATCTTCCAGAGTTTATTTATGGTAATGCACCTCCTAAAGTTAATCACCTAATGCAGATCCAAATGCCATTGATGAGAAAAGCTTGGGAACAATATTACCATGGTATGTAAGGGAGAGCCATACAATGTAGATGCAGATGGTCAACACTGCCCTGCCTGTGGAACCCAAACCTGAATGAGAAACGAAGATCACATCCCTTGAAAGGTGGTCTTGCTGTCATTTAAACTTGGAGCTTCCTAGACAAATCCTAGAGCAATGATAATACAACTTACATCTGTGTAGTTCAAAACTAACATCTGTTAGACCAAACTTGTCTCAATAGTATTTATGTATGCAGGCCAAACAGGCAACATCTAATAAAGTGTCTCAAAGGGCTTGCCAAAGCCATTCTGCCCTGCACTACTCTTGTGCTTGTGCCTTCTCAAGACAAATTATAATTAAGCGATTGTGGAGAAAACTCCACAGCACTTTGAAGGTGACTATTTGGTAGACTGCAGTAAAACCAAAACTAAGAATGAAGGCACTCATAATGTTATGAGTGTCACTCATAACATGCCAGACCATCAAGCTGCCCTGACTCTCCAGTGACTTCATCAGCTCCCAATGGTGGGTGTACATACATCAATGATAATCCACACACCTAAACAATGGTAAACCACTACACAATCATCTGTGTCCTGATTGTCTGTCCTATTTCCAGGAGCAATGGAAAGACATGGTCATGGTGTTGGCTAGCACTCAAGAGACATAGCAAATCCCATGAGAAAGAGAGAGGCTTTCACTAACTGGTGGCTCAAAGACAAGGAACAACCCAATTCATGAGCAGGATGAGAACCTGTAGCCAGTGGCATATCTGGCACATCTCCAAGCAACCAAGACTGCCCTAGTTTATGCATATGCACCACTGTCAATGACAAGCCATTGGGTCAGAGCAATATTATCTCATAAAATACTGAGAGCTCCTACCCACATGTGTACAAATTGAGTAAACACGGAACAACAATGTTCTGTTGGACAATGCAGCAGAAACTAAAGATAGTGAAAAAAAAGCAAGAGAGACTGTACCAAGAGCATAATCTGCTTCATTTTGGTGAAGACTTTTGACATTCTTGATGTGATGGACTGGCACTGCCAAATAATGTCTGCAATGACTATACCACAGTTTTAGATTATGGCATAGAAATTTGAAGGACTGAAAAACTTGAACATCTTGGAATTTCCTTCAGTACAGGTCCCAAGGTCCCCCACATAGATCTCAAATATACAAAACTCAAGAAACAAAAATGGAAGTGGAGTTCAGAGTTCTTACCACTAGAACCACCCACCTATAGGAAGCTGGATTGTGGTCCTTGAAAACAACAATCTGCTCATCCTGCAATCATTTTAATTTCTTTTAAAGGTTTCTAGTTCAGGTATCTGATGGTACGACTGCATTCTTCTGATTTTCCAAAATTTTCACAAAAAAATATGCACTGCACCATGAAGATAAGCAAAGCGAACACCAGTATTGCAGCGCTACTGGAGGTCATAATTGCAAAGGTGATGCTAAGCTTCAAAGGATTTGCACTAGAACTGAGATAGATTTGACTCTGAGGACTTCGGCGTAATTTCCGAAAAAATCTACGATTTGAAACAATGTCGTTTCTGTTTGAACTTTCGGAACTCCTTTTGTTGTCAATCAGGTCAGGTCAGATGCGTGAAATTCAGGCGATTGCAAGAGTCGGCCAAACAAGACGACAGTGTGAGCCGTTTTCAGGGGAATTTCACACAGAGATGCTCATCCTTTAATGGACAAGAGAGAAGAAGCAAGAAATAGACTCTCTGTAAAACGCTGGAAGAACAAGAATCTCAGGCATACCTCACTTTCTTCGGATAGAAAAACAAGAACGAATAGGTATGTGCTCTCTCAAGAAACACAACGCTCGTTTAGTCGAAGATACAAAATCATCATAGTGCGAAGAACAAGACACACAAAGCACAATTCTCGGGAGTCACCAACCTCGATGCAGGTCACAAGTTTGTTGTGATGAGACGATCAAATCCCCGGAGAATAGAAAAATGTTCGCACTTCCGGTTCACGTACATCGGGAGAATGCGGGGAAGCGAGAAAATCGACAGATACAAAATCATCATAATACGAGGAACAAGTGCACAAAGCACATTCTCGGGAGTCACAAGCCTCGATGCAGGTCACAAAGTTGTTGTAATGAGAAGATCAGACCCCTGCAGAACACAAAAACGCACTTCCGGTTCACGTACGTCAAGAGAATGCGGGGAAGCGAGAATCGACAGATACAAAATTATCATAATACCAGGAACAAGTTGCACAAAGCACAATTCTCGGGAGTAAAAAAAATCGATGCAATTCACAAGTTTCTGTAATGAGACGATCAAACCCCGGAGAAAAAAAAAAAAAACGCACTTCCGGAGACTGCGGGGAAGCCAGAAAATCGACAGATACAGAATTATAATACGAGGAACAAGTTGCACAAAGAAAAATTCTCGGGAATCAGAAGCCTCGATGCAGGTCAAATTTTTTTTTTTTCATGAGACGATCAAATCCCCGGAGAACGGAAAAATGACCGCACTTGCGGTTCACGCACGTCAGGAGAATGCGGGGAAGCGAGAAAATTGACACAAATGAGGGTGGAAGAAAGGGAGAAAAACGAACCTGGAACAAGATGCCAGGAATTTCTCCTTCGGGAGACCCGGCCCGACAGCAAACAGAAGGCGGAATCCTGAGGCTTCGTGGCTGCCGGCCAGAGCCACCTCCAAAACGCCATCGCCGCAAAGTTCCGAGCGTCGTGAACCCGCGTCCGCCATCGCTGCGAAGCTCCGAACGCCAGGAACCCCGCGACGGGTCGTGTCCGTCCGCAACCCGGCGGTTTTCTCGGCGAGGAAGGCCCTCGGCGGGTAAATAAGGAAAAACAACTACATACCTATATTACCGGACAAGAACGCCTACCTCCGGGTATTATCTTTTTGAGGCCTCTAGGTATATCTGAGTGTTGTGCGGTTATTTAGTAGTCTGGTCGGTTATCTGGGAAGATATTGGAATTTTGAGTCATTTTTATCATTGGAAATTAATTCAGAAAATTATAATTAATTTTCTATAATTGCTTGATCCTCAAGGTTTTGTTCACACTTTGGCCACTGGCATATTCAATGCAAAAAGCTCCAAAATATTTTGGATTTTGTAATGCAAAATAATGTTATTTCATTGTGCTTAAACAGGAAACCCCCCTCCCCAATGCCCATTGCTACTACCCATAATACATAATACCTTAATTAAAATTAATTAAGTCCTAAACCCAACAGTAATTAAAATTATTTTTTAAATTACAGATTTGCTTAGATATCTGTAAGCTCATTTATATTGGATGGATATCGTTGTGTAAATGTCAAAATCTGACACAAAGATTGCATTGAAAACACATTTTCATCCAAAAGAAATCATTCTTTTTTTTAAAAGCTCTCATCCATTCGTTGTCAACAATAAAAAATTCCTTGGACACACATTTACTGCAATCCATTTGCATTCTGAAATATGTAAAGATGAGATGAAAAACATGACAAACAAAAATCAGGAAAATATAACACATCAAATATATATGTATAAAAATGGATGAAAAACAATCGACATCCTAAATCATGTCAAAATTATTAAATATTTAAAAAATGCAATCTGAAATTCTTGAAAAAAATACTATCCTATATGTCCCAAATGCATTTTTAACAAATAATTTAATTATTTCGACATGTCAATGCCAAATCCATTAAGGTATTATCATACTACCTTAATTTTGTATTATAAATAGGTGGGAATTTTTTATGGTGTTTGTTAAGAAGTTGACAACATGTTAAGAAATGGCACATTTAGTGTTTCAATTACAAATTTAACACAAGAATTATTTTCTTCTTAAGTTGAAAATTAAGAAAGGAAACTATAGCCAAGGTCTATTAGCCAATTTTTTAAAAATCTATAATTAAAGACACTGTAAATAATGGGCTTAAATACCTATTATAGAAATATATTTTGACACCAAAAAATGCTATTTTAAACCACAATAATGCACATTCATCCATCCATCCATCTATCAGGATAGAGTCTGTTCGTGAAGCTCTTGGTTGGCTGATTGTAATCAGACACGAGGCGGTTATTCATCTGTTCGGTAAATGAATGTCGTTACCATCCGCCAAACTACCTGGTTCGTAACGTCGTGTACATTCACGGAGTTCGTATTTTTCATCTGATAAGTGGATGGAAAGTTGACGCCTCTGCTGGGCGAATGGTCATCATCCACAGAGCCTGATCCAAAGCTCGTGCAATTGGATGGATGGAAAATCGGAGTGATTAAATAGACCGGGGCAATGAGGCAAGTTTCGTGTCTTTCTCTCGCCTCTCTTCCTTGTCGCTACTTTCGCCATCTGTGTTTTTCAGTTTCGCCGCGCTTTTGATCTTGGTTTCCTCGTGTTTTGATAGTTTCGCCACCCTGGAGGTTTCGCCACCTCGTCTCCTCTGCACCGTTGCAAGCGAGCGAGCGAGCGCGAGAGCTTCGTCACCAGCGATGGCGATGGAGTTTCTTCCGTCCCAATTGCCGCTCTCTCCACCAGCTGGTGTTCGGGATGGTGTGACGGAAGATGCAGAAGGGGTAGAAGACGGCGAGAACGAGGTCTTATTCGCCGAGTTTCTCGAATCCGAAGTTCTTGGCCATGATGCTGATGATCCTGCGCTTTTCGAGGTATATTTTCTCCACGGCCTTTTAGTTCCCTATTTCTCTGTGTCGATATAGCTTCTGTATGGGTTGTAATCTATTTTCCCGATGGATTGATTACTCTATTGAGGTTATATCGGTTTTGCCGTGCCGTTCAGATTATGACTAGGGGAGCAAAGCTTTCCGCTCTTTTTTCTCTTCCAAAATCCGCTTCTTTTTTCCCCCTTCCTTTGCCTTGTTTCACACGTATGTATGATGTGAACGATTGTCTCTATTCCGCACTCGCATGGTTATGCTTAATTCGTAATATGGACAGAGATTATCTGCATTTCTTCTGTTTTGAGGAGTGGAAGACATCTCCGTGATGTATTTTTTCCTTCCTTCATTTCTCGGCCATATCCTTTCCTATGTTCTCCATCTCTTTGTTTGTTACAGTTGTGCCATACTCTTTGGTTTCCCCCAAAGACACTGTCATTCAGTCTATGACACCGGGGATCGATGTTCCTTTGTTTTGTAGTGAGGGAAGGGACAAACCTTACCGCCTTGCTCTAGTTTGCGATTTGAACTGGATCGCTTTTTTACGTCGTGGATAGCGCTTGTCTGTTCAAGGTCATGTTGATGATGAGGCTTGCCTTGAAATTGTTGAATTTGTAAGGATCCATCGAACACATGGCAATTCGATTCTCTAATTCAGTGAGAGTATGCGCAACAATCCAAGTTGATTGTTGTGAAGATCATGTGGCCGGAGTTTACATTCTTTCGATTCCACAACAAATGGAAACCCTTGTGGTCGTGTTCTCTGAGGTAAGAGTTAGATTTGTTCAGGCCTCTTGGCAACTGTGGCAACTGATACATGGCTGAGGCATGGCTTAGGCATGGCCTCTTTGTTGTTTATGAGAGCCTTGGTTTCCTACTCTGTCAGGAATCAATCAGGCTCTCAGGCTTGCTTCTCATTCCACGGCACAGCTATATTCAAACAAAAAGCCCTGGATCTGTTGTATGTTTACTCAGAAGGGGGTAAAGTAACAACCCTCATGGAAATGATTTAGTTGCAGTTCACTCTAACACTCTACATGTAGAGCAACTAGGGAAAAAGCATAGGGGGGCATGATACTCCCATGTTTTGGTTGTTGTCTTTTTGCAGATCTGTCATGCACCATGTGTGACATACAGTACCTTGCTTGTTTGTTATATTTTTCACTTGTTGGGAAAATCTCTCAGGGAAATGCCACCTAAGTTTGTGTATATCTCTGGTGGTTAAAAATCAGCAATTCATGAAGGCTCAACTTGTTCTAATATCTGGTATAATAAGATCTGGAGTGATAAGTGCGTTAAGAGTTTGGATGAAATTCCATCTAAAACTGAATATGCTGTCACACCTTTGGGGAGTATCTCCTGGCAATGACTGGAGCAGTCTTGTCTCCTGGGGTTGTTGTTTGTCATGCAATTCTTGGAACATGTCTTCTTTTTCTCTTTTGTAAGAGTATCTTGGAATATATGTGGGAAAGCTTTCAATCCTTTGACCACCACTAAAATGGTGCTGGATACCAGAGCTGGCCCCCATGCAGCCTCCATCAACTGGCTTTCCTGCAAGCCTCTCAAATGCTTACTCCTGGAGTCTGTGTAGCCCCACAATCGGGTTGCCACTGGTACTTCCCTTCTGTACCTCCTAGTAGAGTGGTGGGTGGTGCATCTTTGTAGGAACAGTAGTGCAATAATAGGTGGGGGTCACGGTTTGCTGAAAGGGTGTCAGATAGCTTTTTCCAGTCACACTTATGCTTTCATGTGCCCTTGCTCTGTCTTCCTTTTACCATTTGACTCCTAAGAAGCCTTTTGTGGATGGATTTGCATGTGTGGTTTGTCTTGCAGATAACCCAAGAAAGAGCAGATTCTGACCTCAGCATCCAGACAGGCAACTTTGGCAGGGTTCCTCCAGAGCTGTTCCAGAATATTCTTCGATTCCTCTCTTCAGAGGTCTGTTGCCATTGTGACTTGGTTCCTTCTTCATTTGTGGTCTCAGTCATCCATTGTGGCCTGGAAAATAAGCATCTCCTGTTCACATCAGGAAGTTAATATAGTCCTTGTTTTATATAGGTTCTTCAGTATGTGGATGGGTTACTCGTCTTTATTCTTGCCTTGCAATTTCCTGTTGGGCGTTGCACAAAAGTGCTTGCCTATATTCCAGATCTTACAATTGCAGGATAGTTTGTATCATTTTATGGTGTACTTATTGGATTAGACCAGCACTGCCTGATGCAAATTGCATCAAGATAGTGGCTGACCTTTAACTTGTGCCAGTCATCTTTGTTGTACCATTTGGAGTCATGGCAGCTTATAACTGCTGTCCATGACAAAGGTGATAGTCTGAAACTTTGTGAGTGACACTTGCAAGGTTATTTTGGATGTGCAGGACCTCTCAACATGTACAAGTGTGTGCCGGTTTCTCCGAGGTGCAGCATCTGATGAGGGACTCTGGCGCAGGCTGTGAGTTTCTTCCTTTCAGCTCACATTTTCCTTGTCATCAATTTCTTTGTTGAAATTGCCTCTTTCTACTATCAGGTGGTTTTTGTTACAAATATTATTTGCTTCAGTGCTTAATGTTTGCCTGTGCTTATGCTCTTCAATCAAAATCCTGTATTGTCTCTGTTCTTGTAGATTAGTTCTTTGTGTTAAAACTCATTATACCACATCTTAGAAGAGCCACAAAGGAGCTTCATGTGCATTTCCAACCTGGTGACATGAATGTCCAGCATGCATGGTTTACAATACTGGGAAGTGTATATGATCCTTCTGAAGGGAGGCATAAAATGATATCATTTGTTGTATATCAGGTATTGCCTCCGGTGGGGCCGACCACCAAGCTCTGATCGCCCTGGCAAGCCACGGGGCTGTGCATGGAAGAAGCTCTATTTTGAGGTTTGTGTCAAGCTTCTCAACATCCATGCTCAGTAGGTGATTGCAAAACTGAGTTTCTTCAAGCTTCTCAACATCCAATGCTTAGTAGGTGATTGCAAAACTGAGTTTCTTCAAGCTTCAAAGGATTGTTTTGTCCTTTGTATTCTTCTTGTGTGTGTGGAGTAGGCTTGACAAATGTTTCAGTGCTTATGTGTCTGATAATGCAGAAGAGGTTAATATTGTGGCTGTTGTGGCTGAGCAGCGAGATGAGGCTGATATGGTGGACTTTGTGAGAAATACACCTGCTGAGTTCCGTGAGTATTACGTCCAGATGCAGGCTGCTAAACGAAGCCAGGCTCCTCTTCCTTCTCAGGTGAGCAGGTTTGGTTTGGGGCCTGCACATCGGTTTTACAGTTGATGAATTGAAGGAGAAGACATAAGTATTTTACTTTGTACTTGGTGAATTTCTCACTGTTTTGCCCCTGAAGTTTCTATGTGTATGGAATATAGGTGCATGATGATTTGGTGGTGGTGGACTCTTCAATGGCAGACCAAATAACAGCATGGCAACACAGTCAAAAGCTAGCAGATCCATATCTTGGTGACCATTGGTGTTCAGGAAAGACCTGTTCCTATTATCAGATTGATGATGTTTTCTTGTGTGAGAAAACTGGGCGTGTGCACAGTGAGTCTTCTACCCTCCTTTCATGTCCTACAAATATATGCTCATACTGTTGACCCAATGCTTGTTTATTTTCTGGTCTTGTTTCCTGTTGCAAGTCAAATGCAAAGTTGAGTCCCTTAATATTAACCAGCTACCTTCTGTGTGGGTCATGGGTGCAGTATGTGATGACTCATGTCGAGAGATTGTTCTAGATCCATCCAATGAACTTCTTGTCTGCACGATTTCTGGGCGTTGCTTTGACCGCTGGATCACACCTGCAGAGGAAGATGATGCTGAACCTGTAAGTAACAACGTCCCCAGAGTCCATTTATTTATCTCGTAACATGTATGTATGATACTTTCTTTCTGTGGCTATCTTTCTGTGTATACTAATTTTCTGCCAATGGTCAGTTTCACTGTGGAAACCTTAAGAGCTTTTTTCCCACATCTAAACAACTATTGCTTGCATATATGAATCTGGGGCAGCAACAAGCAGATGCAAATGCAGCAGCTGAGGAATCAGAACCATTTCTGGGCTCATGCAGACTTGGTATGTGGCAGTCAAGCACTTAAAAGTGATGAAGACCCCAGGGTCCCCATAGCAGCCTACCAGTTTATTGAAGTATTTGTATAAGTTATGCAAACTGGTTACTTTTGAACTTATGTGAACCATATAAATTTTGCTAACCATAGCTACAATTGCAGAACTAATTGAGCTTTTTTTAGAGAAAATAATAAATCAGTGCAATGCTGCACAGATTTAATTCTGCTAAATTTGATTGATCATCTCATGGGATGGATACACAGGACATGCATACTTGCTGGGTTATAACTGTGCTGATGAACGGGAGCTTGATGAAGTCGTGAGGTATGGCATAAGACCATGAGCTCTCTCTGTTGACCCTTTTCTTTCTGTGGCTATCAAAATTCTTTTAAAACTGGCTCTACACTAAATTGACTGATGCTAAAGCTGAGCTGAAAATATTCTCAATGTTGTCTGTCAATTGTGCCTTTTTGTTGCAAATTGTGTGGCGGCAAACAACACTGACAAGAGAGTTGAAATTGAATGTTTTTTTTGGTGCAGAGAGGTTATTTACCCAAGTCAGAAAAAATCCCACTTCTGCTATAATGGGTGAATGATCATACCATTCTGTTGGATAATCTCTTGTCAAATCCCTAGGCAAGATAAGGATACAGGACATTAGGCTTTTACATCACAACATCACAACAATAGCATTACTTTTGCAGTTCAGTATGTTCATTGTATGTACTTTTCATGTGTGGGTACATGCAGAGCTGATGCTATGTAATTAGCAGGCCAAGGCATCTTTTTGACATGACGAATTGCATTTCCTGTTCTGCATACTATGTTGAGGATTAGATTGTATATTGTTCAATATGAAGCACTTACTCTGTTCTGTATATTATGTTGAGATTGTATATTGTTCACAGAGAGAGCTCTAAAGGTGATGTCAAAAGGCTAGTTGAATGTCAGCGCCATTCGACTAAGCCAACCCAGCAATTTTTGACTTTCCAGTTTTTCTTTTGGAGCTCCATGTGTTGAGCATGTTCATCATGGAATTGCTCTACATGATGACATAGAAAATAATTTAACCTGATTATCATCCAGGTCGGTTATTAATAATCTGTAGGCACTAATACAAAAAATTACGAAGACAAAAAACAAAAAATACCTCCAATTTTTTATTATGAACCCTTATATGTAGTTAATAATAAAAGAAAATGGCGTAGCTATCAGCCAATTATTTGATAGCCTACCCTTCTGCATAACTAATGGTTACTACCCAATTTCTTAAGTATTTTACCTGGTAATCAATTTTTTTAATATATTGATAACCCGTGCGGTTCCCAAAAAAAATTGAAGAAAAAAAACTAACTACCCACAGATTAATAAAAGGAAGAAAAAACCAGCCAGCACTGGTGTAAAACACTGGAGGACCTGTTAATTTTATGCTTGTTTTGTTGCCTGCAGAACTGACTCTTGCCAATGGTGTCACGCCCATCTTTCAAAGCTAATAATATTCAAGAAAATTTATGGAGGTTGACTAAGATGCATACAAACTTAAAGGATCAAGTTTAGGGGCTCCAACAACGCATGATGTCATTCAGGCCTTCTTTACACTAAGAGTCAGGGCCAATGTTTAACCCAAATCAAACATTCCTATTGGTGCAAAAGCTGAAATCAGTCACAAGGGCTTTACACTAGGACTCAAGCCTGAAATAGGAAAAATGTTTTCAACCTGCCCAAGCTACTATTAAAATGCTGAACTTTATGCCCTTGTATTGTCCCCAAGGCTGAGAAAAGGATACCATTGAACTTGGGAAGCCAATTTGCAACCCTTGGAGCCAATGTTCCAGCATTTGTTAATATCTTGAAGGTCAAATGTTCTAGCAGATATTACTAATTTGGGGCCAAACAACAAGCCTAAAAAGCTCAAAGTTGGCACCAAGTTTGATGGCTAGTGTAATGCGGGCCTAAGTCTTGCATTCTTTACAAAGCAAGAATCATTCAAAAAAAGGATGGTACATTATATTCAATGTATTGTTGTGGTTTATCTTGTCAAGACTCAACACTGATTTTCACCCATCATAAGAAATGCGGTTTGGAACCCGTGACCCATGAAACGCAATTTCCCTTCCATTACATGTAGTCACATTTGTGGTGTTAGGCACTTGTCCATGACCAGCAGTGTACTTCCATGAGAGGCAGGAAGTGCAACAAGCTGACTGGGTTGACAGTTTTTGTGAAGACAAGATGTGACTTAAGAAATGTACTGCATTTTTCAACTGAAGGAACCCATGACCCCATGTCCTACAAAAACATACTCAGCTTCCATCCTAAGTTTGCTACATTTCGGGCAACAGGTATGTATCTCAAGGCCCCTGGCTTGCTTTAAGTGCCACAAGATGTGGTTTCCAAGATGTTGTTCATTTTTCATTATATTTTAGAGTGTTGCTAGGCTACCAGAAACATCAATCAGAGTCATGACATAGAAGTGCATAGTCCGTACCCTTAAGCTCAAGGTTGCTGATCATTTGCATGGAACACGCCTTGAAGAACTTATAACGTGCCGTCGATGGAAGCCTAATCCAGGACCTGGGTCGAAGTTTGACATTTGAACTTGTCAAAACCCTGTGAAAGAGGGAAAAACAACCCTAAAGGAATCGGGTGTCAAATTTTCATTTTGAACTTCTCACGTGCATGGAAGGTAAACTCTTAAACTACTACAGTTACATGCCATAGACTAAAACAGAAAGCTCCTAAATTGTTTTTCTTAACTTGATGACTTGAGACCTCTCCATTTAGATTGGAGGCCATCAATATTCAATGAACTGTTGGATAAAGATGACACATAAATTCTATAATGAAAGACTCATAGCTTGAAGTACAGTATCATGCCCCTCACTTAATAAAATTGTATTAGTATTGAACATGTCTCCAGTATAGGTATTGGGGAATTGGGTCCCCACTCCAGTTGAGATGCTGTCTCCTTTTAGTTAGTACCTGCTGGAGAAAGCAATCGATGAGGACTTTTTAATGTCAAAAACCAGTTACATTATGCTTAACAATTTGACAAATGTATCAATGAGTCCCTCAGGGAGGTCGAAGATTATTGGGGAATCCTTCAAGCAAAGCTAGTGAGTTTCTAAGAGCAGTTTTTGATGCCCCTGAAGTGGGGATCAATACAAGGAATGTAGATAAAGTGACAATCATGCCCTAGGAAGGTTTATGAGAGTCAAATGTTGAATGATCTTTTTATATTTTGGGCTACATATTGAAAATCAAATATAAAAATATGGCAATTTTTGCTAATTTTTTCTTTCCACAACTGGTGATTAAGATCTTAAAAATTTCTCTTCACTTTTGAGGAAATTTTTCGCCTGTAGAAAAGGAGTGTGCCTTCAAGGTATGCACAAGATCTCTACTGGTGATTAAGATATTAAAAAGTTCTCTTCATTTCTGAGGAAATTTTTTGGCCAGTAGAAAAGGAGTCTGCCATCAAGGTATGCACAAGATCTGAATATTTGTCGAGGAATCCAGGGTGTGTGACAAAAGTTGCATTCAGTTATATGACAACATTTTCATGTGAAACAACCAAACACCTGCCAACTTCAGTACAATTTGAAGAATGAGATGCATTCTGCTATCAGCTTCTACCAATGACGCTTCTCATGCACTACACATGGAATTAACTTGCCAGTTGTTTGTTAGGTACCTACCATCGACTCAGGAAAAGTGGATTGGTGACTTTTATACTGGTACAAAATGATAAGCTTTCTGAATAATATGTGAATGAGTAAATCACAGAATCAGGTCTGAAGTTTTCAAGGAGCCCAAGACATGATGGCTTACTTACAAGATGCACTTCTAACTTGACCATTCACATGTTGTGCAGTTATTTCATAGACATGCTTTCCTTTGATGGTGAATTTTGTTTTGACCTGATAAATCTGAGTTCCACCTAGGTACAATGGATTTGTAACGAAATTAGAATGGCCTGAATTCACCGGACTTTGAATTTGTTTTGAGAAATTGTCTGATTTGTAGAATAGGTTCTGGGGTAGGTAGGCAAGGATAGAAAAGGACACTAGGACTGTTTTCTTCCGACATTTGATTTATAGCCAATTTTGGGCTAAATCTTTTTTCGTAAATGCAGCTACATCACAAATTCAAAGCAAAACCATTGTTTTGGATACAAAACTTGGGCCCCTTTTGGGTGCTTCATAGTATCTCTACCTTGAAGGGCAAAGCCAACAAAAGGTTTGCAGCCAATGTTTCATAACATGCCACTTTGGGTGACTTTGTCTTTTTCAAGGCGGCCTTGTGCAAGGTCCACCATGGCTGCATGGGAAGCTTAAGCCATTGCGAGTTTGGATTTGACTTCCCAACTTATCTGATTGGACTAGACCTTGGGGTTGAGAAAGACCCCCAGTAGGGGAAGGAGGCAGCAGCCCCATCAAACATTAGAGAAATCCAAGAAATACAAGGGGGGCAAGAAGCACCACACAATGGTGGCGCGATCAGCCCCAAAGATGCCTAAGTGGCACCATTCCGCCTTAAAGGCTTGATCAATCCTAGCTTGAATACTAGGGTCCCAGGTGGACCGAAGAGAATTAATGGCCTTCCAAATGGCCATTCCAACCTCAATGGTAGCAACCCAGGCTTGCTGAAGGATTTTCTTAGAGGAATACTGGTTATCAAAATGCTTCCGGCATCTCTCCGTCCAGAGGAAGTAGAGGATAAAACTACGAAGGATGTCAAGCGGTTGTCTGATATAGGAGAAACCTCCTACATGGTACCCTTGGATCCTAGGGGGGTCATCTTCTCTCTCAAAAACAGCTTCACCCAACATGATGAATGGATAGGAAAGAATGATGTCATTGGGCGCTCCCCATTTTTGCCAGATGTGAAAGAAGGCCTCCCAAGCCCGTTTGGCGAGGGGGCACTCGAGAAGACAGTGTTGAAGGGATTCAGGGGCCTCCTCTATGCAAACCTTGCACGTGGGGAGGATCCCCATACATTGTAGCCAGGTGCCAACCGGGAGGCCCCGGTTTAAAGTGAGCCATATGAAGTGCCGACCTTCCGGGGTCGGGCGTTATGCCAGATTCTAGCTATAACTTGCGTGACAATGGAGTTCTGCAGGTTTAACCTTTGAATGAAGGAGCAGATGTAAACGCTCTGGGTGGGGTTCCTTACGTTTCGGTTGAGGGAACATGGTTCGAAGTAAATAGGGCGCGTCTTAGGATCAACTAAAAGTAGGTTCTTGGGGCAATGTCAAATTGTCCCAAGGTGACACTTGGTGTCATCTTGCAATACCCTTTTGGGGATGAGGTTGTCCCCAGGCAACATTGCATGTTTTTCTGGCATTTCCCCTTGAAACAATTCGGTGTTGTCTCAGGGATGTCTTTGTGTCATCTGGACACATCCATCAAGAAATGGATGACTGCACAAACAAATTGTACAACCACATCCAACAAATTGTGGTTTAACTTGACAATGTTGCTTCTTACCCCTTCATTCCAAAGGCAGATATTTTCTGGATCTATCACATTCAAAATGTAATTTTCGTGTCCTGAAATCAATTGAAATTTATGATATTTACACACCTTCAATGACACCCATGAAAAGCCTAGACATGTGATACAACATGTTGAGCTATGTGACAAGAAATTCAACTTAATCCTCATGGACCCATGGGATGTCACTCGTATATTTTAGCAAGCACTTGAACTTATTAATATTATTTTGATATGGAAAGGAATAATGATATATGTTGATTATATTTTAGTAATAAATTATAGACAACACCCAATTTACATAAATTTAGTATATTATAAATTATTAATTTTCAATAATTTGAACCCTATATTGTTCTCTGTGATATTTGGAACGAAATAGAAATATCCTCCACAACATAGACCATGGTGGAAGGCTTGACAA
Organism: Sphagnum contortum; assembly: GCA_963920785.1. NCBI lineage: Eukaryota > Viridiplantae > Streptophyta > Sphagnopsida > Sphagnales > Sphagnaceae > Sphagnum > Sphagnum contortum. The sequence continues at coordinate 14,075,187 of OY987289.1, read as the reverse complement.
TCCTCCAAAGTAGAAGGGCTAACTAAGGCCAGATGCAATTCCTTCAAACATGCATTCACTACTATTATGATTGGGGTGCTAAAACTCTGGAGGACCACTATATTCTGAGTTCCAGGACATGGAGTATTTTTGCATAGAAAGAGGCTTGCCACCAAAAATTTAACGTTCACATTGCGTTCATCATGCAAGGCCATTAGGTATGCATGATGGCCACTTTGGATACATAATTTTTTTTACCAAAAACCACTAGTATGTAGTACATGCTAGTGCACAAGATTGAATGGAGACTTGGTGAAAAAGTAAGTAAAGATAAAAGTTATGCAATAATCTAAAGGCTATTTAACAAAAACAAGAAAAATTTAGATTTTAGGTATTGCACGTTGAGTACATTACCTGGAAGACCAGATGTCTAAAGTTTTTCCAGATACGAGATCTGATGTCCCTCCACTCACATCATCTAACTTGTAAGGCAAGTGTGCATTAAAAGATGCATTTCCCTGTAAGGTTGTTATGTAGGATGCTTGTCATGCAACGTGCAATATTTGAAAACTTCTAATTTGGCAGTGACAGCTAATCAATGACTTCAATCGAAGATCAGACAGCATGTACCAGAGGCCAAGTTATTTTGACAATAATATTCATGAATGGAAAGGGTACAGAATTTGACAGTTTTCATGTACACATTGCACAAGATGCGGCTTCGATTTTTGGCCACCACTCCATATCGGGTCTCCTTGAAGCAATGCCAATGTGTACCTTTGGCCACCAAGTAGACCAAGATGCTAACAAGGATCAAGCGAAGGGCACCAACAATGTGTATGTTGTCATATATCTTGTATGTATTGCTCCCATTATTTACATGGTAGAGAAGAGCAGCATTTGGAAAGCAAGCAAGGATCTTCTCAACAAAAGGATAGTACATCAAACCCACTGTGCTGTTGTGGTCTATCTTGTCCAGACTGAATACTAATTATCACCCATCATGAGAAATGGGTATTGTAAACTGTTAGGACCTCCTTAGGTACGGAGGTGTGATAATTGTCAACCATACAAAATATGCTTTAAGATATGTGTATTTTTAGTGTCAAAACTACCAAGTTAACGGCATGTTGTGCCCTTGTTAGAGAGTCCACACTGAGTGTGAGACAATCTGGATTCCCCATTAGTAAATGAGGCTTGGTACCAAATCAGGGATGATGTTTTTCATCCTCCAAACAAAAACTCCTACCATTTTGTGAGCCACCTTGAAAACATCAGCTTATAACTGACCTCACTGTAGACTAAGCTTAAGGGATGTACAACCTTTACCGACAGATGCACTGGTTGTGAAAAGATTACACTGGCTATCCACATCCCAAATGAACTGCCTATACTGCCAGATCTGCCTGAATTTTTTGTGTCTGCCCAAATACTCTTTTTGCAAAGCTCTGCCTGATTTTATTAAAATTGTAAAACATGGGCTAACGCCTGGTCGAGATTACTAGTCATATTGACACCTTACGATTTGCACATGGCCAATAATGGGGCTTGAAGGAGCTCTTTTTCCATTCCCCTTATGTACATTTGCACAAAACATCTGAACTTCAAATGTTTCACCTGTAACCTTTTTTATGCACATCACTTTAATCAATTTGGAACTTATTCCACTAAATAGTTTGATGACTCCATATACATGGGCAGCTTCAACTCATTTCAGTTGAATAATTAATAAAGTTTGAAGATTCCATGCCAAAAAAATTCAATACTCCATGTGATTTTGTATTTATGATCAAAACAAATTCTTCAAATTCTACATTTGAAAATTGAACAGTTTTACAATATAATTTTTCAGAGCAGCTAAGGGAACTTTGCCATGCCAATGAGTTCCTTACTACTAAGGGAAGGAGATTCTACAAATCCCTCAAGGGTATGTACAAGGTCTGAATATATGTCCGGAAAGCAAAGATGTTGCTTAAAAGATGTATTCAGTTATATTTTACTGCATTTTCATGTGAACCAACCCAGAACCCCATACAGTACATGAGTGAACTACAATGAGATGCATTCAGGCATCAGAAGAGGAATTAGAGCTTGTAGGTTGGTTACTTGGGCCAGGAAAGCTGGATTTGGCAAGCATGGTTTTGTTTTTCAATTCTGTGACAATCAGAATTTAGACGCGTCTTTTGAAAATTTACAGTAAAAAACCAAAAATTTGTCACTTTGTGGAAAAAAGTGATTGCTATGGTGGGCCTATAAAGAGGTTGCATGACTGACCATCACAAGGACTAATAGACAGGAGAGAGTCAAGTGAAACAAAGGGCTTGGCCAGGTAACCCTACAATCCTGGACATCTCTGGGGGCAACAATCTCTGCTGTGCCATGTGACAGAAGACGTGCCCTTCAGAGATGCTTACCTTTACGTTTCTATTGTTCCTTTTTTAATGTTAGCAAGCCAATCAACTCTGCTGTGCAGTTATTAAACAATAATTCTTCAGAAGGGTCCTTTCAACTTGGAGCGGCTTGTATGGGCAAAAGCCATTGGGAACAGGCAGTACTATTCACTTGCAATATGGGTACCGATGATTCTTCTACTGGGCAATAAAAGCATTCCAAATAAGGGACCGGAGTCCTCCTTTATGAAAAGTCAAGACAGCCCATACAACCATGTTTCTTTAAAAATATGATTTCAACCTCTACAAAGGATTTATCATGAAAAAAATGACCAAAAATTTCAAGATTTTGAAAGGGTTTTCTTTTGGAAATTGCCAGTTTCTACGTTTAAATTCCAGTAGAGAGGCAAGAATATAGAATGATTCTGTTTTTTGTCTACTCTCATATCTAGTATGTAGCCAAATTTGGGTAAATTATTTTTGTGAATGGCCACTTTGGATATAAAATCCTTAAGAAAAACCCAGTACAAGATGTCAAGCATGTGCAAAGATAGTCAAAAGGCTATGCTTGGAAGATATGTTCAACTTGGAGGCCCAGATATGGGCAAAAGGCCTTGTGAACAGGTATTACTGTTCACATGGAGTATGGGTATGGATGATTATTCTTCGATTGCGACATGCATTAAATAGCGGTATAAAGCTTGCTCACTCGCCAATCAAAATATACTGAATTATGAAGGTATCAAAGTCAGGAAAGTGGGGAGTAAATGCCGAGCATAAACGACAGCATCAACGCCAGAAGAGGCTTGAGAGCTCCATTTTGAGGAAGTTTGTTGCAAGGGATGTGTTGAATGCAACACATTCATTAAGTAGCTTGTTACCCACTAAGCCACTGCAAATTTCCAGCTTCTATAAAAGGTAGCCTCCAGGGACCACAGTGAACTATAATGCACCAGCTCAGCATCCACTGGACGCCTGTTATTACTCAGTTGTGGACGAAGCTTGACTGAGTTAATATTTGGTTTCATCTTGGTAATATGTAGATAGTTTATCCATAGTCAAGGGCTGTTAGTACTACCTACCGACCAACGACCTGCTTGTGGGTTAGATAAGGAGGACAATGGGTAACTGCTATGTATGTAGAGAGTTTATCCATAGTCAAGGGCTGTTTTTGCTACCTACCTCCTAACAACCTGCTTATGGGTTGTCATGCAGGTTGTTGATAGGTAGGTAGGAAAAAAAGCAACTTAGTTAACACCCATGGTTAGCTAAGGAACTGGAAGCCAACACAAAACTGTTTGCTGACCACTTACAATTCATCCTTCATGGTGCGCTCCCAGGCGCAGGTTCCCTATGGGGCTATTACATAGGTTGTTACTTAGGGCAATCAACCATAAGATGTTGTAGCCAAATTGGCAATTTCAAAGTAGCAGAGTTGACATGTTTATGGATCCACTTTTTTCACCCAAAGGTAGAATTCTGGTGATTCATGCCAGAAAAAGTGTAAACAGGAAAAATTATTGTAAAGAAGAAAGGAATTTTGTGATGGCAAATTTGGATTGTATCACAATTTGGTGAAAAGTTGCTCAAACTTTTTTGTCTGGTCATAGTGGGTTTTGAATGGATGGTGCACTGGTGAATGCTGGTTCACATAATCCCCCAAGCAATGTCTTTTACATGCTACATAAGGCCCTACCTAGGGGGAGGGCATTACCAAAATCAGGGGACTGCATGGGATGCAGCCAAGTGCAACCTTGCCACTAGTAACCTCCCATGATTGGCCTTACCATGCATGAAATTTTGTTGCTTAAATTTAGTTTTTGGTGAAACCATACATGCTAAGTAGGAACTTTTAAGAAAGCAAAAAGATTCCCTCCATGGTGGAGGAATTTTAGGAATTGAAAAGCTCCTCCACAAAGCAGGGGAACTATTGCATTTATAATGTGCCATATAGCAACACCAGAAAAACAGCAATATGGCTTTGGGAAACCAATACAGACATAAATGTTTCACCAAAGTTTTAGATGAGGTCATGTTCACTGTTGTTTTTCTCAACTATTTGTCATTTGAAAACAAAAAATTGACAATTTTCAATATAATATTTTTGCTGTAGATTTAGCTAATTTTGTTGATTTCTTGGAAAAAATCACCAAATTTTCAATATGAAAAAATTGGAGAAAAAAACTGGTCATGGCATTCCATGGTGCTCAGATATTACATCTATTGGAAGAATCCCCAATGTTAGAAGCTTAGGAAGATTCATACCTCTTATTAGGTGTCTATGGTTTCCAATCTTGAGTTTATGAATTCTCTTCAATGTTGTTAATTGGCTCAAACTTTGAAGGAAAAGGGTGCCTCCTCAGTCCACCCTTCCCACCAAATAGTTTTACTCAATTCTTAGATGAACTCCACCCAACTTGGTATTTGGGTATCCAACAGTATTCTTCACATCCAAGATGGTTCATTGATTTCCAAGCCTTACGCACAATCTTGGAAACTTAGACCACAAAAAGTGTGGAAGAAGAAATATATTCAACAATCAAATCCAGATTTCCGAAGTAGATATCAATCTCTTAATAAGATGAGCTCATTCTACATAGTGGAGATTGCACCATTTCAGATAAAACTCAGTTACATTCATTGTTGTGAAATCCAGATTATAAAACCTCAGCTGTCAAATGAAGGCAAGGGCAAAGTAGTCTCCACGTCTGTGCAGACTGCATTTGGGACAACCCAATTAGGTGTCGTTGGAAGTTTAAGGACTGGAAAGATTAGGTTGTAGGCTGCAGATTCTGCCAAGTAAGCCTGCCATTGGTGAGCTTGGGTTGCGCGCACCTGGAAGAATACACCACCTAAAACCCGATCTTTTGGGCTTTGGAGGGGGGCGGGTGGGGGTTGCCTTGGAATGATGGAGACTGCAAGGGAAGCCTGCAAAATGCACTTGCCAGAAAATTGGCAAGTGGGCTCAATTCTGCACTAATAAAGGGCCTGAATTGGCAAGCCCTGACTTTAACATCTAATGTAAGGACCGAGAAGTTGGTTTTCCGAGAATGCAGGGCCAATTGAGACAAGAAGAACCAAGCATGGGACCCAACTCCCAAAACAGACCTACCCACCAAACAATTGCAAAGAGCAATGTTCGCTTGGCTAGAAAACTGAAACCTAGATTAAGGAGTAGCTCGTCATATAATTCTGACACTACCCTTTAAATGAGGTCCATAAAGATGATCAATTTTCAACATACTATATTGAAAACACATTGGGGGTTAGCATAGCGTGGTGAAGCCCAAGTGGATCCTTTAGTTATGTCACAAATGTCTCTAGACAGAATTTCACAAGACCCTAGAATGCAGGGAGACAAAACTTTGGCCCCTATTTGGGTACCTCATAATGTTTCCACCTTGAAGGGTAAAGCCCACAGAAGGTTTGCATCCAAACTCTGGTAACATGCCCCTTTTGAACAAGCTTATCTCGTTCGAAGGTGGGCCTTGTGCTAGGATGACCATGGAGCCACGGGAAGCTAAGCTTCTAAGTTGTGTCCTGTCCATTAATAGTTGTTTCTTGGGATGCTTTGGAACAACTTGGAGTTGTCTGGCCACAATGAACCAGCGCCCATCAGTGCAACATGAAGGATGAACGACAACTGGTCTGGAAACAGTTTTCTGTTGAGTTCCAGTTCCCTAGCCAACCATGGTGATTACCTCAGCTGCTTTTGTTTCCACCCTGCCTAATGAAAACGTCCAAGCATGTTGTTGGTAGGTAAGAAAAACAGCCCATCCCTATGCATAAACCATCTGCTACATTACCCGTTTTCCTACCTATCTACCTTCATATGAGTTCTATTTCATACAAAATCGGTTACCAAGGTGAAACGAAATATTAACTCTGTTGAGGTTCATCCACAACTGAGCAATAAGAGGCATTCAGTGTGGTGCGCTCGTGGGTGTGGGGGTTCAATGTGGCCGAGTTGTCTGGGGAGTTGGCTCTTGTGAAAGGGTCTGCATTAGACTGACTGCTAGCTTGCATGAGCTCATCTATTGTAGGTAGCATATCAAATCCAAAAAAAGTTGGAAGACTTTGTGGCAACCGGATGTGTCGTGGGATGTGTAGGTTGATAGGAGTTAGTTGTTAGAAGGTCTGCGAAGCTGGGGGGTACAAGAGCACAACGGATGAGTGAAAGGGGCATCTCATTTGGTTCTAGTGGGATTTTGGTTTGAGATCTAGTTCCAATTTTTCCAATGAAAACTTATTATCCGTGAGCTGCAGAAACTTATTAGACTAAAAACCAAAATATGATGTGAAATTGGGCAACACTAGGGCTAATACATAGTAACACTACTTCATCTAAGATGTGGGCACTGGGATTTGCAAGAATAGGCAAACTGTTTGAGAAAATGCAAACCAGTTTATTTGGCACTGATTTTTCTACTCATGAATTTTTTTAGCAAAATGCAACCTGGAAAATACATTCCCATACAAAGCAAAGCTTTCTTTTCTTCCCAAAAAACTTGGTCATTTTTTGATAAACCCTTCAAGAAATTTGGCGAAAATATGCTATTACAGAAAGTTCAACATTTTTGCTGTTTTGGGGATAAAATTCAACAATTCTTTTATGAAAAGACATGGGAAAAAAACCCTGATTCAAAGGATATTCATGGATCAACTCACTCAAATTCACAAAAATTTTAAAATTCCAAACTGAAAATAAAAGTTGATTTTTATTGGGGAGGGGGGGGATTTTGAGTTGCTAGAATTCCAAACAAAAAAAAAATCATCAAATTTGTATATTTGCTTCTAATAGGTAGTCAAAAATATGAAAATGATGCTTAAATTTGGCTAATCTCTGCACGCATAATGGCCACTTTGGCTACATGAAAAATTTGACCTAAACTCATTAGTATGTATTATGCACAAGATCAAATGGAGACTTGGTGTAAAAAGTAAATAATGACAAAAGTTCTGCAATCATCTAAAGCCTAACTGATGAAATCATGATGGACAAGTGCACCGGTTGTCAAAACATTATTCTGGCTGCCCACATTCCAAATTAATTGCCTGTATGCTTGAATATTTTTTGTGTTTGCCAAAATGCTTATTATGCAGAACTCTGCCTGAATTTTTTTGAGTCATAAAACATGGGCTAGCATGCAGCCCAAATGACCTAGTCCTGGTAACCCTTTAGGATTTGCATATGCCCAATAATGGGCCTTGAAGAAGCTGTCTTTACATTCCCCTTATGTACCTTTGCACAAAAAATTTGATCTTCAAATATTTCACCCATAAAATTTTCTTTAGTCAAGCACTTTAATAGATTACAAATATATAATCCACTAAATAGTTTCACAATTCCATATATCCAAGAGCAGCTTCACCACATGTCTGTTGATAAATTAATTAACTTTGAGGATTCCTTGCAGAAAACATTCAATACTGAGCCATGAGATTCTGTTTTTCTGTTCACAAAATTTGTTCAAAGAACGAAATATATTTTTGAAAAAACCAACACTTTTACAAAAAAATATAATTTCTGTTGAAGTCGCTAAGGCACTAGGGCATGTCAAGGAGTTCCTTGCTAGTTAGGGTACAAGGTTTTACCATTCCTGAGGTCTCTTAAGGGTACAACGTCTGATGTGCCTCATGACAGAAGATGTGCCTTGAGAGAACCTTCTCTTTCATTTCACCTTATCAAACCAATCAACTCATTCTGTGCGGTTATTCAGAATGATTCTTTAGATGGGTCACTTCAACTTGTAGAGGCTTGTATGGTCAAAAGCAAGCCCATGTGAACAGTTCATTATATTCACATGTAATATCCATACCGATGATTCTTCTCATTCATCATACATTAATTCCCACTACAAAGCTTTCTACTCCCCCATACAAACATACTGGATGAGGACATGGGTCCTGGTTTATGTATAGTCAAGACTACAACCATGTTAATATAATTTAAACCTATACAAAGGATTTTTCATGGAAAAAAATGATCCAAAATTTCCAAATTTTGACGGGCTTTTTTAAAAACCACCAGTTTGTATGATTAAGTTCCAGTAGGGAGCCAAAAAAATAGAATGATTATGTTTATTTTCTATTTTTATAGAAGTACATAGCCAAATTTGGGTAAATTACTTTGTGAATGATGACCACTTTGGCTATCACTAGAAGGAAAGTTGCGTTTTTCGACTGGTCTTTGTGACCGTTTTCTAGTCGCTGGCGACATCTACGACTAAAAGTTTGTGTAGTCGCCTTGGACAAGTCGCAAATGTCCTTAGTCGTAGGCAACAACGGGGTGGACGGAAACTGTTCAATACAAATACCAGTTCATGACAAAATACGAGTATACGTATGTGGTGCCAGTATTCAACAATTATTTTGATTATTATTTTTCGCCAATGCATAGACCACGTGGTATATTGGATATTTGATTTTAAAATTCAAAATGACATCTAATAATACTACCCGTCCGATTCAAGCACTAGGATTATGACATGTGGCTTTTAATATGGTATTTACTCTATTATTAAATAATTACAATATATATGGACAGTTCGATTTTACTCATAACGATTATGACATGTGGCAATTAATTTAATAATACTACCCGTCCGATTCAAGCACTAGGATTATGACACGTGGCTTTTAATATGGTATTTACTCTATTATTAAATAATTACAATATATATGGACCGTTCGATTTTACTCATAACGATTATGACATGTGGCAGTTTATTTTTTATTTTATTTTTAAATAATTCATTTATTTATAGAAGACTGGAACGATTACCAGCTGTCGTTTCATTACAATTGAAAAAGAACTGGTAGGTGAAATCATCCGGGCTATAAGACCTGCATAGTTCAAAGAGATCCACTAGGAAGGCTACAATGCGAGCTGATATATACATCTCTGACACTACAAGGCCAAAAGAGACTCTGAGAGCCGATGTCAACAGAGTAGGGACAACTGAATCATCTGCTTTGATCAGAAACCTCTTTGTCACATTAGGCTTCTGCATAAACCTCTCATGATACATCCTCCTACCTACAGGAAGCTCTCCATGCTTCTCAGGGAACAATACATTTGCAAGGTCATAGTCATGTTGTGGGAGTGTGGGTAGCCCTGGCATCAGCATATGCACGATCCATTCTTCAGAGCGATCCGCACTTGGTAGAAACAACAGAGTTGTAACAAAAATTCAGCTCAGAACTTAAAATGATCGGAAAACATGCCAAAGATATCTTTCATAAGAATAGAGAAATCTTCGTTCTCATGATGAAGAAGAAATAGCAAGGCTAACACTTCCTCAGGAAGCCACAGAAAGAACCAAACAAGGGGCGACAAAAAATAAAACAAAAAATAAAAACACACACCGGTATGAACAAAAGTGCCAGTCTCACAACAGGGACCATCAACAGTAGTATGTATGATAGTGACTTAACTATCACAACTTCCCCACTGACTTCATCAGCTTCCCACAGTGGGTGAAGGCCAGTGAAAACACTAACCTGCATACCAAGTTTCTGCTGCAATTCCAGAAGCAACATGAAGACTCAGCCATGCTACTAGCAAGCAACAAACAATAACACAAGGAGATAACAAACAGTATGAGAAATAGAAACCCTAGTTGGACTCAGAGCTTCAAAGAGGATGCTCAGAAACCCTAGTTGGATTCAGAACGTCAATGAGGATGATCAGAAACCCTAGTTGGACTCAGAGCTCCAACGAAGATACTCCTAAAACAAATCAGGCTTCTCCAAGACAGAGAGATACAGACAGACACAGACAGATAGACATAACTCAAAACTATTATGGCAGCAAAATACACAGTAATACAACAATGGACAGAAACAAAACAACCACAACACTTGACTAGCTAAGGGACAATGATCAGCAGAAGCTAGAGACCAACGAAATTTCTAGAAAAACAATTGTGCGGATATTGCAATGAAAACCTCCTAAACCTCAATTAATAACACAAACAACAGCAGAAAAAAAAAACAAACAACACTGCACCTCACGTTTCCTGTCTCCGTTCTCCCGATCAGCGTAACCATCAAAGCCAGACTATACACCATAATCTCCTCCATGGCGAGTAGGAGGAGGAGGCGAGTCTCCATCGTCGTACGGCCCGCCTTCTTCGGCCATCTCCGCACGACTGAGTTAGAAAAAAAAAACACTGAAAAAAGAAAATGAAAACAAAGCTCCAAATTCGTCGAAAGACAAGTTTTCTCTGGCCTTCCTAGCAACGCTCGTCACTGGTGAGTTTCGCAAAACAGTAGCACAAAACACAAGCAACAACGACAATAGAACGCACATGACGTTGTTGGTGGTGGTGATGGTAGAAAGATACCTTGTGCAATTCGGTCAAAACACAATGCAACACAACCCCTGTCTCTCCAAAGCTTTCTTTGCTGCTCCAACACCAAAGCACTCACACCTGACACCCGTCAAGAAAGAAATGTTGCTACTGCAAGAGCACTGCAAAAGAGAATAGCTAACAAACTATCTCAGCAGCAGCAGAAGATTGTTTCAACCTGATTCTTGCGAACCGAGACAAAGAAAAAAGCAAACAAAACAAAACAGCAATCCCACAACCCTAATCCTCGGCAGGACATACTCGGCCAGAAAAACTTGGTGTTTACTTCTTCTTCCTAAAGCCTCGGAGAAACGTCTGACACCGTTTGTTTCTTCTCCTTCAACTCTTCGCTCGGCTTTTTGTTTATCTATAAACTTCTCAAGCTTGGAAGGCAGGAAGGGGGAGGAGGCCTTGGCATCACGAGAAGGAGAAAAGTATGCAATTGACGGGGGTGCAATAGAAGGCAACGGGGCGCAGTGTTGGCCGCAACTAGTCTTGTGATAGAAGACGAAGAAGTAGAAACAAAGAAGAAGAAGAAACAAGACCTAGTTTTCGACTCTGCTGCTCCTGCTGGTGGTTCACGGAGCCTTTGGAAAACTGATCAAAAAGAGCAGCACGGCGGTCCCTCCCTCAAAGATCGTTTTGTGTCCGGCAGTTGCTGCTCACCGTTTGCGGATGCGACCGAATCGTAACAACAACAGTAGTTTTTTTCCCGCAAAAAGAAATCAGAAAGGCAGGGGAGTTTGGAAATGCTTAAGCTACTCACTCCCCGCGAGGGAGGGATTGGAACCCTACCTGTAGCAACCACGAAAAAGACGATGGAATGCGCATAGTATTACCTTTTCTTCTTCTTCTTCTTCTTCTTGACCTTTGAACATCTGCAAAGAAGCTCTTATTCTTCTTCTCTTGTCGAAATCAATCTACAGAAAGAAGGATTTGCTGAAGCGATTAAAAAAGAATCTAAGATTTTTTCCGAGCATCTGTTCTTGGACAAAGCATGAAACCCTAGACTACAAACATACAGGGGTTTCTCAGAGATCTTAGAGAGGCAACAAACAGGTGGCAGTCTTTTCAATTACTTCTCCACAACAGTATAACACTCTCACTAAAAAACCATAAAATACGATATTTTACATATAGACATACGTCAACTATGACTAAGCACTATTTCGCTTACGACTAAATGGGACTCTAAATGGCTTCTCTTGGATGATAAATCCAACCCATATATAGATGAAAATAAAATTAGTCGCAAACTAGTCGCAGGTTAGTCGAAGCTGACTTGACTGATGTCAGCATGATGCCACAATAGTCGTAGATAACAAAAATGTAGTTGCAAAGACCAAATAGTTGCAGGTAGTTGTAAATGTGATGGTCACATTTTGGCCTTTTCCTTCTAATGTATGTAAGCATGTGCAACATAGTCAAAAAGCTATGCTTGAAGATGTGTTCAACTTGTGGCCCCAGGTATGGGCAAAAAGCCTAGTGAACATGTAATATGGGTACCTATGATTCTTCTAGTGTAACATGCATTGAATAATTTTATAAAGCGTGCTCACTGACCAATCAAAACATACTGAATTACGTCGGTTCCAAAAAAGTCAGAAAAAAGGGCACTACATGCCAAAGTCTGAACAACAAAGTCAATAAGGTATGCATGAAGATACAAGTATGACGATCCGTGTCCATCGTTTGAGTGGGTTAATTAGTGTTCCAGGTCAGACATTTGGCATCAAGCCAAGAAGTGGCTTAGGAGACCCATTTTGAGGAAGCTTTTGCATAGGATGCGTTCAATGCAACACACCCATTAAATAGCTTGTTTCCTACTAAGCCACTGCAAACTTTCAGCTTCTATCAAGGTCGCGTACAGGAAGATGGAGATCACGGTGAGCTGCCTGGTGGTCCGTCACGCAGGACTCGCTAGGGACTGAAAGCTTGAATGTCGAAAGGTAGCCTTGAAAAGGAGGCGGGAGTGGGCCAGAAGCCTCGTGATCCGTAGTGGACTGAAAGCGTGCAAGCTCTAAAAACTAGCCTGCGGGAAGACTGCAATCTCATGTACGAGTTCCCTACTACTCAAATTGTCGCCCTTGGCACAGCCCGGGTACTTACTCTCTCGAATCCTCACACCCAAGCTTGTTTTTTCTTCAATTATTACTAGTTTTGTAGGACAAGGCTTCAACAACTTGGATGTGTAATAATCGTGGTCGATGTCTTTTAGACCCATACTTCTGTTTAATTCCATTCAACTTGTTCCCACTCGAGACCTCCCTCTGGAATTTCATTGTCTCCTGGTCACTCATACCTAGAGTTTAAACCCCCTATTTGTCCCTCAGCACCCGGACTACGTGTGCAGACCTACTCTCCCTCTTTCTCTCTCCTCGAAACCCATTCAAGTTGGAATCCCAAAATTTGTTCGCCATGTTCAGATTGCACTAATAGAATTGTTGTTATCCATTCATTACAAGTTTAGATTTAAAATTCCTAGCATCGTGTTGTTCTACATTTCAATCGCGTTCCTGACATGTGGATTACTTCCCGGGAGGTTTGTCTTCATGAAGACATCAAACTAACCAATAAAAAACAAAATCAACTCATTCAATTAAGTCCAAGCTTCCTGACATAATTATCCACATTTCATTCAATCCTCCAATTCAGCATACCTGTTCAGGTTGGTAGACACACAAGGAATCTCATTTCTAAGTCGAGTTGTTTGTCAGTTTGCAACGCTAGCAAACCTTCAATTATGAAGATATAATGTTCTAAAGCCAGCCACAGATGACAACGTGTGATATTTGGTGACTGCAGTGTAGCGCTCTTTCAAGGCTAGCTACAAGATCAAATGGAGTCCTCAATAAGAGTTGAAAATAACAAAAGACAACGTGCACAAGTCCAAGAAGCCTGAAAGTGTGCAATAGTAGACGTTGGAGAAAAGTCCTGAGGTGGGTATTCCACCATAACGCTCCAAACATCCTCAATTTTCATTGGTGACACGGTGCGGTCCAGTGCGGGAAAACCACTTGCAGATCGATTATTCGCCATATTGGACCTCTCACTCTAACGAACTTTACTCATTAATCTGGAGTAGTTTAAATGCTCATCCCACAACGGCTCCTTCTTAATTTCAACAGCTTGGTTCAGATTGGCATCAAAGGAGCGAGTGTGACAAATTTTCTGCCTGCGGGATGTGTGAGTTGCTGCTGTTATTGCACATCACTAAGTGTACGCTCCCTATTCGAAACAAAAGGACTCCCAGTCCTTGAGCTACCAATTGTTCAATTTCGCAAAAAGTAGCAGGTACGTGCCTCACACCAGCAAGCTTCGCATCCCAAACATGGATCTATTTGACCTGCACCAACATTGATATTCAGCTTGGATTCCTCGGTCATGTATAATGTGTATATCAATGGGAGCCCTACATGTCGTGTAGTGATTCACAAAATTGAAAAGAAATTGAGGTTAAAAGGCATGGCTTGAGCTCCAAGTGAGAAATCAGAATCCTTCCAGGTCGCGCTAGAGCTGCAACTAATAGAAACGAAACAACACACTACGATAAGGACGACATGAGTCTAGATGACTTTGATTGCCGGAAGAATGTGGACTTATGAAAAGATAATATCTCCGTGGATGGCCTCTGCCACACCAAGTGAATCTTACTTATAGTGTGTTATAGTGTTGCAGGGTTTACCACAGGGATTCAGTGTGAGCTGCTGGGGAAATGGAGTCAGAGGGTTTCACACTGGCTGTAGATGCAGCGGATACGGGACAAGGTAGGAGCACAAGCGAGTGTGGCCACAGCTCATGCGAGCAAACTGCACAAGAGATTTCGCCTGTAGAGATCATCGTGCACGGTGAAAGGTTTGATCAACCAGGTCGAATCCTAAGGGAAGAATCACAAGGCTCAGTAGAAAGTGATCGTCTCTCAACCCTGGATCCACTCATTCATAACGATATGCCTGCCTCTGCACCTCAAAACCATCCGGTGTCCTTGAAGAAACCTGACCGAGGGAAGGTAAGTTTTGAAGAGGCTATCCGTTGCTTAAATGAATCACAACCGGAGAAGCTAGACTTCAGTTTTGACTCAGAAGTGGATGGATGTGATGAAGCATATAAAGAGCATCGCCGTCAGTTCATTGATGCTGTCAGTACATGCCAAAGCTTGAAGGAATTGACCATAAGCGTCTGGAATCAAAAGTTCAGTATTGAGGAGGTTCAACTACTTTGCCAAAATCTGCTTCCGGCATTGAACTCTCTCACATTGGAGGGAGTATTGGACAATGATGGTGTTCAAATTGTGTGCGAAAAGATGGCAAACAATTGCGTTCTCAAAAATCTTGTTCTATGGAACTGTGAGGGGAGAATGTGCAGTGCAGGTGCTTCATTGGGATCAATGTTGGCAATAAATTCAACCTTGGATTCGTTGGATCTGAGAGGCACTGATTTGGGCCCCAATGGAGTAGAAGCGCTGCTTCAACCCCTTACAGGTCATGCTACAGACCCACCCCTCAACAAATCATTAACACATCTCATCATTGGTGGATATGGTATCCAAATGGGACAAGGAGCAGGCGAAGCAATCGCTCACATGCTACGCACCAACGATACCCTTACACATTTTTCCATGTGGTTCGGCATTGGGTTGGAACCATCGGACGTGTGTAAGATTTTGGAGTCATTACAGAAAAATCAAACGTTGCTTTCCCTGGGCCTATTTGGCTGTCAAGGTGTTAAAGGGGCTGATGTGCTGGCTAAGATGATGGATCTTGTTCGCATGCATCCTTGCTTGATGAAGATTAATTTGCTTGGAACACCATTGGAACGGGAGGGGCAAGCTGCACAAGTGCGAGCACAATTGAAAAACAATGCAAAGGATTACATGGCAGTTTTGAGGGGCATGCCTCGAGTGCCGCCCAAGTTTGTGCGAGTGTTCTTGTGTGGCAATGCATACTCAGGTAACTCAGCCTTTTCACTCTCATTAAAATTTCTCTTGTGTTGTCATTACTTACATCTCTGGAATTGTGTGAATCACATAAAATGTTCTTGTAATGACTCCCCGGTGGTGTTTCATCCAATTCCAACATTCACATACCTTTTCATTTCTGAATTTGAACCACATGTCATTTGAAAAAGAAATTTCTTCAATATTTCTTTAATATTCAAAGAAAATATATTGAATTTCACATTTCAAGCTGATAAATGGATTTATAACTTCCATATATTGAATATGTGTATTTGCAAGTTAGATTTTCAAATTCTTGGTCAGATTGCTTGAACAATGTAATACACATTATCTAGTAATTACATTGATGTCATAATCAAAGATTAACATGTTTAATTAATTAGGTTCACATTCGGATTGTTCAATCTGCAATTTTCACTTGAATCCAACCATCCAGGAAAAAAGAATTTAAACCATTGATCACATATTCTTCACTTCAAATTTAGATAATGGATACATAAATTTTTAAATGATAACTAAATTCTCTTTAAAACTTGTGAAGACCTTGCAAGCTAGGTTTTCTTTTTCCAAATTTGTGACCAAAAGCTTTTTAAGCCAATTTTTTCAAATACAGATAGCAAGTTAGTAAAATTTACACTAAAATACCAATAAAATTCCCCCGTTGTTTTGTTGAAAGAATGACAAATTTTGAGGGAAAAAAATTCATGGCTTCCAAGTTGTCAATGCAAGTGTAATCCATTGCCAATTGGACCATTATTTATTATGCACAATATTTTACCAAAGTATAATATTGGTCATGATCAATTTAATTTGGTCTTCCAAAATCTTTGGCCTTGATAGTAGGGGAAAAAATCCACTTTTTATATTTTACATGTAAACAATATAAAATATTTTTCCAAAAAAAGAAAGTAATATGTGCAATTTTATAATGTATGCAAGTATATCGAAAAGTATAACTCCTTGTGGATTTATCTTTTTTTGGTAATTCAACTATTAACATCACAACCTTGGTTCATTTTATTCAAACTGCATTTGTCAATTTTAACACATTTTGCAATCTTTATAGTTATTGAAGAAGTTGCACCAATGAAAAGATAAAGTTATTTTAATTTGTATAGGCATAATATTTACAAGGTTTGGTGGTTGGAATAATATAAATGTTTAAAATTGTATTAAAAAACCATTGGTTAGACAATTTCTTGAAAACATGTATTGTTGACAAGTTGTTTTGCCCTTGTTTCTTTTCTTAACATATGGAAAAGATTGAATTATCATCTATGAATTTCTTGAAATGGAAAATGTGGTTGAATTTGCAAGCAATTGAATGTATAACTAAATAGTATGTTGTAATGTAGGCAAAACAACATTGGGGAGGTCAATGAAAAGGGCTTTTGCAAGTGGGTGTGGACCAAACTTGTTTCTTCCATTGATGGAGGTGATTGAAGTGCGCAAACCTTTCAAGTTTTGCTCTAGTGATCCAAACGAATGGAGCAAAAGAACACGAGGAATAGAGATCAATGTCCTTCTTGATCATGCAAACCAAAAGATCTCTTTATGGGATCTTGCAGGCCAAGAAGAATACCATGCTTTTCACGATATGATGATGCCAGATTTGAGCAGCCAAGGAAATGTGAGTTTTTTTCTTTTGGTATGCAATCCATTTGATAGGGAATCTGGGGCAATAAAGTCTCCAAAAACTATCAAGGAGGAGCTTCAATCTTGGTTGAGATTCATTTCATCAAACACCAAAAGGTCCTTCAACTTCCCACCACACATCACAATTGTGATCACTAATGCAGACAAGGGGTTGTTGATACATAAAGAACTTGTGGAATCTGATGTGAAAGAATTGGCGAATCAATTTCGAACTTACATCAATTTGTCTCCAAAATTGCATTCAATCAATGCGCATTCTTCTCGACAAGCAAAGGATGTTGTGGACGATGTCACCACAACTTGTACAAATGTCCTTGACCAATTACCACATGTGTTTCAGGCATGGGTGAATGTGCAACATGGACTATCTGATTGGATCAAGGAACATCCCTACCAACCCATTGTTGCCATGCAAACTTTCAAGAATGATATTGTGGCCAAGAAAGAGCCAAGCTTGCAACCTACATCACCAACAAACACTCATGACAAAAATTTAAACCCTCATGAAGCAATGGCATTATTTTTACATGATGCGGGTGAAATCATCTATTTCAAAGATGAAGATTTTGTGGTTGTGAACCCTCATTGGTTTTGTCACCAAGTGATGGGCCACTTAATCGAGCTTCGAAGACATGTGGAAAAATCGCAGTTGACAACAACAATTCATGATGGTCTGATCACGGTGAATCAAGTTGAATATCTTCTCAAGAACTCTTTGAAAAATGCCACTCATTGGGTGGGAATGGACAAGGACAATGTCTTTCGTAATCTTATACAATTGATGATCAAGATGGATCTTGCATACAAATACAACATGGCCGATCATCAAGGAGATCATCTTGCAAATTTACATCCAAATGACACGCTATTTGTCCCCACTGCATTAGAGTTTAAACCTCTTGTAGCAAAAGGCGAAAGACGTTTGCAATGGTCAGTAACATCTCATGTGCAAGCCATTTACATTGGACGAAGGCTACAATGTCGAGATGAAGATGTCACGACCCTTACCCCAGGATTCTTTCCACGAGTTCAAGTGAGAGGCCTTTCAAAGCATATTTATTTTTCAATCTTCATTCAACATTTAATGTAATGTAGTTACAACCTAATGATGAACTAGTAAAATAATCATTTTGAATTCTCCAACTTACATTTGTTTTGAAATCATATTTCACATTTAGATGCATTGCTAATTGGAATTCGGTATGCTTGTAGGTGGTGTTGAAACGTCATTTTGTCGATTTGAAAATGGGAGCAATTTTCGAAAATGAGAAGAATCTCATGACTGTTTGTGTGAATGGCTTGGAGATTTTTGTGGAGTTAAGTGGCAATGAAATGCATGGTCATGCTTTCATCGACATATTGGTGAAATCGTCCAAGAGTGAAATCCAAACAATTCAATTTGTCCATGATCATGTGTTAAGCCGAATTGAACACTTGTGTAGTAGTCCCGAAGGTTGCCAAGGGGTTACCTTAATGAGAGGCGTGTTGAGGCCAGAGGTAGTGACAAAGTTGTTGTTATGCAAGAACAGAACAAAACAAGTGGCATTTTTTGAAGATTTGAAAATGGAGTTGTTAGCAACAAACCTTGATTTGGAACTCGTGCATCCATGGCCACAAGTAGATGTGCAAGGAGATGATTTCCTTAACAAAAGCATGGGGGATAAAGTTGTAACCCTTTTGGGTGAAGTCGCTACCCATGATGTGTTTGAACGGCACCTTCGAGGCCTCAAAGATCAGGAAATCAACATAAACAATTTACCAAATGCCGAACAAGAATCTGAACCGACCCAAGGAGAAACCTCTGAACGTGGTGATTTGCGATTGCAAAGATCCTTTCATCAAATGTCATTGCAAGAACCTACAAACTTGGAGCAACTGATTCGCGACATCATGAGGGCTGAACTTCGATCATCCGAAGAGCGAATTGTTGCAAAAATATCAACAAAATTGGAGGAGGTGTTTGAAAAAGCAAAGCAAGAAATCAAATGCATGGAAGAATGGTTGTATCAAAAGTTATCAAAGAAGTTAGATGGGATGACAAAATTACTCTTACAATTGCACCAACAACAAGTACCTTGCAATGTTTTCTTCACCACTGGAGGAACTAGACAACAACGTCGATTTGTTGATAACTTGATGGGGATTGAAGTAGTTTATCTCCACTTCTTGTGTGAAAGTATTAATGGCATTCATGTTGTGGATGATCAGAAAGGTGATGAAATTAGGTATGTGGGGGATGAAAATAGGCACAAAATTGCCCATTTGGTCATTGTTGGCTTCAAAATTGTGTTAATCCTTTCAAAGGTGGCTGCCCATGTTGTAGGAGGAGTGGGTAACTTGATACCCAATTTTGCACAAGGACTTGCATTGGTGTACGATGCACAAAACATAACTGATTGCATCGTAGATCCAAAAATACATGGACGACCAATTCTAGGGCAAAGTGGTACAAGCCATTTGCCTACTGCGAGAAATGCATTGGTTGAAGACCACAAGGTTGCTACGCAATGGCTTGTGGACTTCTTGAGAGGGAAAAACATATTCACATTGTTTGGTTTGAGTAGGGTGAGATATCTTAAAATGGATAGGAGCCATGGAGATTTTTCAACCATTCGATGGCTGTGTTTGGACCATAGAAAGGAGGGGTTAGAGAATGGCACACTAGAGGATTGCCCAGCTTAATTTGCATAAAATTTTGTTCCTTTTGAAATTTTTATACAAATATTAAACTAGATTGAATTTAATTTTGTATGTATGGAAAAGTCAATCGAACCTTATTACCAATTATGTATATAGTTTGATTCATATTAATTAGTTCATGGGTGTGCTCATAGTTTTGTTTTTTGAAAGAACCATATTGAATGGCCCATCATGAAAGTTCTTGGAACTTTAGGCATCCCCCAATTGAAACATGTTTTTTCACCCATGTGCTCCCTTATGGCCCACAATTTCAATTTATATACATGAGAATTGAACTGTGGGCAAAGCATATGGGATAAATTTGAAGTGTTATTGGGAAAATCTTGGGGAATATGTCGTGAATTTCATGGTAACCCCATGGGACTAAGGAATGTTTTTTTTAAATACCTCCCTTCCCCCCTTCTCCCCAAAAGAGAAAAATTGGATGCCTCATGAATGCATGTTGAACCTTCTAATTAGTTACATGGAACCTTTATTTCCAAAATTATTTCTCACCATTTTTGGCTTTAATTAATGGCGAGGGCAGAAATTATGGGACAATTTAATGTGTTGAACATATTAATATGTCAATCTTATCAAATTCATTATAATATTAAAATCCTAAATGATTTTAAATGTGTGAATGCAAGAAATTTTATTATGAAAGCTTGGGTTTTAATTGTTTTGTATTATATTTAATATGTTGGGTGTTAGCACATTATCGTGACCTTATATGGACATCATAATGGCAATTTTTTTCATAATCCTTAAGTACAAGAAAATAAATAAAATAAAATTCATTGAAATAATTTTTAAAAGGAATTCATTTATTTAAAACTTTCATAATCAACCTTCGAAAATGAAAAACAAATCAAAATGATGAATAACCAATAAGTAATGGACTTTTGAATTTTTCCCACACTTTTCTCACAATTCTAAAATTCATGGATATGAAGTTTTATTTTACAATGTGTTAATTTTATATGTTTGAAACATTGGGATATTGGATGAATTATGTTTTAAAAACTCAACATCCATTGAATGAATGGAATGTGATTTTAATTTATTATGTTATGGATTTTTTAAAATCCTAAAAACTATAATTATTTTAAAAGCATTTTTAAGCATTTAAAAATAAATATTTCAAAAAAAAATTAGTGATTTTTGTATATGTCTTATAACATCATGATTTGAAATTGGAAAATGGAAAATAATGTTACTTTCAATATCATTTCAATATTCATACTTTAAGCCAATTTTCAACTACATTAGAAAAGGACTTTGAAAAGGGATGACAATCTATTGATTTTCTAACGCTTTAATGTGTTTTCATCCTATTTTTTATTGGGATGACTATCAATGCATTTCATTTTTGGTAAACCTTTATTGATGCATTTATAAATTTTATTATTATTAAATGGTAGGAATCAAACTAGAAGCTCCTTCTGGAATACACCTTATGGGGCCCAACTATTTTGTTAATGATATCGTTTATCAAATCCATGTATGAGTAGTTAAAAGTTGAATATTAATAAGTGAAAGCACATTAAAGGTGGGCGATTTTTGTTCAATAAAAGTGATGTATAACAATTATTATAGTACACTATAAACTAAAATCTTTATGGCATACTTTGGTTATCCTAAACACAAATTAAAAAAACTTTAAAATTAGCACAACAACATTTTTTAATTCAAAGTTCATTTTGAATCAAAATTTATTTGATTTAACGATTAGATGAAGAAGATTGCAGAAGATCAATGTACATAGGGTGTATAACATATGATTTTCAAACAACCTTATGGCCTCACACTACTACAAATCATGGTTCTTCAAAGGTTGAAATTGATTAATTTGTAATTTTGATAATAGACATGTACATTTGATTAAATGCTTGAATGACACATGTTTGTGTTGATTGATCAATTTGATTATAATGGTTTATTTGTCTAAATACACATAGTCAAACTATATAACCTTACTCAAAATGGGCAATGGTCTTTAGTCAAACTAAATAGTTAATCAAAATAGCTAAAGATTTTAAGTCAAAATGATTAATGGTCTTTAATTGAACATTTATTCAAAATGGCCAATGATTTTCAGTAAAAATAATTAATGGTCTTTAATCAAGTTGAACATTTTATTAAGATGGCCAATAATCCTTAATCAAATATGACATATATGGTCTATTACCCTATGTATCTACCTCTCACTCATTTATCGACCTATTATTTAATTAATTATTCACCTACCTATTACCCACCCACCTATCTACCTAGTTATTATTACCTACGATAAATTTAATTATACCTTTTCACTTACGTCCATATTATCTATTTACGTATCCATCCATTTATCTACTTAATTTTATGACTAGGTGTAACCAGGTGGTTTAACCATTATGTTTAACCATTAAGTTTAGCCAAATTTCAACTATTAAGTTTAATTTTAATTTAAACATTAATTTTAGCCATTATGTTTAACCATGAAATTTTGGCATGAAATTTAACCTAGGTTGAACACTAAGTTTGGCCAATAGATACAACTTGAATTCAACCACTAAGTATAGTCACTATGTTTAGGCATTATTTTAAACCACTAAGTTTTGCCACTATGTTTAACCATTATGTTTAGCCGTTGTGTTTAGTTATTAATTAACATCATTAAGTTTAGTCATTAAACTTAACCACTGAATTTAAGCATTATTTGATGTCATTGAATTTAACCATGAGGTTTAACTTTTAATCTAAATTGCTAAATTTAGCCATTAGGTTTAACCATTACTTTAAGCTATTAAGTTTAACCACTGGGTCTAGGCATTATTTTAAATCATTAAATTTAACCATTAGATTTTAACTATCAATGTAAGTTGTTCAGTTTAATCACTAAGTTCAACCATTAGTTTAAATCACTAAATTTAGACACTAGGTTTAACCAACACTATAAGTCATTAAATTTAGCCATTAAATTTAGCCAATATTTTAAGGCACTTAATTTAGCGACTAAGTTTAACCATTATTTTAAATGACTGCATTTAGTCACTAAATTTAACCATTATTTAAGGAAGTTAATTTAGTGACTAAATTTAATCATTATTTTAAATCACTTAATTTAGCCATTAAGTTTAACCATTATTTTAAATCATTGAATTTAACCACTAAATTTGGCCATTATTTGAAGTCATTCAATTTAGTCATTATTTTTAATCATTAAGTTTAGCCACTAAGTTTACCTAATAATTTCAATCAATTAGCCACTAGGTTTAGTCATTACTTTAAACCATGGAGTTTAGCCATTAGGAATAGGCAATATTTTAAGCCACTAAATATAACTACTAAGTTTAACCATTATTTTAAGCCATTGAGTTTAAGCATTAGATTTAACCATTATTTTAAGTCACTAAGTTTAGTCATTAGATTTAATTATTATTTTAAGTTAGTAAGTTTAACCATTACTTTAAGCTGCTGAGTTTACCCATTAGGTTTAACATGATTTTACATCATTAAATTTAGTTGTTAGTTTTAAACCTTAATTTAAGTCACTAGGTTTAGCCACTAGGATCAACCATTATTTTAAACTAGTGGGTGCCCGTGCCCTTCGGACACTGTGAAGTCCCCCGGGAGCATTTATTATTATTATTAATATTAATTTCTTTTATGAACATTCTTTAAAGATTTCGAATACCAAGCCAAGTTGAGTGTGTGAGTGAGTGAGAACTCACCTCCTGATTTGAGTGTGTGTGTGTGTGAGTGAGAGAGAACTCACCTCCCTTCCGCCCTTCCGTCCAATCAAACGTCGGACAAATCTAGCCAATAGGATATCAGACGAACGGACAGACAAACGGACGGACACACACAGAAACCCTAAACCCAAGAGGATACCCATTACACTGAGTGATACCCTGACACTGAGTGATACCAATACCCTGAGTGATTTTTCCTCTCACTGAGAGTTCTCACAACCCACCCAAGAGTTTATCCATGACACCGAGGGACCCTGGTTTCCTCGCAAACAAACCGGACACTAAGTGATACCCATTACACTGAGGGATACCCCTGACACTGAATTATACCCATTACCCTGAGTTCCAGCCAATAGGATACCCCTGGCACTGAGTTATACCCATTACCCTGAGTTCCAACCAATAGGATACCCTTGACACTGAGTTATACCCATTACCTTGAGTTCCAGCCAATAGGATACCCCTGACACTGAGTTATACCCATTACCCTGAGTTCTAGCCAATAGAATATCGAACGGACGGATGGATGTGCCTCTTGGAGCACAGACGCACACACGCACACCACGTTTGTAATTATATATGAGATTACTAAGTTTAATCGTTAAATTCAAACAATAGTTCAAGTCGTTAAATTTAGCCATACATTAAGTCACTAAGTTTATCTATTAAGTTTAGCTATTATTTTAAGTAATTGAATTTAACCATTAGGTTTAACCATTATTTTTAATTATTATGTTTAGCCACTAGTTGTCACCTATGTTTAGACATTATGTTTAATGATATGAAATGAACATGTCAAATAAAAAACTTGATAAAAGTTGAACACGTTTGATAGTGTAGTTTATTAATGTTGGACATGTACAAAACAATTTGTCCAAATTGAAATAGTGGTTTTTTTGACACCTGTTTCTTTTAGGTATTTTTTGAGTAAAAAACCCAATCGAAAAAACCATGAATTATAGTAGTGCCATATTTATGATTCATGAAACATTACCAAATATAAAAATATATAAAATAATGCAATGGCCATCTAAAAAATCTCCTCCTCTTACATATGGTAGTGATTTTTTTCTTAAAATAAGATATTATTATGCGTCATTGTTAAACAAATACAAAAAAACACAATTTTTGAATGGAATTTCATCCCAAAAAATTTCATTTTGAAATCTTGTCGTAGATTTAATTGATGTATATCAATATCCTACACCATTAAAACATTCCCCCAAGAATGCCATTCACAACTATAGTTTTGAAATATATATTCAAATTTTCAAACTTTGTGACAAGTATATTCCATACATTCAATTCTTTAATGTTTATTCATTTTTTCAAAATAATTGATTAGATGAAGTCTAAAACTAATCAAATATATTTAGAACAAGCAAAAATAATCCAAGATATGATGTCCATACATTATCAAAAAACTTAATTGTATAAAGATTATATGTGTGATTATAATTTTGGCGGCATGCTTATTGTGCTTTCACCCTAACATTGGTTGCCTAATTTTGAGAATGAAATAAATTTCATGTATTAAAATACTAACTAGATTTCAAACCAAAAATGGAATTAAAAATTTATATTTTATTATGCCAAAACATGGCATCCATGACTCGTCATTTTTTACTAGGTTCCTACTAACTCCTACTAACTCAAAGTTTTGGTTTTTTCTCAGATTTTTTCTACAAAATTGATGTAATTTTTCCAATAAAAAATATTTTATATTGAAAAATTAAGTTTTGGCAAGATTGATCCTTGACAAATTCATTAGACACATTCCTTCTTACTCATTACCTCACATTATTGGGTGATGGTTCATTTTAACCATTCGTTAATGAGATTTGCCTAGAACTTTTCATAAGTATGTATTAATCATGCTTGTAATGGAACACATGTTGCAAAGCTTCATATATGCCACCCATGAATGCCATAGTAAACAATATTTTTCAATTTGAGAGACTAGGTACAATATGTTGAGCAATATTACTAAAGAATAATTGCATATTATAACAAAGGAATGGATTTTCTTCAATTTTTTTTGGCATGAAATTTTGCAGAAATGTCCAAGATAGAAATAAATGGAATATTATTTCACATATTCTTCGTATATAAGGAAAGAATTGCCAAGTTTTGAAAAATAAATTTTATTTTTCAAAAACATTCACCACATTTTTATTTGGGTTTTAGAGGGGGGCCTTTTTTAGTAACATTCTTCTAACTTTTGAATAGCTTGTAAAAGCTTAATACCCCCATTTCATTTTGAATTCCTCTAGGGATGCTCGCATACAACACATGATTAATTTGGAAAAAAACATTGGTTCTTCTTGTGAGTTCCTTTGCTCCTACCAATGATGTTTTTCCAAGCAAATCACACCAACTTGTCATATGAAAGAGCCTAATTGAACAATCTAGGATTGTTTTGATTTGAGCTCCTCAAAAACCATTTGACATAAAAAAAACATGGTCAAGAAAAATGAAGTTTCTAAGTGGAAGTCAAAAAAATTGTTTTGAACTCCTCACATGAATTGTGAAGAAAAATAATTATTACATAGAAAAGTTTCACCTCTTTATGTTTACCTAGTGAAAAGGAACTCTACACAAAAAAGAAGATCAAATGAATAGGGAGTCACATCCCATGTACTACAGTCAAACCCATTAATTTTTTAATTTTTAACCCATTATAATCTAAAACATGGAAAGAAAATTGCACCTATCACATGAAACATAACTTTCAGTTGAACCTATTATAACCATAATCCTTTTATTTTGGTCCAATTTTTACCAATTTAAAGCTTAAAAATTGGCATTTTGATGTGAGCAAAGGAATTTGGATTTCAAAAATGGGCTTAAATTTGCCAAATTCTAGGGAAAAGAAGTTCCAAGGCACCAAGTTTTTTTTTATAAGGATCCAAGAATTAATAGCCATTAATGTAGAAGGATGCTTAAATGTTTTCACTTTCATATTTCATGTATAAGTTATATTTGGCTCATTCTTCTTGTGGATGGTGAAGCTTTCGGTGGGTCCACAAAATTGGAAAATAAATAAATAACAGTGAGCCACAAAAGTTCAACACCATGAGTAATGGAAACATGAAAATAAAGTGAAATAAAGGGAAATAGAGAAAATCTATCCATTAAAAAAGGCTATCTGTTTTGTTTGTCATCTTGCAATCCCCCAAACCAAATGTCTTCGATCACACAATTGGTAATTTTGGAAAGTCGTTGGTGAGTACAGGTGCATGGAGGTGATTTCATATTGTTTAGACTTATGGTGTGGGAGCTATGGAATATTCAATCACTTTTTCAAAAAGTCAAAACCAAAAATCACAACTAAAATCTTAAAGCAACTTGGAGTGAATTTTCCCCGAAATAGAAATTTTGGAAAATTTTGTCAACTTCTTTATTAAAAAGAAAAAATGTCATAGAATAGTCACTTTTGTTATAGTGTCTCAATTTTGTGATTTTTCACCCCAAAAAAGGAGTGCTTTTAATGCAACATGGTTCAAATTCACCCTTATGAAAAGCCATTTGATCATAGAACATGAAAAAACCAAATAACCACATGAATTGAAAGTAAAAAGTAACGTGGAATGCATAACACAAAGGTCAATAAAAGATAGCATAGTTAAAAGACCAATTCAAAGTGAACACCTACTTGTCAAATGTTTATAATATATCCTAGCTTGGTGACTTGGAAACTGGTTTAATTGGACGAACTAGCACAACACCATGCCATTGTGGAAAACCCACCTTTTGTAATCTTAAGAAGTTGATAAAGATGATACTCAATGCCACAAGTAAACATTTAGATGGAATTTAACTTCAAAGACAAGACTATTGTAATGACTAACCAAGTCAATGGGTATCCTAGTTCTTAAGAAAGGGTATTGCCTAGGCAAAAAATGTTGATGAACAATTTTGATTACAAAATTTTTGTGTAGCCAATGGAGAGGTTTGACATGAGTTCATGAGTTCAGTCTAGTTGTTTCCTATTTGAAAGGGGGGTGGGTGGGGAGAAGGATTTTTTTGTTTTTTCCCTTGTTTTCAATGTGTTCCCATCATGTTCCCAAATACATTCGTTAAGATGTTGCCAACAGCACCTTGGTTTTATTCCATGTGGTTTGCCCAAAGTTCAATTCCCATGTATATAAAATGAAAAAGTGGCCTATGGGCCAAGGAATATACTTGTTTCTATTTTGCAATTGGGCTCCAAAGAGTTGCTCCCGTTGGGGAGTTTGCCACTGTTCCAAAACAATTGATGATGGGTAGATGAATATGGGTTTTCCAAAACAACAAAAAAGTTATGAAAGCACCCAAGAACTATTTAATATGAATCATAATAGGTATGAAATAACCAAAACAAGTTTCAATTTTGCTATCTTGGTCTGAATTGAACCTTATGGACCTTGTATCAACATGCACAATTTAAACATGTGTATCTATTGCTCACATGAAATTAGGTTAACTTTACGTGTTTTATCTAATAATGATAAACTACCTCTAAATAAGAATCAACAAGGGGTACAATACTATGCTATAAAAAAAACTATATTATCCTATGTATGCTACATATTTGATGTATGTTTCTTTTTGCCAAAAATGTTGCCAAATTTTTTATATCACAAAGTGGAAAACAATAACCTTGTCCACAAATTTTTATATTCACAAAAAAATTAATTAATCAAGAATATAAATTACATTAAATAAATAAATTGAAAATTGTTTCAAATAAGTTCCCCAAGGTACGAGATTTGAAAATTCCCACAACATACATAGAAGGTTTGAAATTTGTCCAAAAAAAGCAAGATGTGCAATAAAATATGCAATTTTAAATAGTTTAATTTGAACATGATAAATCCACCAACAACTTTGTGAAAATGCAACCTAAGTTATTTGGGCTAGAGTGAACCACCACACCCCAATGCATCATCCACTAGATGATTGTTATGTTTCAGTTGTCGGTTAACCTCAATTCAATTTCATTTCCAATGTAATCCATTTTGGGAGTAATAAGTGCTATATGAAAATATATGTAGTAAAATTGCAATGTGATACAAGGGTAGTTTAAACATATGTTTGTTGAATAATTAATTCAGTTTGAATATTCCATGTCAAGATTGAATATTGTAATAGATTCTCTGTTTTCCTTCACAATTTTTGTGTTTTTTGAAATTGTTTTTTGAAAATTTCAACAATTTTTGAACAAATAATTTAATTAGCGTTGAAGCTACCAAAGGACTACGATATTGGGTAATTAGATGCTTTATGCATAGGTAATGAAGTTGTTTTTCCAAATTCTTCAAGTATGACCATTTGTGAAAATCCCCAACATGAATTAACATTCAATGGCCACTTTCCTAAACATGTTGTAGCTTTTTTCCAAAAGTGTGGAAGTGGCAACCAATGAAGGTTAGTTTAATTTTTTCAATTTCAAAAAATGTTGAAAATAATTTGTAAAAATCACAAATCGTTTTTTAATTTTTACATGAATTTGTTTTTAGCCAAGTTGTGAAATTTTGCCACAAAAAAGCACAAGAATAGGTTAGAGTTCTTTTAAGACATATTGATGACCTATTTTGAGTTGTTGGGGGTAGGTTATGGTTCCTTTCAAAGATTTTCTGATGTCGTCAAAATCTCAATCGTCCAAAAAATAATTTAGCCAAATTTGGCTACATAATAAATATGAAAGTAGGGTGAGAAAAAAAATTTATATTCTTGGCTATCTTTTAGAAGTTATCATAAAACTCTAGGCATTTGAAAGTTTGAAGATTCAAAATTTGGCAAATTTGGGTCATTTTTCACATGAAAAATTGTTTGTGTAAGTCAAAATCATATTTTTTAGGCTGAATTTTGGAAAATATTCGCTAATGAAAAATAAAATGAAGTGATTAATAGCAATTGGCAACAAATCCAACCACCATGGTTAGCTAGGAAATTGGAACCCAATAAAAAAATATTTTTTAGTTGCATAGCATCCATCCTTCATGGAAAGTTGATTGGTTGTTGGTTCACTATGTTTAGTCCATTGGGCTCATGTGATTCAGGAGCTAGCATAACACTGTCTATTTGAAACCCTCCTCTATGGCTTAGTTGTGGATGAATCCCAATCGTACTAACATTTTTCCAAAAAACTTTGAACAAGGATTTTCATAATAGGTTTTCAAAATTTGGCAATTTTTTTACAAAACATAGGGAATATAAAAACAAAATATATATTTTTGTTGATTTATTTTTCACAATTTGATGAAATTTCGCCCCAAGAAAAAAAAGCTAAGATTAGGCTGAATATTTTGGTAAAGAAGTTTAGGCATAAATGTGACCAAACAATTGTGCTAGGTTACACCACACATTAGGGTCTCTACTTGTTCATACCCCCATTAAGTGCAAGGATTGTGAAATGCATGCCATGAGATTTGTAGACAATTCCCAATTCATGATACCCTAACATGATTACCTTCTTATGCTCCACTGAAAGGATGGATTTGAAGGCTGAATCTTGAATCATCATACCAATGTTGGCTGGTCATTGATTTTTGACCCAGGTCAATTGTAATAACGTATCAGTTTGTTCTTGATATTTTCACAACCAGTTTGGTTAATAAGTGCGTGGTCTTGAATTCTCGGAAATCTCATAATTTACTTGGAATTATGCCTGAAATTATAGGTGTAAAACCTGAGGTCCAAGTGGTACACTTCAAAACAATCAAAGCAAAAAGGAAAAAGGCAATGAATCCCAACAAGCAACCAAGAATTCCAAAACCTAGGAAGCATAAACAACTTACTTGGGAGCATGGAAAGATTGTTGGCTTCATATAGTTTAAAAGAATGAAGCATTTTGGAATATGTGGATGGACTCATGTGATCACATGGAGATTGCAATAATCAAATGGAAACATATTTTTGATGTTATAATGCAAGCAAGGCTCTCCCCATGCCTCAAGGACCACGTCTCATGCAAGGACAAGTGAGGTTTCATGAATGGCGGTTTCAAAAACATCTTGGATTATCATGCAAGAATAGGATATAATGAATAGTATTGCAGTATGCCAATTTTAAAACGTCTAGAAGTTGGGCTCCCAAGGTAATTTGGTTGAAGCATGTCCATAGTGATGGCAGAATTTATTGGCAATTGGCTTATCATATTAATCCTCCCCAATAAAGGATTATATGAATGAAGCGAATGCAAACTGAAATCCTCTTTGTGTAATCTATGTGGGAGATGGCCTTGGCCCATTATTTGATTAAACTAGTTTTCAAAATCATGAGCATGGTATTGAGGTAGATGCCCAAGGAAACCCAACTGTATATCAAATCTATTGAAGGAATTCATTGATATGGCACGGTCCTTCATGCCTTACAACTTCATAGCTCTAGACTGCAACATTTACAACAAGAAAATCACAACTTTCAAGAAGCTAACTTGATCAAGTGTTCACATTGACCAAAGGATATGTCCATTTTGACTAAAAGTTTAAGGCATGAAAAGACATGTTATATTTCAACAATACATTTGACAAAATGACCTTTTTGACCAAGTGTCAACCCGAAGATCTAGTCAAAATGGAAAAACATTTGTCAAAATGGCCATGGATTTATCAAATTGGCCATATTGAATAGATAGGGTTTAGTCAAATTGACCTTCTTAATTTAATCCTTAATCAAATTGAACATTATGATTTGACACTTAGTCAAATGAGTCATATTCATTTGATGACTTAGCCTACTTGTTAAATTTAGGCTACCTACTTAACCTAACATAGCTAGTAGGTTAAGTTAAGCCTAGACTACCTATTTAACTTAATATAACTAATAGGCTAGTAGGATACTAGGTTATTACCTAACCTAACTAACACCCTAGCCTAAACCTACTTAGTAGGCTACCTAAGACATAGTCTAGGATTACTAAATAGCCTATTAGGTAGTGTAAGCCTTCTAGGTAGGTATATAGATCACCTAGGTTTATTAGGAAGACCTATTAGCCATGTAAGTAGCCAATTAGCTTAGGTTTATTATAAATATGTAGCCTAGGCCTACTAGGTAAATAAGATAACCACCTAGGCTTAGTAGATAGGTAGCCTATCATATTAGCTAGGTAAGTAGCCTAGGCCACCTAAACCTACTAGGTAGGTAGCTAACCTAGGCTATTGAAATTTAGGCTATCGAAATTTAGTTAGTAGCTACACAACATAAACCACCTAGGCCATGTAGACCTACTAGGTATGTAGTCTAACTTAGGCCACCTAAGCTTACAAGGTAGCATAAATTGCATTGGCTACCTAGGCCTACTAGGTAGGTATGTAGCTTAACATAGGCTACTTAAGCCTATTAAGTATGTAGCTAACCTAGGCTAGTAAGTACCTATGTAAACTACTAAATAACATATAGGCATAGGTAGCTTATTATGTAGGTATAAACATAGACCTAGTAAGTATTTATAAGGCCTAATAAACTATAACCTACATGTTACTTAGGTACATGCATTTATTAATAAGTACCTCCTACCTACCTAGGCTAATCTACAAGTATAACCTACTTATATATGCAAATAATGTAAAAAAATTCAAGTTCATCTAATACAATATGTTGAAAAAATAATTCATAGAAGTTGATTCCAATATGTTAGTCCAAAATCTTGTTAATTACAATACGTTATTCAAGAAAATCACCTTATGGGGTGGTGGTGCAATAGTTAAGGACTTTATTTCTCAATGTGGAGATGAGGAGTTCAAGTCCCCATATTTGCAACCTAAGTTGCTTTGGCTAATTAGGTGACCTAATTAGGTAGCCTAGGTTGCAAAACCTATTAGATCATTTAACTTAGTCGATTTTGGCCTAGCTTAGGGGGCTTGGCCTAACCTAAATGGTTTGGTTTAACATAGGTGGCTAAGCTAAGTGACTTAGCCTAAACCTAAGACATAAGGTTGATAGGTAAATAAATACATTATTTTTTGGCATTAATTATTAAATCTATGAATTAAGTAGGTAGGTAGTGTAAGGTAGGTAATTAAATAATTAATATTTTCATGTTAATTTTAAATTATATATATATGGTCATTGCCCAAATTATATAATTATCATGATGGTTCAATAAAAAAAACCTATTTCAAAAAACCAACCAAAAAGACCTAGTCATAACAAGTGGGTCTGAAATGACTTGTCCAAATGGCACTTTGGTCAAGTTGGACATGGGAACAAAAAAAAATCACGTGGGGTTTTTTTTCTACCGAATTTTTTTATAGTGATTAATGTTACTATTCAAATCATTCCAACTCATGCCGCATGCACAATGGTTCCCAAATGTGGAAATCCAATAATTAACCTTGTTGAAACATCACCATATGGTATTCCATTCAACATGGGTACTTACAACATTTCACCAAGTACTTCTCCTATTGCATATTGTACCCGTGTTCCACCTTAGACACCTCCAACTCCAAGTACTAATTTTCCACATAATACGCATCAAGGTGTTCCAATTTCAAGATTTGTACCATGTGTGCAAACACACATTTTATCATTTCAAAGGGCTCTACTACCAACAAAGAAAAATTTGGAATACAATAATGAAAATAAATACCAACAATGCCTCTAAATCTATGGTTGGAGTTGATGAAAAAGGAAATATAATGTTGGTTGAATTTATTGACAAGGTTCAAACTACTAATGTAGATATGGAAATAAAGATAATTGAAGCAAATGAAAAATAAAATTCAATTCAATTGGAGATGTTCAAAAACCAACTTGAAATCCACCCAAAAAAAACTACGTGGTGAATATGAACCAAATCAATTTGGTGCAAGCTATTGTTGGATTCACTCATGTCATAAATCAAAATCTCTATGGATGGATGCACATGTAGTTAATTCAAGGACTACAAATGTTAGTGGACCAAACAAAGTTGACCTCAAGTTTGATGGTGTCATCAAAATGCATGACATGACAACATTGTCTTATTTAATAATTAAGGAAATGTGTGTGAAGACTAAAGTTATGATGTGTATGGGTTGAAAGTGATTTAGATAATGATATGCACAAATTTAATGCACATATATATAAAATGATTAGAACATTGATAATGCATTGATCCATTGATATGACAATGATATACAAATTCAATAGTTTTATCATGATAGATTTATAAGAAAAAATATTTTAATTTTAAATAGGATATCACACTTTTAAAGCATGTTTATTACCTTCCAAGATACATTCTCCTGTAAACAAGTTTGAGATTCAACAATTACTTGTGCTACCATGCTATAGCCACCTATTTTATGATAGAAATCATCGTCAAATATAAAACATGTTTTGATCTCTTAAAACGGGTTCCATCAATAGCTCCATGAACACTTGGTAATCCACACCATTCTTTAAACTTAACTCCTACAATTTGTATAACTTTGCCTATGGGCCACAACATCATGGAATTGAACTTAATGTTTGTGATTCTTACAACTTCTTGCACAATTAGTGACATGATGGACCTTCCAACTACAAAAAATGCATTATTATGTTGCTCATGTGGTGAGATACAACAAATAACATTTTGATCAAAGGATGGAGGTTGATTGTGTTGTTATTTGAGTGGTTTATGGGTATAATATTTGTTCATTGAGATTGGAGAAAAAATCAAAGGTATTTTTTTGAAGAACTTCTTTCAATGCTTTGATTCTAGATAATTGAGTTGGAAGGTTTCCTTCTTTGGCCTTTATTTTGGGATGTTGTGGAATGTAATAACCTTCCATTAAAAAATAAGATTATAAATTTCTTAAATTATTGTAAATAACAAGTCTGTTGTCGTAGTTATATTAGTTCATGCCTAAGCTACTATGGAATAAGGTAATATTGGTCTATTATACATGGTTTTTTAATTAGTATCATATTGATATGAACATTGGTATCAAATACCAAACTAGTTTGGTGTGACCTAAATATGCTACTAACTTGTAGGTACTTGAGGTAATATTTGTTTCATATCAATTATATATTAAGCATAACCAACCCAAAATCAATATTAAGGTTAATATTAATATTAAATTGGTATCAAAAAAATATAAAATAGTTGATACTTATACAAGATTAATATCAAATACCCATTGTGCTGCACAAAAAACCATGAAGTCATGGTGACTCAAAAAAAATTCCTTCCTTTTTTTCTTTTTTTTTGTTAAGTAGAGGAAGTAAAGAATGGGTGTTGTTAAGTTTGGTTATTCAATGTTCAAACCTTGAAAATTAAAATATATATATTCCTTTTTGTCATTTTTTTTCCCACTCTTCTAATTCCGTTGCTCTCTCAATTCTAATGATAATGCTACAATATCAAGTCTATTATAGGGGGAATGATTATAAGTTTCATAAGTTGTCATTTTGAATAACGATTTCAAGAGACCATTCCACACTATATCCAAATTGTCATATCTTCAACCATGTGAGCCATATGGTTATTACAATGTTTTTCATGTACAAAAATTTATTTACAACTTTTGATTATTTCCGTTGGAGGATGTGTATTACCAACAAAATGAACTATGACAAAATCAAATAAAGATTCTAATGATAATGGTAATTCATTTAGCATTTCAATTGCATGTTTAGGATCTTGTGCAAAACTTACTACATTGTTTTTAAGTGCATGTTGATCTATTATAACCACCTTTGTTTGCATATTTCAATTTAAATAATATTATTCAACACCAACATCATGCAATTAAATTTTCTTCAACCATTGTCAAATTTGGTAATGTTATTGGTGCAATACCAATCCATACACCATTAGCCAATGCAAGTTTTGGCATCTAAATTTTTTTAATAAAAGAATTACAAATTGAACATAGAAAAAAAAAAATTGGTTCATTATTTGATACCTTTTTCAGAAGTAAAAGTCCCTCCAACTCTAGATTTACATGCATATTGATTATTATAAGTTATTGTGTAATCATATCATAACCATTTGATACAGATGTTTGGATTGAATTTTAATAAACTTTTCATGTTTTTTAGTGTTGTATTTAAGTCTGATATATTGCATATTATTAATTCTTACATGAATGTTTTTTCATCACAAACACAACAATAATAAAATGTAAATGAAATATTTTTCATGAAATTGTTGAATTGTTTTAAACATGATATGTTCATTTCAATTGTTATGTGTGGTGGGAAAGTATTTATTTTTTGCATATCAATATTTTTGTGGTGCTTATCCACATTTTAAAATTTTACATCTAATTCCATATCAATATCTTGATATTTGGCTCGTATTTTATTATATCCACTTTGTTTGCTTTATATTTTCTCATTTTATTTTATTCATTTTAATTTTAGTATTTAGAATTTTTAAAAAAATTTGTGTATCAATATCGTTGTATAAACATTTCCTATAAACCCATCTTTTAATATTATTTTACTTAATTCATAATCTATTTTTCTTTTAACATTCCTTTTATTTTTTATATCATCATCATAATCATAATTTTTTAAGTATTTTTTTTGTATAATATCAGTTTTCATTATGTGTATATAACTTTTTATTAATTAATTTAAATAATTCACATATGATATCATTGTATATGTGAAAATATAAAATACAATGATGCACTTAAATTGTGGTAATGATTTTTTTATTAAAAAAATCTTGATATGTTTCTCCAGTATTGGTGAAAATATGAATGATATTTAGGTATTATAAATAATGCTACACTAACCTAATCTATATTATGAATTTATGAGTATTATAACTATCAACAATAATTCTACCTTAATCAATTTTTTTTTACAAGAACTAGTTTTAATGTTATTCCATGTTGTTTGGAAACAAAGTGTCTCCAATATTAATAAAACTCTTGATGAAAACTAAATCATTTGGATTTATTGTTTTGCCATTGATGAATTTATTGTCTTTGTCAAACGCTTTTATTGTATTTAATTACTTTCAATTATCATTTTCATTAGCAATTTGTTTTTTGGGGGATGTTGGTTCAAGTGTGCCAAATGTTATATTTGTTATTTTAACCTTTGACAAAAGAAAAATTATATATATATATATATATATATATATATATATAGGTTAAGGTTGTCAGAGCATCCATGCATCCATCACAATGTAACGAACACATTATGTCATTATCAATCATCGTAACCTTGTGACAATTGACAAAATTCGATCACCGCAAGGTATGGCAACCAAATTCTTTTAGTCCCCAAACCTTGCATCGACCAAAAATTTTTAATCACCATACCTTGTGACAATTAAAAAAAATTTGATCGCCATAATGTTCAATTACTTCTATGGGCAAGTTCTCGAGTTGTGCCCTGATTGACACAAACCCCACACTTGCTTCCTTCCACGTTTAGGGTGAAAGAAAGGGTGTGAATTTAACCAAAAAAGGTGTGAATTTAATAATTTCCAATAACAATTGAGTAAGAGTTTATTACACCTAATCCATTGGAAGTCATTTAGATTTTTTGATGACATACATATTACTATGTTTTAAGATAAGTTATATGTTGAATTAATACTTGTCATCTTGTAGGATAATCACACCCATCATCAAATATAGGTCAATGAACAAACATTTTTAGATTTTCCTTATTTTGTTTTGAGCGATTTAAAGAGCTATGGGTGCACCAAGTGGAGGTTTGCATTATTTCTTTGCACTCCAAAAGCAAACAAGTAATAAAAAAATTAGATTATACCCTAAAATCACATAGCGTGTGTTTTTGTTGTAATAAAACACACTATTTGTCAATTCATATTTTCTTCATTTTTGTCCATTTTGAACAATCTAACAACTATGGGTGCACTAAGAGGAGCTATAAATAACCACTTTGAACTCCATAAGCAAAGGATCAATGAAGAATAACCATGAACAAAAAAAAGTGTGTGAAATCTTGAAGTGTTTGTCATGCTAGTGATGAAACACTAACCCCACTTACTTCTATACCCCATATCTTCCCCATCGTTTGTCCTTTTTTGAGTGATTTGAATGGTTGTGAATGTGCGAAGCAAAGCTCTATATAAACCTTTTGAACTTTAGTAGAGACAAAGGAGAAATGCCTTAGGATTCAACTCTTTTAGAGCTTTAAGTATGTGGTCACCAACCTACTTAACATAATATATATACTTTATTAATTTTATTGTTATTTTAGGTTTCCAACATTTATATAGGAGCTCTATTTTCACAAATTATGTAAATTTTTTTCCTTGTTCATCTTGTCAAGAGCGAGGATTGTGATACTACCTACCAAGATGATTGTGGAAGTTGAGTTAGGATCTCCAATATGGGTCCCTAGTCTTTGTCATCTAACTTGTAGGAATTCAACTTGGATTTAGGTGCTAAACTCCTCTCCTTTTGAACCTTCCACTAGTTGTATGAATTGGTGCCCTTATTAATATAGAGTTTAATAGGTTTTACAATAGACACAAGGTGACATTGTTATGTCTTGATTCTTGATCTAGGATTTCATCTTCACCATCATCATAATTATAAGGCATAGTAGACATAAGTCTTTGGTGATGACCAAGATAGTGTGAATGGGGTTGTCCTTGGGATGACCAAGTTGGATAGCTTGAGGTCGAACTAAGGATCACAAAAGCTGATGTGTAAATACACACATGCCATAAACTACTTGCACACGAACATATTAGTGGGGTTATTAAACATCAACTGAGCTTAACCCCACCTCCCAAATATGAATTAAAAAATCTTTATTAATATTACTCTAGAAGCAACGAAAAAATTAATTAATTTTTTTGGTCTTTCTATATTAATATGGTGAAAAAATAAAAATAATTTTTTTTTTTGTCTTTCTATATTAATATGGTGAAAAAAAAAAGGTAACTTCATTTACCTATGCCATATCCAATAAGTATCATCTGTCTCTAGGAGCCAACTCATGCCGGCAAGGGTTAAAATGGCGAGGCCAACTATTAGATATACCCAATGGAATCGTCCTCTCATCTTGCCCAAAAATCCTTCCACTTGTCTATGCATTGCTTCCCATATTCTTCTAGACCAAATTCAAGACATACCCACACACACCCACCAACCCTAAAATGGCGTATTGGATGACACTTAACACTTTAAGTGAATTCATAATAAGTTGAACTACTTACGTGCATGTCCATATGCATTATAGGTATATAGGACCCCATATTTCATCCCCATTTGTGGGTTTTGCTATTACCCCATTAGAAACTAATAAGGTGTCACATTTAGGGTGAAAGCCCAAACCTCAACACTCCTTGAAGAGGAGCCATGGTGGAGATTTGAAGCCAAGAAGGGATTTGATGTTGGAGGTACCAACATTCCATAGCCCACCCAATGACCAAGCCGGCCATTCCAATCAACACAACCAATAACACATTCCACGCACTACAAACATACATGGGAATCCCCGTCCCTTTAAGTGAAAGGCTCTTTATAGGGGCCACCCTCCATGATCAAGCAAATTGTTGCAAAAGAGCACTTTACCTACATACATGTGTGTGTACACTCTATGGTTTGTTGGTAACAAGTGATCAAGGATTAAACCAAGAAAATGTATTTGAGTCTAACTATTAGTTTAGGGTTTAGGGTTTAGGGTTGATGGGTTTTTTTACCTTGTGGCATTTTCTTTGGTAAAAGCTGCAGCTATAATTGTTGCAGCCATTTGAAATGCACCTTTGATGCTATGGGCAAAGGATGCAATATACACACAAGTCATAACCACAGCTACAAATGAAAGCCAGAAGTCCAGGAACTAAGCTGCCATCCAGCACAACATTATTATTTGGGTTTGTGTATAAAGCTCAACTTTTTTCTCTCTCTCTTCAAACACTAAAACCATCACATGTGTACAAACTACAAAGTACCTGAGAGAACATAACCCTTTGCCCAACAACACTAATCAAGGGCAAACAAACAACTGCTAACCTTGATTTTTAAATTTGTTTTGGGGACCAAATTTTACCATATGGCAAAATAAATTCCTTTGAAATGGTAAAAATTTAGTGATTGTATGGGTTTCCAGTGGCCAACTTTTGGGAAAATAAAAATAAAATCTAATTAGAATTTTTTTGCTAGATTCTATCTTTGGTTCTAGTAAGTAGCCAAAAATATAGAAGGATGTTTGAAAAAAAAAAAAAAATCATTTAATTTTTGCCGTCAAATCTAGCTAAATCATCATCTTATGAATCATCGACACAAAATAACTTGCAGGGTGTAGCCACAGAAATGCAAAAAAGATATTGATGTTTGTCAAAAATGTTGAGAATTGAACTCTCCCAATTTGTGTTAAAAAATATTTATTGTCCCAACCCATTGGATTACTATTACCAAAATACACAACAAAAGGTGTACTTTGCATACTTGTTCCTCAACCGTTAAAATTTTGAAAAATTAAACTTGAAATTGCCTAACATCATTTTCTAAAATAAAATAAACATTCGCCAAAGAAAGTGCCACACATCGGTGGTAGGGTACAATATGCAAAAAGGGTGGGATAATCATCAATCAAACCCACCTGGAGAGTGTCATAAGAAAGAGCACACCACCCACCAGCATCACATGAATGATAAATGGCACTTGTCACTCCACTTAATGTATAAGTCACCCACTCTGAATAAGCCTGAAATATGACATAAAATTTGTGTAAACAATCAGAGAGTCTAACTCTACTTTATGTCATATCTACTTTAAAGTCACATGAAATGCTGAAATTCAACATTTAATGCACAAGGTTCGAGAGTAAATATAGTAGTTGTACAGGTAGGAGCAGTAAAAATATATGTAATAGCAGTGAAAGCGCTCAAGAAAAAAGGAAAGACTAGATGATATACTCAGTTTTCCCACCAAAATTGGGGGAAAAACTAGTTTGGGTCCCAATTATCTCATTTTGTAAAATTTTCATTCCCAGTCACAAGTTTGATGCCCTATTATGCCGTTCTCGTTCTCGCACCCTAATCGTGTGACTTGACAGATAACTTTATGGGGACTGGAAAAGGAAAGACGAGATGATACTCAGTTTACCACCAAAATTGGGGGGAAGGAAAAACTAGTTTGGGTCCCAATTATTTCATTTTGTAAAATTTTCATTCCTAGTCACAAGTTTGATGCCCTATTATGCTGTTCTCGCCCCCTAATCATGTGACTCAATCTATCTAGGTACAGGGTTAGAAGACAGACACATACATACATACATGGTGGTGAAAAGCCCACATGCTAGGCAATACTGCAGCTAAATTAGATCCAACAAGTGCCCATATGTGAACCATCTTTTCTGCTTCAACGCCCCATGAGAAAAACAACATTAACTACACCAACAACAGAATTATTTTTGAATGTTTTCTTTATGTATTCAACTATTTTCAACAAAAAAATAATTTAAAATATTATTTCCTTACAAAGGGAATTGATGGGTAGTTTAAATTCTCTTAAAATAATAATAATAATAATAATTTCTTAAATTGTGTTGCAAGAATTACTGACCAAATGGAAGGAGGAGCAACAATGAGCAATCATGGCCTCCATGGGTTTCATCACAGTGGCAATAGCTGCCCAGTAATATAACAAAAGAAAGGTGGTGCTTAAGGGACCTACTAGTGGACCTGCTATTTAGTTGTCCAAAATTATTAATTATCTTATCTCTTTAGTAACTCTATGAAAATAGAAAAATATTTCAAAAAATAAAAAATAAAAAATAACTATTTATTTACCTGAAGAAATGGAGTTGGCTTGCTTCATTTGTAGTTTGGCAACTTCCATGCCCAGAACATCCATTCAAGCACCCATGAATTGTTACTTGTATATGTGCACCTCCATTTGTTGTGTACCCACT
The DNA here is from genome assembly GCA_963920785.1 of Sphagnum contortum. Taxonomy (NCBI): domain Eukaryota; kingdom Viridiplantae; phylum Streptophyta; class Sphagnopsida; order Sphagnales; family Sphagnaceae; genus Sphagnum; species Sphagnum contortum. Next base: position 14,033,615 of record OY987289.1, on the reverse strand, counting down.
CGTATTTTGTCTACAACTATGTCCATTTTGCAAGTGTTCCCTGGAATTTATACAAAATGGTGACATGAGTAAGCAAAGTAAGTAAAGAAAGAATGAGGTCCATTGGAGTTGTCCCCAGATTGGGACCAAAAACTGGGGACCAAATGAAAAAGTTGGGATGAAAACAATATACGGAAGAAAAAAACAAAGGACCAACTAGTTTTTCTCACTTAAATTGGTCCTCAAGGGAGAATACCACCCCTGGTTTTGGATTTGCCTTTTTGACTTCTATTTTTCATTAAATCAAATCCTTGTCAGAATTTCCTTTTAATCTTCTAAAATGATACCCATTTTCATCAAACAATACTGAATTTTGCTCATTTTACAAACATGCCCAAATTGGGTATGAAACATGGATTAGAGGCTCAAACTAGGGCCCAAAGATTAGGCTTGGTTTATGGATAACTCTGTTGTATCTTGAATTCAACACCCATTTTAAAGATCCCCATTGGTGATTTTTAGTAATACGATATCATAACAAATTCATGATAAATTCCACCGTTACCAAAACAAAAATTTGAGTTGTGAAGTTTACAATAATAACCTCATGCTCGAATTTGCCAAAGAGTTGGGATTGTTGCCATCAATCAAAGAAGCTTTACTATTTGTATCTTTCTCCAACGTCAAATTGTCGTTGATGTGTGATTGGACACCAAGACACCACATTCCTTCAATTGGGAAAACCACATCCAAAGATTGTTTTCTTCTTTCAAAGACATTCAAAGATTGGAACTCAAGAGTAGTTGTACTGAGATCCCAGATTTCATTTGTGGGTATGCCTTCAAAGCGGATGTAAACATCAGTACTTAAATTCCATGTATGTCTCAATTGTATGCTCAAAACAGCTCCCGATGTCCCTTTGGGAACCACAATAACAAAATAGGTCCAATTGTTTTCATGATGAGTATTGTTGTTCAATGCGATTGGAAGGGACTTAAGACAATTCAAAATCTCCACCGGCACCCATTGAGAATATGAAACTGGCTTTCCAATCAAAGTGTAATAAGAGTCAAATGGGGATTCATATGCGGTCTCCATTAATTTTCTCTGAAAGCAAAATTCATCACAATTTAGGGATAAAACATTGTGTGAACTTGCATCACCCAAGTGAACAAACTGCTTAGTCAAAATCCAACTATCCAACAAGTGATTTACAAAGTCCAAATGGTGGAAGTCTAAAATTCCATGAACACAATTGAGTTTTGAAGCAAAAACAAACATAAACAATCAATGTAAAAATCACTAAATACAAAAGAAAAAAGAGTGAAAGATATTGATTTGCTTAATCTCACCTCCAAAGGAATAAGAGTTGCTTTACATTCAGCCCCAGGTGTTTTGGTATTACAGCTTTCAAGTCTCCAATATAAGTTAAAATTGATCATGCTTATAAAATTTTCAGTAACTGGATTAAAAACCCCTATGTACCACAATCCATGCTTGGGTACATCAATTGTCGATGCATTCAATGAAAGATGCATTTGATCTTGTGATTGTTCTGGTAACGCTCCATATCGAGTAGACTGGTATAATTTGTTGAGCCCCATATCACTCTTGAAAGCCATTGGACTAACAACCGCAATGATATCAAGTTTCAAATAGTATTGTGGAACTTCTAATGAGTAGTATTTCCATTCCCCGGGTTGAATGGTTTGGTCTTTCAATACCACCCAATTGGCATCATTCAAGAAGGCGGAATGATCTTGAATTGAACTACCAGAGAGAGGTTTTAGGTCATGATGTTTTAGCTCTTCGTGTAAACTTCCATCAGATGATGGGTGCCAAGCAGTTGTGTAAAAATCATCAATTGGGAGGTCAGAGCAAAGTTGTGTCACAGTTATATTGCAATTCGGGCCTCGAAGATTTGGGGAATTGCATTTAAAAACTATAACATGTAAACCAAAGGTGAAGGTTTTCCCACGTGAAATCTGCAAAAATCCTTCCAAAAAGACTTTCAACATTAGAAAGCTCAAAAAGATGGGTGCAAGGATTAATAAAGAGTTGCCCCAGCAATAAGACAGAAGTTGAAATTACCCAGGCTCATAGACAAATTCCAAGGTCCTGTACATAATGAGAATTTACCATTTTGGATTGAAACCGGGAAGGATTGGAGTTGCTAAACACCCCAATGTACCACACTCCTGCCACCACCTTCAAATAACAAACAGATGTTCAAACATTCATTATTAGCTTGCAAGGTTTACAAAACTAGCTTTGAACAATTTTCATTGTAAACAATTGACATGCATGTTATGTGATTTTGAGGTCTTTGTGTGTGTAGCTTACCTGCATATTGCTTAGATAGATCAGGGTGGAATTGTGGAACCATGCACATTGCCCTTTATCAGAGACATTTTGTACCCTGCCTGTTGCCATGGCTGCCTCCTCAATTGTCTCCCCTGTCATGAATGATCACACATCCAAATTTTGGGGAAACATCGAAAGCAAAAAATGAAGAGAAAACATCAATCGTGCAAGAAATAATGAAAGGCAGAAATATGAATTTATGAAGGTGATGAACATTGCATACAAATAGTATTTGGAAGAGGAGGTCCACCGAGACGGAAGCAGATCAAAGGCACCTTTGTTTCAATCCAATTGTCTTCCTTTGCCTATTAGCCACCAAGCACCCGAGTACATGAAGAATAGCTACAATCCTGCGATGGGTTTTTTCACAAAATTGTAAAATTGTTGGTACTTACACAAAAATTTCACAAAAATTTCCCCTAAAAGTGTTCACTTGCACAAAGCTTTTCGAAACAAATTTGAATTGAGATACATATAGCAAGGTTCCTTTTCTAAGAGCCCTTTTCTTTTTGGGTTCAAGAGCTTACAACCATCCAGTTTCTAGACAACTCAATTTTGAATAGAGAAAACGCATCCACCACTTCCACTGCCATTCAAATTTATTAAATGATGAGTAAGCCAACCTGAAGCCAATATGAAAAGCCTCGTCTTCAAAACTAAAGTCCAAATCTTAAAGCGCTAAGCTTTTCGCTCTTGGTGTCACACATTTGGCAAATACATAAGATTCAAAGCCAATTTTGTATTATGTGCACTAGCTTATATCAAGTCATTAAAATAAAATTTTGATATCTATTGTGTTTACCATATGGTGAGGAATTGAGGATCAGGAGGATTCATAAGTGCACAAGGCAGACCAGAAATTCAATCACGACAATTGGAACAAACATAATCAAATACACATACCTCGAAAATACTTCCAATTGTAGGGACCCACTTTTAGATTTGGGTAGTTCAATGCATTCACTACTGATGAACTCAAAGGATCATCATCATCTTCTGCAGAATCCTTTGAATTCTCTACATTTAAGAAGCCACTAATTGGGGTTTGGAAAATCACAAAACATATCATCATGAGGTAAAGTGCTAGTATCTTAGGTTCATGCTTCTTCTTGTGCCTCATGATTTACTGAAACCTAAAGAAAAATCTGAAAATGTTGCAGGAAAACCACCAAAAACAAGGTACCCAAAACTTGCAAAATTTATGCAACTAAAAAACATACATTTGGTTAATTGCCAGTAGTTTCCAAAGTTTGAAATGATAAGCAAATTGAGAAAAAAAATTCTAGAAAAGTAGTTGTAAATAGTTGTTTTCTGGGGCCATGCATTTCTGGAATTGGTTGTAATCATAAGGCACCCCCCTAATACTTAAATCTCTTCAAATGAACTCAAAACTCCACAACACAAATTCTAGACAATTTGCGATTTGTTATTGTTACCCGCGGGAAACTCAAACACAGAAAACTAATCACAAAGTTGGAATCCCAATTAAAGATGTTATGAGAAAAAGCCAAGGATTTGCCCATATTGAAAGGCAATCAATCTAACAAAACCTTTTGTTTGCTAGAGAAGAAAGGAAGCATCATTTGTATGTTTAAGATGAAGAAGAAAAAGGAAGGAATTAGTTTCACATGAAAATGCTAGCAGAACACTAAAATCACAACACCAAACTCAAAATTTACTCTAAACTTAAGAATTTTTTGTCAAGAATCTAGATTTAGGTCTCCTCCAATGTTGGCCGGGTATTAACTAGGGCATCAACATGGGTATCATATGCCCTAACTAAAGGGCAATAATCAACAAAAAAAAAGTAGTTATACCCTACTTGAGTGGGCCTTGCTTCTCCTATACACATGCAATGCCTTTACATAGGAGGGCATTTGTTTTGAAAAACTCATGAAAGGCTTTGGCGAAGGGGCTTCTTTCATAGTGAACATGTGCATGGCATAAGGATTCAGGTAAGTAATTAATGGTTTTTGCATCAACGAATTTAATCAAATTCTACTTAATATGTAAGGGAATCGCATTGTCCATAAGGGTTCATTTTGTTTCAATTCATGGATTATAATCATAAAGAAACTAATCAATATCTGCCATACTTAGTCACAACCATCTTGCATATGGTGCAACTACACTAGAATTTCACTCATCTTCTCCAATTCAAATATTAAGATTATTTGATTTGTATTAAGAAATGCCAAAATATGAAATCCACAAATGTAAAATGAATACATATATATAAGTTTGGATATATATAAATGAACAACCAAATTATTTTAATTTACAAATCAAATAATATGAATTGTTTCAAAATAATAATAATTTATGTATGTGAGGTGAATTGTCAAAGATAATTGCCACAGTTGATGTAGTTATGTGTGTGGGGTTGTTCTGGGAATGAGAATCTCTTGATAGGTGGGAGGTCATTAAACCTGAATTCTCATAACACCCCTTGTAATTCAACTCCAAGTGTTTCTTAACTTTTTAGCTACCTCTAGGAGCACAAAATACAAATGCGATGAACATCACCTTTTTCCCTTACTTGTTTTTGTGGTTTTTTTTAATTCAATAAAAACTTGTTGAGCTTATCTCCATCCATTTACATATTTGTGCAACAATTTGTTTAGTGAACAATTCCTAACCAAGGTCTTTGTCAACAAGCTCATTGTGATTTGCTTCAGATTGGATCACATCGTCACCACTCCCAACCTCACCATTGTTACTCCCAACCTTTAACTTCACCATTACAAACATGTGTACAATTAGCAACATGGAGAGGAAAACCTTGTGAAGTTTCTACAAACCCATTCAAAAAAATGTCATGTTCTAAGTTCATTGTCAATTGACCTTGAAAGTTTAAACCAAGTACACTGTATTATGATATCAAAACAAATAAAAAAACTTAAAAATTACAAGCACCACTATTTACCAAATTTGCAATGGAGACCTCAAATTATCATTAGCAATGTTCACAAATGCTCAAAAAACATAACAAAATAGGTGCAAACAAATCACCAAAATTGTAGTGTTCACTAAACACGAGTCATGCATTACAACAAATGGTGTCTTTGTACGGCAAGTGATTTCATTAAATTTTGAGTGAATTGACTAGTTTTAGTAAACGGGGACAAATTGGAAAATAGTGAATTCATTGGTAGTGAATGGGGATTAATGAACTACACCCACATTTTGTAATAATGATGGAGATCCATTGTTCATGAAACAACACACAAATCACTCGCACCAAATTTACACCTTTGAAGCAAATTTATGAATGTTCGTGAACGAAGCAAGTGTTAAATAAAACATCAAATTTAGAGTGCTCACAAAACACCATGTAGATCTAATGTTCACAAAATAACACACAAATCACAAACACCAAACCCTAAACCCTTGAAGTGGAACAATGCTCATGAATCAATGAGCAAATTTAGTGTTCACAAAGTAGCACATAGATCACCAACATTAAATTCTAAACCCTCAAAACAAAACAATGTCCACAAAGTAAGACTTGTCAAATAGTCAATCACCGAAATTCGAATGTTCATGAAGCACCTTACAAATCCACTATTCACAAAATAACACATAATTCATTAACACCAAACCCTAAAGCTTAACAACAATGCATGGACAATTTTTATAGACAACACAATTGAATGGGCATTATGCTTTGTCAATAAAGAATGTAAAAAATATGAGTGGAAAAAAATGATGTATAGTGAAATATTGGGCAATTTTATCCTATGAGAAAAACTTTCAAATGATTAGTCTCATGAAAATTCAATGTGAAAAATCAAACCTCACATATTATTCCAAAAAGAAAATATCATCATAATAAAAAGATATTAAAACTTTATAATTAAAATCTCAAAAATTATTCTTTTGTACAATTTTATTTTCAACATGGCTGATAGTTTGATGGCATAAATGATGAACATTCCACTGAATAATGTGTAAATAAAATAAATATTTTGATTGTTTTCATGGAGTTGTTTGATATGGTTTTTTTGGTAAAGTAGGTATATCAATGGCCATATTCACATAAATAAGTTAAGATAAATTGACATCTATCTATGTTTGGATTCTAGAGTCTAGACCGTGGAGTGTTTTGTTGATAATATTGAGGGCAATGTACATAAGTTTCAAATAATTGAGGTCAACAATTGTTGTGAGTATAATTAGTACATAGATGAGGAGTATGTAAAGGATTGAGGTTGCTTATTCAACTTGTTTTCCACAAATAGATTCAAAAAACCAAAACATTTGAAGCACACACCATGTAAAGTTGCCGAATAGCATTGATTTAATTTTTATTTTGTTTTGTTGAATTTGGTATCATCATCTCCCAACAAGTGGTTACAAATATTTGATGAAAAATTTGAATGATATTAGATTTTGTTTTTCATTGTTTTTACTTAAATTCTAACCTCCAGGCCAAGAATGTATTTGAAGCCCAAAACAATAAAATGTTGTAATTTTATAGTTGGAATTTTGTGTACGATTAAACCTTAAGGTTTATTTTTAAAAAGATTTTCAAATTAGTTTCATGCAAATTTTTGGTCATTGATTTTCTCTCATGCAAATTCGCAATACACTTTTGAAAATAATATAATTCGTGTTGAAGCTACCAAAGTGTCAATGGTATGTCACATTTTCATGGATTCTTAGAATTAGCATCAAAATCTGGAAGACTTCTAAGTGTGTAATAAGTTTGGTTTAGGGTTGTTCACGGTTGTTCATAGAAGGATTAGAGCAAGTCATGCCCAACCCAACATACAAGTGATCAAAAACATAGAAATACAAGACAAGATAATAGCAAGGAGAAAGGAAATAACAACATGAATCCAACTTTGTTTCCTACTTTTGCACATCAACATTTTTGCTACCTACATTTTTTTACCAAAACTAAAGACATATCAAACCTAAACCAATTTTACATAGTGAAAGTCGATTGCAAGTTCAACCAATTTTGTTTACCATCCACATCTATGAGTTTCAACCAGTTTTGTTCCACCATCACATATGTGACTCAAGATTTGATCATCGTGCATAAGGAACTCAATTATTGTTCAAACATTTAACTTACAGCATAATAATTTTCTTTTTGAAAAGCTACAGAAATTGATGAGACATGGTTGCACCATGCCAAGGATCTAGATAATGGGTAAGACATTGTTGTGCCATGCGATTAATTTGGAAAGAAATTAGACATGATTGCATGTGATGAACCCAGAAAGTATTGCAACATGGGTTTAAGTCCACGATTGTGCAAAAGAGTCGTGAATCCAGAAAGGGATGAGACATGATTTGTGGAGTGGACATCTGATATGCTGTAGATCAATGAGAAACTGCTTTGCATGTATCCCCATCCGCAATAAGAACAAAACAATAAGTGAAAAAATCAGCTGGAACATATTCAAGCTTGTTTGGGCCCAGTGATTGTCAAGTATGGTCCTCCTCACTTTTGCTTTGCAGATTGGCAGTCCTGTTGCAGATAGTTCCTGTATGATAGATGAGTAAATTTGAGCCTCAACTTATCAGCCATCAAACGGCAAATCATACCCATTACTGGCTGGTGATAATGGGGTGAGCTTTGCCATCTGCATGTGAGAATTTTGTGATTATCTCATTGATAGTCAAAAGGCATTGTCTTCCTCCCTGAATGGGAGTTTGTTCTGATTTGCCACTACCACTCCAGCCTGCATATAGTTCCCTCCAACTTTTGTCTGACAGATTGCTTTCTCATCTGTGGATGGATTCATTTTTTATTTGATTCTTGCACATTAAATTTTCCTGACAATTTTTCCACATATATTTTAGCTCCTTATATCCACCAAATGATTTGTGGCTAATCCCAAGTTCTGATTCTTGGATTAACTGGTCTGTGAGGTTGTAAAAGAGCCTTCTAAGATCCCTGTTTGTGCTGGCTTGGGGCAGAGGTGTGGTGGAAACTGGCCAATCATTCAAAGGTGGTAGCTGCTCCCCAGATAATAGTCATGGATGTAGTTGGTTTTTGGAGGGCATTTGCATCAAACACCTAAACCAAAGGGAAAGCAATCAACAAATATGGATGGGAGATAGCTCCAGATAAACCTCTGAGGGGCTGATATGTCAGCAAATGGCCTCCAAAACCCAACTTCATCTTTGTTCATTCAATCTGTTTTAGTTTGTGAATTCAATCTGCTTCATCATGTTCGTTCAACAAGTGTTCACATATCTAAACTCAGGGATGAAGTGGTGATCTCCTTAATTAGATGTTAAGGCAGGAGAAGCTGATTCAGCCACTCCTGTAGCATGATTTGGAGGTAGAATTTGCCCCCTGCTGCTATACTGTAGTAGGCTGTGTTGCTGTTCTCTGAGAAGTTCCCCTGCTTTTATCAATAGATAAATCTAATGGGGTGGACACTGGTTCTGTCACCCATCGTGCCCAAGAGCTTGCTGGAATGGGCTTGCCCCATGGCTTGCTGGGAGCCAGAATCAGCAGTACCCAGCCCGTTGCCTGGTATGTTAGATTGCTGTTACCTCAACTCCTTTGTACACAACATTGCTGATTGGTAGGTAAATCTGGGTTGAGTGGAAAGGCCCAATCACAAAGCCCATTCAAAGCATGTTTGCTTTAGTTGGGTGGTGAAAATAACATCTCAAGATCATGATGATGAGTAAGAGAAAGTCTTGGCAATGAATCATCCATGATGGAACAAACACTGGGCTGCGAATACATGTCACATAATTCTCACATGAGTGCCATTTTCGGTGCCCAACACATCTCTGCACGACAAGATAAATGTTCAACAATACAACATGATGGTAACATGTTAAAAGCGCTCACACAGATTAATTATTGTTAAGGCTGTGAGAAAATTTGAAGTGTTCAAACTCTCTTTGGTCTGAAGGCCTTTGGTGGCAAAATAATTGTCACCGTGCTAAGCAAGTTTCCAGTCGAACAATTCTCATGGATTATATTTCTAAATTTCCATCAAAGTTGTTATAGGGGGAGTGACTATAGATTTTGTAAGTTTATCCTTTTTGAATGGTAATCCATTTCAAGAGATCATTACACATTAGATCCAAAGAGTTGCATATTACTTTGTGAGTATTAACTAACTTTAGGAAACTTAGAATTGTAGGTTAGACACCCCACCTTACAAAATACCCACCTCACAAACCATAAATTACAAAAAGAATTTTTTAAAATCTAAATTAATGCAAAAATGATTTCATGCAAAAAATTTATGATCATGGATTATTATTTTTTTGGATTTTGTAAGATTCAATGAACGAATGAATATATATTAAAAATTCCAATCTTATATCAATTTGATTGTTCCCATGAAACCATGGAGCAAACACAAGGCTTAACTTAGGGTTAGAATTTGTTGTGGGGATTGATTGTGTGAAGCAAAACTTAGCCTTATCCCCCTCTCAACCTCTCTATCCTTTCAATAACACACATAAAAACCTATAAATGTTTTTGGAATATATGTGAAGGGCATGTTATAGAATGAAACTTTTTGTGTTTGCAAAAGGTGGGTGTTATTGAAAAATGAAAACACTTGTAGGAGTGAGCATTTTGGTTTTGTAAATATGCATCCTTCTTTTTTTTCCCCTCAAGGTGCCTAGTAGGTATCATTGCTTACTAACTTCTTTAAAGGAAAGAAGTTGTGATGAGTTGTACAATTTTATGACCTATGCAATGCACCTTGTATAAGGATGTTTATCATCCCTAGTCCTTGGATGATAGGCTCTCTTGACTTTGACCATAAGAATATTCACATAGCTAGGGATAGGATTGCTTGCACTTGTGACAATATTTTTCATAATTACGGGTCTTGAGAGCAATATTGTCAAAAGCCAAGGTTACAATTCCCAATTCTTACAATATAAAATTTTGAAAATTTTGATAATAAGGCTAAATGTTTTTCAAAAAGCTTCAACAACAAAATTTTAAAAAATAATTTAATTTTGAATGTCGAAATTGCCCATGTCTTATACTATGGTATGTGTAAGGTTAAAGTCTTGTTCAAAGTGAGCGAGTTGCCAGCTTTTGATATGTAACCACCAAAGGGATGATAGTTGGGTTTAGGGTTTGTCACAAGCTAAAGTTTTGGGCTACTTTTGATGTTACAAATGTGTTTGATAAACTCCATGAACAACTCATGACATTCAATAACTCTAAGTTTTGTGTTGAAATTTGGGAACCGAATAGAACCATCACACACACACAACACACACACACACACACACCCACACACCCACAATGAGCTCACCTTTTAAGAAATGGCCTTTTAAGTCAAAATTCACAAGGGACTTTGTTCCAAATGTCCCACAATGTATGATGATGGGTATGTCCCCACAAATCAAGTTACCAACCTATCTATCCCCCACACCTCAAATGAAGTCCAATTTGTGTTATTTTTTAAAAAATCGTTGCAAAATGACAAATTTTTTTAGGTGTAAAAAAAAAAAATTTAAATTTATACATGAAAGAAAAACATAGGGAACAAAAACTCTCAAGATTTGAACTTTGAACAAGTATTTTTACCAAGAACAAAGATAAGATCTCCTCGGTGGTAGGGAACATGCAATTGGGGAACATCCAAGTATGAAATTATGCAATTGGGGACTAATGCAAGTAGGGAACATGGGAACATGAAACTGGGGAACATTTAAGTATGAAATATATGCAATTGGGGAAAATATGCAAGTAGGGAACATGCAAGTTGGGAACTTGAAGATAGGAGTTGAGAACATGAAAATAGGGAACACACAAGTATGGGGAACATGTAAGAAAGTGGGGAACGTTTTGGGTTAACCTTGAAAGAAAGTATTAAACTAGGGGAGTTCAGGGACTTTCCTTTTTCTGTTTTTTTGGCGAATTTTTCTTTTCAGAACACGACGGTGTGGGAAGCTTCGATCGCTCGCTCGCTCGCGGGAGAAATTCGGAAGTATTGTGTTTGCGAAGAGAGAGAGAGAGAGAGAGAGAGAGAGAGAAGCTTTTCAGATTTGGCATCACGTCTCATCTCTCTCTCTCTCTCTCTCTCTCTCAAGATCGCGCTTGCCTGATCTGCTGCAGTAGCAAAATTATTATTTCTAGGCAGAGAAGGGGAGGAGGAGCAGGAAGAAGCCGGTAAAGATAGCCATGGACAGCAATGGTAATAATCATGCCGCGGAACTGCTCTTTGCTGTTGCTACCGGTGAAGCTTTGAAGGATCCACAAGATGACGGTGAAACTGGTGGAGCTTGGAGGGATCCACAAGACGACGGTGAATGGGAATTGGAGAGTCCAACTCTCAAGCTTTTGGCCCAGCGCCTGCGACTGTATAGGTACTACTAGTGATTTTCATATTTTGCTCGGTTTTTTTTTTCAAGGAGCTTTTGCTTGTTGCAACGTGAAAGAAGAGGGCTCTGAAGAGAAGAGAGCGAAGCTGCGTTTCAGGATGAAGGATTTCTTCCTTTGCACATTTTATCAGACATAGTTTTCTGAACAACTGAGAACAACGCGTACCAGAACGTGATGAGAGTGAAGCGCATGCTGCAGTTTTTTTGGCCCCTTTTTTTCCCCCTCCCCTCCCCTCCAGCATGTTGATATTCTTGATCCATTATTGCATCTGGATGATGATGCTCTGAAAACTTTCTAAATGGACGGATTTGTTTGCCAAACTACTGTACCAGTTTGCAACTTTGCACTAGTTGGATTTGAGACTGGGGTTTTGGAAGTCAGAAAAAAAGGTGAAGCAGATTTATGCTTTGTTCATGCACTGATTGATGTCATCCGCATCTGATGACGAGCATCAGCAGCACCTAAGGATTGTGCATTACACAAGAAGTCAGCAACAAATTGGAAGGAGAACAAGTTGTTTCCCCAAGAGTCAATTAGGTCATGCATTTATCTCCAGGACTGAGCACCATTTGTTAGGCACGATCTCCAACTCTTTTTGGGATAATTTATTCACTGCTAGCAGATTGCAAGTGCAAAAAACCAGAATATTGCAAGAGATGATGATCTGCAAAGAATGTGGTTTATCCAGAATGTGGGATAAGGATGTGAGAAGTGTATGTGAGCATGTCATTCTTTTTTGCACACTGTTGACATGTACTTTAGTTCAACTGCATGTGGCGGACTTTTTTTGTGCTGAATTGGAGGTTCTGCCCTGTGTTTTACCTTTCTATAGATGAAGATGTTTTACATATCTTGGTGACCATTGGTGTTCAGGCAAAACCTGTTCCTATTATCAGATTGATGATGTTTTCTTGTGTGAGAAAACTGGGCGTGTGCACAGTGAGTCTTCTACCCTCCTTTTATGTCCTACAAATATATCCTCTTACTGTTGACCCAATGCTTGTTATTTTCTGGTCTTGTTTCCTGTTGAAAGTCAAATGCAAAGTTGAGTCCCTTAATATTAACCAGCTACCTTCTGTTTGGGTCATGGGTGCAGTATGTGATGACTCATGTCGAGAGATTGTTCTAGATCCATCCAATGAACTTCTTGTCTGCACGATTTCTGGGCGTTGCTTTGACCACTGGATCACACCTGCAGAGGAAGATGATGCTGAACCTGTAAGTAACAACATCCCCAGAGTCCATTTATTTATCTTGTAACATGTATGTATGATACTTTCTTTCTGTGGCTATCTTTCTGTGTATACTAATTTTCTGCCAATGGTCAGTTTCACTGTGGAAACCTTAAGAGCTTTTTCCCCACATCTAAACAACTATTGCTTGCATATATGAAACTGGGGCAGCAACAAGCAGATGCAAATGCAGCAGCTGAGGAATCAGAACCATTTCTGGGCTCATGCAGACTTGGTATGTGGCAGTCAAGCACTTAAAAGTGATAAGACCCCAGGGTCCCAATAGCAGCCTACCAGTTTATTGAAGTATTTGTATAAGTTATGCAAACTGGTTACTCTTGAACTTATGTGAACCATATAAATTTTGCTAACCAGAGCTACAATTGCAGAACTAATTGAGCTTTTTTTAGAGAAAATAATAAGTCAGTGCAATGCTGCACAGATTTAATTCTGCTAAATTTGATTGATCATCTCATGGGATGGATACACAGGACATGCATACTTGCTGGGTTATAACTGTGCTGATGAACGGGAGCTTGATGAAGTCGTGAGGTATGGCATAAGAGCATGAGCTCTCTCTGTTGACCCTTTCTTTCTGTGGCTATTAAAATTCTTTTAAAACTGGCTCTACACTAAATTGACTGATGCTAAAGCTGAGCTGAAAATATTCTCAATGTTGTCTGTCAATTGTGCCTTTTTGTTGCAAATTGTATGGCGGCAAACAACACTGACAAGAGAGTTGAAATTGAATGTTTTTTTTGGTGCAGAGAGGTTATTTACCCAAGTCAGAAAAAATCCCGCTTCTGCTATAATGGGTGATGATCATACCTTTCTGTTGGATAATCTCTTGTCAAATCCCTAAGCTAGATAAGGATACAGGACATTCGGCTTTTACATCACAACATCACAACAATAGCATTACTTTTGCAGTTCAGTATGTTCATTGTATGTACTTTTCATGTGTGGGTACATGCAGAGCTGATGCTATGTAATTAGCAGGCCAAGGCATCTTTTTGACATGACGAATTGCATTTCCTGTTCTGCATACTATGTTGAGGATTAGATTGTATATTGTTCAATATGAAGCACTTACTCTGTTCTGTATATTATGTTGAGATTGTATATTGTTCACAGAGAGAGCTCTAAAGGTGATGTCAAAAGGCTAGTTGAATGTCAGCGCCATTCGACTAAGCCAACCCAGCATTTTTTGACTTTCCAGTTTTTCTTTTGGAGCTCCATGTGTTGAGCATGTTCATCATGGAATTGCTCTACATGATGACATAGAAAATAATTTAACCTGATTATCATCGACATCAGTAATTAATCTGTAGCCACTAATACAAAAAATTACCAAGACAAAAAACAAAAAATACCTCTAATTTTTTAAAATTATAAAACCTTATATTTAGTTAATAATAACAAAAAATGGCGTAGCTATCAGCCAATTATTTGATAGCCTACTCTTATGCATCACTAATGGTTACTACCCAGTTTCTTAAATAGTTTACCTGGTAATCAATTTTTTTAATATATTGATAACCTGTGTGGTTCCCAAAAACAATTGAAGAAAAAAAACTAACTACCCACGGATTAATAAAAGGAAGAAAAACCGGCCAGCACTGGTGTAAAACACTGGAGGACCGGTTAATTTTTTGCTTGTTTTGTTGCCTGCAGAACTGACTCTTGCCAATTGTGTCACGCCCATCTTTCAAAGCTACTATCCAAGAAAATTTATGGAGGTTGACCAAGATGCATACAAACTTAAAGGATCAACTTTAGCGGCTCCAACAATGCATGATGTGATTCAGGCCTTCTTTACACTAAGAGTCAGGGCCAATGGTTTAACCCAAATCAAACATTCCTATTGGTGCAAAAGCTGAAATCAGTCACAAGGGCTTTACACTAGGACTCAAGCCTGAAATAGGAAAAATATTTTCAACCTGCCCCAGCTACTATTAAATGCTGAATTTTATGGCCTTGTATTGTCCCCAAGCCTGAAAAAAGGATACCATTGAATTTGGGAAGCCAATTTGCAACCCTTGGAGCCAATGTTCCAGCATTTGTAAATATCCTGAAGGTCAAATGTTCTAGCAGTTATTACTAATTTGGGGCCAAACAACAAGCCCAAAAGCTCAAAGTTGGCACCAAGTTTGATGGCTAGTGTAATGCGGGCCTAAAGTCTTGCATTCTTTACATGGTAGATGAGAGCATTCTTTACAAAGCAAGAATCATTCAAAAAAAAGGGATGGTACATTATATTCAATGTATTGTTGAGGTTATCTTGTCCAGACTCAACACTGATTTTCACCCGCCATAAGAAATGCGGTTTGGAACCCGTGACCCATGAAATGCAATTGCCCTTCCATTACATGTAGTCACATTTGTGGTGTTAGGCACTTGTCCATGACCATCAGTGTACTTCCATGAGAGGCAGGAAGTGCAACATGCTCACTGGGTTGACAGTTTTTGTGAAGACAAGATGTGACTTAAGAAATGTGCTGCATTTTTCAACTGAAGGAACCCATGACCCCATGTCCTACAAAAACATACTCAGCTTCCATCCTAAGTTTGCTACATTTCGGGCAACAGGTATGTATCTCAAGGCCCCTGGCTTGCATTAAGTGCCACAAGATGTGGTTTCCAAGATGTTGTTCATTTTTCATTATATTTTAAAGTGTTGCTTGGCTACCAGAAACATCTGATTGCATAGTCCATACCCTTAAGCTGGAGGTTGCTGATCATTTGCATGGAACACCCCTTGAAGAGCTTATAACGTGCCGATGGAAGCCTAATCCAGGACCTGGGTCGAAGTTTGCCTAAAAACCAAGAGATGATGTGCAATTGGGCAACACTAGGGCTAATGCATAGTAACACTACTTCATCTAAGATGTGAGCACTGGGATTTGCAAGAATAGGCAAACTGTTTGAGAAAATGCAAACCAGTTCATTTGGCACTGATTTTTCTACTCATGAATTTTTTAGCAAAATGCAACCTGGAAAGAACACGATTTCTTCCCCTTCAAAGCAGTGCTTTCTTTTCTTCCCAAAAAATTTGGTCATTTTTTGATAAACCCTTCAAGAAATTTGGCGAAAATATGCTATTTTACAGAAAGTTCAACATTTTTGCTGTTTTGGGGATAAAATTCAACAATTCTTTTATGAAAAGACATGGAAAAAAAACCCTGATTCAAAGGATATTCATGGATAAACTCACTCAAATTCACCAAAATTTTTAAAATTCCAAACATTCCAAATCACAATTTTTTAATGATAAATTCCAGTGGGTAACTAGGAATATAGAGCTTTCCTTTGGTAACTTTCACATCTGGTATAAAGCCAGATCTGGCCGATACCCACTTTGGCTACATCACAAAATTGGCAATGAAAATACTGCTAATTTGACAAGCATGCATTCATTATTATTATAATTTGGATGTTAAAAGTGTGGAGGAGGACTAAATTATGACTTCAAGGACCTGGATTACTTTACATATAAAGAGGCCTGCCACTGAAAGTTCAAAGTTCATATTGTGTGCATCGTGGGAGGACATTAGGCTACTATGAGGCAAAATTTTGTTGCCTAGCAAAACTGGAAATAAAAGTGTGATTTTTATGGGCTTTGGGGGGGGGGGATTTTGAGTTGCTAGAATTCCAAACAAAAAGAAAAAAATCAAATTTATATATTTGCTTCTAATAGGTAGTCCAAAATATGAAAATGATGCTTAAATTTGGCTAATCTCTGTACACATGATGGCCACTTTGGCTACATGAAAAATTTGACCTAAACTCACTAGTATGTACTATGCACAAGATCAAATGGAGACTTGGTGTAAAAAGTAAATAATGACAAAAGTTCTGCAATAATCTAAAGCCTAACTGATGAAATCATGATGGACAGGTGCACCGATTGTCAATACATTATTCTAGCTGCCCACATTCCAAATTAATTGCCTGTATGCTTGAATATTTTTTGTGTTTGCCAAAATGCTTATTATGCAGAACTCTGCCTGAATTTTTTTAGTCATAAAACATGGGCTAGCATGCAGCCCAAATGACCTAGTCCTGGTAACCCTTTAGGATTTGCATATGCCCAATAATGGGCCTTGAAGAAGCTGTCTTTACCTTCCCCTTATGTTCGTTTGCACAAAAAAATTGATCTTCAAATATTTCACCCATAACCTTTTCTTTAGTCAAGCACTTTAATAGATTACAAATATATAATCCACTAATAGTTTCACAATTCCATATATCCAAAAGCAGCTTCACCACATGTCTGTTGAAAAATTAATTAACTTTGAGGATTCCTTGCCGAAAACATTCAATACTGAGCCATGAGATTCCATTTTTCTGTTCACAAAATTTGTTCAAAGAACGAAATATATTTTTGAAAAACCAACACTTTTACAAAAAAATATAATTTCTGTTGAAGCCGCTAAGGTACTAGGGCATGTCAAGGAGTTCCTTGCTAGTTAGGGTACAAGGCTTTACCATTCCTGAGGTCTCTTAAGGGTACAACGTCTGATGTGCCTCATGACAGAAGATGTGCCTTAAGAGAACCTTTTCTTTTCCTTTTCACCTTATCAAACCAATCAACTCATTCTGTGCAGTTATTCAGAACGATTCTTTAGATGGGTCACTTCAACTTGTAGCGGCTTGTATGGTCAAAAGCCCATGTGAACAGTTCATCATATTCACATGTAGTATCCATACCCATGATTCTTCTCATTCATCATACATTAAATCCCGCTACAAAGCTTTCTACTCCCCCATACAAACATACTGGATGAGGACATGGGTCCTGGTTTATGTACAGTCAAGAGTACAACGGTGTTAATATAATTTGAACCTCTACAAAGGATTTTTCCTGGAAAAAAAGTGATCCAATTTTTCCAAATTTTGAAGGGCTTTTTTTCCAAACCACCAGTTTGTATGATTAAAGTCCAGTAAGGAGCCATAAAACTAGAATGATTATGTTTATCTTCTATTTCCATATAAGTACATAGCCAAATTTGGGTAAATTATTTTGTGAATGATGACCACATTGGCTATGTCACAAAATCCTTTTAAAGAACCCTGGGTACAACAAGTCAAGCATGTGCAACATAGTCAAAAAGCTATGCTTGAAGATATGTTCAACTTGTGGCCCCAGGTATGGGCAAAAGCCTAGTGAACATGTAATATGGGTACCGATGATTCTTCTACTGCAACATGCATTGAATAATTTTATAAAGCATGCTCACTGACCAATCAAAACATACTGAATTATGTCGGTTCTCAAAAAGTCAGAAAAAAGGGCACTACATGCCAAAGTCTGAACAACAAAGTCAATAAGCTATGCATGAAGATACAAGTATGACGATCGGTGCCCACCGTTTGAGTGGGTTAATTAGTGTTCCAGGTCACACATTTGGCATCAAGCCAAGAAGTGGCTTAAGAGACCCATTTTGAGGAAGCTTTTGCATAGGAAGCGTTCAATGCAACACACCCATTAAGTAGCTTGTTTCCTACTAAGCCACTGCAAACTTTCAGCTTCTATGAAGGTCGCATACAGGAAGATGGAGATCAGTGTGACCTGCCCGGTGGTCCGTCACGCAGGACTCGCTAGGGACTGAAAGCTTGAATGTCGAAAGGTAGCCTTGAGAACGAGGCGGGCGTGGCCCAGAAGCCTCGTGATCCGTAGTGGACTGAAAGCGTGCAAGCTCTAAAAGCTAGCCTGCGGCAAGATATAGAATGCGAGCTACAAGCACTGGTCCGTAACTTGGGACTGCAAGCTCATGTACGAGTTCCCTACTACTCAAATTGGCGCCCTTGGCACAGCCCGGGTACTTACTCTCTCGAATCCTCACACCCAACCAAGCTTGTTTTTTCTTCAATTATTTCTAGTTTTGTTGGACAAGGCTTCAACAACTTGGATGTGTAATAATCGTGGTCGATGTCTTTCAGACCCATCCTTCTGTTTAATTCCATTGAACTTGCTCCCACTCGAGACCTCCCTCTGGAATTTCATTGTCTCCTAGTCACTCATACCTAGAGTTTAAACCCCCTCTTTGTCCCTCAGCACCCGGACTACATGTGCAGACCTGTTCTCCCTCTTTCTCTCTCCTCGAAACCCATTCAAGTTGGAATCCCAAAATTTGTTCGCCATGTTCAGAATGCACTAATAGAATTGTTGTTATCCATTCATTACAAGTTTAGATTTAAAATTCCCAACATCGTGTTGTTCTGCATTTCAACGAGTTCCTGACATGTGGATTACTTCCCGGGAGGTTTGTCTTCATGAAGACATCAAACTAACCAATAAAAAACAAAATCAACTCATTCAATTAAGTCCAAGCTTCCTGACATAATTATCCACATTTCATACAATCCTCCAATTCAGCATACCTGTTCAGGTTGGTCGACACACAAGGAATCTCATTTCTAAGTCGAGTTGTTTGTCAGTTTGCAACGCTAGCAAACCTTCAATTATGAAGATCTAATGTTCTAAAGCCAGCCACAGATGACAACGTGTGATATTTGGTGACTGCAGTGTAGCGCTCTTTCAAGGCTAGCTACAAGATCAAATGGAGTCCTCAACAAGAGTTGAAAATAACAAAAGACAACGTGCACAAGTCCAAGAAGCCTGAAGTTGTGCAATAGTAGACGTTGGAGAAAAGTCCTGAGGTGGGTATCCCACCATAACGCTCCAAACATCCTCAATTTTCGTTCGTGACACCGTGCACTCCAGTGCGGGAAAAACCACTTGCAGATCCATTATTCGCCATATTGGACCTCTCACTCTAACGAACTTTACTCATTAATCTGGAGTAGTTTAAATGCTCATCCCACAACGGCTCCTTCTTTGAACAGCTTGGTTCAGATTGGCATCAAAGGAGCGAGTGTGACAAATTTTCTGCCTACGGGATGTGTGAGTTGCTGCTGTTATTGCACATCACTAAGTGTACGCTCCCTATTCGGAACAACAGGACTCCCAGTCCTTGAGCTACCAATTGTTCAATTCCGCAAAAAGTAGCAGGTACGTGCCTCACACCAGCACGCTTCGCATCCCAAACGTGGATCTATTTGACCTGCACCAACATTGATATTCAGCTTGGATTCCTCGGTCATGTATATTGTCTATATCAGTGGGAGCCCTACATGTCGTGTAGTGATTCACAAAATTGAAGACTAAGAAATTGAGTTGAAAAGGCATGGCTTGAGCTCCAAGTGAGAAATCAGAATCTTTCCAGGTCGCGCTAGAGCTGCAACTAATAGAAACCAAACAAGACACTACAATAAGGACGACATGAGTCTAGATGACTTTGATTGCCGGAAGAATGTGAACTTATGAAAAGATAATTTCTCCGTGGATGGCCTCTACCACACCAAGTGAATCTTACTTATACTGTGTTATAGTGTTGCAGGGTCTACCAATGTGATTCAGTGTGAGCTGCTGGGGAAATGGAGTCAGAGGGTTTCACACTGGCTGTAGATGCAGCGGATACGGGACAAGGTAGGAGCACAAGCGAGCGTGGCCACAGCTCATGCGAGCAAACTGCACAAGAGATTTTGCCTGTAGAGATCATCGTGCAGGGTGAAATGTTTCATCAACCAGGTCGAATCGTAAGCGAAGAATCACAAGGCTCAGTAGAAAGTGACCGTCTCTCAACCCTGGATCCACTCATTCATAACGATATGCCTGCCTCTCCACCTCAAAACCATCCGGTGTCCTTGAAGGAACCTGACCGAGGGAAGGTAAGTTTTGAAGAGGCTATCCGTTGCTTAAATGAATCGCAACCGGAGAAGCTAGACTTCAGTGTTTATTCAGAAGTGGATGGATATGATGAAGCATATAAAGAGCATCGCAATCAGTTCATTGATGCTGTCAGTACATGCCAATGCTTGAAGGAATTGACCATACGCAGCGGGAATGAAAAGTTGAGTATTGAGGAGGTTCAACTACTTTGCCAAAATCTGCTTCCGGCATTGAACTCTCTCACATTGGAGCGAGTATTGGACAATGATGGTGTTCAAATTGTGTGCGAAAAGATGGCAAACAATTGCGTTCTCAAAGAAATTGCTCTGCGGCTCGGCGAGGTGGAGAGAATGTCCAGTGCAGGTGCTTCATTGGGATCAATGTTGGCAATAAATTCAACCTTGGATTATTTGGATCTGGTAGGCACTGATTTGGGCCCCAATGGAGTAGAAGCGCTGCTTCAGCCCCTTACAGGTCATGCTACAGACCCACCCCTCAACAAATCATTAACACATCTCACCATTGGTGGAGTTCGTATCCAAATGGCACAAGGAGCAGGCGAAGCAATCGCTCACATGCTACGCACCAACGATACCCTTACACATTTTTCCATTTGGGATGGCAATGGGTTGGAACCATCGGACGTGTGTAAGATTTTGGAGTCATTAGAGAAAAATCAAACGTTGCTTTCCCTGAGCCTATGGGGCTGTGAAGGTGTGAATGGGCCTGATGTGTCGGCTAAGATGATGGATCTTTTCCAAATGAATCATTCGTTGACGGACATTAACCTGGCCTACAGTCCATTGGAACAATCAGATGTGTATAAGATTTTGGAGTCATTACAGAAAAATCAGACTTTGTGCTCCCTTGACCTCCGCGGATGTGAAGGTGTTAAAGGGCCTGATGTGCTGGCTAAGATGATGGATCTTGTTCGCACGCATCCTTGCTTGATGGAGATTAACTTGTATGGAACGTCATTGTACGAGGAGGGGCAAGCTGCACAAGTGGAAGCACAATTGGAAAACAATGCAAAGGATTACATGGCAGTTTTGAGGGGCATGCCTCGAGTGCCGCCCAAGTTTGTGCGAGTGTTCTTGTGTGGCAATGCATACTCAGGTAACTCAGCCTTTTCACTCTCATTAAAATTTCTCTTGTGTTGTCATTACTTACATCTATGGAATTGTGTGAATCACATAAAATGTTCTTGTAATGACACCCCAGGTGGTGTTTCATCCAATTCCAACATTCACATACCTTTTCATTTTTGAATTTGAACCACATGTCATTTGAAAAACAAATTTCTTCAATATTTTAATATTCAAAGAAAATATATTGAATTTTCACATTTCAAGCTAATAAATGGATTTATAACTTCCATATATTGAATATGTTTATTTGCAAGTTAGATTTTCAAATTCTTGGTCAGATTGCTTGAACAATGTAATACACATCATCTAGTAATTACATTGATGTCATAATCGAAGATTCATATGTTTAATTAATTAGGTTCACATTCGGATTGTTCAATCTGCAGTTTTCACTTGAATCCAACCATCCAGAAAAAAAAGAATTTAAACCATTCATCACATATTCTTCACTTCAAATTTAGATAATGGATACATAAATTTTTAAATGATAACTAAATTCTCCTTAAAACTTGTGAAGACCTTGCAAGCTAGGTTTTCTTTTTCCAAATTTGTGACCAAAAGCTTTTTAAGCCAATTTTTTCAAATACAGATAGCAAAGTTAGTAAAATTTACACTAAAATACCACTAAAATTTCCCCCATTGTTTTGTGGAAAGAATGACAAATTTTGAGGGAAAAAAATTCATGGCTTCCAAGTTGTCAATGCAAGTGTAATCCATTGCCAACTGGACCATTATTTATTATGCACAATATTTTACCAAAGTATAATATTGGTCATGATCAATTTAAGTTGGTCTTCCGAAATCGTTGACATTGATAGTAGGGGAAAAATCCACTTTTTATATTTTACATGTAAACAATATAAAATATTTTTCCAAAAAAAGAAAGTAATATGTGCAATTTTATAATGTATGCAAGTATATCGAAAAGTATAACTCCTTGTGGATTTATCTTTTTTTGGTAATTCAACTATTAACATCACAACCTTGGTTCATTTTATTCAAATTGCATTTGTCAATTTTAACACATTTTGCATTCTTTATAGTTATTGAAGAAGTTGCACCAATGAAAAGATAAAGTTATTTTAATTTGTATAGGCATAATATTTACAAGGTTTGGTGGTTGGAATAATATAAATGTATAAAATTGTATAAAAACCATTGGTTAGATAATTTCTTCAAAACATGTATTGTTGACAAGTTGTTTTGCCCTTGTTTCTTTTCTTAACATATGGAAAAGATTGAATTATCATCTATGAATCTCTTGAAATGGAAAATGTGGTTGAATTTGCAAGCAATTGAATGTATAACTAAATAGTATGTTGTAATGCAGGCAAAACAACATTGGGGAGGTCAATGAAAAGGGCTTTTGCAAGTGGGTGTGGACCAAACTTGTTTCTTCCTTTGATGGAGGTGATTGAAGTGCGCAAACCTTTCAAGTTTTGCTCCAATGATCCAGACGAATGGAGCAAAAGAACACGAGGAATAGAGATCAATGTCCTTCTTGATCACACAAACCAAAAGATCTCTTTATGGGATCTTGCGGGCCAAGAAGAATACCATGCTTTTCACGATATGATGATGCCAGATTTGAGTAGCCAAGGAAATGTGAGTTTTTTTCTTTTGGTATGCAATCCATTTGATAGGGAATCTGGGGCAAGAAAGTCTCTAGAAACTATCAAGGAGGAGCTTCGATCTTGGTTGAGATTCATTTCATCCAACACCAAAAGGTCCTTCAACTTCCCACCACACATCACAATTGTGATCACTAATGCAGACAAGGGGTTGTTGATGCACAAAGAACTTGTGGAATCTGATGTGAGAGAATTGGCAAATCAATTTCGAGATTACATCAATTTGTCTTCAAAATTGCATTCCATCAATGCACATTCTTCTCAACAAGCAAAGGATGTTGTGGAAGATGTGACCACAACTTGTACAAATGTCCTTGGCAATTTACCACATGTGTTTCAGGCATGTGTGAATGTGCAACATGCACTATTTGATTGGATCAAAGAACGTCCCTACCAGCCCATTGTTGCCATGCAAACCTTCAAGAATGATATTGTGGCCAAGAAAGAGCCAAGCTTGCAATCTACATCACCAACGAGCACTCATGACGAAAATCTAAACCCTCATGAAGCAGTGGCATTATTTTTACATGATGCAGGTGAAATCATCTATTTCAAAGATGAAGATTTTATGGTTGTGAACCCTCATTGGTTTTGTCACCAAGTGATGGGCCATTTAATTGAGCTTCGAAGACCTGCGAAAGAATTCGAACTGACAACAAGAATTCATGGCGGTTTGATCATAGTGGGTTCAATTGAATATCTTCTCAAGAAGTCCTTGAAAAATGCCACTCATTGGGTGGGAATGGACAAGGTAAATGTCTTTCATATTCTTATACAATTGATGATCAAGATGGATCTTGCATACAAGGACAACATGACTGATCATCAAGGAGATCTTGCAAAGTTACATCCAAATGACACATTATTTGTCCCCACTACATTGGAATTCAAACCTAATGTAGCAAGAGGCAAAAGACGTTTGCAATGGTTAGCAAAATTTCATGGGCAAGCCATTTACATTGGACGAAGGCTACAATGTCGAGATGAAGATGTCACGACCCTTACCCCAGGATTCTTTCCACGAGTTCAAGTGAGAAGCCCTTCAAAGCATATTTACTTTTCAATTGACATTGAACAGTTAATATAATGTAGCTGCAACCTAATCATGATCTAGTAAGATAATCATTTTGAATTCTACAACCTTGTCTTTGTTTTGAAATCATATTTCACATTTAGATCCATTGTTAATTGGAAGAATTTGGTATGCTTGTAGGTGGTGTTGAAACGTTATTTTGCTGACTTGAAAATGGGAGCAATTTTTGAAAATGAGAAGAATCTCATGAATATTTGTGTGAATGGCTTGGAGATTTTTGTGGAGTTAAGTGGCAATGAAATGCCCGGTCATGTTTTCATTGACATATTGGTGAAATCGTCCAAGAGTGAAATCCAAACAATTCAATTTGTCCATGATCATGTGCTAAGCCGAATTGAACACTTGTGTAGTAGTCCCGAAAGTTGCCAAGGGGTTACCTTCATGAGAGGCGTGTTGAGGCCAGAGGCAGTGAGAAAGTTGTTGTTATGCAAGAACAGAACAAAACAAGTGGCATTTTTTGAAGATTTGAAAATGGAGTTGTTAGCAACAAACCTTGATTTGGAACTTGTGCATCCATGGCCACAAGTAGATGTGCAAGGAGATGATTTCCTTAACAAAAGCATCGGGGATAAAGTTGTAACCCTTTTGGGTGAAGTGGCTACCCATGATGTGTTTGAACAGCACCTTCGAGGCCTCAAAGATCAAGAAATCAACATCAACAATTTACCAACTGCCGAACAAGAATATGAACCAACCCAAGGAGAAACCTCAGAACGTGGTGATTTGCGATTGCAAAGATCCTTTCATCAAATGTCATTGCAAGAACCAACAAACTTGGAGCAACTCATTCGCGACATCATGAGGGCTGAACTTCGATCATCCGAAGAGCGAATTGTTGCAAAAATATTAACAAAATTGGAGGAGGTGTTTGAAAAAACAAAGCAAGAAATCAAATGCATGGAAGAATGGTTGTATAAAAAGTTATCAAAGAAGTTAGATGGGATGACAAAATTACTCTTACAATTGCACCAACAACAAGTACCTGGCAATGTTTTTTTCACCATTGGAGGAACTAGACAACAATGTCGACTTGTTGATAACTTGATGGGGATTGAAGTAGTTTATCTCCACTTCTTGTGTGAAAATATTGATGGCATTCATGTTGTGGATGATCAGGATGGTGATGAAATTAGGTATGTGGGGGATGAAAATAGGCACAAAATTGCCCATTTGGTCATTGTTGGCTTCAAAATTGTGTTAATCCTTTCGAAGGTGGCTGCCCATGTTGTAGGAGGAGTGGGTAACTTTGTACCCAATTTTGCACAAGGACTTGCATTGGCGCACGATGCACAAAACATAACTGATTGCGTTGCAGATCCAAAAATACATGGAGGACCAATTCCAGGGCAAAGTGGTATAAGCCATTTGCCTACTGTGAGAAATGCATTGCTTGAAGACCACAAGGTTGCTACGCAATGGCTTGTGGACTTCTTGAGAGGGAAAAACATATTCAAATTGTTTGGTTTGAGTAGGGTGAGATATCTTAACATGGATAATAACCATGGAGATTTTTCAACCATTCGATGGGTGTGTTGGCACCATAGAAATGAGGGGTTAGAGAATGGCACATTAGAGGATTGCCCAGCTTAACTGGCATAAAAAAATAATTCCTTTTGAAATTTTTGCACAAATATTAAACTAGAATTTAATTTTATATGTATTGAGAAAACAATCCAACATTGTTATCAATTATGTATATAGTGGGATTTATATTAATTAGTTCATGGATGTGCTCACAACAAATTGTTTTTTATGAGCCATATTGATTAGCCCATCATTGATTTTTTTGGAACAGTGGGCATCCCCTAACTAGAAAACCTTTTTTTGCACCCATGCATGTTCATATTTATTCAATAATGACTAACAAAATAATGATTAAATTGTGATGCATTGGGGAACACTTAAATATCATTTAAAACAAGTTACAAAAAATTTCATTCAAAAATTCATTTCATGTAAAAGTGTTTTTTGGGAAAAAAAACATGCAATCCATTTCCAAAATAATCCCTTTGGTTCTTAATCATAGGTTTTGACTCGATCATCCATAAAATAATGTAATTAAATTTGGCAACATAATAAATGTGAAAGTAAAGAAAAAAAAATCTTTATTCATGGCTACCTTTTTAAAATTATTATAAGACAAGCCATTTGGAATTTTTTTAAATTCAAAATTTTGCAAATTCGGGCCATTTTTCATAAGAAGTTTTTTGATATAAGTCAAAATCTTATTTTTCAAGTTGAAATTTAAAAAATATTCACTAGTAAAAAATAAAATGGAGTAATTAATAACAAAAAGCAACAAAAAATTATAACCACCATGGTTAGGTAGAGGACTGGAACTCAATAACAAACTATTTTTTAATTACATAACATCCATCTTTCATGGAAAGTTGGCAGGTTTTGGTTCACCATGGCTAATCAATTGGGCTCACATGATCTAAAAGCTAGCATAACATCTATTTGAAGCCCTTGATGGCTCAATTTTAGATAAATCACAATTGAACTAACATTTTTCAAAAAAAGTTTGAACAAACATTTTTTCAATATGTTTTCAAAATTTGTCAAAAACAATTTCAAAAACAGGAATATAAAAACAAAATGTTCATTTTCATTTATTAGTTTTTGCATTTTGGTGAAATTTCACACCAAAAAAAGTTGAATCTAGGTTGAATAATTTGGTGAGGAAATATAAGCGAAAATGTGACCAAACAATTGTGCCAAGCTACACCAAATGCTAGGGCCTCTACTTATTCTTACCTCCCATTAAATACAAGGATTGTCAAATGCTAACAATTGCACCAATGAAAACTACCATGCAATATTTTCTACATCATTAAAGGAACAAAACAACAATGTCAACTCATCAATTTTAATACGTTGATGGGGGTTGAAGTGGTATATGTTTAGTTTTTGTGTGAACATATCAATGGCATTCATGTTTGTGGATGATCACAACCATGATGATATTAGGTTTTGTGATGGACAAAAGTAGGCCCAAAATTGTTCCTTTAGTAAATTGTTGGATTTACAATTGTTGCAATCCTCTTAAAGGTGGGTGCCCATGTTTTAGGAAGAATGGGTAACTTGATACTCAACTTTGCATAGGACTTGCATTGGCTTATGATGCACAAAATGTAATGATTACCAATTGGCCCAAGAATGCATGGAGGACTTGAAAGAGGAAACCAAATTATAAAACAAATGACAAAACCAAATTTGCTCACTACAAAAGATGCATTAGTTGTAAAAAACAAGGTTGCTATGCAATGGTTTGTGAACTTTTTAAGAAAGAAAGACATAATTAATTTATTTCATTTGAATCCTAGGTGAGATATCATAAAATGAATAATCATCATTGGGATTTCTCAACTATTCAATGGGTATGTTTGCACTAAAGAACATTTTGTTAAAATATGAACTTTTGGGATTGGGACTTTTGTTGCTTTTGAGCCACCCAAACTTGCATCTGCATATTCATATGTTCAACACATTACTTTCCACTATTTGTGCCCCTACCATTAGCCCAAAACAAAAATTGTGACAAACAATTTTGGAAATAAAAGTTTTATGTTGCTAATAAGAAGGTTCAACATCTAATCATGAGACGTCCATTTTCTTTTTTTTTGGGGGGGAGGGGGCAAATTCTTGATTATGATTTTTTGTCCATTACATTCGAATGGGGTTCCCAAGTTGTTCCCCAATACATTCCCAATAACACCTTAGACTTATCCCATACAGTTTGCCCCAGGCTCAATGCTCATGTATATAAATTGAAAAGGTGGGCCATGGATAAGTGTGTTTGTTTCTAGTTTGCAACTAA
Source organism: Sphagnum contortum (assembly GCA_963920785.1). Classification (NCBI taxonomy): domain Eukaryota; kingdom Viridiplantae; phylum Streptophyta; class Sphagnopsida; order Sphagnales; family Sphagnaceae; genus Sphagnum; species Sphagnum contortum. Next base: position 14,005,276 of record OY987289.1, on the reverse strand, counting down.
GGTCCAAAGAGGACCCAATATTGTGATTAACTTTTAATGTGTACATGAAAGAATAATGCTTATGAGGAACTTGATTTCTAAATGTGTTTATATTATACTTACTATGTTCCTTGTTGGGATGGCTTTAAATGCAAGCATCTCATTTTCAGTAAACCTTTGAATAGGGTGCCAACTATAACAAAGGACTCAACCACAAATGGGCCTTTTATGGACATTTTGACATTTTCATTGAAGGGATTTGTTGAAAGATTTTTTGGGCTACATGTTTTAAAAGTATTTACAATTCCCCCAACAAATTATATGATTTTTGTTAACTATTTATAAATAAATATGAAAATTTAAAACGTATAAATCCTATCAAATTGTATGTTTTGTTTTGAAAAATGATGAAAATTTCAAATCATGTCAAAATATGATAACTATTTTTATTTTTATTTTTATGTATCATAAGTCACAATTTTGTTCACCCGTCATACATACTATGACCCATTTACATTAGCAAATGACTCTTCAAAGTTGAACATTCTAAAATTATATTTTGAATTTCTAAAATTTCAAGTACCACAATTTTTAAATTATGAATGTTTTCAAATGTGGATACATATCATAAGTTATCACCATTTCAATTTTTTTCCCATCAAATGTTTTATTAAAAGAGTCTTTTGCATAGTGTTTTTATAAATTAAAAAATTGGTGTTAAAGTTCAAAGTCCTTTACTAAAAGAAAAATTCAATTTATTAAATTAAATAATTAAAAAAAATCTTCAACACTCATATAAATCATTTAACACAAATTGTTTTGATCAACAAGATATAAAAATGACATTACATAAATATGTTTGACAAAATTGACGATTTTTTGGACATGGTTTTTAATTCATTTAACTATCATTACACCCAACACCTTTAATAGTGGATTCAAAAAAATTATTATTATAAAAATGGTAGGAATCAAGCTAGAAGTTCCCTATGGATTACATTCTATTGGGCCAAATTATCTTGTCAATAATATAGCCTAGCAAATACATGTATCAATAGTTAGAAGTTGAATATTAACATTGATTACCTAGCTTTGAAAATGAAACAAATCTTGTGTATTAAAAAAAACTATATGTGGGACCATATATCAAATTAGACATTTATATTTGTGAAGCAAAATGTATATATATATGTGTATACATATATATAAATGAAGGATTTCAATGTCATTTCAATTAAAATTTATAATCAACATGGGGTATTAATAATGTCTTGAATAATATTCTTCTATTAAATATCACCCCTCTCTCGTTTCCTATTAGTTCAATGTTTTGGTTTTTTTTTTCTTGCAAAATTGATGTAAGTTTTGCAATAAAAACACATTTTATAGTGAAAACACAAGTTTTTGCAAAATTCGTTGTTGACAAATTCATGAGACTAGTTCCTTCCTACCCCAATATAAAACTTTTATTTTTAAACCATTATAATCCCAAAGTTGGCAAAATGTTTTCTAAACCCATACCATGAGACATAACTCTTAAATGAATCTATCATAACCATAATGATTTTATTGTGGCTGACATTTTGCCATTTTTGAGCCTAAAAAATGGCATTTCAGTGTATGCAAAGGATTTTGTATGAAAAGAAAAAACCCTCAATTTTCCAAATTGTAAGAAACCAATTATGGAAATCTCATGTATAAGATCAATTTGGTTCATTCTTCTTCTACATTATCAAGTTTTTTGTGGCATCACAAAATAGGGATAAAATAAAATAACATTGAGCTACAAAAGCTAAACACCATGACTAATAGACAAATGAAAATAAAGTGAAATAGAGGGCAATAAAAAAAATTATCTATTAAGGAAGGTAGTTTGTTTTGTTTGTCATGTTGAAATCACTCAAACCAAATGCCTCCCATTGCACAATTGGTATTATGTGAAAACCTTTTGTGAACAAGGGTGCACGAAGGTGATTTCATATTGTTTGGAGTTATGGTGTGGGAATTATTGAATATTCAATCATTTCATCAAAGAAAATTCAAGAAAATCAAAACTAAAATTTTAAAGCAAATTGAAGTGAACTCTTTGTAATATTGGAAGGCCCTTGATGATTGGATTCTTGGAGTTGATTTTATAATTTTTAGACTTATGGTGCTTGAATTTGAGTTATTTTTATCATTGAAAGTTGAATTAAATTACAAATACTAGAAAACCTATTGGGTAACAAGTTCAAACTTGGGCCAACAAAAAAGGTCACATGACTAATGAGAATACACTACACCAAAACATGGCAAATATGATTACACCATGACTTGGTTTGTAGTTGTAAATGCCATAAAATATACATATATATATATATAGGGATATGTTAATTGTCCCACCATTTATAATGAATAAATCAAAATGGTATAAATGTTGCATTTTCTACCATGACTTATATTTAATTGTAAATATAAAATTATTTTGAAATAAAATTTGTTATTTATGAAACATATGATATTATTTTCAACATTTGAAAATATGCAAAGTATTAAAAGTATTTAAATGTCAATTATTAATTTATACACATGTTTTTAATTCTCATAAAATTTTATAAAATTTTATTATGTTTAATATATTTATTTATTTTTCAAGTCATTAAATGTGATTTAATACATATAAAATATTTAGAAATTCCAAGTTGTATCACCAAATAATCTGATAAATTATTAATTTAGATCAAATTTTATATTCTTTGCTACCCATTACATGGAAACATGAAAAATAATGCCATTTTGGGGCATGTAGATTTCTTTTGAAATTCATTGAATATCACTAATAAGAATATATTTCAGTATTTAATGTCATAAAATCTATAAAAAAATATTCATTTAAATAAACCTTGAGCAAGAGTCTCAACTTACATGTTTTTATTATATTTTTAGCATCAACGTTTTATGTAATTTTATGGTTTCAAGAACTTTAGCCAAGAAAAATCCATTTTTTGGCAAATTTCTCTAAAATGAAAAAATTCCCCAAAATGTTTTTTAGCCACTATCCAGAAATTCACATTAAATAATTAATGACTATAAGGCAAAAGTTCTAAAACTTATAAGGTGTTAGTTATTTATTTGTGCAATAATTATGTCTTTAATCATTTACAAGTTTATAATATGCTTACATCACAAACATCTTTAGGCAAAATTTTAATATTATTATAATGAATCATTATATTTATGTTTTTTATTTTAAAAAATTCATATCATTGTTGTGTTTTTTCATTTTAATATTTTATTATTGATGAAATGTTTGTTGAAAGTATATAAACATAATAAACATTTTTTTTGACTTATTAATTACATGATTATGATGATGAAAAGAATAATGATTTGTCATTTTACCATACTTTTTATGACACAAATGCAAAAAAATTCCATTCAAAGATATTTAAGATTTATATTATTTTAAATAGTTACTATGTTTATATTGATACTGTGATAGTAAAATATAATTTTAAGATTTGATCCAAATTACATTATATACCAATTCCTATTTTTTTTCATAATTATTTTTTTCTAGGAAGTTTGTGATGTACTAGGTATGAATGTATACCTTCTATTTTTTTCCCTTTTAATTTTTTTTAATGTTTGAAATTGTACATTATTAAATAACTATATGGTCTTCATGAAAAATATTTTTAGTCATGTATCTTTATCCATGAAGACGTTTAGTCATGTAGTCGTATGCATGGTTGAAAAAATATGACTAGGCACAAAAACATGGCATGTATGATTACATGACTAAAAATGGTCAATAATCATATTTGTCATTGTCATAAATGTCAAGTTTTGGCATAGTGATAAATCAATACAAAGGAGTAGTCATAGTGTTGCCCAACTAAATTATTTAATTGATTACAATAAAAAGGTCCAAAAGTTTGGCAATTAGGTCAAGCAACATAAAGACATTTATAAATTTATATGTGTATCAAATTGGAAGGTTCAAATTCATAAGAGCCATTCAATGAGCATAGAAATGCACAACATTATCAATTATTTCTCTTGCTACTAGTGGAACTATTTATATGGAAATTGGCCCTTTTACAATTATTTTAAATATTATTTGATATGCAATTTGCAATCGGCAAAAAAAATTTGTGAATGCTTGTAGCTTGTAAGATGGTTGGTGGTTGACACACATTGAAAATGGTGGCTTACTAACAAAATGCATTTTTTCCATTGTGCTTTAAAGTTAACTAATCATCTAACAAATGTTATGCAATTATTTCAAAGATATTCTTTCTTTTGCAATGATTTGTTTTGTTTTGCAATTTGTTTTTGACTTGAAGTTTGTGATTTCCACCTATAGAAAAACATTCCAATGAAATTATAATGGCACAAATTCACCATATTTCAAAAACACTAGTAGAAAACCCCCTTTTTCACCAAAATAATTTCAACCAAATGTGATCTACAACTATGTTGCAATTGGAAATTTTAAATTTTAAATAAAATAATGGCAATTACCAATTAAATCGACTCATCAATTAAATTGGTACATAGTTGGAAATACTTTTCAACTATGTGGTATTTTGCCAAATATTCCACTTGATATTCTAAGCAAGACATTTAAATGTCTGCTATGTTGGTAAATTAAACATATCTTCACTACATGTTCTCCAATTGGCACATAGTCAAGAAGTTAACTAATGTACAACTATTTCGATGACACCATCAACACATATATGGATGATAATATGTATTTCAATGGATGGATGGAAATACAATTTCATTTGCAACTTTGTTGCAATTATCCTTCAACTCAACAAAACAATTAATATTTCATTTTGCTTTTATACTTTTGACATATGTTAATATTTATTCTAAATTATGATAACATTGAATTACATGTAAAATTAATGTGTATGAATGAATAAGTTATATAAGATAATTTTTGGTAATGCATATAATTCTTGAATAAATTTTCTTAAATATGAATTAATAATTTAATCTTGTATATAGTCATACATGTTATATTTGATTTTTCCATAGACCAAATTTATTTTAGGACATATCAAATATTGATATATAATTAAGGATTAAGTTGTGGAATCCTAATGTTTATTCATTTCATTTTGTGTTATAGCTTAATATTTATTAAAAATAATGATCAAAATTCATCAAACATTGAAATCATGTAAGTTTCTTCGCAAAAATCAGTGATTATGTATGATCATTGATGTAAATATTATTCTTGTGCAATTAATTAGGAATATTTAATAAATTGAAATAAAATTCTAAAGACTGTGAAATATAAGTTGAGAATAATGCATTGTTCAATAAATGTAATTTTTATTTCTTTGTAAATTAAATTTAGTTTTCAACATATCAAGTAATGATAGATAACTAAAATTTTGTGGAATTTTTCTGTTTTGTCATTTTTATACATATGATGGCTTTATATTTTTGTAAATGATCAAAATTCATTAAACTGAAATCACCTATAAATTCTATTTATAAAATGAATGGTTATGTACTATGCAAATTGTTTTCATTTAAATTTTAAATAAATTTAAATAAATTTCATTATAACTATAAAATAATGTGTATTGAAATACAAGTTAATAACAATATGTTCAACACATGTAATAATAGTTATTTCTATGTAATTTAAATTTAAATTTGCAACATAAGTAATTAATCAAACATAATTATGATTATTTGGAATTGATGTGATAGTTACTTTGTTGTTTAATTAATGTAATCTAATGATTATTTGAGATAAATTTGATAATTAACGGTATGTTACTATTGGTTTGAATATATCTTAAATCTATTTATTTCATTATGAATTTATTTTATAGTAATTAATAATAATAATTGGCACAATTCATAGGAACATTGAATTAAAATTTTTATAATTTCAAAAAAAAATTTGATTAGCACTATTAAATTTACCTCAATATTTTTACTATATTTTATCTTTATTCAATGTACATTATATTAATTTATAGTAGTTATAACAAGTTAGTTAATAATACAAGTAAGTCTAGTTAAATGACAACTTAACTTATATTAGCTACAATAGTTTTTTAAAATATAAATATAATTAATAAATTAATATTTATTTATATTAATAACATTATAACTAATGTATACTTTATTATGTCTAATGAAATATTAATAAATAGTAAAATTTTAAATAAATAATAACAATAATATTTCTGATGGAATTATAAAATTGTTGCTGAATATTTAGTACATGTGATTAACAATAAAAAAAACCTAGGTTAGGAAAACTATTAGTTTAGCTCTAGGTTGAACTAAATTAAAACTAGGTTTTAAATCAATTGCAACAAGGTCGCAATTAATTAAGTTGCAATTACATTATCACATGGTTACAATTAAGGTAAATTAGTCGACCACCATACATTTAAGATATTAGAAAAGTTAAATCTTAATACATCCTTCCTTTGTTTTCAAGCTCAAGATGATGTTTTAGAGCTTGACTTGGTGCACCCATGGCCACTTAACTAACTCAAGATAGATTAAAAATGAAAAAGATATAGGCATTCAAAATAGGATAGGATGTTTTTGGTCATAGGCCTAATTCACACATTAAAATTTAGTACATTCGTTTTCTTTATGGTTTTTTTCTAGTCCTCCTTTGCCTTTGAAGCATAAAGAAGTAATGTAAAACTTAGATTGGTGCACCATAGCTCTTTAGATCACACAAAATGAATAAGAAATGAAGAAAATGTGACATTTTGAAATAATGGGTCATTTTTTTGAAAAAACACATTTTTTGATTTTAAAATGTTTTATGCATCTTTTGTGTTGCTCTTTTGCTTCTAGAACTTTAAAAGATAATGTAAAGCTTACATTGGGGCTTATGTTGCTTTCTACATCCCTCAAATCGTACAAGAAATTAGAAAGGTCTAGAAATGTTTAGTTGTAGGCATATGTGTGTATTTAACCTTGTCTTCCCAAGGTGGCAACTAAAATGTTTGCCCCATATTGTTTGGCTTCTATGTAAATAATCCAAATTATATATTAACAAGTGCACTACAATGGAGAACCAATGTAAACATGAAAATGTAATAGCCAATTGGGATGAGCCCTTGAAAAAAGCTCAATCTTATAGGTTAAATTAAGTAAAATGAAACTTTATTTGTGATTTAGGTCTAGGCCTAATCTAATGTTTAGGCAAGTGCTTAGGTTTAACTTTAACCTAAGTTTAGACTAGGGGGGCATGTTTAGACCTAAGCCTTGCCTAGGTAAGTAAATGGTTGCCTATGATTAGACACCATGTACATAGATAGACTTATGGTATGCCATGTGTCATCCCACCAATGGCCAAATGCATTGACCATCATAATTGTAATATAGTTTACTTTTTGACTTAATTTTTATTATGGTTAATCAATGGTGGAACGTTTTGGATGTGCCATGTATCACCACATCATTGGCTAAACATTCAATTCACATAGTTGAAATGTACTCGAATTTGCAACTGAACATTTTGTTAACATCATATGTAGTTAGCAAATGAAGTTCATCCATGAGTCAAAGGAAGTTAACAACACATCTTGACTAAGTTGATAAGATAATTTGCAACTAAAGTGGTTTATGATGGCTATTGATGTGATTTTAACACATGGCAAACTCTTTCAATTGGAATGTCATTGTCGACTTGTACTTGTTAAATTTTTTGGTTTATAGTTGAGAATAACATTTTTAATTGCAAAAAGTACTTTGCAACTGTTTTTATTACTATCAACTATGTTTCATAGTCAAGATGTAGGTGCAAAAAAGGCAATTTTCTATTACTAAAACAAATCATGAATCACTAGATTTTTATAAGAAATTCTTATTAATGTTGGAATTGGTATCAACTTTTGAACATATCATGCTCATCTTGGTATTGGCTTTTCTTCATATTTCATAAGTATTAGTATTAAATTGAAGCTAGGTTGATTTTTTCCAAGTATATGGCAAATTTAAATATGATATTGACAATGGTACAAATCAAGTATATATTTAATATTACCCCAATCTTATGCCATTGATATTGATATAAGGCTCAATGTATTGCTTTAAAGCATTCATGATTGGTAGGGTTTTCAATATTAATATTGATACCAATATCATATACCCAAATTTTCACCATATATACCAATATAACATTAGTCTACTAGATAGAAAATCTTATAGAACAATATTTAGATTTTTTTCACTATAAGTTAGTTTAAGTCATTTAAAAAAATAAAAATGATAGGTTATTCCACCTTAAATTATTTTTGGCTATTTTATTTTCAACTATGCTTATTCATTCTAGGTTATTCCATCTTAGGTTTTTTGTTTTGTTATTATACCTGATGCTATTCACCATGGTGAATAACCTAAGATGAAAAACTTTTATAGTTGAAAATAGCCTTGGGTAAAATAACTTAATATAGTTTAAGGTGAAATAATTTAAAGTAGTCAAAATTATTGTAAAATAAAATAACTTAAATATCCTAAGGTGGAATAACTTATATAATTTAACTTAAAATGATCTAAAATAAATCAATCTAATAAAGCCTAGGGTTGAATAACCTAAAATAACTAGAAATAATCTAGAATAAACAAGAATAACCTAAGGTAAATGTTTAAAAATAACTTAGGGTGGAATAACGTAAAGTATTTATAATGGACTAGTTTAAAATAGTTGAAAATAATATAAAATAACCTAACGTACAATAGCCTAAAGTATTTAAAACAACATTTTAAAAAATTTATTTACTATAGTGAATTATGTCAATTAGTAATGAATAATGTCAATTAATAATGAAACATGATGATTATATAATGACCTTATAGTGACATAACTTTAGGCAAATGAAATGATTAAGGTGATGTGAAAGTATTTCATTTTCAAAGTCCCATAGTGATTTAGACTAATGAAGTGCATCCCATTTTTGGACTAGTGTCCAATCATAAACCAATTGAAGTTTTAGGTTTTTTACATAATTTTTAAGGTGGGTATTTTGGTTGGAAATGATTTGATGTTTTTTAGGTCACAAATGTGCAATGTGCAATGTGCAATGTGTTTATGGTCTTCTCCATGAATCCCCTAATGTTACTAAAAAAATCAAGTTAAATTTTTTTTTGGGTGCTCAAATTTTAATGGAGAATCTTGCCCCTTTTGAGGAGGTCATTTCCATTTTATTACAAATAGGTGCAAAAGAATATAGGGTACATCTTATTAAAAGATATATAAAATATAATTTATTTCAATGTAACTAGGGTGTTTATAATTCATTATGAGAATATATTTGAAATATACCTATACCATGCCATTATTTCATAGAAAATTTAAAAGTGCCTTTTCATTTTAAGTGCTTCCAAAAATATACAAAAAGTGAGCTCCCAAGGCCCCTTGCAACCTTGTTTCTTACTATATAGATAAACATGCAATGTAAGAAGAATGTTTCTAATGGTGATTAAATCGTGGATCCAAAATGTATGTTTGAAAAAATGAGATTTCTTGTGGTCAACCTTTTACAACCATTATCCTCCAATAGTTAAATAGTGGTCAAGTATCAAAAAATAAACATAAACTTGTTCAATTTGAAGTGAAAACACACTATGGGGGGAGCCAAGCTTGTTGTCACATTGTATTTTTTTTTGGGGTCCTATAATTGAACTTCAACCACCTCGTTGTTATAAAAGATTTTCACAATGTTTTGCATTTTATGGTAAATCAAAACCCAAATAAGTTAATTGCCAAAGAAACTACTTTTTTTTTTTTTCATATAATGTGATGTTAAAGTATATTTTTGTGTTAATAAATATATGTCACATTGTACTAAAAAGAGCAAATATACTCAAGAAAGGATTGAAATGATTTTAATCTTTATGAAATTTGTAGTATCTAAACATTTTGATTCCATTGATTGGAATAAGTTTATAAACCATGTGAAGAGTTTGATCATTATCATATCACAAATTGATGTTTTTCAAGGTGATGACCATAAGTTAACATTCTAACAAATAATATTTTTCAATTGGAAGATGATAAGATATGTGAAATGGTTGATTTGCTCATTTTTTAAATTTCATTTCAAACATTTTTTGGTTGAGTAATTTAAACCCAAACGTAGCGCAACCAAAAACACAAATGGGCTTTATTACACTACATATACTATAAAATATAACCATTTTTCTTTGAATTTTTTTTTCAAATAATATTAGATAACATTAAGTTTGTGAAAATCAAAATCAAGCCCAAACATTAAAAGTGAAATCCAAAATTAAATGCAACATTTTGCAAATGTCATGAAACTATTTAAGTTGGCCCCCCATAAGGTGTTTTCACCCTTTGCAACTATTTTAACCTGTTGAACAAATGTAAACCTATGATTGATTATGAGGATTTCCAACCTTTATATGAGTTTTTGAAACTTTGGTTTGACTCCTAAAAACATTGGTTGAAAATTTAGACAAATGCCTAAAATGTAGGAAAGGATGAGGTGTGTGTGCCTTTTGGGGTGGGACCTAATTGTGGATTCTTTCTTTTGGGTGAATGCATGTTATAGTGTAGACAAAACATTGTCACAGTTTGACAAGTTCCAATACCTACATGGAACTTTGATATGTAATGGTGGATGTTTAAAAAACATTTTGTAACAATTTTTTTCAATTAATGGTGGTTTACATCCCAATATATCATTGTATTATGAAATTGGAGCAAATGTGAAAAAATACATTAATTGGAGTGGTTATCAATTCTTACAACTATTCCATTATAACCTTTCCATTGTAATTAACTATTAAATCTTTTATCCAAGTTTCCAACTTTGTCTTTTCCAATTGTGATGAAATCACAACTGTGGATAACACAAATTGGGCATGTGTGAATCTTTATATTATGCATGATTCTAATATCAAATACTATTGTTGTTGAATGCATAATAAAGGTGAAAATGGGATAACACAAACCACACCTACCTGCTTTTAAAACTGCTTGTGGAGAATTTAAAAATATATATTCTTTTAAAACTCTTCAAAAAAATTTCAAAAATCTTTATAAATTCTTAAATATCATTATTTCAAAGTTTGTGTAAAATATTTCAAAATATATGTAATTTTCAGAAGTTTTGAAGTCTATTTATAAATGTTTTTAATGTTAAAAAAATTCGTTGAGTGTTTTTGAAAGCTTATTATTCATCAGATATTTTTCAAATTAATTCGCATGTTCCAATGATTATTATGAACCTTAATATATAAAAAATTCTCATACTTTCAACACCAAATTAAATTACAATATTTAAACATGAAAAATTAAACATTAGTTACACTTGTTGTGATTCGTGTTAGTGTGATTACACCCATAAGTGTTTTTTGGATATGGGGGTAATAACTTGATTTTGTTGATTATGAACTCTTTCATAATAAAATGAGATTAGAAACAAAAGGTCATTATTTCAAGGTTGGTGTGTTTTGGTGATAATGGGGTCAACCCCTTCCAAGGCCTTAAATCAAGAATGATAGTTTAAATCCAAAGTTATTATGTTACATTTATCATTGATGTGCATCATATGGTTCATTAAAAAAATCTTACAATATAAACCTTTTCAAACATGCCTTTGGTTTTTTCACATTGAATTTTTTTGCAATGTTTGTATAACAACTTTAGCCATAACCCCAAAATGAATTTGGAGTTTACCAAATTGGCAAAGATCATTGAAACTATTGAAAATAAAATTATATGCCACATCAAAACTAAATGAATATTGTTGCAACCCTAACATTGGGTTTGTGATTAGGTGTGGAGTGCAAGAACATGTGAGGCCTTAAAAAAGTATGTTTAGGAATGAAACACACTCTCACAAGTGGTGGAAAGTGCAAAAAAGTGAACCCAATGACTCCCAAAGTGCACTCGCACCATGAAAGTTCATGCACTCATGTGGGAATATATTCAAAGCCTTAGTTGAAAAGGCAAACAAGCACCAATTTGGGCCCCCAAAATACCATTGGAAATGTTTTCAAATGTAACTACTTGAATACATGAATTATAATCAAAAGAAGGGTCAAGAGTCAAATTGCAATTTTCATTCCCAACCACAAACCGCTTTAGAGCAGGGGTTAAATAAGCTTTCAATTGGGGTGTGCCATACACCATTGGAAATATCTATTTGAGAGCTATAAAATATTTCCTTTACATGCTCCAAACAAGTTTGATTTGAAAAATATATAAGTAGCCAAAATTTTTGGGACAATTAAAATCTCACTTGGAAGTCTTGAAAAAAAATGTCATTTGGATGTAACCCCCACAAAAAGTCACAAATTATATCATGGGGAGGGGAGTGATGCCTCCTCCCAAAGGTTATAGGCCATGTGAAGTTTAAATTTCAAGTAGTCCATACTAAGTTTGTCCTACCACTTGTGTCCAATTTCCATTAATTGCCTTCATTGTTTGGATGTGCACGTTAATTTCATATTGAATTCTTGCTTGTGAGTTCATTTTAGTCCCTACCCTAAAAGTGCTATAAAATAATTATAAAGATGCCCATTTTTATTTGATTTTTTGTTGTTTCATTATGGGACCCACATTTGGGTCTCTCAAATAGTTTGGGGGTACATAAAATATCTATAATTACTCTTATCAAACATGTGTTGACTAAATACCACATGGGTTCAAATTCTTTAAAATGTACCAAAATTTTATCACAACGTCACCTTTTTAATTTTTTTTTTAACCATGTCAAGACATATTTATGAATGATTATGATGGAATCTAAACTTTTATTGGTCTAAAATATGGTACTTATGAAATATTTAACATTTATTTATTATTATTTTTATGGGGACCAAAATGTAAGGGGGCGGGATTTGTAATAAAAACTAGGTCATTTTTGTCTTGGTTGGTACACCTTAAAGGATTTTCACCCAAAACAAATGGCTTAAACTAGTATAACAAAAATTTAAAGGTATAATATTACAATATATATCGTAAAATAAGTAACATAAACCTAGTCTAATTAAATTAATACACCTCTAGTTAATCATAGGCTATAGTAATTAACTTACCCTATTATAAATTATGTTATAATATTATTATAATTAATTAAACCATCCAACAATTGATTATATTTATAATAATAATTCATATAACTAAATACATTATTATTATTATTATTATTGTTATTATTATATAATATTTAAATCAATATATGTAAAATAATTATCTATAAAGTTAATGGTAATAACAATATAATTATTTAATATTATCCATGGTATATTATATATATTGCTATTAATATTATTCAATGTATTCATATTAATAATATGATAAATATTATTGTTACCTATTACTTATTATTAGGTTAATATAGCATAGATGTTAGATAATAGTTTTATCTAGCTTATAATTAGGTTGGTCATACTCGTAACTAATTTATTTATCCCATATGTTTCATCTTCCATTCCAATTTTAGACATGACATAAATAGGTGCATTAGTCACATTTACAAACCAAGCACCCAATGCCATTTGGGATGAGCCATTAAAAGAGGTTCAACCCTATTATTAATCATAAAAATAATATAGGATTATCTTAAACCTACCTATTTAGTGTAGGCCTAATTACTTACGTATATACCTAGGTGTAATTACCATGTGTCAACATCTAGTTAGCCTAGGTTGCCTAGGTGGCTAAGCTAACCTATAAAGATGCAATTAATCATAGATGTAGAAATGTATAGACATAATATATATATTGTTGCATGCAACTACATGTGAGTTATAACTTTTCTAGAACAACTATAAAGAATCTTAGTTACATGCGATAGTTGTAAAAACATGATTTTCTTCTAGTGTTAATGTGAAAACATTGTTGGGGTGAATGTGGTGATGCCATTTTTAAAGGCAATAATTCTTTCATTAAGTTTGCAAAATGTCTTTTGTCTATGATTTCATAGCAATAATCAAGATTTGTGAAAGGGATATGTACCACATCTACTAGGACATCTAGTCTTGTTTTGAATGTGATGTGTTCACTAATTTCATTGGCTTGATCATATTTGTTTATTAAAGCATTAATCTTTGCTAGAATATAGATTTGAACATAGGAATTGATCATTTGGCTTTTAAATTTGTTGGGTAACATATTTGGGCCATGTTTTCAAATCAAATCAGGGCATGTATTTTTGTTACAAGGGACATATATGAAAAGGTGGAGTAACAATGTCAAAAAGCTACCACTTAGTTTATTGCAAAGTTACAAATTTTTTTTTAGAAGATCTAATGGATGCATTGGGAGTTGTTTATCCAAAATATTAGTTACCAGTGAGACCTAAAAAAAGGTTCAATGTTCATTTGACAATCATCAAAGTAACATTTTGTTATCCTAAGAAGATGAAACTTTGAAGAAGTATGGGTTGGAGCCTTGTTTTCAAATGTTACTTTTGACCTTCAAAATTGTTGTTTGAGTTTAACATGCAAACAATGTTAAGTTGGCAATCTACAAACCTTTTGATGTGAACATGTTAACCAAATTTTGGAGAACCTTTATTTCTCTTGGATTTTTGAAAACAAAATCTTAAAGTACATCAAGTTGGTCAAACTTGCAACTATTCAATTAATTGGTTTGTTGAGGATGAATGTTGTTTTTCTATGCTAAATTTCATGAAAACAAAACTACAAAAATGAAATTAACCATGCATTTGGAACTATCATTCACATGTTCATTCAAAAGTATTCATTTTGCAAAAATTTCTTTTTGGAACAACAATGGATGAAAGCATGGTAAAGTATACAATTTAATTACCTTGGCAATCTACTAGTTAAGCTAACAAAGAGTAGGACTAAAACCCATCATACAATTATTATACATTTAACATTTTTACTTGAATAATGAAAAAGAAGATACTTTTTCACTATTATGAATTAATTTTTAAATTTTAAGTTGTAAAAGAAAATTTCAAATAGATTTAAAAAAAAATGTAAATAGCTTTTGAAGCCTATTTTCTGTAGTGTAACATTTGTTTCAAATGTATGTCAAGTATATTCTATCAAAGAAAAAGTAAAACATATTTATTTTGCTTCTTTTGAATATACAATGATCTTTATGTTATAATTTCCCACAAATATATTCCATTAAATTTTTTAATGAAAAAGTATTTTTGAACACCATTTTGGCTAGGCAAATTCAAAAGTACTTGTCCCCTATTTTTATTATTCCAATTTTTTTCAAATTTGGCATTCAATTTAATACAAACCCAATGGAATGCACCATGGTTTCAAAATGAAATTTAAGTAAAAATTGAGTCTACTTTTGTTGTGTTTATGTGAAAAATTGTCTTTTTAAAAACTTGTTATGTTTTCATCAAATGTTTTTGTATAAAATACCATTCTTTGACCCCAATTTAAAATTGGAAAGACATTAGAACTCAATATGGTGCAAAAGGTTAAAAATAGAAGCAACACTAGAAGAAAACTGGGTTTTTGTAACCAACCAATTTGTGACTAGTTGCGACTATTTGACATTTACAACTATTGTTGGTTATATTTACAACTACTTTTTGCATTTGGTCTTGCTTGCAACTACTCTATGATTAACTTGCGACTAATGGATTTTTTCATCCTTTCATTTGGATAGATTTCAACACAATTTCCATCCAAGAAGACCCTTCTACTTACCATTAGTTGCAAATGTCACAAATGAGTCGTAGCCCTGTGAGTATTTCAAATGTATTATACATATTTTAGCCATAAGCGGTTCACAATTGTGTATTGAATGTATTCTACTCATTATTATATGGGTACATACTAAGATATACCCATATATTACTGGTTATGTATAATGGTCACAACCTCTAGTGATGAGCTCCCAGTTGTAAGAGCAAATCCCTGGCCATGTCCATGCATGCTTCAATTCAATGTCAAGAGGCATTTGTGATCTGATGATCTGAATATGGTTCTTTGGGTTGTGATGATATTCATGGAGCTGTGCAAGCTAAGCGCAACCCACTTGAGAATCCACTCTTGAAGCTTGTGTGTCAGGATTCAACAGCAGCTCCCATATACTTACATGCTGTGCAGTTCAGCTTTCCGGATCCTGCAAAAGGGGCACATCCAGCTCCCCACACAAGACAGTTCGACATGGTCGATGGAGGAGTGGCTGTCAACAATCCGATAATTGGTTTCTCTTCCTTCCTCATATTTCTGTAATCTATTTCCTCATATCATTAAAGAGCCTTAAAACCTATCACAATTTTAGAATCCTAAGGTTTAAAAAAAAGTCTTGGAGTTTTAAACCCTAAAAACCTTGACCCCCAAAAAATCTTTGGAGCAGGCCGCTTTTAGTCCAAGTAGATGATGTCTACACCAAACCCCTCAGCTTAAAACCCTAACCCTACAAAAAACCTGAACACCAAACCCTAGAAACGATTATAACCCTAATAATATACCAAACCCTAAGATATCACGGTTTGTTTTCCAGTGAAGAAGATTCGCCTTGCAATGGCGGCCAAAGGATTCCACATGCTCTTCACGAGCATGTGCGAGTGCGGAAGCTTGCCTCTGATGTAAAAAGGCTCCGAAGAAAAAGAGTGTTATCTGAAAGAACCTGGAGCGCATTTGTTTTGGTCTTCGAATTTTTTTGGGGGGGGGAGGTTCCGGGGAGCAGTCTGTCTGGATTATTGATTGAGAGGAGACGATGGGTGGTGCTGTCCTGTTCGAGGGTGCCAAAGAGTCTCCGGCATTCCGACTCATGACACGGATGGTGTGTGTTTTTCCCCTTCTTCGCTTTTCTCTCCCTCCCCCTTTTGTTCTTCTTGTATTCTTTAGCTTCTTTCAGTGCAGGATTTTTGTAGGGACTTGTGGAAAATTTTCTGATGCTGAATTCGAAGTCTTGATCTCATGGAAAGAAGGAAATAAAATAAATGTTCCTAAGCATCATGCTGCTATTGTTGCTTAGGTTTTTTCTTTAATTGCAAGTGCAGAATTCATTCGGGGGTTCTTGGAGAGAACCAATAATAAGCAAGCAAGCTTGGTTGCGAATTTGGGAACAGTTTTGTTTTTCCCCCTATTGTTAGCCAGAAATTCATCAAACACTTGTGAATGCGTGTTTTTGGCAATGGAAAAGATTCTAGTCATGTTTATCATTTGCAGTTTCTCTTTTGATTTGTTGCAGGGCTGGGCAGAAGGCTCTGGATTGGGGAAGGACAATCAGGGAATGAAATCACACATTCGGGTCAAGAACCGAACTGACAATTCAGGTACCACTGGTACACCATGATTAGTTCAATGGATTTGCACAATGATCAATCCTGATTTTGCAATGTGGAGTTCTTGAATTTGGGGCATTTTTTTTGCTGGAGCATAAATTCCAACACAATGGATTCTGACATCAATGATTCTTACATTGATATGGGTGGGCAGCAAATTTTTTTTCCCCTGGTTCACTCAGGAATGAATTCTGAGATTTTTTGTGTTGCAGGTGTGGGTGCTGCTGAACACCAAGCAGTGACTAGGTGGACTGTCAACACGCATGTGTTTGATAACATTCTCAAGAACCTCAAAGTGGTATGTATCACCTCTCAAAGCGCTTTCTTTTTGTGAGTTTGTAAGTTGATGTTATTGTTCTCTTCTCACTCATGTATGAATTTCTGAGATATACTGTCCAGTGGATAAGCCTTTCAATATTGAGATGGTTGTGTGTACTCAGAAGAGTGGGTCAGTGTCAAATATTGGCTTTCTTGTGTCTGTTTTTATGCTCTTTGGATTCCCAGGGTGTAGCTCAAAGTGTGGATTTTGAGGTGGCAATCAAGCCTGAGTCTGGGAGAATCAGTGCAACAGAGATTTTGCTTGGTGTTGACTTGGGTTAGCTGGGTGGTTGTGGTGGCATGTGAACAACAAGCTGCAGGTTCTGATACCAAAGAAGGTGCCTTTTTCTTTTGTTTATGAGAAAGAAAGGATCCTTTTTATAGGCTCCTTCTGTTGAATCTCAATAAGGTTTTTTCATGGGGGAGATTTATCTTCTGAAGATAGTTCATAAATGTTGTGGAATTCACAATGCTGCCAGGCATGATGTTTGATAGAACATTATATGGTGAATGTCATTTCTGCAGAGCTAAATTCAGAGGCAGAGGGTGAGCATTAGGATGAAGCCATCGAGGTTGAAGCAAAGAAAGCCGCTCATCCTCAAGGGAGGTGAGTACATGAGTGTGGGTTGAAAATTATCATTACACAACTACATTATTGCTCCCATTTACTGAATGATCACCAACATTGTTGAACGCTAGTTCTTAGCCAGATGTCATATGCTGTTGAGATTTGGTCCCTGAGCAATAGATGGATTTGCAAAGAAGGGAGTCAACATGAGGATACTACATCCAACCAGGCATGATTGATGTAGATTACAAATCCTCTTCTTGATTGTGTCAGTGTCAAGTCAATGTACATTTCTGTGGTTGATCAGATGAACTGATCAATTGAAGTACCCTGTCAAATTTATGAACCTTGATATGTGGCACAGGGACAAGAGGAGAGAATGTGGGAAAGTGGTTAATCATTAGTCTGAAACTGACCTTCAATCCATTCTGGTGAACATTCCATCTTTCCTGTCTCACTTGAGAGGGAGATGGATGGAGTTGACATCAGGGCACACAGAAAAGTGGTTGCTTGAAAGTAGCTCTTTGTCAAGCTTTGGGAAGTCTGCATGTCAATAATGTGATGCTTACATTATCTCTTTCACATTATTTGGCCGTATCTTTTCTCAACAGAAAAATCCTGTGTTGGCTTGTTGGGTGTTACTGGAAAACCACGTGGAAGTGATTGGTTTACACAATGGTTGTTTTACATGACAGGGTTGCAAGAGTGATGAGAATGGAGCTCAAGTTGTAGTTGAAGTCTCAGCAGAGGCCCCTAAGGCAAAGATTGAAAACAAGGACGCTGAATTGTCTGTGACTGTCAGTAAGAAGAAGTCAAAGATGAAGGTAGATAAGATCTCAACAGGTGGGCACCCTCATCTGTATCTGTTTCTCTTTGTGATTGTTGTCTATTGTTCATTCAAGAGCAAAGACCTGTATTGTACTGATTTTTAGGACTTACTAGAAACACATTCATTGTGTGAGGGAGATTGTGGAGCTGATTTTTTTGTGAAACGCAATATGGAGAGGCCATTCTGTGGCTGATTAGGAACCTATAAACTTGCAGTTTCATGAAACCCAATTGTTATATTAATGTTGTTATTGTTGCTCTTGTTTTCTCTTTCCTTTTTGGTTGGGTTTCCTCTCATTTCATACTTGCAGATTGGGTGCTCGAAAAGATGTCAAATCTGAAATCTCCCTAACCTTATTATTTCAGGTTGAGTTAAATTTATACGTGTTGAGAATTTCTCAGTACTTATGAAGATATTTGTTTGCTATTTGCAGTGGTTACAACACTACTGAACAGAGAGAACAATGTATCCAAAGAAGACGTTTCTCCCAACAGAGTGAATACTGAAGCAGGTTCACCAGTTGTTACAGAATGGTGGGGTTCAAAGTATGGGTTTGTCAGAGGTGGTAAGCTTGGTTCCAAACTCCATGATGGAGACAGCAGCATCAATGAAGATGCTTCTGACCGAGTAGTAGACAAGACCACATTGAATGCACGTACTGCATTTTGTGAACAGGATCAAGAAAGCTTGTACAAACTAGTTCAAGTCAAAAAACTTGACACAGTACAGCCCAAATAGCCTATCCTTGTTTGAGAATTGCTTTGTGTTATCATGCCAGATTACTCACCAGCTTGCCTACACCTTCTTGGTGCAGGACAAGGCTACAGCAGGGAAGAGGGTTTTGGGAATCGGTGACTGCACTCAGAAACTGGGTGGAGCTCATTTCAAAGGACAGAAAACAATTTTTGGTGATGATGGTGAGAGTGATGGAAATGAAGCACAGAAGGACCAAGAAAGCAGTCTTGACTAGAGCACAGATTCTGAGAATTTGCAGGCTGGTTCAGAAGATAAAATATGCAGGAAGAAATAGAAAATAGGGGATGGAATCAAAAAGGGGGGGTGTAAAGCAGGAGGGGGGATCTAAGGTGAAGTTGAAGGACCTGATAGCACACTTTCTGTCAGAGGTCTGATTCATCCTCAATTCTTGTTTCATTTCAGCAATGCTTTTGAAGGGTGTCTTGTTCCAGTGTGTTGACCAGCAAGTATCTTTAGCATAACACTGAAAGAAACAACAATCTTTGTTGGATTTGAAATTTCACAAAAAGTAATTTACTTCACAGGTACTGTATGTATAAAGGTTTAGGGTTTACAATACAACAACATCCATTTTCAAGTGTCTTGTATCTTTCTTCGGGGTTTAGGGTCAATTTCAAGCAGCTCTATATTCCTCAAGTGGCTGCCAGACAGGTTTAGGGTTTAGGGTTTAGATTACAACAACAACCATTTACAAGTATATATTTGTGTTTCCTTCAGATCAGCTTCAATCAAACAGACTTTCTATTTTCCTGAAGCACCTTGTCAGCCATTAGAACATTCATGAAGAAACTGGTAGTTATACTCTCCAAGTAAAATTTTATCTTTTAGATCTGAGCATCTTCCAATTTTTTTTTTTGATTTTGAGACTGATCTGTTGATCATGTGAAGATGATCAACCTAGCTAATTGTTTGACTGCTCATGGTACTGGGACAGATGTGCTAGGTGGTTGTTGGAGGAGCGCAAAGCAAGGAAAGTAAACTCTCCTGCAGCTTAATAGACTGATCATGATCATACTACCTACCTGTTCCTTTAGTTACATGTGATGAATGCTATAAAATGTTGCATATATACATTGTTGTCAGTAGATTTTTGAGCTAAATGGAAAGCATTTTCCGTGTCCATTTTGTGCGTGATTAGTGAGCCATTGTAACCCTAACCTTAGAACATTGTTAATTAAACCCTAAAATGCTAACCTCAATTCATAATGTTAAACTAGGGTTCATTATTCCTTTTCAATAAAAATGTATTTTACAAATTACTAGTGGGTACCTGTGACGGTCGGACACAATCCGGACACAATCTGCCTGTGCCTACCTTTTTTTTTTCCTTCACTTGGATGGTCTTAAGACTCCCATATATTTTATATTGTTTCCAAGAATTCAAGCAACAAAGTAACTCAATTGTATTGGGTAACCATAGTTAAATGGGTTGCAAGAATTGATGGTGGGATACAAAAGAAGGTGAAAGAACCACAACCCAAATCCGCCCGTGCTTGCAATCCGGTTTTTTGGAGAACCGGACAGGCTCGCTCATAGAACTCAAATCCGGTTCTCAGGAGTTTCTGTATCATTTATTGGTTCCTGTTGTTGTTCTTCTCACTTGGGACTGCTACTCTTTCTTGTTGCTATTACTTTTTTTTTTCTCATACTGCTATTATTACTTTTCTCCCAAGACCTGGCTCTCAGGACCTGGGTTTCAGGACTTAGACCAACAGAATCGACATGGCAAAGACCGTTAACGGGTCGGAACGCCCTGTTGGACGGATGAATTAAAATGCAGAATTGTCGTGTCAGATTCACCGAGACAGAATCCAATTCTGCCGTGGAACGTTGCGTCGGACAGACGGACGCCACAAGTGACTTTATATATAAGATTTAACATTGTCATGTGGCATGTTTCTGTTCCTCGATCTTTAGAAGATGTGACAGATTTGAAATTTTCATTCAAATAATAATGTGACACGTGTCAAGATCCTCATTCTTGACATCTGATGAATGGGATATATCTAAGGTTTTTAAATAAATATTTAAATGTCACGATGTTCATAATGAGACATGTGGCATATGTCGATTAGCCAAACACAAAAGACGTGGCCATTTCTTGGCCATAAGATTAAAAAAATTCTAAATCATCCAATTTCATGATCTGTGAAAATCAAACCCTTTTATCAAATGCCACGTGTGTAAATCAGAAACATAGGAATTGGATGGTCCAAATATGTTTTTGTTTTTTCAAATATTAAAAACCATGCCATGTGGCAACAACCCATTAGTTAATCAGAAAAAGAACATGGCCACTCCCTACCCACAAGATCAGGAAAAACTTAATCTTACATTGTCTTACCACATGTGACAATCCCAATGTGTTGAATCCAATGACCTAGATAAATCTAGAAAGATTTAACGAAACATAATTTAATTATTTTAATAGTTAACATGTGTCTCCACATGGTTGGAGTTTGGATCCACCGAAATAGTTGCAATTTATAGTCGCAAAATGATGCCCCGTATACATTATGTATACATTGGCCCCATCGGATGAAACAGTATATACTAATTTAGTTTACATCTACCATCTGATGACGTCATCATGATGTAATGTTTCATGCGACTATTTGTCGTCTGCGACTTGTCTTAGGCGACTACTAGATAGTTAGTTGTAAAATGTCTCTTTCGACTAAAAAACAGTCGTAAACATGAGTTGCAAATCAAGTTTTTTCTTCTTGTGCAAGAGTTTAATGGTTGAAAAGTAGTTCATGGCAAGGTTGCCAACTTCCATTTATTTTTTGGAATTTGAATGCATGGTTGCTCTTAAGATGTTGTGGACTTCTTGTTCATGCAAACAACAATAACCACCTATTTAAATTTTGGTCAATAGAACAAAAATGTTGCCCATTGTTTCCATTATCTATGATTATTTAGAATTTGTATCCAACCCCCTTGTTTGGGCTTGTAGGATTTGTCTTTGTAGTTAGTATTATTAACTAATGATTTCTTTTATACAAGTTAAACTTTATGTTGGAATGGCCAAGACCTATTTTGGTTAGTTCAATTCTTCCCATATCACATGTTGCCAAAAATCAGATTTAAAATAAGATTCATTCGGCAAAAATTGGAGTCAGAATGGTGCATTACCATTACAAATTTGATTCAATATAGTTCCTTTAATAAATTAGAACTAATCATTTTATTTCTTTTGGTTTAAAAAAACTACATATTTACCACCATGTAGTTGAGCAAATAGACAAATAATGTGTTTGTGCATTTGGCAATTATAACTTTAGCAAGTACTAGCATGTAGCAAACTTAGCTAAAACTACAAACTAGAAAAAAACACATTTTTGAACATTTGTATGAGTTGCTTACCTTTACATATATATTACAAACCCATTTGAAATATAGGCAAGAATTGTTTTCAAGAACTTGTAATCAAATTCCAAAAATAAAATAATATTAAAACTAATTTCAGGAATGCCCTTCTTGTTTTTTGCATTTTGTTTAAAGATTAAATATAAAGAACAATTTAGTTGATTGGACTTAATATCATAATATGATTTTAAAAACCCTACACATGCATCAAAGAATTTAAACTTTTTATTCTTGTTACTTATGCATGAAAATTCATTATGTTGGGTATAAATGCCACATATGGTATTAATTTTTGTTGTGCAATGGGTGAAAGCATGAAATATGAACCAATTGCACCAAGGTTAAAGTCCTTTCAAAGGACAACATTTTCCAAGTGGTGGTTATTTGTTTATATTACCTTTTTCACATAGTTTTTTTAATTAAATATCAAATTTGAAGCCAAATATGATATATAACATGATAAAAACTCAATTATTTTTGCATGAAGTCTCACATTATATTCAAATCTATAACTTTACTTTGAATCGTGATTACAAATTCAAAACTGTAATAATGTTTAAAAATGTTTGAGTATTAAAATTTAAAAGAGTATACATATTTTTATTTTTTGAATATTTTGAACACATGGATCCCTTCTTGTGGGTATATCAAAGTTCCGAAAAAAAATTGAAATGATTTTATGAACATTTGAAAGGAGAAAGGACTTTTGAAGCGGAAAACCCACCTATCCACATGTGTTTTTTGAATGCTTTCCACATATAAAAGGACTCTTGAAACATTGTGAATTTTCATGAAAATTTTGTATATTTTTTATTTATATATGAAAAGTATATTCTGTAAACTCATAGTGATTTTTCAAAAATTCAAAAAATAATTTTTAAAGACTATCCACACACTTCATGGCTCCTTATTTCATGCTTTCACCCAATGTGTACATCAAAAGCCATTTTTCAAATGAAACAAAAAAATAAGTTGAATGTCTACCCATTCATTAATATAATTTTTTTTCATATAAAAAGACATGTTCTTGAAATTTGATTAAGAAAATGCCAAGCATTTAGTGAATTTTTAAAACAAATTTTGCCCTTTTATTTCAAAAAATGTGTTTTTCTTGTGTAAATTTGACTACTTTTATATCACATTAAAAAAAATCCCCTAAAGGCCTCCATGAAAAATATTAATGGAATTTGCAATATTTGAAAGAAATTCAAATCTTCCCAAGGCACCTAAGATTTTATTACTACCCACAAACATTGTAATTTGATTACAATGTTTATCCATAAATGTCATTATTGCATTCATCAATTCCCTATACTTATTAATAGATGCATACTATGAAATCTTTTGATTGTGCATTTTCCTTTTTTTTGACCAAAACAACCAAAAAAAATGGTTCATAAAGGCCAAGACCAAACAAAATAATGATGGATGATAGAACAATGTATTATTACACATTATTCAAAATGAATTTGACAAGGAAAATAGTTTAGAAAGTAGACTACATTAATGAGTGATCACCCAAATTATGTTCACTAGTAGGTTTCCACCAATGTTGTGCAAGTATGTTGTTTTTGACCCGAGGATATATATATACATTCAATTTATTTACCCATTGGGTAAGGGTATTTTAAATTTCAAAGTTTTTCATTGGATTAAGGTTTAGATGTTAGAATTTTAAGTTTTCTAATGGATGGATAGGATATGGATACCCCCATTATATACCATTTTTGAAATAGACATGGGTATGTATTTTTTTCTTCAGATAATTAAAATGAAATAATCACATTTTGAAAGTTTTTATTTTATTTATTGTGTGTGATGGGTTGATCAAAATGACTCATTATTGGGGAAAAAAGGTCCAAATCCTGCAAACACTCCCATTTAATCAATGATAAAACTAACAAGTTTAAGGTTTAAATCATATTTACTTTTTTTTTGGTTAAAAAAACTTGGATGTTAAAACATATCCCACTTTAGGTATGGATATTTTTACCATATATTCAAGGTTATGAATAGGGTATAAATTCTTAGATTTACATGTCTCTAGGTATGCACTTCATTAAGGTATATTGACTTTCCAAAAATAAATTAAGAAAAAAAAATCCTCCATTTCTACCCAATGGATATATTTGGATAAAATATAAACTTGCACACAATTAGTTTCCACCAATGTTTTGCAAGCCCCAAACCTTGGTTTAAAATTGACCTAGTTTTTTATCAGGTTTAGCCAGAAATCAAATGAGTATCACATAGGGTTTAGGGTTTTAAGGCGGAAATATGGTTTAGGTTTAAGGTTAGGGAAGTAATGTGTTTCCCAAATGGGAAATGAAATTATATCATTGTTCATTGCCACATTATCCATCACAAGGGACATTTCTTAGGTCCATTGTTCTTGTTATTAGTGTTCATTGTGCTCTTAATGTATGTTGTGTTACTACTACAAGTGCTCATTGTGTTGGTGTTCGTCATGTTGTTAGTGCTCCTATTGTTGCCACATATTTTCATCATGTTGGTAGTGTTCATCATTTCTTATTGTTTTTCATCATGTTGTTGGAGCTCATTATGTTGTTGATGTTTATCATATTGTTACTAGAGCTCATGCTACTATTCATCATGTTGTTCATGCTCATCATGTTGTTGTTAGTGTTCATTGTGTTATGTTGGTGTTCATCATGTTGTTGTTAGTTTTCATCGTGCTATGTTGGTGCTCATCATGTTGTTTTCCCCCTTTTTATGGTTGGATTATCCCTACCTTTGTATTGTCCTACAAATTAAAGTTTTATTGGAGGTGGATA
Organism: Sphagnum contortum; assembly: GCA_963920785.1. Taxonomy (NCBI): domain Eukaryota; kingdom Viridiplantae; phylum Streptophyta; class Sphagnopsida; order Sphagnales; family Sphagnaceae; genus Sphagnum; species Sphagnum contortum. The sequence continues at coordinate 13,979,410 of OY987289.1, read as the reverse complement.
GTTGTTGGTTGCTTGTGGCTTTAGCAAAACTTTTACAATTTAGGCATGTCCAAGTTTTTAAAAAGTTGGATGATTTTTTTTCAAGTTTTTTCTTATATTGAAGATAATGTGTTCATAATATGTTTGGATTTGCTATTTAGGAATAACATTCAAATTGGAGACATTACTTACAACCTTAAAAGGAACTTTGAATTTTTGCCTTGTGTTGTTAAAAGACATTTTCTAGCGATTTTGCACTTGCATACATGTTTCCAATATCAACCTTGCTTGCATAATGTCTTTTGTGAAAAATGAATCATACTCAAGTGATTAATTCGTAAGTGCATCTTTTTTTTTTTTCACATTCTGCAAAATTAAAATAAATGTAATTGTTTGGTTTTTTCAACTTTGGTCTATTAACACACTTTGAAAATGGAACTAAAATTTCTAGATTAAACACATGATCTATTTTTGAATGAGAATGAAATCAAAATGAAAGGAAGAATTGAAAGTGAAAACATTATATATTAACTTTTAAGGTACGTCAAGTGAAAAGGCATCTTTAAATTTGACTACTTTTTATGGCCTTGTATTGTCCCCAAGGTTGAAAAAGATACCATTGAATTTGGTAAGCCAATTTGCAGCCCTTGGAGCCAATGTTTCAGCATTTGTTAATATCCTGAAGGTCACTGTTCTACCACGTATTACTACCTTGGGGCCAAACAATAAGCCTAAAACGTTCAAAGTTGGCTCCAAGTTTGATTACATTTTGAACTTCTCACATGCATGGAAGGTAAACTTTTATAGTATTAGAGTTACATGCCATAGACTAAGATGTAAAACTCCTAAATTTCTTCTCTTAACTTGATGACTTGGGACCTCTCCATTTAGATCGGAACCCAATCAATATTCAATGAACTATTGGATAAAGATGACACATAAGTGCTATCGTGAAAAACTCATAGCTTCAAATATAGTACCATCTCGATCACTCAATCGAATGGTATAAGTACTGAACATCTCCAGTATCGGTGTTGGGGAATTGGGTCCCCACTCCAATTGAGATGCTGTCTCATTTTAGGTATCACTTGCCATAGAAAGCAATCAATGAAGACTTTTTAATGTCAGAAACCAGTTACATTATGCTAAAAAATTAGACAAATATATCAATGAGGTCCTCAGGGAGGTCCAAGATTATTGGGGAATCCCTCGAGCAAAGCTAGTGATGTTTTAAGAGCAGTTTTTGATGCCCCTAAATGGGGATCACCCCAAGGAACGTAGAGAAAGTGGCAATCATGCCCTAGGCAGGTTTATGAGTGTCAAATGTTGTATGATCTTTTTATATTTTTGGCTACATAATGAAAAAATAAAATAAAAATATGGCAATTTTTGCTAATTTTTTCTTTCCACTACTGGTGATTATGATCTTAAAATGTTCCCTTCACTTCTGAAATTTCAAATTTTAGGGAAATTTTCGCTAGTAGAAAAGGAGTCTGCCTTGAAGGTATGCACAAGATCTGAGTATTTGTGGAAGAAGCGAGGATGTGTCACAAAAGATGCATTCAGTTATATATGACAACATTTTTATGTGAAACAACCAAACAGTTGCGAGTTGTAGTACAATTTGTACAATGAGATGCATTGTGTTGTCGGCTTCTACCCATGATGCTTCTCATGCACAACACACTGAATTAACTTACCATTCATTCCGTAGCTACCGTCTACCTAGGAAAAGTGGATTGATGATTTTTGTACTGGTACAAAATGATAAGTTTTTTGAATAATATGTCAATGAGTAAATCACAGCATCAAGTTCGAAGTTTGCAAGGAACCCAAGACATGATGGCTTACTTATAAGATGCACTTATTGTGTTCTCAACTTGACCACTCACATGTTGTGCAGTTATTTTCAAAGACATCCTTTCCTTTCATGGTGAATTTTGTTCTGACCTGATAAATCTGAGTTCCACCTAGGTACAAAGGATTTGTAATGAAATTATAGTGGTTGGAATTCCCCATATTTTGAATTTGTTTTGAGAAATCATTTGATTTTTACAATAGGTTCTGGAGTAGGTAGGTAAGCATAGAAAAGGTCACTAAGACTATTTTCCTCAGACATTTGATTTATTTTGTGGAATAAAGTCACTACAAGGATGGACCTATTAAAAGGTTCGTTCACTGACCATCACTACACATACGTAATAGACAGGTGAGAGTAAAGTGGAACAGAGGGCCTTGCCAGGTAACCCTATGACCCTAGACCTCTCTCATGGGTACATGCATCACAAAGGGAAGATGGGCCTTTACAGATGATTTTAAAACTTTTTTCCCCCCCTTTGTTAAGTTTATCAAAACAATCAACACAAGGTGTGCAGGTATTAAAGAACAATTCTTCATATGGGTTGTTTCAACTTGTAGGTTCTGGTATGGGCAAAAGACCTTCATGCACATGTAATATAGGTACCATGATTCTTGTATTCAACATGCATTAATTCGCACTTAAAAGCTTTCCACTTGCCAATAGAAACATATTGGATGAGGACATGAGCCGTGGTTTATGAAAGTCTGGAGAGGGGGTATCAGTAATGTTTCTTTAAAAATATGATTTCAACATATACAAAGGATCTCTCACAGGAAAAATGACCTAAACTCGCCAGAATTTGAAGGACTTGGTTTTCAAATCACCAGCTTTGAATGATGAGTTCCAGTAGGTAGACAGGAATATAGAACAATTCTTTTTTTCTCTTCCTACTTTCATATCTGGTATGTAGCCAAATTTGGCTAAATCGGTTTGTGAATGATGATGGCCACTTTGGCTACATCACAAATTCCTTAAAAGAAACCCTGGGTACAACATGTCAAGGATGTGTGCAATACAGTCAAAAAGCTACGCTTGAAGGTATGTGGGAGTCCGTAGCACCAGTAATGGGCAAAAAGCCTTGTTGAAGGGGCATTACTGTTCACATGTAATATCGGTACCGATGATTCTTGTAGGGCAACATGCATTAATTAGCATTAGAAAGCTTGCTCAGTCGCCAATAAAAACATACTGAACTATGAGGGTTGTCAAAAGTCAGGACAGTCAGCAGTGCATGCCAAGCCTCAACAACAAAGTGAATCCTTGAAAGTAAACGATCTTATGTATGATGCGTTCAATGCAGCACCCCCATTGAGTAGCTTGTCACCTTCTCAGGGATTTCAAACCTCCAGCTTCTATAAAGCTAGTCTACAGGGCCCACAGTAAAGTATCACCCACCAGTGCACCATCCACTGGATGCGTCTTATTACTCAGTTATGGATGAACCTCGACTGAGCTAAAATTTGGTTTCATCTGGGTAATCAATTGTAGCAAATAGGTCTCATGTATAGGTAGATAGGCAGGAAAATAGGTAACTACTAGGTTTGTGGAATAGTTTATACATAGTCAAGGCCTGCTTTTACTACCTACCTACTAACAACCTGCTTGTAGGTTGTTGTGCAGGTTGTTAGAAGGTATGTAGAGAAAGAAAGCAACTTAGCTAACTCCCATGGTTAGCTAAGGAACTGGAACCCAACAGAAAACTATTTTGTAACCACTTACCATTCATCCTTCATGGTGCGCTGGCAGGTGCTGGTTCACTGTGGGGCTACTGCATAGGTTGTTACTTAGGGCCATCAACGATAAGAAGATGTAGCCAAATTTGGCAATCTCAAAGTAGGAAAGTTGAAAATTTTAAGGATTCACTTTTTTCACCCAGAGATAGAATTCTGGTGGTTCATGCCTGAAATTTTTTTAATGCATTTATAATGTGCCATATTGCAACACTAGGAAAACAGCGATATGGCTTTAGGAAACCAATACATACATATGTTCTAGATGAGCTCGTGTCCACTGTTGTTTTATTGTACAATTTTTGTCATTTCAAAACTAAAAATTTACAATTTTAAAAATATATTTCTGGTGTAAATTCAGCTAATTTTGTAAATTTCTTGATAAAATCACCAAATTTTCAATACGACAACATTGAAGAAAAACCTGAAATTAATGTTACATTCCTTTAAAATCATTATAATTATTTCATTTTTTCCCTTGAAAAGAATAGATTTAACCACATCTAGACCTAGGCGTTTCCTAGGTCCCCACTTATATAATAGCACTTTTATAAAAATGTTATAGTCGACCTCAGACAGTTGCCATTTAATGCGAACTAATGTTGAGTATCCTTGGGAGTGGACAGACTTGAGGAATTTGTTTTTAAAACCTTGAGCACAATCCTTTGAAAGAAAATGTAACACTCCAAAGAACTAGTTTTGTAACATTTTAAACAAGTTTTATAAACTTACATGACCCTTTAATATGAAATCCTTCTTGGGATGCTAGCCAACAACACAACATCTGAAATTTGGAAATTTGTTGGTTTATAAGTCTAGTTCAATGTTTTAGTTTTTTGTGAATTTTTAAAATTTTGGAGTGAAAACATATTTAACAATAAAAACCCAAATTTTGGCAAGACTTTCTCAACTACTTTTGAAAAATGATGAAAGATTCATCATTAACAGATTCATTAGATCACTTCCTTCCTACCCCACTGCCTCACACTTGTTGCCTAGCAGCTAGACTTGATATAAAGAAAATATTTAGAATTAAAAAAAAGATAGACTGGTGAAAAATGGAATTATTGTGTTTAGAAATATGACAAGAACCCAGTGATATCAAGTTTTGTATCATGCAGTGCCTTAGAATCCATCACTCATGGTGCATTGTTGAATATTGGTTCACTTTGGCCATTTGTTAGCTTTTGTGAGTATGCAAAATGTTATTACAACGAACAAGAATAATTGCATATTATGAAAAGTTATAAAAGAATGCATTTTCCTCAGTGACTCAACCTTTATTTGGTGTGAAAATTTTGCGCATATGAAAAAAATATAAATAAAAAGGTATGCTCTTTTATATACTCCTTTCTTTTTGAGGAAAAACTCTTGAAAAAAATTCACCACATTTCTACTTGGATTTTAGAGGCGGCTATTTTGTAGTAGTTTTTAAAATCTTTGTGGACAAGTGGTAAAAATCTACCCTCCATTTAGTGTTAAAATTTCTCTAGAGATGTTCCCAAATGATGGAACGTTATAATTTTGGAGAAAGAAACCCCTAATTTTAATTGTAAATTTCCTTGGAATAATGTTTTCAATGCAATAAAAAAAATCCAATTTTTCCTTGAGGGCTTCATTTTTCTTGGCCTTGCCCTTATTTTGAAGAAAGAAAAGTTTTGACATAAAATAATTTTGCCGTTTTATGTTTACTTGGTAAAGGGCGAAGTTCCACACTAGAGAAAGGATCAAGTGCAAGGGGAGTAAAAGCCCATGTCCTGCAGTCAAGGCCGTCAAGCCCTTACTTTTAAGCCATTAATCCCAAACAGGTAAATGTTTTTGGAACCCATCACATGAAACACATCTTTTGGGTGAACCTATCATAGCCACAATGATTTTTGTCATTTCAAAACCTGGAAGTGACATTTTTGCATAAGCAAAAGATTTTGCATGAAAAGAAAGAGGCCTAAATTCACCAGATTGCAAGGAAAAGAAATTTCAAATCACAAGGTTTTTATACAAGGGTCCAGTAGGTAGCAAGGGATGTAGGAGGATAAATTCTTTCACTCTCATATCTCATGAATAAGCTAAGTTTGGCTCATTCTTCTTGTGGATGATCAAGCCTTTGGTCACATTACAAAATTGGAAAAAGAAAAAATAACACTAAATCACAAAAGCTTTGTGCCCTGACTATAAGTGAGATCAAAATAAAGTGAAATAGAGGACTATCGATAAATTTACCTATTAAGGAAGTTTGTTATTTTGTTTATCATGTTGAGATCCCTCAATCCCCTTGCACAATTGGTATTGTTGGAAAGCCCTAATTGGGTGCAGGTGCACAAAGATGGTTTCATATCGTTTAGGCTTATTGTGTGGGAATAATTGAATATTTAAAAATGTTGACAAAGAAAATTCAACAAAATCAAAATTTGAAATTAAATGAACTCTTGGTAATACTGGAAAGCCCTTGATTATTGGGATTTCTAATAGTTGATTTTATAAAATTTTAACCTATGGCGATTGAAGATGTAGAGAAGGTGGCATTCATGCCTAGGAAGATTTAGGCAAATCTGGCTGTATACTGGATATGAAGGCCAAATCTTGAATCATCATACCAGTGTTGGCTGGTCATTGATTTTGGACCCAGGTCAAGTGTAATAACCGATCAGTTTGTTCTTGAACTTTTGACAACCAGTTTGATTGATAACTGCCTGCTATTGAATTCTCAGAAATCTAATAACTTACCTGGATGACCTGATTGTCATCCAGGTCGGTTATTCATCTGTAGGCACCATTACAAAAATTAAGAAAAAAAAACCAAAAAATACGTCCATTTTAATTTTTTTAAAAACCTTACATTCAGTTAATAATCAACAAAATATGAAGGTGGCTATCAGCCAATTATTTGATAGCCTACCCTTATACATAACTAACGGTTATTACCCAATCGCTTAACTATTTTACCTGGCAATCAAAGTTTTGCATTGCAACAGGTCAACATATGGTTCTTGGACATTGGAGCCAATGTCCCCATTGCAAATTCTCAGCTCTCATGCAGCAGTTTCTCAAGCTGCAAACAAAGTCATTAGCAAAACCTACTCAATCCAATTTATCCTACTATGCTAAGCTACAGTTTAACCCTACACCTTAAAACCCTAGACATCTTTCCCTTCCCAAAATATGAATTCATATGACATTTACATCCTTTTTTGAAAAACAATTCATCGTCACTGATAGAGTGAAGCAGCATGGAGCCCAAGCAGGTGATTTTGCATGAACGAAATGGCCAACATTTGCTAAAATTGGAGGAAAAAATTCCAACTTGTCAGACTTTTATATAGTCGGCTGCACTAGGTAGCCAAGGATGTATAACTTTCTTTACTTTCATATCCGGTGAATACAAAGATTTGGGCGTAATGTTTTGCTGGATGATTGCAAATTTGGCATGATCACTCATTGATTGAACAGAAAAACGCTGGCTCACCATTACTCTGACCAATAGAAAGGTGAGAATAAGGTGAAACAGAGTGTCTTGGGGTACACATACCATGTATTATGATGTGTGTGTGTGACAACAGAAAGATGTGCGGTTTCTCAAAATTTTTAATTCTTCACTTTATCAAACTAATCAGCACATTCTATACAATTATTAAGAACTGGGGCCCCTCAGGCCTAGTATCGGGCAGAAGCCTTCTCAACATGCAATACTGTTCACAAGCAAAATCAGTGCTGATCACGCTTTTATTGCAGCATACATTACAGCTCTCACCAGCTCCCCGAAAAAGCAATCTACCAGGACTTTGTCAAGTCATCACTCATACACCAAGCAAACTTATTTTTTCTTCAATTTTGTGTTGCAGCCATACTTCAAAGCCATGTTTGTTTAATAGAAGTTTTGTTTGTAGCCAAAGTGCCAATCATCCTTAGGAAGATTTAGCCGAATATTGATATAAACCAGATATGAAATGTAAATTTTAATCATCCTTCTATATTGTTGGCTACACACTTCAAACCAAATATAGGATGTGCTGACTTTTAGTATTATCTCCCTCACTTCCCATAATTAAAGACCTACAAAATCAAGTCATTTAAAAAATTTGATTTTCTCTTTATGGGAAAATTTCACGAATGAAAAAAGGTCACCATCATCTCAATACACAGTTCCCATTAGCACAAAGGTTGTTTGTAGAGGTAAATGTGATGACAGGCTCCTACTAATAAAATCCCTCAAAATTTGATAAAAGATTTTTTTGGCAAAATATTTTATTTTTGTTTGGTATCACCTTAAATCAGGTAAAATTTCGCCCAAATAAATCAGGGACACCAAGTTAGACAGTCCTTTGTTTTTCCAGGAAAAATCGCCAAAAGGCGATATAGGTTTTTGAAAAGGGAGAATTCGGTCACTAATTTCCTTTTTAAAAAATAATTCACAAAATTGCAACAGAAAACAGTTCTTTTGGGGTGGGTACCAGCACATTCAATGGACCGGCTACAATATTAAAGAATTCTTTGGATTCTTGTCCCCTACGGATGTTGGCCAATGCGGGTCGATCAGGAAATTTACAAAACAATACTGAACCAGTGATGAGGTACATTACGGCCTGAACATCACAGGAAATAAGCTGACACAAAATAAGTTATTAATGAGTTCCTGCGAGTACAATAGAGTTATGCCTAAAGTCACTCTGTCTTCACCCTGTCTTAGGGCCTCCTTTCACCCTCTTTTAGTGGTATTCGCAAAGTAAGCTGTAATAGCTGTACAGGTAGGAGCAGTGAAAATTTATGTAGCAACACTGGATACTGATTTTCTTTGTTAGTGTTCTCGGTTTCAACCCCCATTGAATGCTAATGTACTTTTTTGGACTTTTTTTTTGAATCTCATCTTATGTATCACGAAACTCAAGGTACAGTTGCGGTCCTTTCCTGACTTTACGGATATCTCTAATATCTGACATCCTTCAAGGTCTGACGTTCGTCTTGACGGCAAGATACAAAGGGAACTGCACACAATCATTTAGCATGGAACCAAGCGGAAAGAGCTCGCCGAGGCTATTGAGCATCTCCCAATACTCTTACCGATGATGCTCATCGGTGGACGGGTTACTATTTATGAGGAGAGTCAAAAGAGTCAGCTTACAGCCGATATCATCAGTGTAGACTAAACGTGATGGGTTATAAGCTCGATGGGCAGGTTCACGGGTTGTCAAAAATTTATTCTCACTCCTCACATGTGGAATGAACTGCCTGTAGTATTGCCATACCTGCTTGAAATGTTTGTATATGCCCAAATAAGTATTTTGCAAAACTCTCCTGATGGTCTTTAAATTGTAAGACGTGGGCTACAGCCCAGCCCTAATGTCCTAGTCATGTTGACACCTTAGGTTGTGGACATGCCTAATAATGGGGCTTGAGGGAGCTTCCTTCACATTCCCCTTATATACATTTCACACCTGGTCTTGTCTTTGGCTATATGACAAAATTGGCAATGAGAACACTGAAATTTGAGGAGCTTCGTTAATTCAATGCATTCTCCTTCATTTCTTTTTAAGGGTCTGTTCTAATTAATTTTTTGTTTGTCTCATTTTATTTCGTTTCAGTAAAAGTTCTGGTTTACTTGAAATTTTATTTTTTTGTTAAATAATATAACGGTATCAAAACAATCAACACAAGGTGTGCACATATTAAAGAACAACTCTTTCATATGGGTAGTTTCAACTTGTAGGTTCTGGTATGGGCAAAAGACCTTCATGCACATGTAATATAGGTATGATGATTCTTGTATTCAACATGCATTAATTTGCATTTAAAAGCTTTCTACTTGCCAATAAAAACATATTGGATGAGGGATATGGGTCCTGGTTTATGGAAAGTCTGGAGAGCAAGTATAAACGATCTCTGTGATGATTCTCTGTCATTTAAGTGGGTTTATTAGTGCTCCAGGTCTGAGAATTGGCATCATAACAAGAAGTGGCTTGACAGGTCCATTTTGAGGAAGCTTGTTGCATAGGATGCTTGTTTATACATAGTGAAGGCTTGTTTTTACTACCTATCTACTAACAACCTGCTTGTAGGTTGTTGTGCAGGTTGTTAGTAGGTAGATAGAGAAAGAAAGCAACTTAGCTAACCCCCATGGTTAGCTAAGGAACTGGAACCCAACAGAAAACTATTTCGTGACCACTTACCATTCATCCTTCATGGCGCGCTGGCAGGTGCTGGTTCACTGTGGGGCTATTACATAGGTTGTTACTTAGGGCCATCAACCATAAGAAGATGTAGCCAAATTTGGCAATTTCAAAGTAGGAAAGTTGAAAATTTTAAGGATTCACTTTTTTCACCCAGAGATAGAATTCTGGTGATTCATGCCTGAAATTTTTTCAATGCAATTATAACAGGCCATTTTGCAATACATACATAAGTTTTTCACAAAAAAGTTTTAGATGAGGTCATGTCCACTGTCGTTTTTACTCTACATTTTTTGTCATTTCAAAACTAAAAATTCACAATTTCTTAAAATATATTTCTGTTGTAAATTCAGCTGATTTTGTTAATTTCTTGAAAACATCAACAAATTTTCAATATGACAAAATTGAAGAAAAACACTGGTCAAGCCATTCCATTGTGCTCACATATTACATCTATTGTAAGAATGCCCAATGTTAGAAGCTTAGGAAGTTTATTGGTTTCTATGGTTTCCAATTTTGAGTTTATGAATTCTCTTCAATGTTGTTAATTGCTTTGAACTTTGAAGGAAAAGGGTGCCCGCCCCTGCCTACCCTTCCCACCAAATAGTTTTACTCAATTCTTAGATTAGCCTCACCCATACTTGGTATTTGTGTCCCCAACAACATTCCTGACATTCAAGATGGATCATTGCCTTGGAATGACAGAGACTGCAAGGGGAATGCTCCAAAATGCAGTTGCCACAAAGTTGGCAATTCTGCATCAATAAAGAGTTAAAAAGGAGCCGAATGAGGAAGCCCTTGCTTTGACTTGTAAGGCAAGGACTGAGAAGGGAGTATTCTGAGTGTGCAAGGCCAATTGAGACAAGCCAAACATGGGACCCAACTCCCAAAACAGACCTGCCCACCAAACAATTGCAGGGAGCAATGTTTGCTTGGCTTAAAAACGGAAACCTGGACTAATGGTGGCACTACCGTTGAAATGACATCCATAGAGATGATAAACTTTCAATATACTAAATTGGAAACACATGGGAGTTAGCATAGTATGGTGAAGCCCAAGTGAACCTTTAGTTATGTCAGAAATGTCTCTAGAGAGAACTTCACAAGACCCTATACTGTAGGAAAAAAGCCCCTTTTGGGGTGCTTGGCAGTGTCTCTACCTTGAAGGGCAAAACCAACAAAAGATTTGCATCCAATGTCTGGTAACATGCCCCTTTCGACAACCTTATCTCATTCAAGCTGGGCCTTGCGCCAGGACCCCCATGTCACCATGGGCAGTTAATCTTCTAACTTGTTTCCTATCCAAATAGTTGGTTTTGTGTGGTCTGCAGACATCCATTTATCGTTGTTTCTTGGGATGTTTTGGAACAACTTGGAGTTGTCTGGCCATAGTGAACCAGGACCCACCAGTGCACCATGAAGGATGAATGGTAAGTGGTCAAGAAATATTTTTCTGTTGAGTTCCCATGGTGGTTAGCTCAGCTGATTTTTTCTTTACCTGACTACACTAAGAACCCACAAGCAGGTTGTTAGTAGGTAATAAAAGCAGCTATTACCTATGAATAAACCATCTACTTACCTAGCAGTTTCCTATTTTCCTGCCTATCTACCTCTATATTTCCTACAAAATTGCTTGCCAAGGTGAAACTTTATTATTAACTCAGTTGAGGTTCATCCACAACTCTGCAATAACAGCCATCGAGTGGATGGCGGTGTTGGTTCACTGTGCCTGAGTTGTCTGGGGAGTTGGCTCCTCTGAAAGGGTCCGCATTAGACTAAGTCTGAGCTTGTCTTAGCTTATCAACAGTAGGGAGGCATATCAAATCCAAAAAAAGTTGGAAGACTTTTTGCCAACCCAATGTGCCGTGAGATGTGTAGGTTGACGGGAGCTAAATGTTAAATGGTGTGCGGAGCTTGGGGGCAGAAAAGCACCAGGATGAGTGAAAGGGGCATCTCATTTGGTTCTAGTAGGATGTTGGTTTAGGTCTAGTTCCAATTTTTCCAATGAAAACCTAGTATACATGTGCCACAGAATTAGACTTAAAACCAAAATATGATGTGAAATTGGGCAACACTAGTGCTAATCTTATATATAATTACAACAGTGGTGTCTGTCTGTCCGTGCGTCCGTCCGACGACGGTTCCGCGTTTTAATCGACGCGGCGGAACCGGCCCGGACCGTCGGATTCCGAGACCGGGAACCGGCCCGGACAGTCGGATTCCGAAAACGGGGACAGCAGGGGGGGAGAAGGGGGGGGCCAGCAGGGGGGCTGGCAGCAGGGGTGGGGGAAGGGGGGGGGTGGGGACGGGCGGGGAAGGGGTGGGGGGGGGGGCCAGCAGAGGGGGGGAACGGGTGGGGAAAGGGTGGGGGGGGGGCAGGGGGGGGGGACGGGGCTTCACAGTGGCCTTCGGCCACGGGCACCCACTAGTATATAGAAACACTACTTGATCTAAGATGTGGGCACTGGGTTTGCAACAATAGGCAAAATGCTTTGTGAAAATTCAAACCAGTCCATTTGGCAGTGATTTTTCTACTCAGGAATTTTCACTAAAGTCCAACATGAAAAGAATATCATTTCGTCCCACACAAAGTGGTGATTTGTTTTCTTCCCAAAAATTCTGCTCAATTTTTGACAAAACATTTAAGAAAATTTTGGGACAATGTGCTATTCTAGAATGAATTCAACTAATTTTGCCATTTTGGGGTTGGGGGGGGGGATTCACCAATTCTCTTCTGAATTTTTAAAAAAAAACCCTGATATGAGGGACATTCATGGAAAAACTAACTCAAATTCACCAAATCCCAGAAATTCCAAATCACCATTTTTTAATGATAAATTTCAGGGGGTAACCACGTAAATAGAGTTTTTCTTTGGTAACTTTCATATGTGGTCTATAGCCAGATTTGGCCGATCCTCACTTTGGCTACATCACAAAATTGGCAATGAAAACACTGTTAATTTGGCAAGTTTGGCTTTGAGCATTTTTGGCACTTGGCACCAATGATTAATTTAACTGGGCATGAATGGGAGAGCTTCGGAAATCATTCAGGATTTAAAAAGTCAGACACGTTGGCAGCAAAGCAGAAACTTGTGCATGTAATAGAAAAGGGTTCAATGCATTCTCCTTACTTCATTTAGTTCGAAGGGTCTATCTAATTAAATTTTTATATGTCTCATTTTATTTTGTTACGGTGCAAGTTATGGTTTAGTTGGAATTTTGGTGTTTTGTTAAATAATATAAATTGTCATATATGTATACTGGTTCAGCCTCAAATTCTTAATCTAGTAGAGCAAGAGCTAGCTTTACAAATGGAGGATTGCATGGACTGTGCAATCACATCCAAGAAATTGTGGTTTAGCTTGAAAATGTGGCTTCTTACCCTCTCCAAAGGCATCCAAAGGCAAACTATTTTAGGATCTATTGCCTTCAAAATGCAATTTTCATGTCACCAAAGATTCAATTGAAATTTGTGATATTTAAACACCTTTAATGACACCCATGAAAGGGCTAGACATGTTATACACCACATTGAGCCATTTGCCAACAAATTCAACTTAATCCTCATGGACCCGTGGGGAGGTCACTCCCTGTATATTTTAGCAAGCACTTCAAATGGAAAAATATTTTTTTGATATGCTAAGAAATAATGAAAAAAATTGTATTTCAACACAAATTATAGACACCCAATTTGCATAAATTAAGTAAACTATATATTTTTAAAACTCCAGTAAGTTGAACCCTATATTTTGTGGGTTTTTGTTTGGAATCAAGTGGAAGTAACCTCCCCAGCATGGACCTAATGTGGGAGGCTTCGCACTCCAAAAAACGCTTTCAAACATGCATTCATTATTAATATAATTTGGATGTTAAAAGTCTGGAGGAACACTGAATTATGATTTCAAGCACCTGGATTAATTTTCACATAAAAAGAGGCCGAACACCAAAAGTTTAAAGTTCGGTTGTGTGCATCATGTGAGGCAGTTATGCTAATATGAAGCAACATTTTATTGCGCATAGCAAAACTGGAGGAAAAAAATGTGAATTATGTTTTTCTGGGAAACTTCAAGTTGCTAAAGTTCCAATGTGTTTTGATAACTATATTATAAATGAATGGAAAGGCTATGGTATTTGTTGTTTTTCATTGCACAAGATGTGGTCACTGGTATTGGCCATTACCCTCTGTTGAATCCTTGATCTTTTCTGTGGTGGGGGAAGCTCTCAAGCAATGCCACATGTCTATTTTTGGCCACTAACACATACCAGGTCAAAGGTTTTGGTCACTACCAAGTAGTCGAAGATGCACACACACTTAAAGGATCAAGTTTAGGGGCACCAGCATATGCCATCATGTATCTTGTATCTATTACTCACACTAAACTGGTTCAGTCTTACAGTGTTTACCTGGCGGAGAAGAGCAGCCTTCAGAAAGCAAGGATCATCCAACAAACGGATCATACATCACACCCACTTTACTGTTGTGGTCTCTCTTGTCAAGAAAATGAGCTTATTCCTGACATCAGTGTAGACTAAGCATAATGGGTCCACAACCATGATGGACAGGTGCACGAGTTGTCAAAACACTATTCTGGCTGCCCACATCCCAAATTAATTCCCTGTACTGCCACGTTTTCTTGAATTCTTTTTGTGCTTTCCAAAATGTGCAGAATTCTGCCTGAATCTTTTTAAGTAGTAAAACATGGGCTAGCAGGCAGCCCAAATGACCTAGTTCTGTTAACGTTTAGGACTTGCATAGGCCCAACAATGGGTCTTGAAGGAGCTCTCTTTACATTTCCCTTACGTACATTTGGACAGAAAATCTGATCTTCAAATATTTCACCCATAACCTTTTTGGTCAACAAGCACTTCAATCAATTTCATATATTTTCCACTAAATAGTTGGTCAACTCCACATATACAAGCACAGCTTCAACACGTGTGTTGAATAATTAATTTATTTGAAAGCCTTTCTCAACAGTTGTACATTCACATGTAATATCGGTACCAATGAATCTAGTTCAACATGTATTTATTCACAGTAAAGAGCTTTCTACTTGCCATTAAAAGTACTGGATGAGGGACATGGGTCCTCGTTTTGTGAAAAGTGAAGAGACTTCTGCCAACCATGTTTCTTTTAAAATATGATTTCAACCTATATAAAGGACTTCTCATGGAAAAAAATGCCTCAAATTTACCAGATTTTGCAGGGATTGTTTTTCCAATCGCTAGATGTTTATGAATAAGTTGCAGTAGAGAGCCTAGAATATAGAAGGATTCTTGGTTTTTTCTTACTTTCATATATAGTATGTAGCCAAATTTTGCTAAATTATTTTGTGAATGATGGCCACTTTGGCTACTTCACAAAATCCTTAAACAAAAGCCTAGGCACAATGTGCTAATGATGTCGAAGATAATCAAAAAGCTGTGCTTGAAGATATGTTGAAGTTGTAACCCCATGTATGGGGGAAAAGCCTTGTGAACATGTAATATGGGTACCAATGATTCTTCCAATGTAGCATGGTTAAATCTTTGTCTACATGATCCCCACTTCAGGTCAATCACAAAATTGGGGGGGGGGAAAAAAAACAAAGAAAACAGTTGCTACCTTGTAAACTTGTTAGTGATGATACTTTTTAATGCAAAACCGGCATTGAGCAGCTTACTTGAAATGTTCATCAATGAACAACGTTTAGATGAAATAAGCCTGTGAAAAGCCATTGGATCATAAAAGAGGAAAAGTAAACTTGAATTCATGAATTGAAAGCATGAAATAATCTTGAACCCATCACACAAAGGGCAAACAAATAAAGACCGGTCAAGGGATAGATTAAAAGTGAATATGTACATGTAATTTGACTCTGAGATTTATGCTAGGTTCATCACTTCAAGACTCCCTTTGGCTGAACCAACACCTACACTGGCACCATACTAAAACAAAAAACCCCCATGTGTTGCTCACTTGGAAGTTCTAAATAATGTCTGATGTATGTCACTACTGAACGTTGTAATCTTTGTTATATGCCTTTAAAGATTCATTTCTTCTCTTACTTTCACTAAATTTTAACCAACCAACCTTAGTACCATCTCATGTTCTGCAGTTTGTGATGAAGTAGAGATCTGCATTCTCTTGTAAACTTGTTTCCCACTCGTCCCCATTGTACTTTCCATGCGCTACTTAGCATTGAAGAGGTTGCTATCTGCCACTAGGCGCATACTCAATGAGGTCGATGAAAGGTCTGGAGAGTTAGTACAACCTGCCAAGCGTTTGCAACAAACTCAATGAGCTGGGCTTGAAGGTACAGCAGACCTGATGGGCCTGTCAATGTGTGATGATCGATATCTATGATTTCAGTGGGTCAGTGTACTAGATCTGACATTGGTCATCAACGCAAGAAGTGGCTTGAGAGATACGTCCTAAGTAGATTGTTGCATAGGATGCTTTCAACGCAACACCCATTAAGCTTTATCTTCTTAGCTGGTAAGGGACTGCAAGCTTGCTAAATAATAGATA
This sequence comes from Sphagnum contortum, assembly GCA_963920785.1. Classification (NCBI taxonomy): domain Eukaryota; kingdom Viridiplantae; phylum Streptophyta; class Sphagnopsida; order Sphagnales; family Sphagnaceae; genus Sphagnum; species Sphagnum contortum. The sequence continues at coordinate 13,963,168 of OY987289.1, read as the reverse complement.
TGAAGGCTTAATTAATGACTACAATCAAAGGTCAGACAGTATGTACCAGAGACCAAGTTATTTTGTCAATAATATTGATGAAAGGAAAGGGTACGGGATTTGACATTTTCGATGTACACATTGCACAAGATGTGCTCTTTGGTGAGTGGCCACCACCCCGCATTGGGTCTCCTTGAAGCAATGCCAATCTATACCTTTGGCCACCAACAGAGCACCAGGTGAAAGGTTTGAACCAAGTAGACAAAGATACTTAAAAGGATCAAGGTAAGGGCACCAACAATGCATATGTTGTAGTGTATCTTGTATCTATCGCTCCCAATAAACTGGTTCAGTCTCACAGTATTTACCTGGTAGAGAAGAGCAGCATTTGGAAAGCAAGTAAGTATCTTCTCAACTGAAGGATAGTACATCACACCCACTCTGCTGCGGTGGTCTATCTTGTCAATACTAATTTTCACCCATCATGGGAAATGGGTATTGTAAACTAGTAGGTGCTTCCTTATGTATGAGCTGTGACAATCGTCAACCATACCAAATGTCCTTTAAGATATGTGTATTTTTAGTGTCAAAACTACCAAGTTAACCCCATCTTGTGCCCTTGTTAAAGAGTCCAGTGACAGAATATGGATTCCCCGTTAGTAAATGAAGCTTGGTACCAAATCATGGATGATGTTTTGGGTTATTGGAACAAAAACTCCTACCGTTTTGTGAGCAGACTTGCAAAAATCAGGTTATAACCGACATCAGTGTAGACTGAGATTAAGGGATCTACACTTTACAAGCAGATGCAGTGGTTGTCAAAAGATTGTTCTGGCTATCTACATTCCAAATGAACTGCCTATACCGCCAGATCTGCTTGAAGTTTTTGTGTCTGCCCAAATTTTTTGTTTGCAAAGCTCTGCCTGATTTTTTTAAAATTGTAAAACATGGGCTAACGCCTGGTCCAAATTACCTAGTCATATTGACACTTTAAGATTTGCACATGGCCAATAATGGGGCTTGAAGGAGCTCTCTTTACATTCCAATTATGTACGTTTGCAAAAAAATCTGAACTTCAAATATCTTACCTGTAACCTTTTTTATGCACAAGCACTTTAATCAATTTGGAATATATTGCACTAAATAGTTTGACAACTCCAGATATCCAAGGGCAGCTTCAGCACATGTCAGTCCAAAGATGAATTAATATTGAAGATTCCATGCCCAAAAAATCAAATAATTGATGAGATTCTCTATGTCTTCACAAATATTTCTTGTTTGACAAAATATATTTTTGAAAAACTCAACTTTTCTACAAATAATATAATTTTGTTGAAAACAGCAAAGATAACTATGGCCTGCCAATGAGTTCCTGGCTACTTGGGGTACAAGGTTTTAGAAATCCCTCAAGCTATGTACAAGGTCTGAATACTTGTCCACAAAGCAAGATGTTGATTAAAAGATGTATTTAGTTATAGTTTATTGCATTTTCATGTGAAACCAACTGACGACTGCATGCTTCAGTACATGAGTTAGTACAATGAGATGCTTTCATGCAGTAGAAGAGAAATTAGAGCTTTTAGGCTGTTACCTGCAGAAGAAAGTTAGATTTGACGAGCAGGGTTTTGATTTTCAGTGGTATGACAATTAGAATTTTGGCCAATCTTTTGAAAAACCTCAAATTTATACTAAAAAACCCAAAATTTCCCATTTTTTACTCTGAAAGTTTTGTGGAAAAAGGTCACTAGTATGGTGGGCCTCTAGAAAGGTTGGATGAGTGACCATCACTATGACTACCTAATAGATAGGTGAGAGTAAAGTGGAACAGAGGGCCTTGCCAGATAACCCCTATGATCCTCCACCACATATAATTTTCTTTTTTACTCCCCTTTGATAAGGTTATCAAAACAATCAACACAAGCTGTGCAGGTATTAAAGAACAAGTCGTCATATGGCCTGGTATGGGTAAAAGACATTGTGAAAAGCTACTACCATGCGCATGTAATATGGGTACCAATGATTCTTATATTCAACATGCATTAATTCGCACTTAAAACCTTTTACTTGTCAATAAAAGCATATTCGATGAGGGACATGGGTCCTGGTATATGGAAAGTCTGGAGAGCCTGTATAAGCAGGGTTTCTTTAAAAATATGATTTCAATCTATACAAAGGATTACTCATCGAAAAAATGACCTAAATTGCCAGATTTTGAAGGATTTGGTTTTCAAATCACCAGATTTTTATCATGAGTTCCAGTAGGTAGACAGAAATATAAAATCAGTTTTTTTATTTCCTACTTTCATATCAGTATGTAGCCAAGTTTGGCAAAATCATTTTGTGAATGATGGCCACTTTGGATATATCAAAAATTCCTTAAAACAAACCCTGGGTACAACATGTCAAGGATGTGTGCAAAACAGTGAAAAAGCTATCCTTGAAGGTATGTTGAAGTCGTCGCCCCAGTAATGCAGTAATGGGGAAAAAGGCTTGTTGAAGAGGTATTACTGTTCACATGTAATATCGGTACCGATGATTCTTGGAGCGCAACATGCATTAATTAGCAATACAAAGCTTGCGCACTTGCCCATAAAAACGTACTGAATTGTAAGGGATGTCAAAAGTCAGGACCGTCGGCAGTACATGCCAAGCCTCAACAACAAAGCAAATCCTTGAAGGTGAAGGATCTCATGTATGATGATTCTCTGTCATTCGAGTGGGTTAAGTAGTGTTCCAGGTCTGACATTTGGCATCATGGCAAGAAGTGGCTTGACAGGTCCATTTTGAGGAAGCTTGTTGCATAGGATGCCTTGAGTGCAACACACCCATCGAGTAGCTTGTCACCTTCTCAGCGACTGCAAACCTCCAGCTTCTCTAAAGCCGGCCTACAAGGGCCATAGTAAACCATCACCCTCCAGTGCACCATCCACTGGATGCCTCTTATTACTCAGTTGTGGATGAACCTGAACTGAGTTAATATTTGGTTTCATCTGGGTAATCAATTTTGTAGCAAATAGGTCTCATGTATAGGTAGATAGGCAGGAAAATAGGTAACTACCAGGTATGTACATACTTTATACATAGTAAAGGGCTGTTTTTACTACCTACCTACTAGCAACCTGCTTGTGGGTTGTTCGTGCAGGTTGTTAGCAGGTAGGTAGAAAAAAAAAGCAACTTAGCTAACCCCCCATGGTTACCTACGAACTGGAACCTAACAGAAAACTGTCAGCTGACCACTTACCATTCATCCTTCATGGTGCGCTCGCTAGTGCTCGTTCACTCTGGGGCTACTACACAGATTGTTACTTAGGGCCATCAACCATAAGAAGATCTAGCCAAATTTGGAAATTTCAAAGTACGAAAGTTGAAAATTTTAAGGATTCACTTTTTTCACCCGGAGATAGAATTCTGGTGATTCATGCCTGAAATTTTCTTAGTGCATTTATAATGTAGCATTTTGCAACACTGGAAAAACAGCAATATGGCTTCAGGAAACCAATACATACATAAGTTTTTCGCAAAAGTTTTAGATGAGGTCATGTCCACTGTTGTTTTACTCTGCAATTTTTTTCATTTCAAAACTAAAACTTCACAATTTTTAAACTAATATTTCTCATGTATATTCAGCCAATTTTGTTAATTTCTTGAAAAAATCAACAAATTTTCAATATGACAAATTGAAGGAAAACACTGGTCAAGCCATTCCATTGTGCTCACATATTACATCTATTGTAAGAATGCCCAATGTTAGAAGCTTAGGAAGATTATTGGTGTCCATGGTTTCCATTATTGAGTTTATGAATTCTCTTCAATGTTGTTAATTGCCTCAACTTCGAAGGAAAAGGGTGCGCGCCCCTGCCTACCCCTCCCACCAAATAGTTTTAGGCAATTCTTAGACTAGCTTCACCCATACGTGGTATTTGTGTCCCCAACAATGTTCGTCACTTCCAAGATGGTTCATTGCCTTGGAATGATGGAGACTGCAAGGGGAATGCTCCAAAATGCAGTTGCCACAAAGTTGGCAATTCTGCATCAATAAAGAGTTAAAAAGGAGCCGAATGAGGAAGCCCTTGCTTTCACTTGTAAGGCAAGGACTGAGAAGGGAGTGTTCCGAGTGTGCAGGGCCAATTGAGACTAGCCAAACATGGGAGACAACTCCCAAAACAGACCTGCCCACCAAACAATTGCAAGGAGCAATGTTTGCTTGGCTTAAAAACTGAACCCTGGATTAATGGCGACACTACCCTTGAAATGACATCCATAAAAGATGATAAACTTTCAACATACTAAATTGGAAACACATGGGAGTTAGCATAGTATGGTGAAGCCCAAGTGGATCCTTTAGATATGTCTGTAGAGAGAACTTCACAAGATCCTAGATGTAGGGACAAAGACCCTTTTTGGGTGGCCGTTTGGGTGCTGGGTAGTGTCTCTACCTTGAAGGGCAAAGCCAACAAAAGGTTTGCATCCAATGTCCGGTAACATGCCCCTTTGGACAGGCTCATCTCCTTCAAGGTGGGCCTTGTGCTAGGACCCCCATGGCACCATGGGCAGTTCATCTTCTAACTTGTTTCCGGTCCAAACAGTTGGTTTTGTGTCCTCTGGATACATCCATTAATTGTTGTTTCTTGTGATTCTTTGGAACAACTTGGAGTCGTCTGGCCACAGCGAACCAGGACCCACCAGTGCACCTCGAATTATGAATGGTAAGTGGTCACGAAATAGTTTTCTGTAGAGTTCCCATGGTGGTTACCTCAGCTGATTTTTTCTCTACCTGCCTACTAAGAACCCACATGCAGGTTGTTAGTAGGTAATTAAAGAAACCCTTACCTATATGTAAACCATCTGCGTACTTAGTAATTACCTACTTTCCTACCTATCTACCGATATATTTCCTACAAAATTGCTTACCAAGGTGAAATCAAATATTAACTCAGTTGAGGTTCATCCAGAACTCTGCAATGACAGGCATCGAGTGGATGGGGTTGTTGGTTCACTGTGCCTGAGTTGTCTGGGGAGTTGGCTCCTGTGAAAGGGTCCACATTAGACTAAGTCCTAGCTTGTCTTAGCTCATCTATTTGTAGGGAAGCTTCTCAAATCCCAAAAAAGTTGGAAGACTTTGTGCCAACCCAATGTGTGGCGAGATGCGCAGGTTGAAATGAGTTAGGTGTTAGAAGGTGTGCAGAGCTTGGGGGCACAAAGAGCACAAGGATGAGTGAAAGGGGAATCTCATTTGGCTCTAGTAGGATGTTGGTTTAGGTCTAGTTCCAATTTTTCCAATGAAAACCTAGTATCCATGGGCCACAAATTAGACTAAGAACCAAAATATGATGTGAATTTGGGCAACACTAGTACTAATACATAGTAACACTACTTGGTCTAAGATCGGGCACTGGGGTTTCCAACAATAGACAGAATGTTTCGCAAAAATTCACCGATTCTCTTATGGAAAAAATTGAAAAAAACCCTGATATGAGGGACATTCATGGAAAAACTAACTCAAATTCACCACATTCCAGAAATTCCAAATCTCAATTTTTAAATGATAAATACCAGTGGGTAACCAAGTAGATAGAGCTTTTCTTTGGTAACTTCCATATCTGGTATATAGCCAGATTTGGCTGATCCCCACTTTGGCTACATCACAAAATTGGCAATGAAAACACTGTTAATTTGGCAAGTTTGGCTTTGAGCCTTTTTGGCACTTGGTACCAATGATTAATTTAACTGGGCATGCATGGGAGAGCTTGGCAAATCATTCAGGATTTTAAAAGTCAGACACGTTGGCAGCAAAGCAAAAACTCGTGCATGTAATAGAAAAGGGTTCAATGCATTCTCACTACTTCAATTAGTTTCAGGGGTCTATTCTAATTAAATTTGTATATTACTCATTTGATTTTGTTTTGGTGCAAGATATGGTTTAGTTGGAATTTTGGTGTTTTGTTAAATAATATAAGTTGCCATATATGTATGTTCAACCTCAAATTCTTTAGCTAGTAGAGCAAGAGCTACCTTTACAGAAGAAGGATTGCATGGACTGTGCAATCACATCCAACAAATAGTGGTTTAGCTTGACAGTGTTACCTTTTTACCCATGCATTCCAAAGGCAAATGGTTTTTGGATCGATTACATTCAAAATGCAATTTTCATGTCACCAAAGATTCAATTGATATTTAAACACTTTTAATGACACCCATGAAAGGGCTAGACATGTTACACAACATATTGAGCTATTTCCCAACAAATTCAAGTTAATTTTCATGGAACCATGGGGAGGCTACTCCATGCATATTTAGCAAGCATTTCAATTGAAAAAATATTTTTTGATATGATAAGAAATAACAATAAAATAACAATATATTTTATACTAAATTATAGACACCCAATTTGCATAAATTATTTTGAAAGAAAACTCCAATAAGTTGAACCCTATATTTTTTTGGAATGAAATGGAAGTAACCTCCCCGGCATGGACCCAATGTGGAAGGCTTGACAATCCTCAAAAAAGTTCTTTCAAACATGCATTCATTATTATCATAATTTGGATGTTAGAAGTCTGCAGGAAGACTGAATTATAATTTCAAGAACCTGGATTTATTTTCACATAGAAGGGCCCACCACCAAAAGTTTAAAGTTCATGTTGTGTGCATCATGTGAGGCCGTTATGCTCATATGAAGCAACATTTTATTGCCTAGCAAAACTGGGAAAAAAAGTGTGATTTTATTATTTTTGGAGGAAATTTCAAGTTGCTAGAGTTCCAAGGTGTTTTTAATAACTATAATATCAATGAATGGGTAGGCTATGGAGTTTGACATTTTTCATGTACATATTGCACAAGGTGTGGTTGCTGGTATCCGCCATTACCCTATATTCAATCTTTGATCTTTTTGTGGTGAGGGGAAGCTCTTAAGCAATGGCATGTGTCGTCCTTTGACTACCAACACAGCACCAGGTCAAAGGTCTGAACCAAGTAGACCAAGATGCACACAAACTTAAAGGATCAAGTTTAGGGGCACCAACAATACATATGTTGTCATGTATCTGGTATCTATTACTCACATTTCATGGGTTCAGTCTTACAGTCTTTACCTGGTAGAGAAGAGCACCCTTTGGAAAGTAACGAATATCCCAACAAAGGGATCATACATCACGCCCACTGTGCTGTTGTAGTCTCTCTTATCAAGACATACTACTAACTTTTCATGCATCATTAGAAATGGGTATTGTAAGCTGTTGTTCAAGGTACAAGGTGTCATAATTGTCAACCATACAAAATGCTACTTACTGTTTTATGAGCAGACTCAGGAAAATGAGCTTATTGCTGGCATCAGTGTGGATCAAGCCTAATGGGTGTACAACCATGATGGACAAGTGCAGGGGTTGTCAAAACATTATTCTAGCTGCCCACATCCCAAATTAGTTGCCTTTACTGCAGACCTCATAAAATTTGGCATTCTATAAAAATATTTGGCATTGGCCAAAAATAAAAACTCAAAGTTGCCAAAATTAAGTGGGTATAAGTAGTAGTAGTTGTAGTAGTAGTAGTAATAATAGGCAAATAATCTTTGGAGAGTTGGCCTACTCCTTAAGAGAGGGAGGGATCTTTTAGGTGTAGGAATCCTCACTCTCCTATGCCTAGTGACCTATGTAAGCATAGGCCTTGAGAATAGGCCTACTCCTTAAGAGAGGGAGGGATTTTTAGGTGTACAAATCCGTGCTCTCCTAGCCTAGTGACCTATGTAAGCTTAGGCTTTGAGAATAGGCCTACTCCTTAAGAGAGGGAGGGATCTTTAGGTGTACACATCCTTGCTCTCCTATGCCTAGTGACCTATGTAAGCATAGGCCTTGAGAATAGGCCTACTCCTTATGAGAGGGAGGGATTTTTAGGTGTACAAATCCTTGCTCTCCTATGCATAGTGACCTATGTAAGCTTAGGCTTTGAGAATAGGCCTACTCCTTAAGAGAAGGAGGGACCTTTAGGTGTACACATCCTTGCTCTCCTATGCCTAGTGACCTATGTAAGCTTAGGTCCATAATAGTATTTCCCTCATGGTTTATGATGCTCATAATGAAGGCCATTCCCAAAATGTCACGCCGGATTCAACCTCACCCTAGGACTTAAAGGCCCTTTTCAAACGTCAAAACGCTGCAAACGATGGCGGCAACCCTTGAAATTCACTTTCTCATGTTAAAATACACACACTGCCAATTTTGCCAAAATTACCCAAAGAAAGTTGCCAAAATTAAATTAATTTTGGCAAAGTTGGCATTTGCCACAAACTATGAGGTCTGCTTTACTGCCACATTTGATTGAATTTGTCTCGTATTTGCCAAAATAATTATTCTGCAAAACTTTGCCTGAATTTTTTTAAGTTGTAAAGCATGGGCTCACACAGGGCCCAAATGACCTAGTCCTGTGAACGCTTTAGGATTTGCACATGCCCAATAATGGGGCTGGAAGGAGCTCTATTTACTTTCCTAGTATGTACATTTGCATAAAAAATCTGACATTCAAATATTTCACCCATAACTTGATTTGTCCGCAAGCACTTCAATCAATTTCATATATTTTCTAGTAAATAGTTGGATAACTCCATATATACAACCACAGCTTCAACACATGCGTATTCAATAATTAATTAATTTGAAAGCCCTTGTGAACAGTTGTACATACACATGTAAGATGGGTACCAATCAATCTTCTAGTTCAACATGGATTTATTCACATTGAAAAGCTTTCTACTTGCCAAGAAAAAAAATACTGGATGAGGGACATGGGTCCTGGTTTATGAAAAGTCAATAGAGTGTCTACAACTGTGTTTCTTTCATAATATGATTTCAACCTATACAAAGGATTTCTCTTGGAGAAAAATGCCCCAAATTGCTAGATTTCGAAGGGAATTTTTTTTCAAATCATCAGATTTTATGAATAAGTTAGAGTAGAGATCCAAACATATAGAAGGATTCTTTTTTTTCCTACTTTCATATCTAGTATGTAACCAAGTTTGGCTAAATTATTTTGTGAATAATGACCACTTTGGTTACTTCACAAAATCCTTAAAAGAAAACCCTGGGTACAACATGTCAATGATGTGGAAGGCAGTCAAAAAAGCTACGGTTGAAGACATGTTCAACTTGTAGCTCCCATGTACAGGGAAAAAGTTTTGTGAACATGTAATAAGGTACTGATGCATGCATTAACGAGAGTTAAAAAGGTTGTTCACTTGTCAATAATAACATGGCAAATTATGAAAGTATTAAAAGTAAAAAGAGCTAACACTACATGCCAAGCCCGAACAATAAAATTAGTAAACTATGCTTGAAAATGATAATCAAGATCAATCATTTGGCCGGGTTAATTAATGTTCCAAGTGTAACATTTGGCATCAAGGCAAGAAGTGATTTGAGAAATCCATTCTGAGCTAACAAGCTCAACAAACTAACAATAATCCCTCTTTTACCTGTATTATTTGGCTAATTTATCTTCATGTAGATGATTCCCACATGAGGTACATCACAAAATTTGGGAGAAAAAGAAAAACAAAGAAAACTGTTGTTACCTTGTAAGCTTGTTGGTGATGATATTTTTTAATGCAAAACAGGCATTGAACAGCTTACTTGAAATGTTCATCAATGAACTAAGTTTAGATGAAATAAGCCTGTGAAAAGCCATTGGATCATATAAGAGGAAAAAAAAACTTGAGTTCATGAATAGAAAGAAGGAAATAATCTTGAACCCATCACACAAAGGCCAACCAAAAAAAAGATCGGTCAAGTGATAGATTGAAAGTGAATATGTGCATGTAAGTTGACTATGACATTTATGCTAGGTTCATCACTTCAAGACTCCCTTGGCGTGAACCAGCACCTAAACTGGCACCATACTAAAAAAAACCCATCTGTTGCTCACATAGAAGTTCTAAGTAATTTCTGATGTATGTCACTACTGAATGTTGTAATCTTTGTTATATGCCTTTAAATATTCATTTCTTCTCTTACATTCACTAAATTTGATTTAACCAACCTACCCCAGTACCATCTCATGTTCTGCAGTTTGTGATGAAGTAGAGATCGGATTTCTCTTGTAAGCTTGTTTCCCACGCGTCCCCTTCTACTTTCCATGTGCTACTTAGCATTGAAGAGGATGCTATCTGCCACTAGACGCATACTCAATGAGAGTCATGAAAGGTCAGGAGAGTCGGTGCAACCTGCCAAGCGTTTGCAACAAACTCAATGAGCTGGGCCTGAAGGTACGGGGGACCTGATGGACCTGTCAATGTGTGATGATAGATGTGTGTCATTTGAGTGGGTCAGTGTACTACGTCTGACATCAGTCATCAAGCCAAGAAGTGGCTTGAGAGATGCTTTCTAAGTAGATGGTTGCACAGGATGCCTTCAACGCAACATCCATTAAGCTCTAGCTTCTTACCTGCGAAGGGACTGCAAGCTTCAAGGCTCTATAAATCTAGCTTGCAAGAAGATGGAGATCAGTGTGAGCCACGAACTTGGTGGTCACTAACTTATAGGGACTGAAACCTTGACAGTTCGAAGGTAGTTCTGAGAAGAAGGAGGGAGTGGGTCAGAAGTCTCGTGGTTTGTAGTGCACTGCAAGCGTGCAGAAAGATGGAGAGTTGGAGCCACAAGCCCGGTGGTCCGTAACTAGGGACTCCACGCTCCTGTCCGACTCCACTACTTCGCAGATTGGGGGCCTTGGCAAAACCCGACGGTACTAACTCTCTCGAATCCTCATACCCAAGCTTGTTGGTTCCTGCATTACTAGAACTATTGGTGGACGAGGCTTCAACAACATGGATATGTAATAATCAGGGTCAATGTCTTTCAGTTGTCTTTCACTACACTGAGGAAGACCCACACTTCTGTTTAATTTAATTTAGCTTCCTCTCTTCTCGAGGCCTCTTTTTGGAATTTTATTGTCTCTCTTACCACCCGGACTACGTGTCCACGCCTACTCTCCTTGTTTCTCTCCGCTCGAGACCCATTCAAGTTGCAATCTCAGAATTTATTCCCCATTTTCAGAATGCACCAATAGAATTGCTATTATCCATTCACTATAATTTTAGACTCAGAATTCTTAGCATCGTGTTGTTGTACACTTCAATCGAGTTCCTGACATGCAGATTACTTCCCGGGAGGTTTGTCTTCATGAAGACATCGAACTAACCAGGAAAAAAGAAAATCATCTCATTCAAATTCCAAGCTTTTTGACATTATTGTGCACACTCATTCAATCCTCCAATTCTGCAAAGCTGATCAGGTTGATGGATACACAAGGAATCTCATATCTAAGTCCAGTTGTTTCTTAGTTTTCAACGCTAGCAACCCTTCAATTATGACGAAACAATGTTCTGAACCCACCCACAGCTGACAATGTGTGATATTTGGTGACTGCAGGGTAGCACTCTTTCAAGGCTAGCTACAAGATCAAATGGAGTCCTCCACAAGAGTTGAAAATAACAAAAGACAACGTGCACAAGTCTAAGAAGCCTGAAGTTGTGCAATAGTAGACGTTTGAGAAAAGTCCTGAGGTGGGTATCCCACCATAACGCTCCGAACATCCTCAATTTTCGTTGGTGACACCGTGCGCTCCAGTGCGTGAAAACCACTTGCAGATCCATTATTCGCCATATTTGACCTCTCACTCTAACGAACTTTACTCATTAATCTGGAGTAGTAAAAATGCTCATCCCACAACGGCTCCTTCTTTGAACAGCTTGGTTCAGATTGGCATCAAAGGAGCGAGTGTGACAAATTTTCTGCCTGCGGGATGTGTGAAATGCTGCTCATATTGCACATCACTAAGTGTACGCTGCCTTTTCGGAACAACAGGACTGCCAGTCCTTGAGCTACCAATTGTTCAATTCCGCAAAAAGTAGCAGGTACGTGCCTCACACCAGCACGCTTCGCATGCCAAACATGGATCTATTTGACCTGCACCAACATGATATTCAGCTTGGATTCCTCGGTCATGTATAATGTCTATATCAATGGGAGCCCTACATGTCGTGTAGTGATTCACAAAATTTAAAAGAAATTGAGTTGAAAAAGGCATGGCTTGAACTCCAAGTAAGAAATCAGAATCCTTCCAGGTCGCGCTAGAGCTGCAACTAATAGAAACCATACAACACACTACAATAAGGACAACATGAGTCTAGATGACTTTGATTGCAGGAAGAATGTGCACTTATGAAAAGATAATTTCTCCGTGGATGGCCTCTGGCACACCAAGTGAATCTTACTTATAGTGTGTTATAGTGTTGCAGGGTCTACCACAGGGATTCAGTGTGAGCTGCTGGGGAAATGGAGTCAGAGAATTTCACACTGGCTGTAGATGCAGCGGATACGGGACAAGGTAGGAGCACAAGCGAGTGTGGCCACAGCTCACGCGAGCAAACTGCACAAGAGATTTTGCCTGTAGAGATAATCGTGCAGGGTGAAATGTTTGATCAACCAGGTCGAATCTTAAGGGAAGAATCACAAGGCTCAGTAGAAAGTGATCGTCTCTCAACCCTGGATCCACTCATTCATAACGATATGCCTGCCTCTCCACCTCAAAACCATCCGGTGTCCTTGAAGGAACCTGACCGAGGGAAGGTAAGTTTTGAAGAGGCTATCCGTTGCTTAAATGAATCGCAACCGGAGAAGCTAGACTTCAGTTTTGACTCAGAAGTGGATGGATATGATGAAGCATATAAAGAGCATCGCCGTCAGTTCATTGATGCTGTCAGTACATGCCAAAGCTTGAAGGCGTTAAAAATATCCGGCGGGAAACAAACGTTGAGTATTGAGGAGGTTCAACTACTTTGCCAAAATCTGCTTCCGGCATTGAACTCTCTCAGATTGCAGGGAGTATTGGACAATGATGGTGTTCAAATTGTGTGCGAAAAGATGGCAAACAATTGCGTTCTCAAAAATCTTGCTCTATGGAGATGTAAGGGGAGAATGTCCAGTGCAGGTGCTTCATTGGGATCAATGTTGGCAATAAATTCAACCTTGGATTCTTTGAGTCTGCAAGGCACTGATTTGGGCCCCAATGGAGTAGAAGCGCTGCTTCAGGCCCTTACAGGTCATGCTACAGACCCACCCCTCAACAAATCATTAACACATCTCCACATTGGTGGACTTCGTATCCAAATGGGACAAGGAGCAGGCGAGGCAATCGCTCACATGCTACGCACCAACGATACCCTTACATATTTTAACCTTGTGCAACCCGATTGGTTGGAACCATCGGACGTGTGTAAGATTTTGGAGTCATTACAGAAAAATCAAACGCTGCTTTACCTGGGCCTATTTGGCTGTCAAGGTGTGAAAGGGCCTGATGTGTCGGCTAAGATGACGGATCTTTTCCAACTGAATCGTTCGTTGACCGACATTAACTTGGGTAACACTCCATTGGAACAATCAGATGTGTGTAAGATTTTGGAGTCATTACAGAAAAATCAGACTTTGCGCTCCCTTAGCCTCTTCGGATGTCAAGGTGTTAGAGGGCCTGATGTGCTGGCTAAGATGATGGATCTTGTTCGCATGCATCTTTGCTTGATGGAGATTGAGTTGTATGGAACGCCATTGCAACGGGAGGGGCAAGCTGCACAAGTGCGAGCACAATTGGAAAACAATGCAAAGGATTACATGGCAGTTTTGAGGGGCATGCCTCGAGTACCGCCCAAGTTTGTGCGAGTGTTCTTGTGTGGCAATGCATACTTAGGTAACTCAGCCTTTTCACTCTCATTAAAATTTCTCTTGTGTTGTCATTACTTACATCTCTGGAATTGTGTGAATCACATAAAATGTTCTTGTAATGAATCCCCAGTGGTGTTTCATCCAATTCCAACATTCACATACCTTTTCATTTCTGAATTTCAACCACATGTCATTTGAAAAACAAATTTCTTCAATATTTTAATATTCAAAGAAAATATATTGAATTTTCACATTTCAAGCTGATAAATGGATTTATAACTTCCATATATTGAATATGTTTATTTGCAAGTTAGATTTTCAAATTCTTGGTCAGATTGCTTGAACAATGTAATACACATCATCTAGTTTCACATTTAATTAGGTTCACATTCGGATTGTTCAATCTGCAGCTTTCACTTGAATCTAACCATCCAGAAAAAAAGAATTTAAACCATTTATCACATATTTTTCACTTCAAATTTAGATAATGGATACATAAATTTTTAAATGATAACGAAATTCTCCTTAAAACTTGTCAAGACCTTGCAAGCTAGGTTTTCTTTTTCCAAATTTGTGACCAAAAGCTTTTTAAGCGATTTTTTCAAATACAGATAGCAAAGTTAGTAAAATTTACACTAAAATACCAATAAAATTTCCCCCATTGTTTTCTTGAAAGAATGACAAATTTTGAGGGAAAAAAAATCATGGCTTCCAAGTTGTCAATGCCAGGGTAATCCATTGCCAAGTGGACCATTACTTATTATGCACAATATTTTACCAAAGTATAATATTGGTCATGATCAATTTCATTTGGTCTTCCAAAATCTTTGACCTTGATAGTAGGGGAAAAAATCCAATTTTTACATTTTACATGTAAAAAATATAAAACATTTATCCTTCAAAAGAAAGTAATATGTGCAATTTTATAATGTATGCAAGTATATCGAAAAGTATAACTCCTTGTGGATATATCTTTTTTTGGTAATTCAACTATTAACATCACAACCTTGGTTCATTTTATTCAAATTGCATTGGTCAATTTTAACACATTTTTCATTCTTTATAGTTATTGAAGAAGTTGCACCAATGAAAAGATAAAGTTATTTTAATTTGTATAGGCATAATATTTACAAGGTTTGGTGGTTGGAATAATATAAATGTATAAAATTGTATAAAAACATTGGTTATACAATTTCTTCAAAACATGTATTGTTGACAAGTTGTTTTGCCCTTGTTTCTTTTCTTAACATATGGAAAAGATTGAATTATCATCTATAAATCTCTTGAAATGGAAAATGTGGTTGAATTTGCAAGCAATTGAATGTAGAACTAAATAGTATGTTGTAATGCAGGCAAAACAACATTGGGGAGGTCAATGAAAAGGGCTTTTGCAAGTGGGTGTGGACCAAACTTGTTTCTTCCTTTGATGGAGGTGATTGAAATGCACAAACCTTTCAAGTTTTGCTCCAATGATCCAGACGAATGGAGCAAAAGAACACGAGGAATAGAGATCAATGTCCTTCTTGATCACACAAACCAAAAGATCTCTTTATGGGATCTTGCGGGCCAAGAAAAATACCATGTTTTTCACGATATGATGATGCCAGATTTGAGCAGCCAAGGAAATGTGAGTTTTTTTCTTTTGGTATGCAATCCATTTGATAGGGAATCTGGGGCAAGAAAGTCTCCAGAAATTATCAAGGAGGAGCTTCGATCTTGGTTGAGATTCATTTCATCAAACACCAAAAGGTCCTTCAACTTCCCACCACACATCACAATTGTGATCACTAATGCAGACAAGGGGTTGTTCATCCACAAAGAACTTGTGGAATCTGATGTGAAAGAATTGGCGAATCAATTTCAAAATTACATCAATTTGTCTTGGAAATTGCATTCAATCAATGCACATTCTTCTCGACAAGCAAAGGATGTTGTGGACGAGGTGACCACAACTTGTACAAATGTCCTTGACATATTACCACATGTGTTTCAGGCATGGGTGAATGTGCAACATGGACTATCTGATTGGATCAAGGAACATCCCTACCAACCCATTGTTGCCATGCAAACTTTCAAGAATGATATTGTGGCCAAGAAAGAGCCAAGCTTGCAACCTACATCACGAATGAACACTGATGGCAAAAATCTAAACCCTCATGAAGCAATGGCATTATTTTTACATGATGCGGGAGAAATCATCTATTTCAAAGATGAAGATTTTGTGGTTGTGAACCCTCATTGGTTTTGTCACCAAGTGATGGGCCACTTAATCGAGCTTCGAAGACATGTGGAAAAATCGCAGTTGACAACAACAATTCGTGATGGTCTGATCACGGTGAATCAAATTGAATATCTTCTCAAGAATTCTTTGAAAAATGCCACTCATTGGGTGGGAATGGACAAGGACAATGTCTTTCATAATCTTATACAATTGATGATCAAGATGGATCTTGCATACAAGTACAACATG
The DNA here is from genome assembly GCA_963920785.1 of Sphagnum contortum. Taxonomy (NCBI): domain Eukaryota; kingdom Viridiplantae; phylum Streptophyta; class Sphagnopsida; order Sphagnales; family Sphagnaceae; genus Sphagnum; species Sphagnum contortum. The sequence goes on along the minus strand of OY987289.1, from coordinate 13,947,016 downwards.
GACGATCATCAAGGAGATCATCTTCCAAATTTACATCCAAATGACATGTTATTTGTCCCCACTGCATTGGAGTTTAAACCTCTTGTAGCAAAAGGCGAAAGACGTTTGCAATGGTTAGCAACATCTCATGCGCAAGCCATTTACATTGGAAGAAGGCTACAATGTCGAGATGAAGATGTCACGACCCTTACCCCAGGATTCTTTCCACGAGTTCAAGTGAGAGGCCTTTCAAAGCATATTTATTTTTCAATCCTCATTCAACATTTAATGTAATGTAGTTACAACCTAATCATGAACTAGTAAAATAATCATTTTGAACTCTCCAACTTACATTTGTTTTGAAATCATATTTCACATTTAGATGCATTGCTAACTGGAATTCGGTATGCTTGTAGGTGGTGTTGAAACGTCATTTTGACGATTTGAAAATGGGAGCAATTTTTGAAAATGAGAAAAATCTCATGAATATTTGTGTGAATGGCTTGGAGATTTTTGTGGAGTTAAGTGGCAATGAAATGCATGGTCATGCTTTCATCGACATATTGGTGAAATCGTCCAAGAGTGAAATCCAAACAATTCAATTTGTCCATGATCATGTGCTAAGCCGAATTGAACACTTGTGTAGTAGTTCCGAAGGTTGCCAAGGGGTTACCCTAATGAGAGGCGTGTTGAGGCCAGAGGCAGTGAAAAAGTTGTTGTTATGCAAGAACAGAACAAAACAAGTGGCATTTTTTGAAGATTTGAAAATGGAGTTGTTAGCAACAAACCTTGATTTGGAACTTGTGCATCCATGGCCACAAGTAGATGTGCAAGGAGATGATTTCCTTAACAAAAGCATGGGGGATAAAGTTGTAACCCTTTTGGGTGAAGTGGCTACCCATGATGTGTTTGAACGGCACCTTCGAGGCCTCAAAGATCTGGAAATCAGCATCAACAATTTACCAAGTGCTGAACAAGAATCTGAACATACCCAAGGAGAAACCTCTGAACGTGGTGGTTTGCGATTACAAAGATCCTTTCATCAAATGTCATTGCAAGAACCAACAAACTTGGAGCAATCCATTCGCAACATGTCTGAAGACATCAAAGCTGAAATTCGATCATCTGAAAAACGAATTGTTGCAAAATTGGAAGAAGTGTTTGAAAAAACAAAACAAGAAATCAAATGCATGGAACAACGGTTGTATAAAAAGTTAACAAACAAGTTGGATGGGATGACAAAATTACTCTTTCAATTGCACCAACAACAAGTACCATGCAATGCTTTCTTCACCACTGGAGGAACCAAGCAACAACGTCGACTTGTTGATAGGTTCATGGGGATCGAAGCAGTTTATCTTCACTTCTTGTGTGAAGATATTGATGGCATTCATGTTGTGGATGATCAAAAAGGTGATGAAATTAGGTATGTGGAGGATGAAAATAGGCACAAAATTGCCCATTTGGTCATTGTTGGTTTCAAAATTGTGTTAATCCTTTCGAAGGTGGCTGCCCATGTTGTAGGAGGAGTGGGTAACTTGGTACCCAATTTTGCACAAGGACTTGCATTGGCGTACGATGCACAAAACATAACTGATTCCATCGCAGATCCAAAAATACATGGACGAGAAATTCTAGGGCAAAGTGGTACAAGCCATTTGCCTAGTGCGAGAAATGCATTGGTTGAAGACCACAAGGCTGCTACGCAATGGCTTGTGGACTTCTTGAGAGGGAAAAACATATTCAAGTTATTTGGTTTGAGTAGGGTGAGATATCTTAAACTAGATAGGAGCCATGGAGATTTTTCAACCATTCGATGGGTGTGTTTGCACCATAGAAAGGAAGGGTTAGAGAATGGCACACTAGAGGATTGCCCAGCTTAATTTGCATAAAAGTTTGTTCCTTTTGAAATTTTTGTACAAATATTAAACTAATTTAATTTTGTATGTATGGAAAAGTCAATCGAACATTATTACCAATTATGTATATAGTTTGATTCATATTAATTAGTTCATGGGTGTGCTCATAGTTTTGTTTTTTGAAGGAACCATATTGAATGGCCCATCATGAAAGTTCTTGGAACTTTAGGCATCCCCCGATTGAAACATGTTATTTCACCCATGTGCTCCCCTATGGCCCACAATTTCAATTTATATACATGAGAATTGAACTTTGGGCAAAGCATATGGGATAAATTTGAAGTGTTATTGGGAAGATCTTGGGGAATATGTTGTGAATTTCATGGTAACCCCATGGGACCACGGAATGTTTTTTTTAAATACCTCCCCTCCCCCCCCTCCCCCAAAAGAGAAAAATTGGATGCCTCATGAATGCATGTTGAACCTTCTTATTAGTTACATGGAACCTTTATTTCCAAAATTATTCATCACCATTTTTGGCTTTAATTAATGGTAGGGGCAGAAATTATGGGACAATTTAATGTGTTGAACATATTAATATGTCAATCTTATCAAATTCATTATAATATTAAAATCCTAAATGATTTTTAATGTGTGAATGCAAGAAATTTTATTATGAAAGCTTGGGTTTTAATTGTTTTATATTATACTTAATATGTTGGGTGTTTGCACATTATCGTGACCTTATATGGACATCATAATGGCAATTTTTTTCATAATCCTTAAATACAAGAAAATAAATAAGCCATATGGTTATTACAATTTTTGTCATGAATAAAAATTATTTACAACTTTTGATTATTTCCGTTGGAGGATGTGTATTACCAACAAAATGAACTGTGATAAAATCAAATAAAGATTCTCATGATAATGGTAATTCATTTAGCATTTCAATTGCATGTTCAGGATCTTGTGCAAAACTTACTACATTGTTTTTAAGTGCATGTTGATCTATTATAACCACCTTTGTTTGCATATTTCAATTTAAATAATATTATTCAACACCAACATCATGCAATTAAAGTTTCTTCAACCATTGTCAAATTTGGTAATGTTATTGGTGCAATACCAATCCATACACCATTAGCCAATGCAAATTTTGGCATTTAAATTTTTTTGATAAAAGAATTACAAATTGAACATAGAAAAAAATGTTGGTTCATTATTTGATACCTTTTTTGGAAAGTAAAAGTCCCTCCAACTCTAGATTTACATGCATAGTGTTTATTATAAGTTATTGTGTATCATATCATAATCATTTTATACAGATGTTTAGGATTGAATTTTGATAAACTTTTCATGTTTTTTAGTGTTGTATTTAAGTCTGATATATTGCATATTATTAATTCTTACATGAATGTTCTTTCATCACAAACACAACAATAATAAAATGTAAATGAAATATTTTTCATGAAATTGTTGAATTGTTTTAAACATGATATGTTCATTTCAATTTTTATGTGTGATGGGAAAGTATTTACTTTTTGCATATCAATATTTTTGTGGTGCTTATCTACATTTTAAGATTTTACATCTAATTCCATATCAATATCCTGATATTTGGCTCGTATTTTATTATATCCACTTTGTTTGCTTTATATTTTCTCATTTTATTTTATTAATTTTAATTTTAGTATTTAGAATTTTTTAAATTTTTTGTGTATCAATATCGTTGTATCGACATTTCCTATAAACCCATCTTTTAATATTATTTTACTTAATTCATAATCTATTTGTCTTTTAAAATTACTTTTATATTTTATATCATCATCATAATCATAACTTTTTAAGTATTTTTTTTGTATAATATCATTTTTCATTATGTGTATATAACTTTTTATTAATTAATTGTAAATTAATTTAAATAATTTACATATGATTTCATTGTATATGTGAAAATATAAAATACAATGATGCACTTAAATTGTATTTCAAGTATGTTGATAATATGATTTTTTGATGAAATTTGATGGTGATGTATGACAATGTGTTTGAAAATGATACATTATGGGGTCAAAAACAATAATATATATAATGAAATATATAAATTCACATTAAATTGTGGTAATGATTTTTTTTATTAAAAAAATCTTGATATTTTTTTCTAGTATTGGTGAAAATATGAATGATATTTAGGTATTATAAATAATGCTACACTAACCTAATCTATATTATGAATTTATGAGTATTATAACTATCAACAATAATTCTACCTTAATCAAATTTTTTTTACGAGAACTAGTTTTAATGTTATTCCATGTTGTTTGGAAACAAAGTGTCTCCAATATTAATAAAACTCTTGATGAAAACTAAATCACTTGGATTTATTGTTTTGCCATTGATGAATTTATTGTCTTTGTCAAACATTTTTATTGTATTTAATTATTTTCAATTATCATTTTCATTAGCAATTTTTTTTTGGGGGATGTTGGTTCAAATGTGCCAAATGTTATATTTGTTATTTTAACCTTTGACAAAAGAAAAATTATATATATAAATTTTGGTTAAGGTTGTCAGAGCATCCATGCATCCATCACAATGTAACGAACGCATTATGTCATTATTAGTCCTCGTAACCTTGTGGCAATTGACAAAATTCGATCACTGCAAGGTATGGCAACCAAATTCTTTCAGTCCCCAAACCTTGCATTGACCAAAAAATTTCAATCGCCATACCTTGTGACAATTAAAAAATTTTGATCGCCATAATGTTCAATTACTTATGTGGGCAAGTTCTCGAGTTGTGCCCTAATTGACCACAGACCCCACACTTGCGTCCTTCCACGTTTAGGGTGAAAGAAAGGGCGTGAATTTAACCAAAAAAGGTGTGAATAAAAATTTCCCAATAACAATTGAGTAAGAGTTTATTACACCTAATGCATTGGAAGTCATTTAGATTTTTTGATGACATACATATTACTATGTTTTAAGCTAAGTTATATGTTGAATTAATACTTGTCATCTTGTAGGATAATCACACCCATCATCAAATATAGGTCAATGAACAAACATTTTTAGATTTTCCTTATTTTGTTTTGAGCGATTTAAAGGGCTATGGGTGCACCAAGTGGAGGTTTGTATTATTTCTTTGCACTCCAAAAGCAAACAAGTAATAAAAAAATTAGATTATACCCTAAAATCACATAGCGTGTGTTTTTGTTATAATAAAACACACTATTTGTAAATTCATATATTTTTCATTTTTGTCCATTTTGAACAATCTAACAACTATGGGTGCACTAAGAGGAGCTATAAATAACCACTTTGAACTCCATAAGCAAAGGATCAATGAAGAATAACCATGAACCAAAAAAAATGTGTGAAATTTTGAAGTGTTTTTCATGCTAGTGATCAAACACTAAACCCACTTACTTCTATACCCCATATCTTCCCCATCATTTGTCCTTTTTTGAGTGATTTGAATGGTTGTGAATGTGCCAAGCAAAGCTCTATATAAACCTTTTGAACTTTAGTAGAGACAAAGGAGAAATGCCTTAAGATTCATTCAACTCTTTTAGAGCTTTAAGTATGTGGTCACCAACCTACTTAACATAATATTATACTTTATTGATTTTATTGTTATTTTGGGTTTCCAACATTTATATAGGGGCTCTATTTTCACAAATTATGTAGATTTTATCCTTGATCATCTTGTCAAGAGTGAAGATTGTGATACTAGCTACCAAGATGATTGTGGAAGTTGAGTTAGGATCTCCAATATGATGAGTCCCTAGTCTTTGTCATCTAACTTGTAGGAATTCAACTTGGATTTAGGTGCTAAACTCCTCTCCTTTTGAAACCTTCCACTAGTTGTATGAATTGGTGCCCTTATTAATATAGAGTTTAATAGGTTTACAATAGACACAAGGTGACATTGTTATGTCTTGATTCTTGATCTAGAATTTCATCTTCACCATCATCATAATTATAAGGCATAGTAGACACAAGTCTTTGGTGATGACCAAGATAGTGTGAATGGGGTTGTCCTTGGGATGACCAAGTTGGATAGCTTGAGGTCGAACTAAGGATCACAAAAGCTGATGTGTAAATACACACATGCCATAAACTACTTGCACACAAACATATTAGTGGGGTTATTAAACATCAAATGAGCTTAACCCCCCCCCCCCCCCCTCCCAAATATTAATTAAAAAAATCTTTAGTAATATTACTCTAGAAGCAACAAAAAAATTAAAATTTCTTTTTTGGTCTTTTTATATTAATATGGTGAAAAAATAAAAATATTTTTTTTTGGTCTTTCTATATTAATATGGTGAAAAAAAATAAGGTAACTTCATTTACCTATGCCATATCCAATAAGTATCATCTGTCTCTAGGAGCCAACTCATGCCGGCGAGGGTTAAAATGGTGAGGCCAACTATTAGATATACCCAATGGAATCGTCCTCTCATCTTGCCCAAAAATCCTTCCGCTTGTCTATGCATTGCCTCCCATATTCTTGTAGACCAAATTCAAGACATACCCACACACACACACACCCGCCAACCCTAAAATGGTGTATGGATGACACTTAACACTTAAAGTGAATTCATAATAAGTTTAAACTACACACGCGCATGTCCATATGCATTATAGGTATATAGGACTCCAAATTTCATCCCCATTTGTGGGTTTTGCTATTACCCCATTAGAAACTAATAAGGAGTCACAATTAGGGTGAAAGGCCAAACCTCAACACTCCTTGAAGAGGAGCCATGGTGGAGATTTGAAGCCAAGAAGGGATTTGTTGTTGGAGGTACCAACATTCCATAGCCCACCCAATGACCAAGCCGGCCATTCCAATCAACACAACCAATAACACATTCCACGCACTACAAACATACATGGGGAATCCCCTTCCCTTTAAGTGAATGGCTCTTATATAGGGGCCACCCTCCATGATCAAGCAAAGTGTTGCAAAAGAGCACTTTACCTACATACAAGTGTGTGTGCAATTCTATGGTTTGTTGATAACAAGTGATCAAAAGGATTAAACAAAAAAAAATGGTATTTGAGTCTAACTATTAGTTTAGGGTTTAGGGTTTAGGGTTGATGGGTTTTTTTTACCTTGTGGCATTTTCTTTGGTAAAAGCTGCAGCTATAATTGTTGCACCCATTTGAAATGCACCTTTGATGCTATGGGCAAAGGATGCAATATACACACAAGTCATAAGCACAGCTAGAAATGAAAGCCAGAAGTCCAGGAACTAAGCTGCCATCCAGCACAACATTATGATTGGATTTGTGTATAAAGCTCAACTTTTTTTTCTCTCTCTTCAAACACTAAAACCATCACAAACTACAAAGTACATGAGAGAACATATCACCACCACCCTTGTCACTAACCCTTTGCCCAACAACACTAATCAAGGGCAAATTTACAACTCCTAACCTTGATTTTTTAAATTTTATTTTGGGACCAAATTTTACCATATGGCAAAATAAATTCCTTTGAAATGGGAACAATTTAGTGATTGTTTGGGTTTCTAGTGGCCAACTTTTGAATAAAATAAAATATAAATATAATTAGAATTATTTTGCTAGATTCTATCTTTAGTTCTAATAAGTAGCCAAAAATATAGAAGGATGTTAATTTTATTTTTTTTCATTTTTTTTTTACTGTCAAAGTTAGCTAAATCCTCATCTTATGACTCATCAACACAAAAATAACTTGCAGGATGTAGCCATAAAAAGGCAAAAAAGATATTGATGTTTGTAAAAAATGTTGAGAATTGAAACTCCCAATTTGTGTTAAAAAATATTTATTGTCCCAACCCATTGGATTACTATTACCAAAATACACAACAAAAGGTGTACTTTGCATATCTTTGTTCCTCAACCGTTAAAATTTTGGAAAATTAAAATTTGAAATTGCCTAACATCATTTTCTACAATAAAAAATAAACATTCAACAAAGAAGTGCCAAACATCGGTGGTAGGGTTACAATATGCAAAAAGGGGAGGATAATCATCAATCAAACACACCTGGAGAGTGTCATAAGAAAGAGCACACCACCCACCAGCATCACATGAATGATAAATGGCACTTGTCACTCCACTTAATGTATAAGTCACCCACTCTGAATAAGCCTGAAATATTGACATAAAATTTGTGTAAACAATCAGAGAGTCTAACCCTACTTTATGTCATATCGACTTTAAAGTCACATGAAATGCTGAAATTCAACATTTAATGCACAAGGTTCGAGAGTAACTATAGTAGTTGTACAGGTAGGAGCAGCAAAAATATATGTAATAGCAGTGAAAGTGCTCAAGAAAAAGGAAAGACAAGATGATACCCAGTTTACCACCAAAATTGGGGGGAAAAACTAGTTTGGGTCCCAGTTATTTCATTTTGTAAAATTTTCATTCCTAGTCACAAGTTTGATGCCCTGTTATGCTGTTCTCGCACCCTAATCATGTGACTTTACAGATAACTTTATCGAGACTGGAAAAGGAAAGACAAGATGATATACTCAGTTTACCACCAAAATTGGGGGGAAAAACTAGTTTGGGTCCCAATTATTTCATTTTGCAAAATTTTCATTCCCAGTCACAAGTTTGATGCCCTATTATGCTCTTCTCGCCCCCTAATCATGTGACTTTACAGATGACTTTATCAAGACTGGAACCAAGTGAAGTTCACTTAGATTGGGCATCTATCTAGGTACCAGGGTTAGAAGACAGACACATACATACATACATGGTGGTGAAAAGCCCACATGCTAGGCAATAGTGCAGCTAAATTAGATCCAACAAGTGCCCATATGTGAACCATCTTTTCTGCTTCAACCCCCAATGAGAAAAACAACCTGATATTAACTACACCAACAACATAATTATTTTTGAATTTTTTCTTTAAGTATTCAACTATTTTCAACCAAAAAATAAAAATAAAAATAATTATTTCCTTACAAAGGGAATTGATGGGTAGTTTAAATTCTCTTAAAATAATAATAATAATAATAATATCTTAAATGGTTGCAAGAATTACTGACCAAATGGAAGGAGGAGCAACAATGAGCAATCATGGCCTCCATGGGTTTCATCACAGTGGCAATAGCTGCCCAGTAATATAAACAAAAGAAAGGGGGTGCTTAAGGGACCTACTAGTGGACCTGCTATTTAGTTGTCCAAAATTATTAATTATCTTATCTCTTTAGTAACTCTATGAAAATAGAAAAATATTTCAAAAAATAAAAAATAAAAAATAAAATAAAATGGATAACTATTTTTTATTTACCTGAAGAAATGGAGTTGGCTTGCTTCATTTGTAGTTTGGCAACTTCCATGCCCAGAACATCCATTCAAGCACCCATGAATTGTTACTTGTATATGTGCACCTCCATTTGTTGTGTACCCACTTGTATTTTGTCTACAACTATGTTCATTTTGCAAGTGTTCCCTGGAATTTATACAAAATGGTGACATGAATAAGCAAAGTAAGTAAAGAAAGAATGAGGTCATTGGAATTGTCCCCAGATTCGGACCAAAAACTGGGGACCAAATGAAAAGTGGGGATGAAAACAATACAGGGGGCAAAAAAAAAAGGACCAACTAGTTTTTCTCACTTAAATTGGTCCTCAAGGGAGAGTACCACCCCTGGTTTTGGATTTGCCTTTTTGACTTCTATTTTTCATTAAATCAAATCCATGTCAGAATTTCCTTTTAATCTTCTAAAATGATACCCATTTTCATCAAACTATACCGAATTTTTGATCCTTTTACAAACATGCCCAAATTGGGTATGAAACATGGATTAGAGGCTCAAACTAGGGCCCAAAGATTAGGCTTGGTTTATGGACAACTCTATTGTATCTTCAATTCAACACCCATTTTAGAGATCTCCATTGGTGATACGATATCGTAACAAATTCATTGATAAATTCCACCGTTACCAAAACAAAAATTTGAGTTGTGAAGTTACAATAATAACCTCATGCTCGAATTTGCCAAAGAGTTGGGATTATTGCCATCAATCAAAGAAGCTTTACTATTTGTATCTTTCTCCAAGGTCGAATTGTCATTGATGTGTGATTGGACACCAAGACACCACATTCCTTCAATCGGGAAAACCACATCCAAAGATTGTTTTCTTCTTTCAAAGACATTCGAAGATTGGAACTCAAGAGTAGTTGTACTGAGATCCCAGATTTCATTTGTGGGTATGCCTTCAAAGCGGATGTAAACATGGGTAATTAAATTCCATGTATGTCTCAATTGTATGCTCAAAACAGCTCCGGATGTCCCTTTAGGAACCACAATAACAAAATACGTCCAATTGTTTTCATGACGAGTCTTGTTGTTCAATCCGATTGGAAGGGACTTAAGACAATTCAAAATCTCCACTGGCACCCATTGAGAATATGAAATTGGCTTTCCAATCAAAGTGTAATAAGAGTCAAATGGGGATTCATATGCGGTCTCCATTAATTTTCTCTGAAACCAAAAATTCATCACAATTTAGGATTAAAACATTGTGTGAACTTGAGTCACCCAAGTGAACAAACTGCTTAGTCAAAATCCAACTATCCAACAAGTGGTTTACAAAGTCCAAATGGTGGAAGTCTAAAATTCCATGAACACAATTGAGTTTTGAAGCAAAAAACAAACCTAAACAATCAATGTAAAAATCACTAAATACAAAAGAAAAAAGAGTGAAAGATATTGATTGATTAATCTCACCTCCAAAGGAATAAGAGTTGCTTTACATTCAGCCCCTGGTGTTTTGGTATTACAGCTTTCAAGTCTCCAATATAAGTTAAAATTGATCATGCTCATAAAATTTTCAGCAACTGGATTAAAAACCCCTATGTACCACAAACCATGCTTGGGTACATCAATTGTCGATGCATTCAATGAAAGATGCATTCGATCTTGTGATTGTTCTGGTAACGCTCCATATCGAGTAGACTGGTATAATTTGTTGAGCCCCATATCACTCTTGAAAGCCATTGGACTAACAACTGCAATGATATCAAGTTTCCAATAATATTGTGGAATGTCTAATGAGTAGTATTTCCATTCCCCGGGTTGAATGGTTTGGTCTTTCAATACCACCCACTTGGCATCATTCAAGAAGGTGGAATGATCTTGAATTGAGCTACCAGGGAGAGGTTTTAGGTCATGATGTTTTAGCTCTTCGTGTAAACTTCCATCAGATGATGGGTGCCAAGCAGTTGTGTAAAAATCATCAATTGGGAGGTCAGAGCAAAGTTGTGTCACAGTTATATTGCAATTCGGGCCTCGAAGATTAGGGGAATTGCATTTAAAAACTATAACATGTAAACCAAAGGTGAAGGTTTTTCCACGTGAAATCTGCAAAAATCCTTCCAAAAAGACTTTCAATGTTACGAAGCTCAGAAGAATGGGTGCAAGGATTAATAAAGAGTCGCCCCAGCAATAAGACAGAAGTTGAAATTACCCAGGCTCATAGACAAATTCCAAGGTCCTGTACATAATGAGAATTTTACCATTTTGGATTGAAACCGGGAAGGATTGGAGTTGCTAAACACCCCAATGTACCACACTCCTGCCACCACCTTCAAATAACAAACAGATGTTCAAACATTCATTATTAGCTTGCAAGGTTTACAAAACTAGCTTTGAACAATTTTCATTGTAAACAATTGACATGCATGTTATGTGATCTTGAGGTCTTTGTGTGTGTAGCTTACCTGCATATTGCTTAGATAGATTAGGGTGGAATTGTGGAACCATGCACATTGCCCATTATCAGAGACATTTTGTACCCTGCCTGTTGCCATGGCTGCCTCCTCAATTGTCTCCCCTGTCATGAATGATCAAACAAGGGGAGGGATCACACATCCAAATTTTGGGGAGACATCGAAAGCAAAAAATGAAGAAAAAACAGCAATCGTGCAAGAAATAATGAAAGGCATAAATATGAATTTATGAAGGTGATGAACATTGCATACAAATAGTATTTGGAAGAGGAGGTCCACCGAGACGGAAGCATATCAAAGGCACCTTTGTTTCAATCCAATTGTCTTCCTTTGCCTATTAGCCACCAAGCACCCGAGTACATGAAGAATAGCTACAATCCTGCGATGGGTTTTTTCACAAAATTGTAAAATTGTTGGTACTTACACAAAATTTTCACAAAATTTTCCCTAAAAGTGTTCACTTGCACAAAGCTTTTGGAAACAAATTTGAATTGAGATAGATACAGCAAGGTTCCTTTTCTAAGAGCCCTTTTCTTTTTGGGTTCAAGAGCTTACAACCGTCCAGTTTCTAGACAACTCAATTTTGAATAGAGAAAATGCATCCACCACTTCCACTGCCATTCAAATTTATTAAATGATTAGTAAGCCAACCTGAAGCCAATATGAAAAGCCTCGTCTTCAAACCTAAAGTCCAAATCTTTAAAGCTCTAAGCTTTTCGCTCTTGGTGTCACACATTTGGCAAATACATAAGATTCAAAGCCAATCTTGTATTATGTGCATTAGCTTATATCAAGTCATTAATAAAAAGTTTGATATCTATTGTGTTTACCGTATGTTGAGGAATGAGGATCAGGAGGATTCATAAGTACACAGAACAGACCAGAATTTCAATTACGAGAATTGGAACAAACATAATCAAATACACATACCTCGAAAATACTTCCAATTGTAGGGACCCACTTTTAGATTTGGGTAGTTCAATGCATTCATTACTGATGAACTCAAAGGATCATCATCTTCTGCAGAATCCTTTGAATTCTCTACATTTAAGAAGCCACTAATTGAGGTTTGGAAAATCACAAAACATATCATCATGAGGTAAAGTGCTGGTATCTTAGGTTCGTGCTTCTTCTTCTGCCTCATGATTTACTGAAACCTAAAGAAAAATCTGAAAATGTTGCAGGAAAACCACCAAAAACAAGGTACCCAAAACTTGCAAAATTTATGCAACTAAAAAAACATACATTTGGTTAATTGCCAGTAGTTTCAAAAGTTTGAAATGATAAGCAAATTGAGAAAAAAAAATTCTAGAAAAGTAGTTGTAATTAGTTGTTTTCTGGGGCCATGCTTTTTTTCGAATTGGTTGTAATCATAAGGCACCCCCCTAATACTTAAATCTCTTCATGAACTCAAAACTCCACAACACAAATTCTAGACAATTTGTGATTTGTTATTGTTACCCGCAGGAAACTCAAACACAGAAAACTCTATCAAAATCGCAAAGTTGGAATCCCAATTAAAGATGTTATGAGAAAAAGCCAAGGATTTGCCCATATTGAAAGGCAATCTAACAAAACCTTTTGTTTGCTAGAGAAGAAAGGAAGCAACATTTGTATGCTTAAGATGAAGAAGAAAAAGGAGGGAATTAGTTTCACATGAAAATGCTAGCAGAACACTAAAATCACAACACCAAACTCAAAATTTACTCTAAACTTAAGAATTTTTTGTCAAGAATCTAGATTTAGGTCTCCTCCAATGTTGGCCGGGTATTAACTAGGGTATCAACATGGGTATCATATGCCCTAACTGAAGGGCAATGGTCAACAAAAAAAAAGTAGTTATACCCTACTTGAGTGGGCCTTGCTTCTCCTATACACATGCAATGCCTTTACATAGGCGGGCATGTGTTTTGAAAAACTCATGAAATGCTTTGGCAAATGTGCATGGCATAAGGATTTAGGTAAGTAATTAATGGTTTTTGCATCAATGAATTTAATCAAATTCTGCTTAATACGTAAGGGAATGGCATGTCCATAAGGGTTCATTTTGTTTCAGTTCATGGATTATATAATCGTAAATAAACTCATAGTATTTGATTTGTAAATTGAAATAATGGTATATTGAAGTTTTAACTCCAATGACAATGGTTCATCAAAGTTCTAATTCCAATGACAATGGTTCATCGAAGTTCTAATTCTAACGACAATGGTACATCAAAGTTGTTATAGGGGGAGTGATTATAGATTTTGTAAGTTTATCCTTTTCGAATGGTAATTCATTTCAAGAGATCATTCCACATTAGATCCAAAGAGTTGCATATTACTTTGTGAGTATTAACTAACTTTAGGAAACTTAGAATTGTAGGTTAGACACCCCACCTTACAAAATACCCACCTCACAAACCATAAATTACAAAAAGAAATTTTTTTAAATCTAAATTAATAAAAAATGATTTCATGCAAAAAATTTATGATCATGGATTTTAAAATTTTTTTTATTTTGTAAGATTCAAGGAACGAATGAATATATATTAAAATTTCCAATCTTATATCAATTTGATTGTTCCCATGAAACCATGGAGCAAACACAAGGCTTAACTTAGGGTTAGAATTTGTTGTGGGGATTGATTGTGTGAAGCAAAACTTAGCCTTATCCCCCTCTCAACCTCCCTATCCTTTCAATAACACACATAAAAACCTATAAATGTTTTTGGAATATATGTGATGGGTATGTTATAGAACGAAACTTTTTGTGTTTGTAAAAGGTGGGTGTTATTGAAAAATGAAAACACTTGTAGGAGTGAGCATTTTGGTTTTGTAAATATGCATCCTTTTTTCTTTTTCTTCCTCATGGTGCTTAGTAGGTATTATTGCTTACTAACTTTAAAGGAAAGAAGTTGTGATGAGTTGTAAAACATTGGCTAACGCCTGTTCGAGATTACTAGTCATATTGACACCTTAGGATTTGCACATGGCCAATAATGGGGCTTGAAGGAGCTCTTTTTATGTTCCCCTTATATACATTTGCACAAAACATTTGAACTTCAAATGTTTCACCTGTAACCTTTTTTATGCACAAGCACTTCAATCAATTTGGAACTTATTCCACTAAATAGTTTGATGACTCCTTATACATGGGCAGCTTCAACTCATTTCAGCTGAATAGTTAATTAAGTTTGAAGATTCCATGCCAAAAAAATTCAATACTCCATGTGATTTTGTATTTTTGATCAAAATAAATTCTTCAAATTCTATATTTGAAAATTCAACAGTTTTACAATATAATTTTTCAGAACAGCTAAGGGAACTTTGCCATGCCAATGAGTTCCTTACTACTAAGGGTACGAGATTCTAGAAATCCCTCAAGGGTATGTACAAGGTCTGAATATATGTCTGGAAAGCAAAGATGTTGCTTAAAAAATGTATTCAGTTATATTTTACAGCATTTTCATGTGAACCAACCCAGAACTCCATACAATACATGAGTGAGCACAGTACATGCGTGACTACAATGAGATGCATTCAGGCACTAGAAGAGGAATTAGAGCTTGTAGGTTGGTTACTTGGGCCAAGAAAACTGGATTTGGCGAGCATGGTTTTGTTTTTCAATTCTGTGACAATCAGAATTTAGGCGCGTCTTTTGAAAATTTACACTAGAAAACCAAAAATTTGCCACTTTGTGGAAAAAAGTGATTGCTATGGTGGGCCTATAAAGAGGCTGCGTGACTGACCATCACAAGGACTAATAGACAGGAGAGAGTCAAGTGAAACAAAGGGCCTTGCCAGGTAAACCTACGATCCTGGACATCTCTGGGGGCAACAATCTATGTTGTGCCATGTGACGTGCCCTTCAGAGATGCTTATGTTTATGTTTTTTTTATCCCTTTTTGATTGTTATCAAACCAATCAACTCTGCTGTGCAGTTATTAAACAACAATTCTTCACATGGGTCATTTCAACTTGGAGCGGCTGGTATGGGCAAAAGCCATTGGGCACAGGCAGTACTATTCATGTGTAATATGGGTACCGATGATTCTTCTACTGGCCAATAAAAACATTCCGAATAAGGGACCCAGGTCCTCCTTTATGAAAAGTCAAGACAGCCCATACAACCATGTTTCTTTCAAAATATGATGTCAACCTCTACAAAGGATTTCTCATGAAAAAAAATGACCAAAAATTTTCAAGATTTTGAAAGGGTTTTCTTTTAGAAATTGCCAGTTTCTATGTTTAAATTCTAGTAGGGAGGCAAGAATATAGAATGATTCTGTTTTTTGTCTACTTTCATATCTAGTATGTAGCCAAATTTGGCTAAATTATTTTTGTGAATGGCCACTTTGGATATAAAATCGTTAAAAAAAACCCAGTACAAGATGTCAAGCATGTGCAAAGATAGTCAAAAGGCTATGCTTGGAAGATATGTTCAACTTGCAGGCCCCCATATGGGCAAAAAGCCTTGTGAACAGGAACTACTGTTCACATGGAGTATGGGTATGGATGATTATTCTTCGAGTGCGACATGCATTAAATAGCGCTATAAAGCTTGCTCACTCGCCAATCAAAATATACTGAATTATGAAGGTTATCAAAGTCAGGAAAGTGGGGACTACATGCCAAACATGAACGACAGCATCAACGCCAGAAGCGGCTTGAGAGATCCATTTTGAGGAAGTTTGTTGCATGGGATGTGTTGAATGCAACACATTCATTAAGTAGCTTGTTACCCACTAGGCCCCTGCAAAATTCCAGCTTCTATAAAAGGTACCCTCCAGGGACCACCGTAAAGTATCATGCACCAGCTCAGCATCCACTGGACGCCTGTTATTACTTAGTTGTGGACGATCTTCACTGAGTTAATATTTGGTTTCATCTTGATAAGCAATTTTGTAAGAAATAATAGGTCTCATGTCTAGGTAGATAAGGAGGACCATGGGTAACTGCTATGTATGTAGATAGTTTATACATAGTCAAGGGCTGTTTTTACTACCTATCCCCCCAAGCAATGTCATTTTACGTGGTAGATAAGGTCCTAGGGGGAGGGCATTACCAAAATCAGGGGACTGCATGGGATACAGCCAAGTGCAACCTTACCACTAGTAACCTCCAATGATTGGCCTTACCTTGCATGAAATTTTGTTGCATAAATTTAGTTTTTAGTGAAACCATACATGCTAAGTAGGAACTTTTAAGAAAGCAAAAAGATTCCCTCCATCGTGGAGGAATTTTAGGAATTGAAAAGCTCCTCCACAAAGCAGGGGAACTATTGCATTTATAATGTGCCATATAGCAACTCCAGAAAAACAGCAATATGGCTTTCGGAAACCAATACAGACATAAATGTTTCACCAAAGTTTTAGATGAGGTCATGTTCACTATTGTTTTTCTCAACTATTTGTCATTTGAAAACAAAAAATTGACAATTTTAAATACATAGTTTTGGTGTAGATTTAGCTAATTTGTTGATTTCTTGAAAAAATCACCAAATTTTCAATATGAAAAAATTGGAGAAAAAAACTGGTCATGGCATTCCATGGTGCTCAGATATTACATCTATTGGAAGAATCCCCAACGTTAGAAGCTTAGGAAGATTCATACCTCTTATCAGGTGACTATGGTTTCCAATCTTGAGTTTATGAATTCTCTTCAATGTTGTTAATTGGCTCAAACTTTGAAGGAAAAGGGTGCCTCCTGAGTCCACCCTTCCCACCAAATCGTTTTACTCAATTCTTAGAGGAACTCCACCCACACTTGGTATTTGGGTATCCAACAGTATTCTTCACATCCAAGATGGGTCATCGATTTCCAAGCCTTACCCACAATCTTGGAAACTTAGACCACAAAAAGTGTGGAAGAAGAAATATATCCAACAATCAAATCCAGATTCCCGAAGTGGTTATCAATCTCTTAATAAGAGGAGCTCATTCTACACAGTGGAGATTGCACCATTTCAGATAAAACTAAGTTCCATTCATCGTTGTGAAATCCAGATTATAAAATCTCGGCTGTCAAATGAAGGCAACGGCAAAGTACTCTCCACGTCTGTGCAGACTGCATTTGGGACAACCCAATTAGGTGTCGTTGGAAGTTTAAGGACTGGAAAGATTGGGTTGTAGGCTGCAGATTCTGCCAAGTAAGCCTGCATTTGGTGAGCTTGGGTTGCGCGCACCTGGAAGAATCCACCACCTAAAACCCGATCTTTTGGGCTTTGGAGGGGGGCGGGTGGGGGTTGCCTTGGAATGATGGAGACTGCAAGGGAAGCCTGCAAAATGCACTTGCCAGAAAATTGGCAAGTGGGCTCAATTCTGCGCTAATAAGGGGCCTGAATTGGCAAGCCCTGACTTTAACATCTGATGTAAGGACGGAGAAGTTGATTTTCCGAGAATGCAGGGCCAATTGAGACAACAAGAACCAAGCATGGGACCCAACTCCCAAAACAGACCTACCCACTAAACAATTGCAAAGAGCAATGTTCGCTTGGCTAGAAAACTGAAACCTAGATTAAGGAGTAGCTCGTCATATAATTCTGACACTACCCTTTAAATGAGGTCCATAAAGATGATAAATTTTCAACATACTCTATTGAAAACACATTGGGGGTTAGCATAGCATGGTGAAGCCCGAGTGGATCCTTGAGTTATGTCACAAATATCTCTGGACAGAATTTCACAAGACCCTAGAATGCAGGGAGACAAAACTTTGGCCCCTATTTGGGTACCTCATAATGTCTCCACCTTGAAGGGTAAAGCCCACAGAAGGTTTGCATCCAAACTCTGGTAACATGGCCCTTTTGGACAAGCTCATCTCGTTCAAGGTGGGCATTGTGCTAGGATCACCATGGCGCCACGGGAAGCTAAGCTTCTAAGTTGTTTCCTGTTCAAAGATTTGGTTTTATGTCATCTTGACACATCCATTAATAGTTGTTTCTTGGGATGCTTTGGAACAACTTGGAGTTGTCTGGCCACAATGAACCAGCGCCCATCAGTTGCAACATGAAGGATGAACGATAAGTGGTCTGGAAACAGTTTTCTGTTCAGTTCCAGTTCCCTAGCCAACCATGGTGATTACCTCAGCTGCTTTTGTTTCCACCCTGCCTAATGAAAACGCCCAAGCATGTTGTTGGTAGGTAAGAAAAACCCCGTCCCTATGCATAAACCATCTGCTACATTACCTGTTTTCCTACCTATCTCCCTTCATATGAGTTCTATTTCATACAAAATCGGTTACCAAGGTGAAACGAAATATTAACTCTGTTGAGGTTCATCCACAACTGAGCAATAACAGGCATTCAGTGGGTGGTGCGCTCGTGGGTGTGGGGGTTCAATGTGGGCGAGTTGTCTGGGGAGTTTGGCTCTTGTGAAAGGGTCTGCATTAGACTGACTGCTAGCTTGTATGAGCTCATCTAGTGTAGGTAGCATATCAAATCCAAAAAAAGTAGGAAAACATTGTGGCAACCCGATGTGTGGTGGGATGTGTAGGTTGATAGGAGATAGTTGTTAGAAGGTGTGCGAAGCTGGGGGGTACAAGAGCACAACGGATGAGTGAAAGGGGCATCTCATTTGGTTCTAGTGGGATTTTGGTTTGAGGTCTAGTTCCAAATTTTCCGATGAAACTTATTATCCATGAGCTGCAGAATTAGACTAAAACCCAAAATATGATGTGAAATTGGGCAACACTAGGGCTAATACATAGTAACACTACTTCATCTAAGATGTGAGCACTGGGATTTGCAAGAATAGGCAAACTGTTTGAGAAAATGCAAACCAGTTCATTTGGCACTGATTTTTCTACTCATGAATTTTTTAGCAAAATGCAACCTGAAAAAAACATGATTTCTTCCCATACAAAGCAGTGCTTTCTTTTTTTCCCAAAAAATTTGGTCATTTTTTGATAAACCCTTCAAGAAATTTGGCGAAGATATGCTATTTTACAGAAAGTTCAACATTTTTGCTGTTTTGGGGATAAAAGTCAACAATTCTTTTATGAAAAGACATGGGAAAAAAACCCTGATTCAAAGGATATTCATGGATAAACCCACTCAAATGCACCAAAATTTTAAAATCCAAACATTCCAAATCACAAATTTTTAATGATAAATTCCAGTGGGTAACTAGGAATATAGAGCTTTCCTTTACTAACTTTCACATCTGGTATAAAGCCAGATCTGGCCAATACCCACTTTGGCTACATCACAAAATTGGCAATGAAAACACTGCTAATTTGACAAGCATGTATCCATTATTATTATAATTTGGATGTTAAAAGTTTGGAGGACTAAATTATGAGTTCAAGGACCTGGATTACTTTTCCATATAACGAGGCCTGCCACTGAAAGTTTAAAGTTCATATTGTGTGCATCATGGGAGGACATTAGGCTACTATGAGGCAAAATTTTGTTGCCTAGCAAAACTGGAAATAATAGCGTGATTTTTATGGGGGGGGATTTTGAGTTGCTAGAATTCCAAACGAAAGAAAAAATCATCAAATTTATATATTTGGTTTTAATAGGTAGTCAAAAATATGAAAATGATGCTTAAATTTGGCTAATCTCTGTACGCATCATGGCCACTTTGGCTACATGAAGAATTTGACCTAAACTCATTAGTATGTACTATGCACAAGATCAAATGGAGACTTGGTGTAAAAGGTAAATATTGACAAAAGTTCTGCAATAATCTAAAGCCTAACTGATGAAATGATGATGACAGGTGCACCGGTTGTCAAAACATTATTCTGGCTGCCCACATTCCAAATTAATTGCCTGTGTGCTTGAATATTTTTTGTGTTTGCCAAAATGATTATTATGCAGAACTCTGCCTGAATTTTTTTGAGTCATAAAACATGGGCTCGCATGCAGGCCAAATGACCTAGTCCTGGCAACCCTTTAGGATTTGCATATGCCCAATAATGGGCCTTGAAGAAGCTGTCTTTACATTCCCCTTACGTACGTTTGCACAAAAAATTTGATCTTCAAATATTTCACCCATAACCTTTTCTTTAGTCAGGCACTTTAATAGATTACAAATATATAATCCACTAAATAGTTTCACAATTCCATATATCCAAGAGCAGCTTCACCACATGTCTGTTGAAAAATAAATTAACTTTGAGGATTCCTTGCCGAAAACATTCAATACTGAGCCATGAGATTCCCTTTTTCTTTTCTGTTCACAAAATTTGTTCGAAGAACGAAATATATTTTTGAAAAAACCAACACTTTTACAAAAAAATATAATTTCTGTTGAAGCTGCTAAGGTACTACGGCGTGTCAAGGAGTTCCTTGCTAGTTAGGGTACAAGGCTTTACCATTCCTGAGGTCTCTTAAGGTTACAACGTCTGATGCGCCTCATGACAGAAGATGTGCCTTAAGAGAACCTTTTCTTTTCTTTTTCACCTTATCAAACCAATCAACTCATTCTGTGCAGTTATTCAAAATGATTCTTTAGATGGGTCACTTCAACTTGTAGCGGCTTGTATGGTCAAAAGCCCATGTGAACAGTTCATCATATGCACATGTAATATCCATACCGATGATTCTTCTCATTTATCATACATTAATTCCCGCCACAAAGCTTTCTACTCCCCCTTACAAACATACTGGATGAGGACATTGGTACTGGTTTATGTAGAGTCAAGAGTACAACGGTGTTAATATAATTTGAACCTATACAAAGGATTTTGCATGGAAAAAAATGATCCAATTTTTCCAAATTTTGAAGGGCTTTTTTTCCAAACCATCAGTTTGAATGGTTAAGTTCCAGTAGGGAGCCAGAAAAATAGAATGATTATGTTTATTTTCTATTTTCATATAAGTACGTAGCCAAATTTGGGTAGATTATTTTGTGAATGATGACCACTTTGGCTATGTCACAAAATCCTTTTAAAAAACCCTGGGTACAACAAGTCAAGCATGTGCAACATAGTCAAAAAGCTATGCTTGAAGATGTGTTCAACTTGTAGCCCCAGGTATGGGCAAAAAGCCTAGTGAACATGTAATATGGGTATGGATGATTCTTCTAGTTCAACATGCATTGAATAATTTTATAAAGCGTGCTCACTGACGAATCAAAACATACTGAATTATGTCGGTTCCAATAAAGTCAGAAAAAAGGGCACTACATGCCAAAGTCTGAACAACAAAGTCATGCCAAAGTCTGGACGACAAAGGCAATAAGCTATGCCTGAAGATACAAGTATGACAATCGGTGTCCACCGTTTGAGTGGGTTAATTAGTGTGCCAGGTCAGACATTTGGCATCAAGCCAAGAAGTGGCTTAAGAGATCCATTTTGAGGAAGCTTTTGCATAGGATGCGTTCAATGCAACACACCCATTAAGTAGCTTGTTTCCTACTAAGCCACTGCAAACTTTCAGCTTCTATAAAGGTCGAATACAGGAAGATGGAGATCAGTGTGAGCTGCCCGGTGGTCCGTCACGCAGGACTCGCTAGGGACTGAAAGCTTGAATGTCGAAAGGTACCCTTGAGAAGGAGGCGGCCGTGGGCCAGAACCCTCGTGATCCGTAGTGGACTGAAAGCGACAAGCTCTAAAAGCTAGCCTGCGGGAAGATATAGAATGTGAGCTACAAGCACCAGTCCGTAACTTGGGACTGCAAGCTCATGGACGAGTTCCCTACTACTCAAATTGGTGCCCTTGGCACAGCCCGGGTACTTACTCTCTCGAATCCTCACACCCAAGCTTGTTTTTTCTTCAATTATTACTAGTTTTGTCGGACAAGGCTTCAACAACTTGGATGTGTAATAATCGTGGTCGATGTCTTTCATACCCATACCTCTGTTTAATTCCATTCAACTTGCTCCCACTCGAGACCTCCCTCTGGAATTTCATTGTCTCCTGGTCACTCATACCTAGACTTTAAACCCGCTCTTTGTCCCTCAGCACCCGGACTACATGTGCAGACCTGCTCTCCCTCTTTCACTCTGCTCGAAACCCATTCAAGTTGGAATCCCAAAATTTGTTCGCCATGTTCAGAATGCACTAATAGAATTGTTGTTATCCATTCATTACAAGTTTAGATTTAAAATTCCTAGCATCGTGTTGTTCTACATTTCAATTGAGTTCCTGACATGTGGATTACTTCCCGGGAGGTTTGTCTTCATGAAAAAATCAAACTAACCAATAAAAAACAAAATCAACTCATTCAATTAAGTCCAAGCTTCCTGACATAATTATCCACATGTCATTCAATCCTCCAATCCAGCGTACCTGTTCACGTTGGTAGACACACAAGGAATCTCATTTCTAAGTCGACTTGTTTGTCAGTTTGCTAGCAAACCTTCAATTATGAAGATACAATGTTCTAAAGCCAGCCACAGATGACAACGTGTGATATTTGGTGACTGCAGTGTAGCGCTCTTTCAAGGCTAGCTACAAGATCAAATGGAGTCCTCAACAAGAGTTGAAAATAACAAAAGACAACGTGCACAAGTCCAAGAAGCCTGAAAGTGTGCAATAGTAGACGTTGGAGAAAAGTCCTGAGGTGGGTATCTCACCATAACGCTCCGAACATCCTCAATTTTCGTTGGTGACACCGTGCGCTCCAGTGCAGGAAAACCACTTGCAGATCCATTATTCGCCATATTGGACCTCTCACTCTAACGAACTTTACTCATTAATTCTGGAGTAGTTTAAATGTTCATCCCACGACGGCTCCTTCTTTGAACAGCTTGGTTCAGATTGGCATCAAAGGAGCGAGTGTGACAAATTTTCTGCCTGCGGGATGTATGAGTTGCTGCTGTTATTGCACATCACTAAGTGTACGCTCCCTATTCGGAACAAAAGGACTCCCAGTCCTTGAGCTACCAATTGTTCAATTTCGCAAAAAGTAGCAGGTACGTGCCTCACACCAGCAAGCTTCGCATCCCAAACATGGATCTATTTGACCTGCACCAACATTGATATTCAGCTTGGATTCCTCGGTCATGTATAATGTGTATATCAATGGGAGCCCTACATGTCGTGTAGTGATTCACAAAATTGAGGTTAAAAGGCATGGCTTGAGCTCCAAGTGAGAAATCAGAATCCTTCCAGGTCGCGCTAGAGCTGCAACTAATAGAAACCAAACAACACACTACGATAAGGACGACATGAGTCTAGATGACTTTGATTGCCGGAAGAATGTGGACTTATGAAAAGATAATATCTCCGTGGATGGCCTCTGCCACACCAAGTGAATCTTACTTATAGTGTGTTATAGTGTTGCAGGGTTTACCACAGGGATTCAGTGTGAGCTGCTGGGGAAATGGAGTCAGAGGGTTTCACACTGGCTCTAGATGCAGCGGATACGGGACAAGGTAGAAGCACAAGCGAGTGTGGCCACAGCTTATGCGAGCAAACTGCACAAGAGATTTCGCCTGTAGAGATCATCGTGCACGGTGAAAGGTTTGATCAACCAGGTCGAATCCTAAGGGAAGAATCACAAGGCTCAGTAGAAAGTGATCGTCTTTCAACCCTGGATCCACTCATTCATAACGATATGCCTGCCTCTGCACCTCAAAACCATCCGGTGTCCTTGAAGAAACCTGACCGAGGGAAGGTAAGTTTTGAAGAGGCTATCCGTTGCTTAAATGAATCGCAACCGGAGAAGTTAGACTTCAGTTTTCACTCAGAAGTGGATGGATGTGATGAAGCATATAAAGAGCATCGCCGTCAGTTCATTGATGTTGTCAGTACATGCCAAAGCTTGAAGGAATTGACCATAAGCGTTTGGAATCAAAAGTTGAGTATTGAGGAGGTTCAACTACTTTGCCAAAATCTGCTTCCGGCATTGAACTCTCTCACATTGGAGGGAGTATTGGACAATGATGGTGTTCAAATTGTGTGCGAAAAGATGGCAAACAATTGCGTTCTCAAAAATCTTGTTCTATGGAACTGTGAGGGGAGAATGTGCAGTGCAGGTGCTTCATTGGGATCAATGTTGGCAATAAATTCACCCTTGGATTCTTTGGATCTGAGAGGCACTGATTTGGGCCCCAATGGAGTAGAAGCGCTGCTTCAACCCCTTACAAGTCATGCTACAGACCCACCCCTCAACAAATCATTAACACATCTCATCATTGGTGGATATGGTATCCAAATGGAACAAGGAGCAGGCGAAGCAATCGCTCACATGCTACGCACCAACGATACCCTTACACATTTTTCCATGTGGTTCGGCATTGGGTTGGAACCATCGGACGTGTGTAAGATTTTGGAGTCATTACAGAAAAATCAAACGTTGCTTTCCCTGGGCCTATTTGGCTGTCAAGGTGTTAAAGGGGCTGATGTGTTGGCTAAGATGATGGATCTTGTTCGCATGCATCCTTGCTTGATGGAGATTGAGTTGTATGGAACGCCATTGCAACGGGAGGGGCAAGCTGCACAAGTGCGAGCACAATTGGAAAACAAAGCAAAGGATTACATGGCAGTTTTGAGGGGCATGCCTCGAGTGCCGCCCAAGTTTGTGCGAGTGTTCTTGTGTGGCAATGCATACTCAGGTAACTCAGCCTTTTCACTCTCATTAAAATTTCTCTTGTGTTGTCATGACTTACATCTCTGGAATTGTGTGAATCACATAAAATGTTCTTGGAATGACTCCCCAGTGGTGTTTCATCCAATTCCAACATTCACATACCTTTTCATTTCTGAATTTCAACCACATGTCATTTGAAAAACAAATTTCTTCAATATTTCTTTAATATTCAAAGAAAATATATTGAATTTTCACATTTCAAGCTGATAAATGGATTTATAACTTCCATATATTGAATATGTTTATTTGCAAGTCAAATTCCACAAATTAGATTTTCAAATTCTTGGTCAGATTGCTTAAACAATGTAATACACATCATCTATTAATTACATTGATGTCATAATCGAAAATTCATAACTTTGATTAATTAGGTTCACATTCGGATTGTTCAATCTGCAGTTTTCACTTGAATCCAACCATCCAGAAAAAAAGAATTTAAACCATTTATCACATATTCTTCACTTCAAATTTAGATAATGGATACATAAATTTTTAAATGATAACTAAACTCTCCTTAAAACTTGTGAAGACCTTGCAAGCTAGGTTTTCTTTTTCCAAATTTGTGACCAAAAGCTTTTTAAGCCAATTTTTTCAAATACAGATAGCAAAGTTAGTAAAATTTACACTAAAATACCAATAAAATATCCCCCATTGTTTTGTTGAAAGAATGACAAATTTTGAGGGAAAAAAATTCATGGCTTCCAAGTTGTCAATGCCAATGTAATCCATTGCCAAGTGGACCATTATTTATTATGCACAATATTTTATCAAAGTATAATATTGGTCATGATCAATTTAATTTGGTCTTCCAAAATCTTTGACCTTGATACTAGGGGAAAAAATCCTGTAAACAATATAAAATATCTTTCCCAAAAAGAAAGTAATATGTGCAATGTTTATAATGTACAGAAGTTTATCAAAAGGTATAACTCCTTGTGGATTTATCTTTTTTTGGTAATTCAACTATTAACATCACAACCTTGGTTCATTTTATTCAAATTGCATTTTTCAATTTTAGCACATTTTGCATTCTTTATAGTTATTGAAGCAGTTGCACCAAATGAAAAGATAAGGTTATTTTAATTTGTATAGGCATAATATTTACAAGGTTTGGTGGTTGGAATAATATAAATGTATAAAATTGTATAAAAACCATTGGTTAGACAATTTCTTCAAAACATGTATTGTTGACAAGTTGTTTTGTCCTTGTTTCTTTTCTTAACATATGGAAAAGATTAAATTATCATTTATGAATTTCTTGAAATGGAAAATGTGGTTGAATTTGTAAGCAAATTGAATGTATAACTAAATAGTATGTTGTAATGCAGGCAAAACAACATTGGGGAGGTCAATGAAAAGGGCTTTTGCAAGTGGGTGTGGACCAAACTTGTTTCTTCCTTTGATGGAGGTGATTGAAGTGCGCAAACCTTTCAAGTTTTGCTCCAATGATCCAGACGAATGGAGCCAAAGAACACGAGGAATAGAGATCAATGTCCTTCTTGATCACGCAAACCAAAAGATCTCTTTATGGGATCTTGCGGGCCAAGAAGAATACCATGCTTTTCACGATATGATGATGCCAGATTTGAGCAGCCAAGGAAATGTGAGTTTTTTTCTTTTGGTATGCAATCCATTTGATAGGGAATCTGGGGCAAGAAAGTCTCCAGAAATTATCAAGGAGGAGCTTCGATCTTGGTTGAGATTCATTTCATCAAACACCAAAAGGTCCTTCAACTTCCCACCACACATCACAATTGTGATCACTAATGCAGACAAGGGGTTGTTGATCCATAAAGAACTTGTGGAATCTGATGTGAAAGAATTGGCGAATCAATTTCGAAATTACATCAATTTGTCTTCAAAATTGCATTCAATCAATGCGCATTCTTCTCGACAAGCAAAGGATGTTGTGGATGATGTGACCACAACTTGTACAAATGTCCTTGACAAATTACCACATGTGTTTCAGGCATGGGTGAATGTGCAACATGGATTATCTGATTGGATCAAGGAACATCCCTACCAACCCATTGTTGCCATGCAAACTTTCAAGAATGATATTGTGGCCAAGAAAGAGCCAAGCTTGCAACCTACATCACGAACGGACACTGATGGCAAAAATCTAAACCCTCATGAAGCAATGGCATTATTTTTACATGATGCGGGTGAAATCATCTATTTCAAAGATGAAGATTTTGTGGTTGTGAACCCTCATTGGTTTTGTCACCAAGTGATGGGCCACTTAATCGAGCTTCGAAGACATGTGGAAAAATCGCAGTTGACAACAACAATTCGTGATGGTCTGATCACGGTGAATCAAGTTGAATATCTTCTCAAGAACTCTTTGAAAAGTGCCACTCATTGGGTGGGAATGGACAAGGACAATGTCTTTCGTAATCTTATACAATTGATGATCAAGATGGATCTTGCATACAAATACAACATGGCCGATCATCAAGGAGATCATCTTCCAAATTTACATCCAAATGACACGCTATTTGTCCCCACTGCATTGGAGTTTAAACCTCTTGTAGCAAAAGGCGAAAGACGTTTGCAATGGTCAGTAACATCTCATGTGCAAGCCATTTACATTGGACGAAGGCTACAATGTCGAGATCAAGATGTCACGACCCTTACCCCAGGATTCTTTCCACGAGTTCAAGTAAGAGG
Source organism: Sphagnum contortum (assembly GCA_963920785.1). Taxonomy (NCBI): domain Eukaryota; kingdom Viridiplantae; phylum Streptophyta; class Sphagnopsida; order Sphagnales; family Sphagnaceae; genus Sphagnum; species Sphagnum contortum. Next base: position 13,919,237 of record OY987289.1, on the reverse strand, counting down.
CCTTTCAAAACATATTTATTTTTCAATCCTCATTCAACATTTTATGTAATGTAGTTACAACCTAATCATGAACTAGTAAAATAATCATTTTGAATTCTCCAACTTATATTTGTTTTGAAATCATATTTCACATTTAGATGCATTGCTAATTGGAATTCGGTATGCTTGTAGGTGGTGTTGAAACGCCATTTTGACGATTTGAAAATGGGAGCAATTTTCGAAAATGAGAAGAATCTCATGACTATTTGTGTGAATGGCTTGGAGATTTTTGTGGAGTTAAGTGGCAATGAAATGCATGGTCATGCTTTCATGGACATATTGGTGAAATCATCCAAGAGTGAAATCCAAACAATTCAATTTGTCCATGATCATGTGCTAAGCCGAATTGAACACTTGTGTAGTAGTCCCGAAGGTTGCCAAGGGGTTACCCTAATGAGAGGCGTGTTGAGGCCAGAGGTAGTGAAAAAGTTGTTGTTATGCAAAAACAGAACAAAACAAGTGGCATTTTTTGAAGATTTGAAAATGGAGTTGTTAGCAACAAACCTTGATTTGGAACTCGTGCATCCATGGCCACAAATAGATGTGCAAGGAGATGATTTCCTTAACAAAAGCATGGGGGATAAAGTTGTAACCCTTTTGGGTGAAGTGGCTACCCATGATGTGTTTGAACGGCACCTTCGAGGCCTCAAAGATCAGGAAATCAACATCAACGATTTACCATGTGCCGAACAAGAATCTGAACCGACCCAAGGAGAAACCTCTCAACGTGGTGATTTGCAATTGCAAAGATCCTTTCATCAAATGTCATTGCAAGAACCTACAAACTTGGAGCAACTCATTCGCGACATCATGAGGGCTGAACTTCGATCATCCGAAGAGCGAATTGTTGCAAGAATATCAACAAAATTGGAGGAGGTGTTTGAAAAAGCAAAGCAAGAAATCAAATGCATGGAAGAATGGTTGTATCAAAAGTTATCAAAGAAGTTAGATGGGATGACAAAATTACTCTTACAATTGCACCAACAACAAGTACCTTGCAATGCGTTCTTCACCACTGGAGGAACCAGACAACAACGTCGACTTGTTGATAACTTGATGGGGATTGAAGTAGTTTATCTCCACTTCTTGTGTGAAAGTGTTAATGGCATTCATGTTGTGGATGATCAGAAAGGTGATGAAATTAGGTATGTGGGGGATGAAAATAGGCACAAAATTGCCCATTTGGTCATTGTTGGCTTCAAAATTGTGTTAATCCTTTCGAAGGTGGCTGCCCATGTTGTAGGAGGAGTGGGTAACTTGGTACCCAATTTTGCACAAGGACTTGCATTGGCGTACGACGCACAAAACATAACTGATTCCATCGCAGATCCAAAAATACATGGACGACCAATTCTAGGGCAAAGTGGTACAAGCCATTTGCCTACTACGAGAAATGCATTGGTTGAAGACCACAAGGTTGCTACGCAATGGCTTGTGGACTTCTTGAGAGGGAAAAACATATTCACATTGTTTGGTTTGAGTAGGGTGAGATATCTTAAAATGGATAAGAGCCATGGAGATTTTTCAACCATTCGATGGGTGTGTTTGGACCATAGAAAGCAGGGGTTAGAGAATGGCACACTAGAGGATTGCCCAGCTTAATTTGCATAAAAGTTTGTTCCTTTTGAATTTTTTGTACAAATATTAAATTAGATTGAATTTAATTTTGTATGTATGGAAAAGTCAATCGAACCTTATTACCAATTATGTATATAGTTTGATTCATATTAATTAGTTCATGGGTGTGCTCATAGTTTTGTTTTTTGAAGGAACCATATTGAATGGCCCATCATGAAAGTTCTTGGAACTCTAGGCATCCCCCAATTGCAACATGTTTTTTCACCCATGTGCTCCCAAATGGCCCACAATTTCAATTTATATACATGAGAATTGAACTTTGGGCAAAGCATATGGAATAAATTTGAAGTGTTATTGGGAAAATCTTGGGGAATATGTCGTGAATTTCATGGTAACCCCATGGGACCAAAGAATGTTTTTTTTAAATACCTCCCCTCCCCCCTTCTCCCCCAAAAGAGAAAAATTGGATGCCTCATGAATGCATGTTGAACCTTCTTATTAGTTACATGGAACCTTTATTTCCAAAATTATTTTTCACCATTTTTGGCTTTAATTAATGGTGGGGGCAGAAATTATGGGACAATTTAATGTGTTGAACATATTAATATGTCAATCTTATCAAATTCATTATAATATTAAAATCCTAAATGATTTTTAATGTGTGAATGCAAGAAATTTTATTATGAAAGCTTGGGTTTTAAGTGTTTTGTATTATATTTATATGTTGGGTGTTTGCACATTATCGTGATCCTATATGGACATCATAATGGCAATTTTTTTCATAATCCTTAAATACAAGAGAATAAATAAAATAAAATTCATTGAAATAATAATAAAAAGAATTCATTTATTTAAAACTTTCATAATCAACCTTCCAAAATGAAAAACAAATCAAAATGATGAATTACCAATAAGTAATGGACTTTTGAATTTTTCCCACACTTTTTTCACACTTTTAAAATTCATGGATATGAAGTTTTATTTTACAATGTGTTAATTTTATATGTTTGAAACATTGGGATATTGGATGAATTATGTTTTAAAAACTCAACATCCATTGAATGAATGGAATGTGATTTTAATTTATTATGTTATGGACTTTTTAAAATCCTAAAAACTATAATTATTTTAAAAGCATTTTTAAGCATTTAAAAATAAATATTTCAAAAAACAATTTGTGATTTTTTTATATGTCTTATAACATCATGATTTGAAATTGGAAATGGAAAATAATGTTACTTTCAATATCATTTCAATATTTATACTTTAAGCCAATTTTCAACTACATTAAAAAAGGACTTTGAAAAGGGATGACAACCTATTGATTTTCTAACACTTTAATGTGTTTTCGTCCTATTTTTTATTGGGATGACTGTCAATGCATTTCATTTTTCGTAAACCTTTATTGATGCATTTATAAAAAAAAATTATTATTAAATGGTAGGAATCAAACTAAAAGCTCCTTCTGGAATACACCTTATGGGGCCCAACTATTTTGTTAATGATATCGTTTATCAAATCCATGTATGAGTAGTTAAAAGTTGAATATTAATAAGTGAAAGCACATTAAAGGTGGGCGATTTTTGTTCAATAAAAGTGATGTATAACAATTATTATAGTACACTATAAACTAAAATCTTTATGGCATACTTTGGTTATCCTAAACACAAATAAAAAAACTTTAAAATTAGCACAACAACATTTTTTAATTCAAAGTTCATTTTGAATCAAAATTTATTTGATTTAACGGTTAGATGAAGAAGATTGCAGAAGATCAATGTACATAGGGTGTATAACATATGATTTTCAAACAACCTTATGGCCTCACACTACTACAAATCATGGTTCTTAAAAGGTTGAAATTGATTAATTTGTAATTTTGATAGTAGACATGTACATTTGATTAAAAATCAAAGGCTTGAATGACACATGTTTGTGTTGATTGATCAATTTTATTATAATGGTTTATTTGACTAAATACACATAGTCAAACTATATAACCTTACTCAAAATGGGCAATGGTTTTTAGTCAAACTAAACAGTTAATCAAAATAGCTAAAGATTTTAAGTCAAAATGATTAATGGTCTTTAATTGAACATTTATTCAAAATGGCCAATGATTTCAGTAAAAATCATTAATGGTCTTTAATCAAGTTGAACATTTTATTAAGATGGCCAATAATCCTTAATCAAATATGACATATATGGTCTATTACCCTATGTATCTACCTCTTACTCATTTATCGACCTATTATTTAATTAATTATTCACCTACCTATTACCCACCCACCTACCTACCTAGTTATTATTACTTACGATAAATTTAACTATACCTTCTCACTTACGTCCATATTGTCTATTTACGTATCCATCCATTTATCTACATAATTTTATGACTAGGTGTAACCAGGTGGTTTAACCGCTATGTTTAACCATTAAGTTTAGCCAAATTTCAACTATTAAGTTTAATTTAAATTTAGACACTAATTTTAGCCATTATGTTTAACCATGAGATTTTGGCATGAAATACTTAGTGGTTGAAGCAGTAAGTTGTTGAGAATTCAAGCTCAACTAATTAGGTTTCATTAATTACTGGAGTAGCAAAGGAACTAGGTTACTTTTACAAAGTTGAATTACTTTCGTTACTTATTTTGGTTTGGTTATTTGTGGTTTGGTTTTTAGTTTAAATACCTTGGTGTTGATGGTTTGGCTTTCTTTTCACAAGTTTGTGTACTTCATGTGACAAGAACCTTGGAGAGTTCTTGATGTTGTGTTTTGTGTTGTGAGCACTATGTTGTAATTTCCTTTCAATAAAGATTTATGTTTGCACTTGAGTAGATCTCCTATTTGTTAACATGGTATCAGAACTTAGGTTGTTTGGTGAGAAAGTTGAAAGAAATATAGAGGTAGAAAGTCTCTAGAACTAGAGCTTGAGAGTCTCTAGTAATATCATAGGAGTTTGTCAAGTGCAAAAGAGAAACAAAGAAAGGAAAAATGTGAAGAGAAAGAAAAAAAAAGAAAAGAGGTGAGAGGAGATCAACATATCAAAGTTGTGGAGTCAGATCTTTAAATCTAGATCTAGATCTATTGTGAAAATATCTTGGAGTGAAACTTGGAGAGGTTATAGAAGATTATAGGACGCTTCTATTCTCAAAGTTTTAAAAGAAAAGGATATGTTTTGTGAGAGTTATGAGCTTTTGAAAACTTTGTGCTAGATCTGGTTTTTTGGTCATATCTCCTTTGTTTATGCTTTTCTGGATCTGCAGCTTTGGGATCTTATAGATCATATAGGAATACATGTGTGAGAGAAATTTTATGTCATTTGGATTTGTATTGAGAGAGATCCAAGCATCTGAAGTTTCAGTCTCAGTTTTGAAGTCAGTTTCTTTTGAAAGTGATATCTCTTTTAAGTCATCATCAATAGAACTGAAATTTTGAGTAGATATAAAAGACATATATTTTATGTGTCTCCCAAAATCTCAAGGATTTTGGAGTTGCTGAGAGCGAGTTGTAAGTCATTTTGTGTTCAGGTCCCAGTTTGAGGTGACTTCAAGAAAGTAGCAAGATCTCTCACTTTATGAAGTTAAATGAGCTGAAATTCTGAGAGAAGGCAGTAGACATAGTTTTTCATGTTTCATAAAAAATTTAGAGTGATCCAAGGTCATATGTGAACAGTGTAACCTTGCAAAGTTGCTATGATAGAAGTTTGTTTTGAAAATACATCAAAGCAAAGTTTTGAAGTGGAACAAATACAACTTAGGAGAACTTGAAGGAAGGAGTTTGAAGATTGGGAAGTGCAAATACCGTATCAAGACCTTCGTACAAAAGTGTGGTATGTAATCATGTACTTAATACCATACGAAATAGTATACGAGATACGTACCTATACGTAAAACCTATGTATAGTATAAAATTTTGTATAATACTCAAGACATACATACATACGCAAGGTCTATCTTGTTCAGCCCTAACCCTAACCCTAATCCTAGATTCCTAGGAAGGAAAACCCTAACCTTAATCCTAGAAACCCAAGGAAGGAATTAGAATCATTGTGAAACCCCAAGAAGACATTGATGGTGTCTTAAGAGATGGCGGACGGTTTTTTTCAAATTGCAATTGAGAAACTAGACAAGAATAATTTCCAAGTGTGGAAATTTAAGATTATGAATTTCTTGATGGGGAAAGGCTACTGGGAATTCATAACTGGTGATGAGAAAGAACCTCCTCTCCCAGAAAACCCCACACAACAACAAATTCAAGCCAATAAAACTTGGCATGAAAAAGCAAAGAAAGTCTTGTATTGGCTTTCTGCGAGTGTGTCCGATTCCATGATTGTGCATATTCAAGCTGCAAAATCACTCAAGCAAGCTTGGGATACATTGGTGAAAATGTACAACACCAATACACAAGCCCGCAAAATGCAGCTCAAACATGAGTTGCATAATCTACAGAAAGATAAAATGAACATCAATGACTATTCTACAAAGGTGAAAAACCTTGCAGATGCTCTTGCATCTATAGGAACCCCTGTAGATGATGAAGATTTAGTGGCCGTGACCTTAAATGGACTTGGAAAAGACTATAGCCAGTTCCGTACTTCAATTGCAGTTTGAGAAACATTTTCCAACTTCCAAGACTTAATAACATTACTTATAAGTGAAGAGATGAGAATTGTTGATACTTCATCCAATGGAGGATCACAAGAAAGTGCTTTCTATTCAAATACCAATAGAGGTAGAGGTAGAGGTGGTAAGACTTCATTTTGAGGTCGACCCAGAAGCTCGCATGGTGGACATCATTAACATGAAGGTCAAGCTCATGAAGGTGGACAAGGAAACTTTGGAGGAAGAGGAAGTCGAGGAAGTCGTGGAGGTCGTGGTGGAAGTCATCGAGGTCAACAACCAAATAGCGATTCAAATTGCTACTACTGCGGGAAACCTGGGCACATGGCAAAGAACTGTTATTAAAGGGAGCATGATGCACAAAATGGAAAGTTGCAACAAGGGAATTATGCATCAACTAACAATCAAGGTGATGAGCAATTGTTTGTGATGCAACACATGGCAAATTCAATGATAGGAGGTGTATCAGACAACAATGTCTGGTATGTGGATTCTGGAGCTTCAAACCACATGACTAGCCATGGAGAATGGTTTAGAGACGCAAAGGATTTGAAAACACCAGGGTTTGTGGAAACTGGTGATGACACTACACATCCCATCACACAAATTGGCAAGGTGCCATTGTCCATGCAAGATGGGCAAACAAAGTACCTGAAAGATGTACTTCATGTTCCAACCATAACAAAAAAATTGGTCTTCGTAGGCCAGATGGTGGAACAAGGTTTACAGGTGACATTCAACCCAAATGGATGTTTTGTGGAAGACATGAAAAACCAAGGCAAATTGATTGCAAAAGGGGAAAGGAATGGACAAATGTTCACCTTGGATGTGAACATGCCTGAGGTGAATTCCATGTTATTCACACATGGAAAAGCAGCTGGAGACATCGGAATTTGGCACAAGCGGGTTGGCCATGTTAATCTCTAACGTCTTAAGCTCATGGAGAAACAAAAACTTGTTGGAGGTCTTCGCAAATTTGGAGCAAAAGAGGTGATGTCGGAGGTTTGTGAAGCATGCCAATTGGGGAAGCAAGCTAGGCATCCATTCCCAACTCAAACAACTCATGTAAGTTCCAAACCTTTGGAAATGATCCACTCAGATGTGTGGACCACGAAGACAAAATCCATTGGAGGATGCAAGTACTACGTGAGTTTCATTTATGACCACACAAGGAAGGTGTGGGTCTACTTCATGAAACACAAAGGTGAAGTGTTTCAACATTTTTTGAATTTCAAAGCAATGGTGGAGAAGGAGAAGGGTGTGAGCATCAAATGCCTAAGGTCCGATGGAGGGGGAGAGTATTTTTCAAATGAATTCAGTGATTACTTGAAGGAGCATGGGATTCAAAGAAAATACTCATGTAGTTATTCCCCACAGCAAAATGGAATTGTTGCAAGGTCAAGCTTTCAATGGGTCCAAAAAATTGGAAAAAAGATAAATAACAATGAGCCACAAAAGTTCAACACAATGAGTAATGGAAACATGAAAATAAAGTGAAATAAAAGGAAATAGAGAAAATATATCCATTAAAAAAGGCAATTTGTTTTGTTTGTCATCTTGCAATCCCCCAAACCAAATGTCTTTGATCAAACAACTGGTAATTTTGGAAAGTCGTTGGTGAGTACGGGTGCATGGAGGTGATTTCATATTGTTTAGACTTATGGTGTGGGAGCTATTGAATATTCAATCACTTTTTCAAAAATCAAAACCAAAAATCACAACTAAAATCTTAAAGCAACTTGGAGTGAATTTTCCCCAAAATGAAAATTTTGGAAAAAATTGTCAACTTCTTTTATTAAAAAGAAAAAATGTCATAGAATAGTCACTTTTTTTATAGTGTCTCTCTTTTGTGATTTTTCACCCCAAAAAAGGAGTGCTTTTAATGCAACATGGTTCAAATTCACCCTTATGAAAAGCCATTTGATCATAGAACATGAAAAAACCAATGAACCACATGAATTGAAAGTAAAAAGTAATGTGGAATGCATAACACAACAATTAATAAAAGATAGCATAGTTAAGAGACCAATTAAAAGTGAATACCTACTTGTCAAATGTTTATAATATATCCTAGCTTGGTGACTTGGAAACTGGTTTAATTGGACGAACTAGCACAACACCATGCCATTGTGAAAAACCCACCTTTTGTAATCTTAAGAAGTTGATAAAGATGATACTCAATGCCACAAGTAAACATTTAGATGGAATTTAACTTCAAAGACAAGACTATTGTAATGACTAACCAAGTCAATGGGTATCCTAGTTCTTAAGAAAGGGTATAAGCCTAGGCAAAAAATGTTGATGAACAATTTTGATTACAAAATTTTTATGTAGTCAGCCCATGGGGAGGTTTAACATGAGTTCATGAGTTTAGTCTAGTTGTTTTCTATTTGAAAGGGGGGGGTGGGGAGAAGGATTTTTTTGTTTTTTCCCTTGTTTTCAATGTGTTCCCATCATGTTTCCAAATACATTCGTTAAGATGTTCCCAACAGCACCTTGGTTTTATTCCATGTGGTTTGCCCAAAGTTCAATTCCCATGTATATAAATTGAAAAAGTGGCCTATGGGCCAAGGAGTACACTTGTTTCTATTTCGCAATTGGGGTCCAAAGAGTTGCTCCCATTGGGGAGTTCCCCACTGTTCCACAACAATTGATGATGGGTAGATGAATATGGGTTTTTCAAAACAGCAAAAAAGTTGTGAGAGCACCCATGAACTATTTGAAATGAATCATAATAGGTATGAAATAACCAAAACAAGTTTCAATTTTGCTATCTTAGTCTGAATTGAACCTTATGGACCTTGTATCAACATGCACAATTTAAACATGTGTATCTATTGCTCACATGAAATGAGGTTAGCTTTACGTGTTTTATCTAATAATGCAAAACTACCTCTAAATAGGGATCCACAATGGGTACAATCCTATGCATTATTAAAAAAATAAAATTATCCTATGTATGTTACATATTTGATGTATGTTTCTTTTTGCAAAAGATGTCACCAAATTTTTTATATCACAAAGTGAAAAACAATAAACTTATCCCCAATTTTTTTCATTCACAAGAAATTTAATTAATCAGGAATATAAATTACAATACATAAATAAATTGACAACTATGTCAAATAAGTTCCCCAAGGTACGAGATTTGAAAATTCTCACAACATACATAGAAGGTTTGAAATTTGTCCAAAAAAAGCAAGATGTGCAATAAAACATGCAATTTTAAATAGTTTAATTTGAACATGATAAATCCACCAACAACTTTGTGAAAATGCAACCTAAGTTATTTGGGCTAGAGTGAACCACCACACCCCAATGAATCATCCACTAGATGACTGTTATGTTTCAGTTGTTGGTTAACCTCAATTCAATTTCACTTCAAATATAATCCATTTTGGGAATAACAAATGCTATATGAAAATATATGTAGTAAAATTGCAATGTGATACAAGGGTAGTTTAAACACATGTTTGTTGAATAATTAATTTAGTTTGAATATTCCATGTCAAGATTGAATATTGTTATAGATTCTCTCTTTTGCTTCACAATTTTTGTGTTGTTTGAAATTTGTTTTTTGAAAATTTCAACAATTTTTGGACAAATAATTTAATTAGCGTTGAAGCTACCAAAGGACTACGATATTGGGTAATTAGATGCTTTATGCGTAGGTAATGAAGTTGTTTTTCCAAATTCTTCAAGTATGTCCATTTGTGAGAATCCCCAACATCAATTAACATTCAATGGCCACTTTCCTAAGCATGTTGTAGTTTTTTTCCAAAAGTGTGGAAGTGGCAACCAATGAAGGCTAGTTTAATTTTTTCAATTTCAAAAAATGTGGAGAATAATATATAAAAATCACAAATCGTTGTTTAATTTTTTCATTCCTTGGAACTGATGACCTATTTTGAGTTGTTGGGGGTAGGTTATGGTTCCTTTCAAAGATTTTGTGATGTCATCAAAATGACAATCGTCCAAAAAATAATTTAGCCAAATTTGGCTACATAATAAATATGAATGTAGGGGAAAAGAAAATTTTATATTCTTAGCTAGGTTTTAGAAGTTATCATAAAACTCTAGCCATTTGAAAAATTGAAAATTCACAATTTGGCAAATTTGGGTCATTTTTTGCATGAAAAACTGTTTGTATAGGTCAAAATCATACTTTTTAGGCTGAATTTGGGAAAATATTTCTAGTGAAAAATAAAATGAAGTGATTAATAGCAATTGGCAACAAATCCAACCACCATGGTTAGCTAGGAAATTGGAACCCAATAAGAAAATATTTTTTAGTTGCATAACATCCATCTTTCATGGAAAGTCGATTGGTTGTTGGTTCACTATGTTTAGTCAATTGGGCTCATGTGATTTAGTAGCTAGCGTAACACTGTCTATTTGAAACCCTCTATGGCTTAGTTGTGGATGAATCCCAATTGAACTAACATTTTGCCAAAAAACTTTGAACAAGGATTTTCATAATAGGTTTTCAAAATTTGGCAATTTTTTTACAAAACATAGGGAGTATAGAAACAAAAAATATATTTTTGTTGATTTATTTTTCACAGTTTGGTGAAATTTCGCACGAAGAAAAAAAATCTAAGATTGGGCTGAATATTTTGGTAAAGAAGTTTACGCATAAATGTGACCAAACAGTTGTGCTAGGTTACACCACACATTAGGGTCTCTACTTGTTCATACCCCCATTAAGTGCAAGGATTGTGAAAGGCTTGCCATGAGATTTCTAGACATTCCCAATTCATGATACCCTAGCATGATTACCTTCTTATGCTCCACTGAAAGGATGGATATGAAGGCCAAATTTTGAATCGTCATACCAATGTTGGCTACTCATTGATTTTTGACCCAAGTCAATTTTAATAACCTATCAGTTTGTTCTTGATCTTTTGACAACCAGTTTGGTTGATAAGTGAGTGGTTTTGAATTCTCGGAAATCTGATAACTTACTTGGAATTATGCCTGAAATTATAGGTGTAAAACTTGAGGTTCAAGTGGTACACTCCAAAACAATCAAAGCCAAAAGGAAAAAAGGCAATGAATCCCAACAAGCAACCAAGAATTCCCAAACCTAGGAAGCATAAACAACTTACTTGGGAGCATTAAAAGATTGTTGGCTTCATATAGTTTAAAAGAATGAAGCATTTTGGAATATGTGGATGGACTCATGTGATCACATGGAGATTGCAATAATCAAATGGAAACATATTTTTGATGTTATAATGCAAGCAAGGCTCTCCCCATGCCTCAAGGACCACATCTCATGCAAGGACAAGTGAGGTTTCATGAATGGCGATTTGAAAAACATCTTGGATTATCATGCAAGAATAGGATATTATGAATAGTATTGTAATATGCCTATTTTAAAACGTCTAGAAGTTGGGCTCCCAAGGTAATTTGGTTGAAGCATGTCCATAGTGATGGCACATTTTATTGGCAATTGGCTTATCATATTAATCCTCCCGAATAAGGAATTATATGAATGAAGCAAATGCAAATTGAAATCCTCTTTGTGTCATCTATGTGGGAGATGGCCTTGGCCCATTATTTGATTAAACTAGTTTTCAAAATCATGAGCATGGTATTGAGGTAGATGCCCAAGGAATCCCAATTGTATATCAAATCTATTGAAGGACTTCATTGATATGGTATAGTCCTTCATGCCTCATAACTTCATAGCTCTAGACTGCAACATTTACAACAAGAAAATCACAACTTTCAAGAAGCTAACTTGATCAAGTGTTCACATTGACCAAAGGATATGTCCATTTTGACTAAAAGTTTAGGGCATGAAAAGACATGTTATATTTCACCAATACATTTGACAAAATGACCTTTTTGACCAAGTGTCAACCTGAAGATGTAGTCAAAATGGACAAAAATTTGCCAAAATGGCCATATTGAATAGATAAGGTTTAGTCAAAATTGACCTTCTTAATTTAACCCTTAATCAAACTAACCATTATGATTTGACAATTAGTCAAATGAGTCATATTCATTTGATGACTTAGCCTACTTGTTAAATTTAGGCTACCTACTTAACCTAACATAACTAGTAGGTTAAGTTAAGCCTAGACTACCTAATATAACTAATAGGCTAGTAGGATACTAGGTTATTACCTAACCTAACTAATACCCTAGCCTAAACCTACTTAGAAGGCTACCTAAGACATAGTCTAGGACTACTAAATAGCCTATTAGGTAGTGTAAGCCTTCTAGGTAGGTATATAGATCACCTAGGTTTATTAGGAAGACCTATTAGCCGTGTAAGTAGCCAATTAGCTTAACCACCTAGGCCTAGTAGATAGGTAGCCTATCATATTAGCTAGGTAAGTAGCCTAGGCCACCTAAACCTACTAGGTAGGTAGCCTAACCTAGGCTATCGAAATTTAGTTAAAAGCTACACAACATAAACCACCTAGGCCATGTAGACCTACTAGGTATGTAGTCTAACTTAGGCCACCTAAGCTTACAAGGTAACATAAATTACATAGGCTACTTAGGCCTACTAGGTAGGTATGTAGCTTAACATAGGCTATTTAGGCCTATTAAGTATGTAGCTAACCTAGGCTAGTAGGTACCTATGTAAACTACTAAATAACATATAGGCATAGGCAACTTATTACGTAGGTATATACATAGACCTAGTAAGTATTTATAAGGCCTAATAAACTATAACCTACATGTTACTTAGGTACATGCATTTAATTAATAGGTACCTCCTACCTACCTAGGCTAATCTACAAGTATAACCTACTTATATATGCAAATAATGTAACAAAATTCAACTTCATCTAATACAATATGTTGAAAAAATAATTCATAGAAGTTGATTCCAATATGTTGGTCCAAAATCTTGTTAATTACAATACGTTATTCAAGAAAATCACCTTATGGGGTGGTGGTGCAATAGTTAAGGACTTTATTTCTCAATGTGGAGATGAGGAGTTCAAGTCCCCATATTTGCAACCTAAGTTCCTTTGGCTAATTAGGTGACCTAATTAGGTAGCCTAGGTTGCAAAACCTACTAGATCACTTAACCTAGTCTATTTGGCCTAGCTTAGGGGGCTTGGCCTAACCTAAATGGTTTGGTTTAACATAGGTGGCTAAGCTAAGTGACTTAGCCTAAACCTAAGACATAGGGTTGATAGGTAAATAAATATATTATTTTTTGGCATTAATTATTAAATTTATGAATTAAGTAGGTAGGTAGTGTAAGGTAGGTAATTGAAATAATTAATTTTAATTTTAAATTATATATATATGGTCATTGCCCAAATTATATTATTATCATGATGGTTCAATAAAAAAAACCTATTTCAAAAAACCAACCAAAAAGACCTAGTCATAACAAGTGGGTCTGAAATGACTTGTCCAAATGGCACTTTGGTCAAGTTGGACATGGGAACAAAAAAAAACCACGTGGGGTTTTTTTTCTACCGAAATTTTTTATAGTGATTAATGTTACTATTCAAATCATTCCAACTCATGCCACATGCACAATGGTTCCCAAATGTGGAAATCCAATAATTAACCTTGTTGAAACATCACCATATGGTATTCCATTCAACATGGGTACTTCCAACATTTCACCAAGTACTTCTCCTATTGCATATTGTACCCGTGTTCCACCTTAGACACCTCCAACTCCAAGTACTAATTTTCCACACAATACGCATCAAGGTGTTCCAATTTCAAGATTTGTACCATGTGTGCAAACACACATTTTATCATTTCAAAGGGCTCTACTACCAACAAAGAAAAATTTGGAATACAATAATGAAAATAAATACCAACAATGCCTCTAAATCTATGGTTGGAGTTGATGAAAAAGGAAATATAATGTTGGTTGAATTTATTGACAAGGTTCAAACTACTAATGTAGATATGGAAATAAAGATAATTGAAGCAAATGAAAAATAAAATTCAATTGAATTGGATATGTTCAAAAACCAACTTGAAATCCACCCAAAAAAAACTATGTGGTGAATATGAACCAAATCAATTTGGTGCAAGCTATTGTTGGATTCACTCATGTCATAAATCAAAATCTCTATGGATGGATGCACATGTAGTTAATTCAAGGACTACAAATGTTAGTGGACCAAACAAAGTTGACCCTGAGTTTGATGGTGTCATCAAAATGCATGACATGACAACATTGTCTTAGTTAACAATAAAGGAAATGTGTGTGAAGACTAAAGTTATGATGTGTATGGGTTGAAGGTGATTTAAGTAATGATATGTGCAAACTTAATGCACATATATATAAAATGATTAGAACATTGATAATGCATTGATCCATTGATATGACAATGATATACAAATTCAATAGTTTTATCATGATAGATTTTGAAAAAATTTAATTTGAATTTTAAATAGGATATCACACTTTTAAAGCATGTTTATTACCTTCCAAGATACATTCTCCTATAAACAAGTTTGAGATTCAACAATTACTTGTGCTACCATGCTATAGCCACCTATTTTATGATAGAAATCATTGTCAAATATAAAACATGTTTTGATCTCTTAAAACGGGTTCCATCAATAGCTCCATGAACACTTGGTAATCCACACCGTTCTTTAAACTTAACTACTACAATTTGTATCATTTTGCCTATGGCCCACAACATCATGGACTTGAACTTAATGTTTGTGATTCTTACAACTTCTTTCACAATTAGTGACATGATGGACCTTCCAACTACGAAAAATGCATTATTATGTTGTTCATGTGGTGACCTTTGATCAAAATGTTATTCGTTGAGATTGGAGAAAAAATCGAAGGTATTTTTTGGAAGAACTTCTTTCAATGCTTTGATTCTAGATATAATTGAGTTGGAAGGTTTCCTTCTTTGGCCTTTATTTTGGGATGTTGTGGAATGTAATAACCTTCAATTAAAAAATAAGATTATAAATTTCTTAAATTATTGTAAATAACAAGTTTGTTGTAGTAGTGATATTTGTTCATGCCTAAGCTACTATGGAATAAGCTAATGTTAGTCTATTATACATGGTTTTTTAATTAGTATCAATATTGATATGAACATTGGTATCAAATACCAAACTAGTTTGGTATGACCTAAATATGGTACTAACTTGTAGGTACTTGAGGTAATATTCGTTTCATATCAATTATATATTAAGCATATACTAACCCAGAATCAATATTAAGCTTCATATTAATATGAAATTGGTATCAAAAAAATATAAAATAATTGATACTTGTACAAGACTAATATCAAATATCCATTGTGCTGCACAAAAAAACATGAAGTCATGGTGACTCAAAAAAAAATTCCTTCCTTTTCTTTTTTTTGTTTTGTTAAGTAGAAGAAATAAAAAATGGGTGTTGTTAAGTTATATTGCATATTATTAATTCTTACATGATTTTTTTTTCATCACAAACACAACAATAATAAAATGTAAATGAAATATTTTTCATGAAATTGTTGAATTGTTTTAAACATGATATGTTCATTTCAATTTTTATGTGTGGTGGGAAAGTATTTACTTTTTGCATATCAATATTTTTGTGGTGCTTATCTACATTTTAAAATTTTACATCTAATTCCATATCAATATCCTGATATTTGGCTCGTATTTTATTATATCCACTTTGTTTGCTTTACATTCTCATTTTATTTTATTCATTCTAATTTTAATATTTAGATTTTTAAAAAAAATTGTGTATCAATATCGTTGTATCAACATTTCCTATAAACCCATCTTTTAATATTATTTTACTTAATTCATAATCTATTTGTCTTTTAACATTCCTTTTATTTTTTATATCATCATCATAATCATAAATTTTTAAGTATTGTTTTTGTATAACATCATTTTTCATTATTTGTATATAACATTTTATTAATGAATTGTAAATTAATTTGAATAATTTACATATGATTTCATTGTATATGTGAAAATATAAAATATAATGATGCACTTAAATTGTATTTCAAGTATGTTGATAATATGATTTTTTGATGAAATTTGATGGTGATGTATGACAATGTGTTTGAAAATGATACATTATGGGGTCAAAATAAATAAATAAATAATAACAATAATAATAATGATAATAATAATAATAATATATAATGAAATATATAAAATTCACATTAAATTGTGGTAATGATTTTTTTTAATAAAAAAATCTTGATATGTTTCTCCAATATTGTTGAAAATATGAATGATATTTAGGTATTATAAATAATGCTACATTAACCTAATCTATACTATGAATTTGTGAGTATTATAACTATCAACAATAATTCTACCTTAATCAAATTTTTTTCATAGCAACTAGTTTCAGTGTTATTCCATGTTGTTTGGAAACAAAGTGTCTTGAATATTAATAAAACTTTTGATGAAAACTAAATCACTTGGATTTATTGTTTTGCCATTGATGGATTTATTGTCTTTGTCAAACACTTTTATTGAATTTAATTATTTTCAATTATCATTTTCATTAGCAATTTTTTTTGGGGGGGATGTTGGTTCAAGTGTGCCAAATGTTAACACATGCCCACACCCCTTCGGCAATCCAAAGATTTTAGTCATCATTCGATGGTGGGGGTGTGTCGGATGGTAATTGAAAAGATTCGATCACCATCCTAGAGACCAGCACTGTCCAATGGTGATTGAATATTTTCGTTTGCCTAGAAAGGGGGGCGCGTCATATTTTTTGAAAGGCCTCCGATGCCCCCCTTCTATGGTGGTCACCAAAAAGTTTTGGTCACCACAAAGAAGGGCAATTAAAAAATTGTGGAATGCCACAATGCTGGCAATCAAAATTTTCAATCGCCACAAAATGGGCCAACCAAATTTCTTCAGTTGCTCATCCTTGTGGCAATTGAAATTTTCTTCTTCTTACCCTTTTTTTCTCCTTCTACTTAGTCTTGCCAATATTTTCCCCTTATTTTCATTGTCTTTTTTCCACTCTCCTTCTTCTTCTTTTTCCCCTCCCCTTGTTCTTATTGTCATTTCACGGCCTTCCCTCCCATGTTTTTTTTGGGTGATTGAAAAAATTCAATCGACATCGGACGGTTGGGGTGTATTAAATGGCAACTGAAAAAATTAGGTTACCATCCAACATACCCCCACGGTCGGATAGCGACTGAAATTCTTTGGTCGCCCAAGAGATAAAATGGGGGATGATTTTTTTTCTTTCCAAAATGATATCACATGCCCTCACCCAAAAAATTAGGTTACCATCCAACGGTGGGGGTATATTGGATGGTGACTAAAATGTTTGGTCACCAAAAAGAGGGTGGCGCATGTAATATCATTTTAAAAAAAAAATCATCTCCCCCTATGTCCCCGCCCCCCCCTTTCTATGGTGGCCAAAAAGTTTTGATCACCACAAAAAGGGGCGACTGAAATTTTTTGGTTGCTATAGGGTTGGTGACCGAAATTTTTTCGATCATGACAAGATTGGGCAACTAAAATCCATTTTCGATCACCCTTTGTAACGGGGGTTGACGGAATGTCAATGAAAAGTTTCCTATGTCCGGCCTAACATATGCATCAAAACACATGTTGAACATGACGCCTAACACAAAATGGTTGTCTCACGTCAATTCTAACAACCCTAATTTTGATGCCAAGTTAAGTTGGTGCATTTTTTGTTCCAATGTTTTGTCCATTGTGATTTTTTTTTTGGATACTCATTCATGAATTTTGAATGATTAAGTATAATGGAAAATCATGGCCATAGTGTACATATTAACAAAGGAAACTTTTTAGTGTAATTCCCTTTTGGCCCCAACCAACATAGTCCTACAATTCCTTTGAGAAATGCAAATGTTAGTGTCTTTTGTTTATGGGTTGAATAAAGTATTGTGGTAGTTTGAACCTCATTGCATATTACCCATTCAAATTCCTTCATATTTAGGACATGATAATCAAAGCCATTCAAGTAGCCTAACAAGGTATAACTATATAACATTTGAAGTATAATTTGCAAATCCTAAAGGAACATTGTAAATTCCAAGATAAACTTGGGACAATGCCAAAAAATATGAAAAGTGTTGAACAACCCTTATCTTCCTTTGTAATTTAACCAATTTAAAGAGGTATGATAGAATTTATTGCTTTTGAAATTCTTTGTAATGGGTATGGAGGTTTTATTATCACTAAAAAAGTGGACATTTAAAAATGCATCTTTTGTTGAATTTGGGCAAATAACAAAATTTGCGCTTTGGTGCACACCTCCTTCACCATTGCCCTCCTACATGCCAATAGGAGCCAAGGTTGCATCCTTAGGTAATTGTTTATCCTAGAATATTTTAAAAATCTTTTAAGAACATTTTGTTTACAAATTGAAAAAAATTCAAAATGGACCCAAAAAATGTTGCAACATATTATTTTGTAAATATATGTTTAAACTTTTAAAAACCTCCCTCGAATATGTCATGTTTCACAAATCTCTTGTAATAATAAGAGTCTTTACAATGCTAAAAAAACATTGGTTACATTTGCTTTGGCTCCTATTAATGCACTTACACTCTATCAACACAACAATACATGTACTTAGTCATAATTCCCACCATCAAATCATAACATTATTATAAAACATAGAGAATTAATGTAAGACTCCTTGTTAGTAACCATATGCAATATCTTTAAAAATTGTTCTAAAAACCCCTTGTCATGATCCTTTATAATACACCATCGAAACATCAATTGTGACAATAAACCAAAAGAAAATTAATTAACTTCTAAACACACTTTCTTAGCATTGGTGCACAACCCAAATAAAATCAAACAACTAATGTTGGGTACAAGACGATAAAGGCCTCCAAGCACTAGGCTAATAAGTGGATTTACAAGACTTCACCCACTCATTCCACCATTCTCATCTCCTTGCACAATCTTTAACATTTATTATAGTGCTTACATTTGCCTCCGTGCTTGCAACTCCACCTTCTTATGGAAACATACATACCTTTTACTAGCTCATAACCCACTATTAACATGTGATTTTTTTTTTGCTCCTTTGACATTTGTTTCCATAGTTAACTATTGTGGTTGGGTAGACTATTAAAACTTTACTTTCTCTCCAAACTCACTTAAAAAGTCTCTTTTGTAAAAATAAAATAAAAAACCCAAACCCTAATCATTGTGAAGTAGAAGAAAGCCAAAATGGTGCAATAGAAAATCTAAGCCCCGCATATAATTGACCCAATTTGCAAAACTTCAACATCCTTGAGCAGTGATTTCCTTAAATTTTGGCATTTCATTGAATGAATAATTTTTAAAGCAATAATCATTTCAAAAAAAAAATTTAATTACTACCAAACTTGAAAATGTGGCCACCGAAAAGAAAAAGACAACGTGGTAATAACAATTGAGTAAGAGTTTATTACACCTAATGCATTGGAAGTCATTTAGATTTTTTGATGACATACATGTTACTATGTTTTAAGATAAGTTATGTGTTGAATTAATACTTGTCATCTTGTAGGATAATCACACCCATCATCAAATATAGGTCAATGAACAAATTTTTTTAGATTTTCCTTATTTTGTTTTGAGTGATTTAAAGAGCTATGGGTGTATTAAGTGAAGGTTTGCATTATTTCTTTGCACTCCAAAAGCAAACAAGTGATAAAATAAATTAAATTATACCCTAAAATCACATAGTGTGTGTGTGTGTGTTTTTTAATAAAACAGTTTATTAATAAATTCATATTTTCTTCATTTTTGTCCATTTTGAACAATCTAAACAACTATGAGTGCACTAAGAGGAGCTATAAATAACCACTTTGAACTCCATAAGCAAAGGATCAATGAAGAATAACCATGAACAAAAAAAAGTGTGTGAAATCTTGAAGTGTTTTTCATGCTAGTGATCAAACACTAACCCCACTTACTTCTATACCCCATATCTTCCCCATCATTTGTCCTTATTTGAGCGACTTGAATGGTTGTGAATGTGCCAAGCAAAGCTCTACATAAACCTTTTGAACTTTAGTAGAGACAAAGGAGAAATGCCCTAGGATTCAACTCTTTTAGAGCTTTAAGTATGTGGTCACCAACCTACTTAACATAATATTATACTTCATTGATTTTATTGTTATTTTGGGTTTCCAACATTTATATAGGGGCTCTAATTTCACAAATTATGTAGATTTTATCCTTGGTCATCTTGTCAAGAGTGAAGATTGTCATACTAGCTACCAAGATGATTGTGAAAGTTGAGTTAGGATCTCCAATATGAGTCCCTAGTCTTTATCATCTAACTTGTAGGAATTCAACTTGGATTTAGGTGCTAAACTCCTCTCCTTTTGAACCTTCCACTAGTTGTATGAATCGGTGCCCTTGTTAATATAGAGTTTAATAGGTTTACAATAGACACAAGGTCACATTATTATGTATTGATTCTTGATCTAGAATTTCATCTTCACCATCATCATAATTAGAAGGCATAGTAGACACGAGTCTTTGGTGATGACCAAGAGTGTGTGAATGGGGTTGTCCTTGGGATGACCAAGTTGGATAGCTTGAGGTCGAACTAAGGATCACAAAAGCTGATGTGTAAATACACACATGCCATAAGCTACTTGCACACAAACATATTAGTGGGGCTATCAAACATCAAATGAGCTTAACCCTACCTCCCAAATATTAATAAAAAAATATTTATTAATATTACTCTAGAAGCAATGAATTTTTTTATTTTTTTTTTGTCTTTCTATATTAATATGGTGAAAAAAATAAGGTAACTTCATTTACCTATGCCATATCCAATAAGTATCATCTGTCTCTAGGAGCCAACTCATGCCGGCAAGGGTTAAAATGGCAAGGCCAACTATTAGATATACCCAATGGAATCGTCCTCTCATCTTGCCCAAAAATCCTTCCGCTTGTCTATGCATTGCCTCCCATATTCTTCTAGACCAAATTCAAGACATACCCACACACACCCACCAACCCTAAGATGGCGTATTGGATGACACTTAACACTTTAAGTGAATTCATAATAAGTTAAACTACATACGTGCATGTCCATATGCATTATAGGTATATAGGACCCCAAATTTCATCCCCATTTGTGGGTTTTGCTATTACCCCATTAGAAACTAATAAGGTGTCACAATTAGGTTGAAAGCCCAAACCTCAACACTCCTTGAAGAGGAGCCATGGTGGAGATTTGAAGCCAAGAAGGGATTTGATGTTGGAGGTACCAACATTCCATAGCCCACCCAATGACCAAGCCGGCCATTTCAATCAACACAACCAATAACACATTCCACGCACTACAAACATACATGGGAATCCCCTTCCCTTTAAGTGAAAGGCTCTTATATAGGGGCCACCTCCATGATCAAGCAAAATTTTGCAAAAGAGCACTTACCTACATACATGTGTGTGTGCAATTCTATGGGTTTGTTGATAACAAGTGATCAAAAGGATTAAACAAAAAAAAATGGTATTTGAGTCTAACTATTAGTTTAGGGTTTAGGGTTTAAGGTTGATGGGTTTTTTTTACCTTGTGGCATTTTCTTTGGTAAAAGCTGCAGCTATAATTGTTGCAGCCATTTGAAATGCACCTTTGATGCTATGGGCAAAGGATGCAATATACACACAAGTCATAACCACAGCTAGAAATGAAAGCCAGAAGTCCAGGAACTAAGCTGCCACCCAGCACAACATTATTATTGGGTTTGTGTATAAAGCTCAACTTTTTTTTCTCTCTTCAAACACTAAAACCATCACATGTGTACAAACTACAAAGTACATGAGAGAACATATCACCACCACCCTTGTCACTAACCCTTTGCCCAACAACACTAATCAAGGGCAAACAAACAACTCCTAACCTTGATTTTTTGATTTTTTTGGGGACCAAATTTTACCATATGGCAAAATAAATTCCTTTGAATTGGTAAAAAATTAGTGATTGTTTGGGTTTCTAGTGGCCAACTTTTGAAAAAAAATTAAATAAAATCTAATTAGAATTTTTTTGCTAGATTCTATCTTTAGTTCTAGTAAGTAGCCAAAAATATAGAAGGATGTTTTATTTATTTTTCATTTAATTTTTACTGTCAAATCTAGCTAAATTATCATCTTATGAATCATCAACACAAAGTAACTTGCAGGGTGTAGCCATAAAAAGGCAAAAAAGATATTGATGTTTGTCAAAAATGGTGAGAATTGAACTCTCCCAATTTGTGTTAAAAAATATTTATTGTCCCAACCCATTGGATTACTATTACCAAAATACACAACAAAAGGTGTACTTTGCATATCTTTGTTCCTCAACCATTAAAATTTTGGAAAATTGAAATTGCCTAACATCATTTTCTTAAATAAAATAAACATTCGCCAAAGAAGTGCCAAACATCGGTGGTAGGGTACAATATGCAAAAAGGGTAGGATAATCATCAATCAAACACACCTGGAGAGTGTCATAAGAAAGAGCACACCACCCACCAGCATCACATGAATGATAAATGGCACTTGTCACTCCACTTAATGTATAAGTCACCCACTCTGAATAAGCCTGAAATATTGACATAAAATTTGTGTAAACAATCAGAGAGTCTAACCCTACTTTATGTCATATCTACTTTAAAGTCACATGAAATGCTGAAATTCAACATTTAATGCACAAGGTTCGAGAGTAACTATAGTAGTTGTACAGGTAGGAGCAGTAAAATTATATGTAATAGCAGTGAAAGCGCTCAAGAAAAAGGAAAGACAAGATGATACTCAGTTTTACCACCAAAATTGGGGGGAAAAACTAGTTTGGGTCTCAATTATTTCATTTTGTAAAATTTTCATTTCCAGTCACAAGTTTGATGCCCTATTATGCCGTTCTCGCACCCTAATCATGTGACTTTACAGATAACTTTATCGAGACTGGAAAAGGAAAGACAAGATGATATACTCAGTTTAGCACCAAAATTGGGGGGAAAAACTAGTTTGGGTCCCAATTATTTCATTTTCTAAAATTTTCATTCCTAGTCACAAGTTTGATGCCCTATTATGCCGTTCTCGCCCCCTAATCATGTGACTTTACGGATGACTTTATCAAGACTGGAACCAAGTGAAGTTCACTTAGATTGGGCATCTATCTAGGTACCAGGATTAGAAGACAGACACATACATACATACATGGTGGTGAAAAGCCCACATGCTAGGCAGTACTGCAGCTAAATTAGATCCAACAAGTGCCCATATGTGAACCATCTTTTCTGCTTCAACCCCCAATGAGAAAAACAACCTGATATTAACTACACCAACAACATAATTATTTTTGAATGTTTTCTTTATGTATTCAACTATTTTCAACCAAAAAAAAAATTAAAAAATTATTTCCTTACAAAGGGAATTGATGGGTAGTTTAAATTCCCTTAAAATAATAATAATAATAATAATAATATCTTAAATGGTTGCAAGAATTACTGACCTAATTGAAGGAGGAGCAACAATGAGCAATCATGGCCTCCATGGGTTTCATCACAGTGGCAATAGCTGCCCAGTAATATAACAAAAGAAAGCGGGTGCTTAAGGGACCTGCTATTTAGTTGTCCAAAATTATTAATTATCTTATCTCTTCACTAACTCTATGAAAATAGAAAAATATTTCAAAAAATAAATAATATAAAATATAAATATAAAATGGATAACTATTTTTTATTTACCTGAAGAAATGGAGTTGGCTTGCTTCATTTGTAGTTTGGCAACTTCCATGCCCGGAACATCCATTCAAGCACCCATGAATTGTTACTTGTATAAGTGCACCTCCATTTGTTGTGTACCCACTCATATTTTGTCTAGAACTATGTTCATTTTCCAAGTGTTCCCTGGAATTTATACAAAATGGTGACATGAGTAAGCAAAGTAAGTAAGAAAGAAAGAATGAGATCATTGGAGTTGTCCCCAGATTGGGACCAAAAACTGGGGACCAAATGAAAAGTGGGGATGAAAACAATACAGGGGAAAAAAAGAGAGGACCAACTAGTTTTTCTCACTTAAATCGGTCCTCAAGGGAGTACCACCACCCCTGGTTTTGGATTTGCCTTTTTTATTTCTATTTTTCATTAAATCAAATCCTTGTCAGAATTTCCTGTTAATCTTCTAAAATGATTACCCATTTTCATCAAACAATACTGAATTTTGCTGCTTTTACAAACATGCCCAAATTGGGTATGAAACATGGATTTGAGGCTCAAACTACGGCCCAAAGATTAGGCTTGGTGTATGGATTAACTCTATTGTATCTTGAATTCAACACCCATTTTAGAGATCTCCATTGGTGAATTTTAGTAATAAGATATCATAACAAATTCATGATAAATTCCACCGTTACCAAAACAAAAATTTGAGTTGTGAAGTTTACAATAATAACCTCATGCTTGAATTTGCCAAAGAGTTGGGATTATTGCCATCAATCAAAGAAGCTTTACTATTTGTATCTTTCTCCAAGGTCGAATTGTCGTTGATCTGTGATTGGACACCAAGACACCACATTCCTTCAATCGGGAAAACCACATCCAAAGATTGTTTTCTTCTTTCAAAGACATTCGAAGATTGGAACTCAAGAGTAGTTGTACTGAGATCCCAGATTTCATTTGTGGGTATGCCTTCAAAGCGGATGTAAACATCAGTACTTAAATTCCATGTATGTCTCAATTGTATGCTCAAAACAGCTCCGGATGTCCTTTAGGAACCACAATAACAAAATACGTCCAATTGTTTTCATGACGAGTATTGTTGTTCAATCCGATTGGAAGGGACTTAAGACAATTCAAAATCTCCACTGGCACCCATTGAGAATATGAAACTGGCTTTCCAATCAAAGTGTAATAAGAGTCAAATGGGGATTCATATGCGGTCTCCATTAACTTTCTCTGAAACCAAAAATTCATCACAATTTAGGATTAAAACATTGTGTGAACTTGGGTCACCCAAATGAACAAACTGCTTAGTCAAAATCCAACTATCCAACAAGTGATTTACAAAGTCCAAATGGAAGTCTAAAATTCCATGAACACAATTGAGTTTTGAAGCAAAAACAAACAGAAACAATCAATGTAAAAATTACTAAATACAAAAGAAAAAAGAGTGAAAGATATTGATTGCTTAATCTCACCTCCAAAGGAATAAGAGTTGCTTTAGATTCAGCCCTCTGTGTTTTGGTATTACAGCTTTCAAGTCTCCAATATAAGTTAAAATTGATCATGCCCATAAAATTTTCAGCAACTGGATTAAAAACACTTATGTACCACAAACCATGCTTGGGTACATCAATTGTCGATGCATTCAATGAAAGATGCATTTGATCTTGTGATTGTTCTGGTAACGCTCCATATCGAGTAGACTGGTATAATTTGTTGAGCCCCATATCACTCTTGAAAGCCATTGGACTAACAACTGCAAGGATATCGAGTTTCCAATAATATTGTGGAACTTCTAATGAGTAGTATTTCCATTCCCCGGGTTGAATGGTTTGGTCTTTCAATACCACCCAATTGGCATCATTCAAGAAGGCGGAATGATCTTGCATTGAGCTACCAGAGAGAGGTTTTAGGTCATGATGTTTTAGCTCTTTGTGTAAACTTCCATCAGATGATGGGTGCCAAGCAGTTGTGTAAAAATCATCAATTGGGAGGTAAGAGCAAAGTGGTGTCACAGTTATATTGCAATTCGGGCCTCGAAGATTAGGGGAATTGCATTTTAAAATTATAACATGTAAACCAAAGGTGAAGGTTTTTCCACGTGAAATCTGCAAAAATCCTTCCAAAAAGACTTTCAATGATACGAAGCTCAAAAGAATGGGTGCAAGGATTAATAAAGATTTGCCCCAGCAATAAGACAGAAGTTGAAAGGCTCGTAGACAAATTCCAAGGTCCTGTACATAATGAGAATTTTACCATTTTGGATTGAAACCGGGAAGGATTGGAGTTGCTAAACACTCCAATGTACCACACTCCTGCCACCACCTTCATATAACAAACAAATGTTCAAACATTCATTATTAGCTTGCAAGGTTTACAAAACTAGCTTTGAACAATTTTCATTGTAAACAATTGACATGCATGTTACGTGATTTTGAGGTCTTTATGTGTGTTGCTTACCTGCATATTGCATAGATAGAGTAGGGTGGAATTGTGGAACCATGCACATTGCCCTTTATCAGAGACATTTTGTACCCTGCCTGTTGCCATGGCTGCCTCCTCAATTGTCTCCCCTGTCATGAATGATCAAACAAGGGGAGAGATCACACATCCAAATTTTGGGGAAACATCGAAAGCAAAAAATGAAGAAAAAACATCAATCGTGCAAGAAATAATGAAAGGCATAAATATGAATTTATGAAGGTGATGAACATTGCATACAAATAGTATTTGGAAGAGGAGGTCCACCGAGACGGAAGCATATCAAAGGCACCTTTGTTTCAATCCAATTGTCTTCCTTTGCCTATTAGCCACCAAGCACCCAATGAGTACATGAAGAATAGCTACAATCCTGTGATGGGTTTTTTCACAAAATTGTTGGTACTTACACAAAAAATTCACAAAAAATTCCCCAAAAGTGTTCACTTGCACAAAGCTTTTGGAAACAAATTTGAATTGAGATACATACAGCAAGGTTCCTTTTCTAAGAGCCCTTTTCTTTTTGGGTTCAAGAGCTTACAACCGTCCAGTTTCTAGACAACTCAATTTTGAATAAAGAAAACGCATCCACCACTTCCACTGCCATTCAAATTTATTAAATGATTAGTAAGCCAACCGCCAATATGAAAAGCCTCATCTTCAAAACTCAGTCCACATCTTAAAGCTCTAAGCTTTTCGCTCTTGGTGTCACACATTTGGCAAATACATAAGATTCAAAGCCAATCGTGTATTATGTGCACTAGCTTATATCAAGTCATGAATAAAAGTTTGATATCTATTGTGTTTACCATATGGTGAGGAATTGAGGATCAGGAGGATTCGTAAGTGCACAAGGCAGACACAGAAATTCAATTACAAGAATTGGAACAAACATAATCAAATACACATACCTCGAAAATACTTCCAATTGTAGGGACCCACTTTTAGATTTGGGTAGTTTAATGCATTCACTACTGATGAACTCAAAGGATCATCATCATCTGCTACAGAATCCTTTGAATTCTCTA
This sequence comes from Sphagnum contortum, assembly GCA_963920785.1. NCBI lineage: Eukaryota > Viridiplantae > Streptophyta > Sphagnopsida > Sphagnales > Sphagnaceae > Sphagnum > Sphagnum contortum. The sequence continues at coordinate 13,891,841 of OY987289.1, read as the reverse complement.
CATTTAAGAAGCCACTAATTGAGGTTTGGAAAATCACAAAACATATCATCATGAGGTAAAGTGCTAGTATCTTAGGTTCATGCTTCTTCTTGTGCCTCATGATTTACTTAAACCTAAAGAAAAATCTGAAAATGTTGCAGGAAAACCACCAAAAACAAGGTACCCAAAACTTGCAAAATTTATGCAACTAAAAAACATACAATTTGGTTAATTGCCAGTAGTTTCAAAAGTTTGAAATGAGAAGCAAATTGAGAAAACAAAATCTACAAAAGTAGTTGTAAATAGTTGTTTTCTGGGGCCATGCATTTTTTGGAATTGGTTGTAATCATAAGGCACCCCCCTAATACTTAAATCTCTTCATGAACTCAAAACTCCACAACACAAATTCTAGACAATTTGCAATTTGTTATTGTTACCCGCAGGAAACTCAAACACAGAAAACTCTCAAAATCGCAAAGTTGGAATCCCAATTAAAGATGTTATGAGAAAAAGCCAAGGATTTGCCCATATTGAAAGGCAATCTAACAAAACCTTTTGTTTGCTAGAGAAGAAAGGAAACATCATTTGTATGTTTCAGAGGAAAAAGAAAAAGGAGGGAATTAGTTTCAAATGAAAATGCTAGGAGAACACTAAAATCACAACACCAAACTCAAAATTTACTCTAAACTTAAGAATTTTTTGTCAAGAATCTAGATTTAGGTCTCCTCCAATGTTGGCCGGGTATTAACTAGGGCATCAACATGGGTATCATATGCCCTAACTGAAGGGCAATGATCAACAAAAAAAAAGTAGTTATACCCTACTTGAGTGGGCCTTGCTTCTCCTATACACATGCAATGCCTTTACCTAGGCGGGCATGTGTTTTGAAAAACTCATGAAATGCTTTGGCAAATGGGCTTCTTTCATAGTGAACATGTGCATGGCATAAGGATTTAGGTAAGTAATTAATGGTTTTTGCATCAATGAATTTAATCAAATTCTACTTAATATGTAAGGGAATCGCATTGTCCATAAGGGTTCATTTTGTTTCAATTCATGGATTATATTCGTAAATAAACTAATCAATATTTGCCATACATAGTCACAACCATCTTGCATATGGTGCAACTACACTAGAATTTCACTCATCTTCTCCAATTCAAATATTAAGATTATTTGATTTGTATTAAGAAATGCCAAAATATGAAATCCACAAATGAAAAATGAATACATATATATAAATGAACAACCAAATTATTTCAATTTACAAATCAAATAGTATGAATTGTTTCAAAATAATAATAATTTATGTATGTGAGGTGAATTGTCAAAGATAATTGCCATAGTTGATGTAGTTATGTGTGCGGGGTTGTTCTAGGAATGAGAATCTCTTGACATGTGGGAGGTCATTAAACCTGAATTGACATAACACCCCTTGTGATTCAATTGCAAATATTCCTTAATTTTTTAGCTACCTCTAGGAGCACAAAATACAAATGTGGTGAACATCACCTTTTTCCCTTACTTGTTTTGGCAGTTTTTTTTAATTCAATAAAAACTTGTTGAACTATTTCCAGCCATTTACATATTTGTGCAACAATTTGTTTAGTGAACAATTCCTAACCAAGGTCTCTCACCACAAGTTCATTGTAACTTCCTTCAAATTGGATCACATTGTCACCACTCCCCCAACCCCACCACTGTTACTCCCAACCTTTAACTTCACCATTACAAACACATGTACAATTAGCAATAGGGAGAGGAGAACCTTGTGAAGTTTCTACAAACCCATTTAGAAAAATGTCATGTTCTAAGTTCATTGTCGATTGACCTTGAAACTTAAACCAATTACATTGTATTATGATATCAAAACAAAGAAAAAACATAAAAATTGCAAGCACCACTATTTACCAAATTTGCAATGCAGACCTCAAATTATCATTGGCAATGTTCACAAATGCTCGAGAAACATAACAAAATAGGTGCCAAACAAATCACCAAAATTGTAGTGTTCACTAAACACGAGTCATGCATTACAACAAATGGTGTCTTTGTACGCCAAGTGATTTCACTATATTTTGAGTGAATTGACTGGTTTTAGTAAACGGGGACAAATTGGAAAGTAGTGAATTCATTGGGTTAGTGAATGGAGATTAATGAACTGCACCCACATTTTGTAATAATGATGGAGATCCATTGTTCATGAAACAACACACAAATCACTAGCACCAAACTTTACACCTTTGAAGCAAATTTATTAGTGCTCATGAACGAAGTAGGTGCTAAATAAGACATCAAATTCAGAGTGCTCACAAAGCACCATGTAGATTTAATGTTCACAAAGTAATACACAAATCACGAACACCAAACCTTGAACCTTTGAAGTGAAACAATGCTCATGAATTAGCTTGCAAATTTAATGTTCACAAAGTAATACACAAATCACGAACACCAAACCTTGAACCTTTGAAGTGAAACAATGCTCATGAATTAGCTTGCAAATTTAATGTTCACAAAGTAGCACACAGATCACCAACAGTAAATTATAAACCTTCAAAACAAAACAATGCCCACAAAGTAAGACTTGTGAAAGAGTCAATCACCAAAATTCAAGTGTTCATGAAGCACCCTACAAATCCACTATTCACAAAATAACACATAATTCACTAGCACCAAACCCTAAAGCTTAACTTGAAGTGAAACTAATGTTCATGAAGTAAGTGCCAAACATCAAATTGCCAAAATGGGAGTGATCATAGAAACCACAAATCCAATGTTCACAAAACACACACGAATCATGAAGCAATAGACATTGCATCACCAATATTGCATAGTGTTCACGAAGCATCAAAGATCCAACATTCACAAAACACCAAAGATCCAATCCTCACAAAACATAACACACATCATTATTGTAGCACTCATGAAGCACTAGGAAAAGCACTAAGAGCATAACGATGTTCATGAAAATTTGTTGAACAAAACATCACATAGATCACACAATTGATGAAAAAAAAAGGACCAAATAAATAACATATTTGAATCACACACCCTAGGAACTTATGAAATAAGAAAAACAAACTTGCATAGAAGACTCACTTGTTTCCATCAATGTAAGTTGATTATTGATTGCCAACGACAAAGAAGAGCTACAAATTTCAACATTCCTTTCTGGTGCTCCTTTTTTATGTTCATGTCCATTACACGTTGAGATCATGGACATCTTACATAATGTTGATTTGCTAAAATCCATGACATGGTAAATTGATACAATTTTATTTAAATCATTAATGTGGGTTTTAAATCCATTGATGTATGTTTGTAAAATAACTTATCAATACATACTTACAACCAATTGGTATAATCCATTGTCTTCCTTCCCAAAACTTTAAATTTTCACTACATTTTTTATTGAAGCAGTATCATAATTCTTTTATAAAAAGGCATGAAATGAAAGACATTTTTACCACCATAGGGACCCATGTTCATAATGCAGATGGTTTTGGGGCCTCCATTTCCTTCAATGATTTCGTTGGTTGAAACCATTTGGGCATTTTTTCAAGTGTATCCTTGCTTAAAGGTGTCAAGTTGTTCCAAACATTGTCTAAATGAGTTATATATGTGAATGTTAGGTGTGATGTGGTGGACTTAACAACTAGCCAAACAACTATTAATAGATTTATGCTACCACCTTGGTTGGAAAGTGCCAATGTTATCACAACCACATGAATAAATAAGAAAATTGTAGGTTAATTGACACATTACATGCTCAAAGTTTGAAAATTTTAAATTCATTCTAATTACATATGTGTTTACAAAGTTTACATAAATATGTCTATTAATATGATATTTGGAATATTATTATATTTAATGTTTAATATGTTGAGCTTTTAAATATTATATTATATTATATTATATTAAAAATAAAATTTCCATATTATAGTACAAAGGGTCATCCTTGTTTTGTTTCCATGAAAATTTTAAAAATTTAACTTTGCTTCTTTCTCATGGTTTAAAGTGGAAAATTTGTGGAGCATTACAGGTTAGGACAAAACTAGAAACATAAAAAATAAGAATGACTTCAGCACCCTTCATCGAACCCCCTTCCTATGTGACCTTCCCACGAAGATACAATTGATTTCCCAACATGTAGAATACAAGACAAGATAATAGCAAGGAGAAAGAAAATAACAACATGAATCCAACTTGTTTCCTACTTTTGCACATCAACATTTTTGCTACCTACATTTTTTTACCAAAACTAAAGACATATCAAATCTAAACCAATTTTACATAGTGAAGTCGATTGCAAGTTCAACCAATTTTTGTTTACCATCCACATCTATGAGTTTCAACCAGTTTTGTTCCACCATCACATATGTGACTCAAGATTTGATCATCGTGCATAAGGAACTCAATTATTGTTCAAACATTTAACTGATAGCATAATAATTTTCTTTTTGAAAAGCTACAGAAATTGATGAGACATGGTTGTGCCATGCCAAGGATCTAGATAATGGTGAGACATGGTTGCACCATGCCAAGGATCTAGATAATGGGTGAGACATTGTTGTGCCATGCGATTAATTTGGAAAGAAATTAGACATGATTGCATGTGATGAACCCAGAAAGTATTGCAACATGGGTTTAAGTCCACGATTGTGCAAAAGAGTCGTGAATCCAGAAAGGGATGAGACATGATTTGTGGAGTGGACATCTGATATGTTGTAGATCAATGAGAAACTGCTTTGCATGTATCCCCATCCGCAATAAGAACAAAACAATGTGTGAAAAAATCAGCTGAAACATATTCAAGCTTATTTGGGCCCAGTGATTGTCAAGTATGGTCCTCACTTTTGCTTTGCAGATTGGCAGTCCTGTTGCAGATAGTTCCTGTATGATAGATGAGTAAATTTGAGCCTCACCTTATCAGCCATCAAACAGCAAATCATACCCATTACTGGCTGGTGATAATGGGGTGAGCTTCGCCATCTGCATGTGAGAATATTGTGATTATCTCATTGATAGTCAAAGGCATTGTCTTCCTCCCTGAATGGGAGTTTGTTCTGATTTGCCACTACCACTCCAGCCTGCATAGAGTTCCCTCCAAGTTTTGTCTGACAGATTGCTTTCTCATCTGTGGATGGATTCATTTTTTATTTGATTCTTGCACATTAATTTTTCCTGAGAAATTTTCCACACATATTTTAGCTCCTTGTGTCCAACCAAATGATTTGTGGCTAATCCCAAGTTCTGCTTCTTGGATTGACAGGTCTGTGAGGCTGTAAAAAGAGCCTTCTAAGATCCCTGTTTGTGCTGGCTTGGGCCAGAGGTGTGGTGGAAACTGGCCAATCATTCAAAGGTGGTAGCTGCTCCCCAGATAATAGTCATGGGATGTAGTTGGTTTTTGGAGGGCATTTGCATTGAACACCTAAACCAAAGGGAAAGCAATCAACAAATATGGATGGGAGATAGCTCCAAATAAACCTCTAGAGGGGGCTGATATGTCAGCAAACAGCCTCCAAAACCCAACTTCATCTTTGTTCATTCAATCTGTTTTAGTTTGTGAATTCAATCTGCTTCATCATGTTCGTTCAACAAGTGTTCACATATCTAAACTCAGGGATGAAGTGATGATCTCCTTAATTAGATGTTAAGGCAGGAGAAGCTGATTTAGCCACTCCTGTAGCATGATTTGGAGGTAGAATCTGCCCGCTGCTGCTATACTGCAATAGGTTGTGTTGCTGTTCTCTGAGAAGTTTCCCTGCTTTTATCAATAGATAATCTCTAATGGGATGGATACTGGTTCTGGCACCCATTGTACGCAAGAGCTTGCTGTAATGGGCTTGCCCCATGGCTAGCTGGGAGCCAGAATCAGCGGTACCCAGCCTGTTGCCTGGTAGGTTAGATTGCTGTTACCTCAACTCCTTTGTACACAACATTGCTGATTGGTAGGTAAATCTGGGTTGTGTGGAAAGGCCCAATTACAAAGCCCATTCAAAACATGTTTGCTTTAGTTGGGTGGTGAAAATAACATCCCAAGAGCATGATGATGAGAAAAAGAAGTCTTGGCAATGAATGATCCATGATGGAACAAACACTGGGCTGCGAATACATGTCACATAATTCTCACATGAGTGCCATTTTGGTGCCCAACACATCTTTGCACGACAAGATAAATGTTCAACAATACAACATGACGGCGACATGTTAAAATGCTCACAAAGATCAATTATTGTTAAGGCTATGAGAAAATTTGAAGTGTTCAAACTCTCTTTCCTCTGAAGGCCTTTGGTGGGAAAATAATTGTCACCGTGCTAAGCAAGTTTCCAGTGGAGCAATTCTCATGGATTATATTTCTAAATTTCCATCAATTGCGATTCGGGTACAAGTTTTTGTACAAGATTGTGTTTGGAGAAAGAGCTGAAAGTTGGTGATGTATACCAGGCTAAGCAATACCCACTATGCTCGCTACACAAGAAAAACATGAAGATGTTGTAAGTCCAAATTTTCTTTCTTTCTTCCATTTCCTTTTCTGGTTTCCTAAGTAGGACAACTTTTGAAAAGTGGGTGTTCTTAAGTTTGGTTGTTGAATGCTCAAAAGCCTTTTTTCCTTTCTTTCACTTTTCCTTTTTTCCTTTTTCTAATTCCAATGACAATGGTACATTGAAGTTCTAATTCCAATGACAATGGTATATTGAAGTTCTAATTCCAAAGACAATGGTTCATCGAAGTTCTAATTCCAATTACAATGGTTCATCGAAGTTCTAATTCTAACGACAATGGTACATCAAAGTTGTTATAGGGGGAGTGACTATAGATTTTGTGAGTTTATCCTTTTTGAATGGTAAGTCATTTCAAGAGATCTATTCCACATTAGATCCAAAGAGTTGCATATTACTTTGTGAGTATTAACTAACTTTAGGAAACTTAGAATTGTAGGTTAGACACCCCACCTTACAAAATACCCACCTCACAAACCATAAAATTACAAAAAGAAAATTTTAAAATCTAAATTAATGAAAAATGATTTCATGCAAAAAATTTATGATCATGGATTTTTAAAAATAATTTTGTAAGATTCAAGGAACAAATGAATATATATTAAAATTTCAATCTTATATCAATTTGATTGTTCCCATGAAACCATGGAGCAAACACAAGGCTTAACTTAGGGTTAGAATTTGTTGTGGGGATTGATTGTGTGAAGCAAAACTTAGCCTTATCCCCTCTCAACCTTCTTTGATAGGTAACCACCAAAGGGATGATAGTTGGGTTTAGGGTTTGTCACAAGCTAAACTTTTGGGCTACTTTTGATGTTACAAATGTGTTTGATAAGCTCCATGAACAACTCATGACATTCAATAACTCTAAGTTTTGTGTTGAAATTTGGGAACCGAATAGATCACACAAACACACACACACACACACACACACACAAACAATGAGCTCACCTTTTAAGAAATGGCCTTTTAAGTCAAAATTCACAAGGGACTTTGTTCCAAATGTCCCACCATGTATGATGATGGGTATGTCCCCACAAATCGAGTTACCAACCTATCCCCCACACCTCAAATGAAGTCCAATTTGTGTTTATTTTTAAAAAAATCGTTGCAAAATGACAATTTTTTTTAGGTATAAAAAAAATAAAAATCAATTTTATACACAAAAAAAAAACATAGGGAACAAAAACTCTCAAGATTTGAACTTTGAAGAAGTATTTTTGCGAGAACAAAGATAAGATCTCCTCGGTGGTAGGGAACATGCGATTGGGGAACATCCAAGTATGAAAATATGCAATTGGGGACTAATGCAAGTAGGGAACATGGGAACATGAAACTGGGGAACATTTAAGTATGAAATATATGCAATTGGGGAAAATATGCAAGTAGGGAACATGCAAGTTGGGAACTTGAAGATAGGAGTTGAGAAAATGAAAATAGGGAACACACAAGTATGGGGAACATGTAAGAAAGTGGGGAACGTTTTGGGTTAACCTTGAAAGAAAGTATTAAACTAGGGGAGTTCAGTGCCAAGTGGGGACTAGCCTTTTAATCAAATAATAAAACAAAGCAACAAGAAAAAGAGAGGAGAAAAAGAAAAAAAAAAAGAGGAAAAAGAAGAGGAAAAAAAAAAGAGAAAAAGAGAGAAAAAAAAAGAAAGGGAGGAAAAAGAACAAAAAGAACAAAAAAGAAAGGAAAAATAAAAAAAGAGGGGGGGGGGGGGAGGGAAATGAAACACAAGAGGAATTTTATTTTCCAACAAATTTTGCAGTTTTTTTGGGGAAAAAAATTGGGAAATTTTGTTTTTTCTAGAGTAAATTCAACTAATTTTGTCAATTGTTGGAAATAAATCGTCAAATTCTCTAAATCACAAAAATTGAAAAAAGGGAAAAAGAAAAAGAGAAAAAGAAAAAGAGAGAGAAAGAAAACCCTGGAAGCAAGTGCAATTACTTGACGTTGGGACTTTCCTCAAGAAAATGGTTTTTTTTGTTTTTTTGGCGAATTTTTCTTTTCAGAACACGACGGTGTGGGAAGCTTCGATCGCTCGCTCGCTCGCTCGCTCGTGGGAGAAATTCGGAAGTATTGTGATTGCGAAGTGAGAGAGAGAGAGAGAGAGAGAGAGAGAAGCTTTTCAGATTTGGCATCACGTCTCATCTCTCTCTCTCTCTCTCAAGATCGTGCTTGCCTGATCTGCTGCAGTAGCAAAATTATTATTTCTAGGCAGAGAAGGGGAGGAGGAGCAGGAAGAAGCCGGTGAAGACCGCCATGGACAGCAATGGTAATAATCATGCCACGGAACTGCTCTTTGCTGTTGCTACCGGTGACGCTTTGAAGGATCCACAAGATGACGGTGAAACTGGTGGAGCTTGGAGGGATCCACAAGACGACGGTGAATGGGAATTGGAGAGTCCAACTCTCAAGCTTTTGGCCCAGCGCCTGCGACTGTATAGGTACTACTACTGATTTTCATATTTTGCTCGGTTTTTTTTTCGAGGAGCTTTTGCTTGTTGCAACGTGAAAGAAGAGGGCTCTGAAGAGAAGAGAGCGAAGCTGCGTTTCAGGATGAAGGATTTCTTCCTTTGCACATTTTATCAGTCATAGTTTTCTGAACAACTGAGAACAACGCGTACCAGAACGTGATGAGAGTGAAAGCGCATGCTGCAGTTTTCTTGGCCCCTTTTTTTTTCCCCTCCCCTCCAGCATGTTGATATTCTTGATCCATTATTGCATAGTGATGAGATTGCATCTGGATGATGATGCTCTGAAAGCTTTCTAAACGGACGGATTTGTTTGCCAAACTACTGTACCAGTTTGCAACTTTGCACTAGTTGGATTTGAGACTGGGGTTTTGGAAGTGAGAAAAAAAGGTGAAGCAGATTTATGCTTTGTTCATGCACTGCTTGATGTCATCTGCATCTGATGACGAGCATCAGCAGCACCTAAGGATTGTGCATTACACAAGAAGTCAGCAACAAATTGCAAGGAAAACAAGTTGTTCCCCAAGAGTCAATTAGTTCATGCATTTATCTCCAGGACTGAGCACCATTTGTTAGGCACGATCTCCAACTCTTTTTGGGATAATTTATTCACTGTGAGCAGATTGCAAATGCAAAAAACCAGAATATTGCAAGAGATGATGATCTGCAAAGAATGTGGTTTATTCGGAATGTGGGATAAGGATGTGAGAAGTGTATGTGAGCATGTCATTTCTTTTTTGCACACCGTTGACATGTACTTTAGTTCAACTGCATGTGGCGGACTTTTTTTTGTGCTGAACTGGAGGCTCTGCCCTTTGTTTTACCTATCTATAGATGAAGATGAAGATCTAGTGATTGTGAGGTGAAGCATTGACATATGGTATGGTGCACTTTTGGTCAAGCTATGGTTCACATATTGCAAGAGCAAATTTCCAGTTTCTGCTCAACTTCTCACTCTGACTAGGTTTAGATCAAACTTCATCTGTCTTCAGACATTCCTTCCAAGAACAAGTTCTTTGGTGAAATTGTAGCTGCAAAGTTGATGGCAGTTCAGTGCAGTCTTCATCACTGTTGGTACTTGTTGTCATGATTAAGTACAGATATTGCGGTGCAGGAGATGAAGCAGTAGAGCAACTAGTGAAATCAGATAGTGTATTGCAAAAAACATGACTCAGGGTGCAACAATACATTAAGTGATTGATTAGTGAGGACCCAGTATGCGCATTAACAGATGCAAGGTGTAAGTCCAAACAGGAATGTTGTTCACTAAGAAGCATTTGTGTGGTCCACAGGGCTCCAGTTGGGCAGTGGGCACGTGCATCAGATGAGATGATCTGGGGATTGTGGTCCAGTGTACGGATGACAGCATCAGTGCCAAGCGATAATGGTGTGAAGTGGCCAGTCACTGTGAGACGAGCATCAGTGCTTGTGGGTCTTTTTGAAGGTGCTGCAGGCGAGCTGCGAGTTATCCTCACAAGACGGGCTGGCCGATTATCTTCTCATTCTGGTCTCCATCTCTGTCCCTCTCTTTGGCAGCTATAATTTTATGTCATTCTGTTTAGTGAGATGATGGATCTGTGGGACAATTCAACGGGGTGGGGTAATAGTATTCTGAATGAGCTTGCAGTCATAGTGGAAACAATATGGGTGAATCCCTTATTTGGTGTAGTTGGCATGCCAGATTTTTTTTTCGTTAGCAACTACCTTGAAGAGACATTTGAGACTTAAAAGGCCATTGTTGAAGGCCAAGCACATTTCAGGCTGAACAGGGGGATGAGTGTAGGAATCCTGATTTTCATGATCTAAACTTAGCATTGTCTCCATCCAAAAACTTAGGCAGTTAGTCCTGATAGCTAGACCACTGAAGTTTTGTTGGATCCACATTCTTTGGGTCAACTGTGGAACCACAGTCCTCCAGAATGAGGAGAGTGACTTAGGCCACATGGAGTAAATGGTGCCTCTGCTGGTTTTGAACTCCAAAGCTAACAGTCTTATCACCTAATGATAAGTAGCTTGTTATGCATGTGCAGGAGAAGTGGCACTACCTGGGGGCAAAAGAGACGAAGAAGATGAGGATGATATAGCAACTGCTTTGCGGGAAGCAAAGGAAGAGATAGGGTTGGAACCATCCCAGGTCAGGGTGGTTGCTGTTTTTGAGCCCTTCCTGTCCAAGGTTCTCTCTCAATCACCCTGGAATGTTCTATGCTCAAGGAGATCTTTTCTCAATACACATTAGAAAGATTTTGACAAAAATCTTATTAACTGGCTCTTTTGGCCTTTAGCAAGCTAGTACATGTTATTTTTGTTTCTCAATCTGCTTGAAAACAGGAGAGGCATTTACTGTATTTGTTCTGGGTACATGCATTTACTCTTTTTACTGGATTTTAACCTCATGATGTTGGTGCAGCATTTGCTAACAGTGACACCTGTCGTGGGATTACTGCTGGACAAAAGCAAGTTTGAACCCATAGCAAACCCATCAGAGGTTGAGTCTATTTTTGATGTTCCTCTTGAGATGTTTCTGAAGGTACAGTATGGACCATTTTCCATGTATGAATATTTGTAAAATTCTGCACTAGTCTCCAGCTACAGTGGGAGACCACTGCGTCAATTAATCACCTGACAATATAGGGGAGTCCTAGTTCAGAGTCTGCAAGCAAAGATTCGTGGAACCATCTTGGCCTGGTTGTGGCAGTTGATCTACCTTTTACAAGGCAGCAGTTTCTGTGATCAATTAGGTGTTGGCATGCAGTGTCTGTGTCTTTCCAAATTGGTCAATAGAGTTCAGTTTGGGTGTAACTTACATATACAGCCCAGCTCCAAATGCAGTTGGTTGAGATGTAAACCAGATTTGGTGCAAAATCAGAGGACATCTATCTGTTTTGTCTGTGTGCTATATACTGTCCACAGGGATGACTCATGTTTCATACTATTGGAGATAGTTCTGGAACATGTATTTTCTTCATTGACAGGACAGAAGACTGGACTGTTTTTGCTAATCTTAAGTTGGGAAATGATAAAAGTTTTATTTTGTGTTGATTTTTAACAGGATGAGGCACACCAATATGAAGATTTGTCATGGCGGAATGTTGTTTTCCGTGTGCATTTCTTTGACTTTGAAAGCCCAGCTGGTGTAAAGTATTCAATATGGGGGTTGACAGCATCGGTGCTCATCCGAGCTGCAAGCATCATTTTGCAATGTGAGCCTGCTTTCATTGAGGCTGCTCCCTGCTTAGAGGACTTCTCCGTAAAGGAAGGAGACCTGTAGAATACAGAGCATCTTTAGTGCTGATAGAGGTAGCTTTCTGTGACCCTGCTGCCCAGTGTTTCTTGGGTGACCACATCTTGCTAAATATATCACATAAAGAAAAATGTAGAGTGTGCAGCACAGAGGTCATTGATAAAAGAATTCAGGGCCCATTCTAGCATTCATCTTGAGGATGCAGCTCGGATAATTATCCAATGCTGAAAGTGTAAATCATCATCAATTTTTCAGCTTTTGGTTGCATGAGAGTTACCTTGGAAGGTCTAAAACTTGGGTAACATGGTTGCAAGCTATATCAATGCCCTTCACAATTACTGGGCTTTGGAACCAGAAGTTTTTACTAGCCTTGTGCACCACTGCTTTGGATACTAACATGTATTGAATCTAAGATGGTGAGTATGTGTTTTCTCTTTCTGCTTTGGAACTCTGTAGTTTCCATTTGGTCTCACATTTTGAGGTCTGTTCACCGAGCGGTATTGTGAGGAATAAGTCCACATTCTGAATAAGTCCACATTCTTTCTGTGAACTTCATGGAACATTTCCTATTTTTAGGAGTCTCCACCAGGTGTTTTTATGAACAAGGATTTCATTTTTTGTGAACCTCAATGGAACATTTCCTATTTTGAGAAATGTACACCAGGTGTTATTGTGAACAATGAGTTCATGTTTTGTGAACTTGGATGTAACATTTCCTATTTTGAGAAATGTCCACCATATGTTATTGTGAACAATGAGTTCATTTTTTGTGAACTTGGATGTAACGTGCATCCTGTTGTGAGAAATGTCCACCAGGTGTTATTGTGAACAATGAGTTCATTTTTTGTGAACTTGGATGGAACCTTTCCTATTTTGAGAAATGTCCACCTGGTGTTATTGTGAACACTGAGTTCATTTATTTTTTGGTGAACTTCAGTGGTGGGCAGTCCAATAACTGATGATTCAACAACCAATTATCTCCCTCACATAGCTGGTTGCATGCCAAGCAAATGACATGCAACCAGCTATGACCACATTGGCAATCACTAACAAATCTTCTCTCCTGCAAACTGAGAAAGGTTGTTTTGAATTTTCACCAAAGGGGGCTCCCTCTTCCTTGAGTTTGGTTCCAGGTCATGAAGGTCTTGGTGGCCACTTTCACTTTTGGCAATGGTCTTGGTCAGTCTGGGGTAAGATTACCATGAACATCAACAGTTCTTGGTCAAAAGGGACATTCCTTGGATGTGCTTCAACTACAAAGTTCTCTAAACAGCAGTTATTCTCAAAAAGGATGCCACAACAACCTTCTCAGCAATTCACTCCAATTGTTTTTTAGATTCATTCTGATTAGCAGATTTGTAAACTCCAATTGTCTGTTCCATTCATTCTAATTCACTGATTTGAGAACTCCAGTCACCTCTTTAAAACTCCAATTGTCTGTTACATTTATTCAGACCTGCTGATTTGAGAACTCCAGTTGCCTTTTAACTGAAATCTCTCTATTAGATAGTGAGCTTGCAACACCCACCAAAAAAACATTTCTTCTCTTTGGAGGAATCTCCACAAGGTGTTGTTGTAAATACTGAGTTCATTTTTTGTTAACTTCCTAAAACATTTCATATTTTAACTGTTGTTGATTTGAACTTGCCACTAAGGTACAGGGTGATGAGCCATTGGGCAACCAGTTGCTCATTCTGAACTCTGCTTGTTCCTATGAAGTTTATCAACCACACTTGGGAATGAAAACAAATATAGTAGAATTGTGACAAGTGCAATACAAGTGCAAAGCTATAAAAAAAATAAAAAAACTGCATGGGTTCAGGTGCTGGGTGGGGGTGGCTGTGTATCATTTGCTATTGAGCTACATAGAAGAGGCACACACAAAGCACACACCAGAGGAGCACACCCCTTTCATTAATAAGTTCAATCTTCCGTCACTCCTTGCAAAAGACTACAAGCTCCTCAGAAAGCAATTTCAATTTAATGGGGACCCAGCTAAGGAGTCTCCAAACCACAAAAACAAATTTTATTGCTACACTGTTATTTGCATGGTGGAAGAGGGAAAAAAAAAGTCAGTTGTAATCAATTCAGAACATATCTGATGCTATCAGTGCAACTGCTACCGAAGTGATTAGAAGACGGATGTTGTTCTTCAGGTGCAGAAAGAGAACTCTCAGTTGCATCAATGAACATCTGTTCCAAGACTGAATTGTGAGAACAGACTCAATTCTGGTGATTGCTTTCTCCCATGATATGCACTTTTCACCCCCAACAGATTGGTGATTTCCTCCTGCTTTCACTTCTGCTCTCTTCTACTTCAACTTTGCACTTTAGTAAATAACATTGTGCTCAAAAATAAGACGTTGCTAAAATAATTGCACTCAAATGCGACAGAGATCAGTGCTCACCCACCTGCAAGGCAGGAGAAACAAAAATATGCTGAGACTTTTGCCCAGACTATCCCATTGGAGCTTCAAATTTGTAGTCATTGCACATAGTTGGTGGATCGTAAACTGTCACTGCTGAAAGCAAAGGCACCAACCAGCACAAGCATCACCGTCACCATGTTCATCGGATGAAGGGTATGAGAATGTACTCTGCATAAAACAGCTGGATGGGAAAAGGGGATTTGTCAGTTGTTTGATTTGGATCCGGAAAGGTGTTGTGAATATAGTTATGACAACACAAACTGTAGGCCCACAGATGGAAAGCTACAGGATACAAAACCTTTTGGGACTGGTTCCAAAAGCTTTTCAGCTCTAGCCTGAGAATGTGCAAAAGTATATTACCAGCATATTGCTAAGTTCAGTTGCAAGTATTTACTGACCTTCCAAATGAACATGTACCATGCAGCAATAGCAGCTCTGCTTTTCAGATCCACATTCTGGGACCTCATCCATAAAATACCGGCCAACGCAATATGGCCTACACCCTGCAGACATCAACCACTTCCCTCAGTCCATACTTTGATGAAGCTAGTGAAGGGGTGGCCAGGCACAGTGGCCTCCAAACATAATTAGAATTGAACAGTTGTTTGATGTTCACTTGTTTTTAGTGGATAGCAGCTCCAAGGTGTCAGGTAGTGGTCTCTGGAAAGGCTAAAGAAGGCAAGGGAGATAACCATGACAACTTTCGTCCACAATGTTGATGATGTCAATCCAACCACAACAGCAGTGGTGTAGGCTGCCTGCAGCAACCATACACAAAGCCAGAAAACCTGCTCCATCCAGCAAAACACAGGGACACTTGGCTGTAAGCAGCTAACAAATATAATTTCCATTCCTTTCAAGTCGCCGTTTTAAGGAAGTCTTCAACTAAACAGAAAGATGGCCTTTGACTCCTCTGGAGAAACAGCATGTGTATAGTTGCACAAAGTCAGATAAAACAACATTCAGTACAGTTGCAAAAGCTTTACCCGTTTCTGTCCCAAACGAACACTGAAAGAGTGGATTCCAAAAACTTTATCCCCTTCAACATCAGGAATGTCCTGAAACATCAAGCAAGCCATTAACAAAGATGTACAGAATAAAACTTCCCAGACTTTGTATCAAGAGGTACCAAACTTATTGTGATTGACCTGCAGTTCTGAATCTCTTAATCCTGAATAGTTGTTTAAATCATGAGATTCTGCACACACCAAATATTCTGCAATACCTTGGCAAGGGCTATAACAATAGAGAAAAAGCACATGAAGCCTGTTATGAACCACAGAGGCCTTGTCATCACTGCTGCTCTTCCAAATACAGAGGCCTGCATAGACAAGAGAAAACAGTTACACCTCAGGAGGTCTACATAACAAGCAATGGAACTTCCAAAGTACTAAATGCCACCAGTAATTAGTGACCAATATTCTTGCCCAACTTTATCCAACTTCTGCAATGCCCTGTACGTGCCATCCACTTTTGACAGGACTTCCAACTTTTCTTGACAGAGATCATGTCACAAGCTGCAAGAGTAAATACAGAATTGGGCTCTTTTGTGTTTTGTGATAAGGAAGTGCATATGAGGTCTGTACAGCACCACCACACCTGCATATGTAGGTAGAAACCAAGCTGCACAACAATGGCCCTCACAGCCAGGATGCAGCTTGCTGCAGCAACAGCTGATCTCTTCCATCTTAGAAACGGAACCTGCAGAAGTATAATGCATTATTGCAGAAGTACCACAGGCTATCTACACCACATTTGTAGGTCCAGTTCCTGTTCTAGTGCTTCCAAGAAGGATAAAGAAAGACACTTGATGGTGCTCACCAAACCCAGAGATATGAAAAATGCATGTTTAGCTCAGTATCTTGAATTCCTACTAACAAAGTCTTAGCACTTGTGCACTAGTGCCCAAGATTAGACTGGTGTGCATTCATGTGCATTCAGGTTAAAGAAAGAGGAAGCAATCCCATACATCAACTGAATATGCTGTTCCCAACACCAAGCTGACAGTCAGTGCCCACATCAATGGCCTTGAACCTACATAAACTCCAATTGCTAGACTCTGAAACATGAACAACATGAGCACAAAAGTCAGAAATCCAAGCATGGCCTATATCTTCTAACATCTGAGAGATTCAGTAGTCAAAAGTACAGTCAAAATACAGTATCTTTAATCAGACCTCACCATTCAAACAACTAAACTTGCTTTGTGGTTCCTGATGTAAGCTCAATGTAGAAAAAGTGCCTCCTATCTGCTGTCACTGAAAAGAATTCCAGAACAGACAGCACCCCTATTCAAGAGATTTGCATGACAACTAGGGGATTTGCAACCCAATAGTAGAACATCAGATATGAGATCCTGTTGTGCTCGTAATGTGAAAAGCATACATAAGGTGGACATGCATACCACAGCAGCAAAGGTAACTACAATTGCTATGCCAGTTGCAAGAGAATATTCTCCAGAAGCAAGTGGAAGATACGGCTTGTTGACCTGCACACATGCCACAGGGGCCCAGTCTCATACACATCAGGGACTGACACAAACTGCAAATCATGGTCTACGTTCTTCTCTGCTGTCCTTTTCTTGTTTTGTTTTTCTATTTTTTTTTTATCTCCCTATGTTGTCGTTTGTTGCTAGCCAGTAGCACGGCTGAGTCTTCCCATTGCTTCTGGAAGCGCAGCAGAAATCCAGTATATAGGTTACTGTTTTCACTGGCATTTATCCACTGTAGGGAGCTGATGAAGTTGGTGGGATAGTTGTTATAGAGAAGTCACTATCATACATGCTACTGTTGACTGACACTGTTCATACTGCTTTCTTCTTGTTTTTGTTTCTTGGTCCTTTGTTCTCTGTTTTGCCTTTCCTTTGGAATTCTCTGTCGCTGGTTGAAGTGCCTCACTTTACTTTTCCATAATCGTGAGAGTGGAGTTTTCTCGATTCTTATGATCCCACAACACAGCAAGAAGTACAAAACATTGAGCTGTTGCTGTATTGCAGATATGAATCTTAAGGATTACCTTATCAATCTCAATGTCATAGATTTGGTTGAGACCCACAATGTAGACATTCATGCAAAGCGCTGGAATCAGAGCCTGCAAACAGATAACATATAGAAAATGAGTGAATTATTTGTATTCAGACAAAGAGCAAAGGGGGTTCCTAAAGCTTATTGATGCACACTGTGGTCCTCCTCAGCCTAATACCCCATGATTGTGGGAATGAGTAGTCTGAGTCACTGCATGTACCAGCCATACTGGTGACTTGAAACATGCAGAACAGAATCAAACATTATACAATCATCTATTGGAGCTGGTCATCACTTTGACATGCTTACTTCCTACTTGTAGCGAAGGCAAGGCACAAAGCATGCAGGTTATCTTTCGTCCAGATAGTGGAGAACTGCTTGCCTTGAGTAACCCAATCAAGAAAGTCACAGACAAGTCAGCTCGACTTTGGATTGCCAACAGTGACACAGATGTAACACCCAGAGCCTGCACAGCACCAAACTTTCATGTCAGAAACAGTCAACACCCACAAGCAAGCACATGGTAACTGCCAACAATGTATGCACTTTATTTTCCAGTAATTTTGATGAGAATAGTAAACTTTGGAGAAAAGCTGTCGATGATTCCCAGGCTATTCTTGCATGGCATTAAGATGTCAAGGGGGACTAAGTAAAATAACCATGCAAACAGCTCAATGCTTGTGACTCTTCTGCTTAAAGCAGCTTGTCAAATGATGTGAGAAAAATTTGAGAAAGAGAAGCACGTGCAGCACATACAGTGAGCAAGCCACAACAAGTGAATTCATTGGTCAAATTTTATCAATCGTTGCACCGAACTCACAGAGCCAATGATTGTATGAGGTCGAGAGAAGCGAGAGAACCGATCAAACCAACCGACATCTGCTTCTACAAGGTTCTTGGCATCTGCTTGCATAGTGGAGCCTTCATCCATCTCCATAGGCCTGGCAGTTGCTGAAATATAACACATTTTTTTCCTACCAGCTTTACATGTTTGAAGCTGTAAGTGCACTCCCAAAACATCACCATTGCAGCTGCCAATCTGTTGTCCACAGTGGCCAACACCAAATGGGTTGCAGAATGTTGGGTCACTGTTCCTACCTGTAATGAAGTTGAAAGAAAAAAATGTCTCAAATCAGTGTTGATAGATATGCCAGCAGTTCTCTGAAATATCATCCAGATATCACAATTGGGAAAGAGCTATCCATAGCACACAATGCAAAAACATGTTTCACTCATTGTTCCACCACCTCTGCTTGACATAAATATTATCATGCAGGTTGAATAGGATTCAGAGATGACCTATTAACAAGACTATGAAGAGTCCACATCAGACAACAAGTCACCAAGCAAGGAAAGAGGAAATCCGAAACTGAAGAACAGAGAAAACAGAAATGTGTGACAAAGGAGTGTTGTGAACAACAGTCATACACAAGTGCAGAGACCTTCAACAACAACTTGCATAGAAGTGATTGGCTAATATTACATCCAGACTGACTTCAGCATCACCTCCCAGCAGCACCCAGCAGTAACTGAAAGACTGAGCCAGGATGCTGGCTAGGTCAACAAACAACCTGAACATGAAGGAGAAGACCATGGGTGCAGGTCAATGCCATGTACATTAACCAACATTGCAAGCTTCTGTGTCACAAGACCAGCAGAAACTGAAAGACTGAGCTCAGGATGCTGACTCCCTGAACAAAACCTGAAAGAGAAGGAGAAGACCAAAGGAATCCGCGAGAAAGAGGAACATGAAGAGAGAAGGAATAATTCTAAAAAAAACAGAAAAAGAGGGAAGGCGAAAGAGAGAAGCAACCTAGTTTAGAATCTGAAGATAGGTGAAAAGAGTATTCGTCGATTGCATTGGTCTCTATACTAATGGCAAATTGCATCACTCTAGGGAGAGAAGAAAAGAGCAAGGAGACTCACATTGGGATACAGAGAGTTCGTTAGAGAAAGCTATCTTCTTCAGGCTGCAGAATGATGCTACTTGAGGGGGTGGGTAATACTGCCAGGGGTCAGTAGACATTCTGTATTGGCAACCCCGTCCAAATGCTGCTGCATTGTTGACGATTTGCACCCGCTTCACAATAGCCTCCATTCTCTCAGGTTCAAGAAAAGGCGGCAGCAGCAGCAGCAGCAGCAGAAGAGCTAATCCTCGTCGGGGCAAAAACCAAAAGCTTGCGACCAATGCAGAGACAGTCGAGTTTATTCTACTTCCCAGGGCTGCAATAGACAGGACGAGCTGGTGTCCTAGAATTCACTGGTTCCACCTTCTCCCTTCATTGCATGCTCTTTAATCATCAATTGAAATGAGAGTTCACACGTTCACCACGGCGGCAGCAGCTTCCAGCTTGCAATAGTAGGTAGGTAAGAGAACAGACGCACTGGATTACACTGCGACAGTGCAGGCCGAGGCGAGACGAGAGCACAGGGAGCTATCTCTGTCTCTGCACAATTTTCTGCGTGTCGGCCTGAAGAACAGGTCGAAACAATTTCTGAAAGCATAAAACTCTGCAGATGTGTTCGATGCTGAGATCGAGAACGGAACAATCTAGCTAGCTTCCTCTAGTACTGACGCGAAACTCCAGACTCCGTTGCAGAGAAGACGACAGCGAAATGAAAGCGAAAGACGACAATCGAGCCGAAACAAACGAGCAAAATAGTAATGAAACCAAGAACAAAATCAACACGAATCGCAGAAAGACCGATGAATGTTTGTATGTCTCTACGTCTGCGACAAAGTTTTCCGAAACGCCAAAGACTTTTCGACAGATGTTGTGAAGACACAAAAACCACGGAAACAAAAAAACAAAAACAAAATGCTCCACTAAACACGGATAACGAGAAAACAGATCCTCGCACAGTACACTCCCTGGCAAGGGCAACAGCACAAGCACGGTCAACCACCCGCTTCTTCCGGATAATATAGAATACAAAAATCCGAAAACCCAAAACCAAAACCCTCCAAAACAAAAGAAAGAGAGGAAAAAAAAAACAAAGACACAAATATCCGTCACAAAGCTAGTTCCGAATGTGCTGGTTCCGAAACCGCATCCGATGCAGCAGTACGAAGAAAGGAAGCAGCAACAACAACAACCATGACGAAGCGGAAAAACAGTCGCGTGATAAGAAGAACACAAAACAACAAAAACAGGATAGCGAACTTGCATCAAAACCTGAGGTAATAGTGAGATAGACTATTTGCAACCGAGAGAAGCGAATGCGAAGAAGAAAAGCTCCATTTGCGAAGAAGAAGAAAAAAAAGCTGGCTCCATTGGTTACAAGAAACGGGAACGACACTGCGAAGTGCAGTGCAGTGCAGAGAACAATGCACGCATGCAGCAAAAACGGAAGGAAAGAATAAAGGAGAACAAGAACAAGAAGGAGAGCGTTCCATGGTCCCTTGCTCACCATCGGCCCTTCGATTCCGTCCCTTAGTTCCAGCGTCGACCGTCTCTCACCGTCGGCCCTTCGATTTCGTCCCTTAGTTCCAGCGTCGACCTTCCCTCACCTCCGGCCCTTCAATTCCGTCCCTTAGTTCCAGCGTTGATTAGTTCAGTTCTTCTCGAGGGAGGACCAATAAGGGCTTTATGAGCTGACACGTGTGTGAACGTGGAGGCCGACCTTTATTTTTAGGTGCTTGTCCCTACTTACCCTACCTACCTACCTACATACCTACCTACTCGGCTTCCTTGGAATAGCTGTTGATTTACTTCTTTTTTTAAAAGGAATTTAATTTTTTTCAATCATTTTTGGTGGGATTTTTGGTGTGCCTTGGGAGATCTTTACTGACAGTGATATTTTGAAAAAATTCCCTGACAAAATTATGTCGTTTTTTAAAATTAAAATAATTGGGGAATTTTTTGGAGGAATGTGTTTTCCTACTATATATTCGACTGGGTACTTTTGTTTATTTTCTTTCAAAAATTAAAATTTGCCAATTTTTTTAATTTTTTTCTTCTTGGAAAAAATAAATCCCTGGAGCCTGTGATATTTGGGAATGTCTCCCCAACCCCCCCCCCCCCCCCCAAAAGGTATTTTGCCCATGCTAATGACTTGCTCCAATTTTTTTTAGTGTAATTTGAGAGCATGTTATCTAGTGTATTTAGCCTTGGGGTGTTGTTTTGGGGCCCCGGAGATGTTTCAAAACACGAAAATGTCTCTTTATATCAAAAAAGCTTCAAAAAATTATTTGCATGATATATATTTTTAATTTATCATATATATTTTTAATTAAATAATATAATTTAAATATAAATGTTATACACATTTATCTATAAATCAAGGTTGATTTTTTGTTTGTTTGTTTGTCACTTCAAGACTTGAGAACTCCGACAACTTGACTCATCTCTCGTTGCACTCTTGGTACCTTTGAAAAGCCCCTCAATTTTGATGAGTAAGGAGTGCACCATGTTGGTTTCATAATGTTCCAACCTACAATGAAGAAGTTATTGTAATATTGTTCTTCTTTTTTTTCATTGAAAATTGATTTAAATTAAAATTTGTAGCAGAATTTAGAAAAAAAATTCATTGAAATTTCATTTAAATCAAAATTAAAAATTTGTAATGAAATTTTTGAACTTTGTTTCATTGAAATTTCATTTAAATCAAAATTAAAAGTTTGGAAAATGAATTTGGATGTGCTTCTTCAACGAGTAAAGATTTAATGAAGGCAATTTGGAAATTTAATGAAGTTGTGAGAAATATTGAATTTTGAGTACTTTTTGTTTTGGTCATTGTAAATTAACTAGGATTAGGATATTAAGAAGGATAGTAACAAAATGTAAGGTGGCCTTCAAATATATTTAATAACCTATCAAGCAATTATTGATTTTTTGATAATTGATTAAATCGATAATCGCATACTATTGAATTTTCAAATGTCTAATAATGTACCTGGATGACCCAATTATCATCTAAGTAGGTTATTGGTCTATAAACATTAATATATATTTTTAATAAAAACAAAATTTGTTATTATTATTATTATTATATATTATTATCTTTAGTGCATCAAGAATGATGCCAATTTACATGAAAGGGATTTTGTAACCCTAATTTTTTGTGGGTGTGGATGATGATCTCAGGTTCATTTTATGGGAAAAAGTCATTGTAACTCTTTGGGATGATGGTTTGGTGCATTAGGATGAACATAGGTTGATTTATATTATAAGGGTGGGAACTTACTTGGATGATCCTTGGATGCATTGGAATTATGTTTGGTACAATATTATGATACACAAGTCGGAACTCATTTGGATGATTTTGGGTGTATTGGATTGATCATGTCACGATGGTGGTTTAACTCATTTGGGTTAGTGTCTTGGAATGAATGATTCATGGTCGTAAATACAGAAGAAAAAGGGGGTTTTCATTCATTTGACTATATCTTTCTATATCTCCTTGTACATCAAAAAGGTTATTAATCCATTTGTTTTTGGGGATGAGGTCTATCCATGTTCTTAGCATATACTAGAGTTCATCCAACAAATGTTGAGGAGGTGGGACCAAAATGTGGAGAGGGGAGGGGGTGGATGATCTGAAATTATTTTCAAGCATTTGTTAATGAAAAGGGGGCGACAATGTTTTGTTAGCTCATCAACTAAGGTTTGATTCATTATTTTGGTTCACCCTATTGGACCCATGGCCTCCTTTTTTTTTAATTTTAAGGTGGTCATTTGGCACAAGTTTTGAATCAATTCTTCAAAAACTCGCTTATGTCTTCACCAACAAATAAAGGTTTTTAAGAGGTGGTTGTAGGTTGAGGACATT
Organism: Sphagnum contortum; assembly: GCA_963920785.1. Lineage (NCBI taxonomy): Eukaryota > Viridiplantae > Streptophyta > Sphagnopsida > Sphagnales > Sphagnaceae > Sphagnum > Sphagnum contortum. The sequence goes on along the minus strand of OY987289.1, from coordinate 13,868,417 downwards.
TGGAAAATAGCGTGTGCTTTGTGGTTTAATGAAGTCTCAAGCTACATCCCATTATTGTGGTTCCCAACGAGGGAGGGCGGCCCCATTGACATGAATCCACTAGGGTTTCTCAAACATTCAAACACTACAATACCATTGGAATCCTTAAAACCTTCGTGTCTTCAATTAGTGAGATATTCGAGCTATTGTGGTTGGTTTTGGGATGTTCTAAGAAAAGACATGCCGCATGCATTATTGTATCCTCTTTTGTAAATGAGTGTTGTGTGTGGGGTTCGACCCAAGCTTAGCTTCATACCATTCCTTTTTGCTATTTTTCACTCCTTCCTCGTTTTCATACTATTTCTGTTGCAATAAAGTTTGGCATGTTTTTTTTACTTACCCATGGTGTGTCCTTTGCTCATTGAAACACACATAACAACTTAAACCATGTACTACTACTAGTGGTTGGTTTTTTTTTTTCAGTTTTCCTTCTTGTAGTGTTTGGATGGTGGCACGGTGGTTGTGTATATAATTATGTGTATCAACCTACACCGAGATTTCCTTCATTAATTGCGAACCTACTCAAGTGTGCATTTCCCCGTGTCATGGTAGGGGGCGGGGAGTACCATGTAATCTTCATGGATATAGTAAAAAAAATAGCCCTTACTTACTATGTTTAAGCCATCTACTTACCTAATAGTTACCTTATTTTTCTACCTATCCACCTAGGTATAAGACCTATTTTCCAGTTGATTTTGCGCTGGTGAGTGCTGGTTCACTTTGGCTCGCAAAAAAAAAAAACAAAAAAGGTTAGCATTTAACTGGGTGGATTCAGAAAACCATCAATTTTTGTGATCAACTGAGTTTCATCCTGTCTTTCCTTTCCTTTTTCGTGAGTGCCTTCACTGTTGTTGTTGCATCTATTTGCACACCACTCGGGTATCTGTACAACTACTGTAATTAGTCTCCAATCTTGTGGGCATTGAATGCTAAGTTTCAGCATTTCATACTGAGATTTAATAAAATTTCCGTACTCTGCTACAGATACGACCAATATTGGGGTTTGGAGGGGTGAACGGAGGCTCATAGAGAGGGTGACTTTTTGGATAACTCTATTGCATGAGCGACAAACAATTGAAAGCCCAAACAGTACACACTCTGAAACGCATATTGGCACTACGAGTGCATGTACAAAGGGTTGGTTGGCAATGCTTACTAATCATTGTGATTCTCACTAATCAAGGGGGCAAGGCTATGGGTAAACCTAATTTACCCTGATCTACTGACAAGGGGAGGGAGGAGAGGAGTCTATTATAAAATGTTCCTTTCTATTTTTGTAACATTTTGAACTTTATGTGTAAATTGTGATGATGTTGGATTTATCTTGCATCACCACACAAAATGAAGAAAGAGATTATTACCATAATACCTTGGCCATTTCCACACATAATTGTCGAATAATTAATTAATTTTGAAATTTTCATTTGAACAAATGGGAATATTCCTAAATATTCACTATTATCCTTCACAATATTTTTTTGATTTGGAAAAAATAATTTTTTGAAAATTTCACCATTTCTGAAAATGATATAATTAGTGTTGAATATGCAATGATTAAATATGATTTTTAAAAAATTGGTCATATTTGCATAAAGGACTATGATCACCCGAAAAACAAAATAAAAATACAAACCATTTGATTTCATCAAGTTGTGTTTGTTTTATGACAACATTTTCATATGCAATAAAATTGAAAGGTTTTCAACAGTTGCAAGGATATTTTAAATTCATATATAATAAAAAAAATCACTAACTTTTATATTGTAAGTTTATTAAGATTTATCATTAAGTAATGACATTTGCAATGATGACAACATTGGTCATCTACCCATATAATTACTAATGTTTGAAATTCCATAATTAACTAATGAATTTCCAAAAAAACTAATTAAAATGTCACCAACTTAATCAATCATGAAAACATACAAAGATCATTTTTGATTTGATAGAAGATTCATGCAAAAGTCATTCTATATATTTATGATAGGAAAACTTGGATTGTCAAACATGCCATTATCCTATATATTGTTACTAACCATTGATTTTGTCACAAGACATGCACAAAATTATTTTAGTTTACTTATTCATATAATGTTTGCAAGCTTCTAACAATGATCAAATGGCATTTTGGATGTATAATGTCTTTTAAACATTCATAAATCCTTATTCAAATTTTGTTAAAGATTGATTTTACCAAACAAACAAATGTTAAATGTGGATTTCAATGTAATAGTATTCATAATATACCTCTTCAAGCATTATTTGATCATTTTTATTTTGTATTATTGCACTTTTAAATTTTTAATCTTTTGTTTCATCTTATTTAAGTAAAATTGAAAAATATGGAGGTTTTAAATATGTAGGTTTTTTTTTTTTTTTTGGGAAAGTCTATGAATATCCATGTCATTTAAAACATGTTTACAAAGTATAAATGGGTTCTTATCATTTAGCTTGTGCATATAGTAATGATGTGAAGCATAAAACGGTTTTAGGGCCCCCAAAAAAAAACATTGAGGAGAATAATACATCTTTTATTTTCTGGTCCACTATTTTTTTCAGATAATGCACACATAATGAAATGAACATCAATTGTTGTGTAATACCTTAAGTGAATGCAAATCACAATGAGAGAAAAAAAACATTTGCATGCCTAAACATTAAAAACTCATGACAAAAAATGCTCCATCAAAAATCACAATTTACTCAATAAAAACACAAAAAAAATTTAATATATTTTATTCTATGGTTAATCTTCATTCTTATTTTGTGTTTGCAACACATTTTCATTGGATTGTTACCAAATTTGCTTTCACACTTTGTCTTATGTGCCCTTTGTGCATGGAATTCACACATAATATTTACATAATTGTAAGAAATCACACAAATTTATACAATTTATAATCTATGAAAAAAATAGAAAAAAATAGAAAATAGAATACTATGTATAGTATTAAAACGATTTATTAATTATGGTTGTTTCCACATGCTAAATGCAAAAACATTTTTTCCATTTTCACATTTTGCATTGACACATGCTCTTTTGTTAACAATTTTTTACAATGTTATAATATCCACATGAATCCTAATTGGACAACACATGTTTTCATATCAATGACACGACATGTTGAAATAATCTTGGTACAAATGAATTTCAATGAAAGGATAATAATGATTTGATACAATGTGTAATATGCAATATATTTTTTTAAATTCGCACCAAGATTAAAAACTTTGGAAAAACAAAGGAAAAACAAATATCCTTGTTGAAGGATATTTCTAAATGAAAAATTTCTAAATGTTCTTGAAATGAATGGCATTAATTCCTTCCTATATAAAATCAAGGCATGAACAAATTTTGCAAAAGAATTTGAATCAAATTTAAATGGACGTTAAATTTAATTAGATTGAATTTAACTTTTTAAATGAATTAATACATTGAATGAAATTTGAATTGAATTACATTGAATTAAAGTAAATTCAATCTCAATTCAATTAAAATAAATGAAATAAAAATTGGTGGATAAAATATTCAATATTACCCCTCCTCATGTTTTTGCTACCCTCCTGACTACATTAAGGTTTTAGGGGTTCCCTTTGGCTTTCTATCATTTTTTATTTATTTATTTTCAATACACCTTGGATGAGGATGTTTGCCATGTATATGCACTTCTGAGGTTGGGGAAGGTCTAGGTTGCTTTTAGGATCCTTTTTCAATGTTTCACACAAAACCTTCTTTAATTTTTTTGTGCTTTCCTGGCCTTTTCAAACTATTAATGTTAGTTTGCTTCCTTTGACTCAACCTTCATACAAGTTTTCAAAAGGCTTTTATGCCCATGTTCTCTTCAGTGTCCAAAACTCTTTTGGTGCATTGATAGGTTACAATCCCCATTTATAGTGGAGGTATAACCTCAACCCAATAGAGACCTTTTTGTCGATGGTTTTTTTTGGGGAGTTAGGCATTAGTAGCACTAATCATTGTTTCTAGATTCTTGATGGATTCACATCCATTCTTATTGGAGGTAATTGGGGTGAGTAGTTTGGGTTCACTCCCTTTTTAGGTGCATCTGAAGTTGTTTCGAGAATTTCCTCCTTCAGTTGCAACAACATGTCTACCTTCGTTCAAATAGCTTGCACATAGGGAGCAGATTGATTTTAAGAGACTACTTCAAAAAGACTTCACAACCAATCCTTTTCCAACATCATTGCTGATATGTCTTTTAATTCGAATCATGCGCATTTGAAATCTTGTGTAGGGCCGGGTGTAGGAGCTTGGATGTTTGCCCTATCATCCTATGTTTTCGTTTGCCTTCATATGTGTTCTCTTTTGCATTGTGGATTTTATTAAGCTTCCCCCATCCTTTGGTTATAGGTTTGACACATTCCATCTATGGCCAGTCGTTAGACCCCATGGGGATCCATGTCGTCCATTGCGCCCATGGTGAGAAGAGGACTACATCTTCTGGTGTTATTCGAAATGCTTTGCATCCATTGCAAAAGATGCAAAGTTTGATGTTTTTTCAAAAGCAAACTCATGTTCTTTCACCACCTTTTTTTCAATCTTCTTCTAGGCGGATTAACATTGTTTTATCAATTGATGGCATTCACACATTGGTCAATGTTGCCATTGCTGATCCCACTCATGTAGACTTCGGTATCATGGGCAATTCTTTCTCATGGGGCAATTGCGACACTAGTGATTAAGTGAAGGAAAGACTTTATTGCGACCATTCATTACCTAGTGGATGTGTTTCTCCTTCTGCCATAAAGGTTTTTGAGTTTCTTCACCAACATATCGACAACTTTCTTCATCGATGTGCTAACACAACATGGACATCAAAGGGCATTGGAGGCCCTCCTTTATCAGTGTTACGTTCCTTTTATAGTTAGAGAGTGTCAATGACATTATAGAGAGCACAAGTTGCCTCCATCTCGAAACGGGCTATTACTGCAAGGGAAGGTTCGTCAAGGCTTGGAGTTTTATCGGGTTTACCTCCCCTCTCTTTAGTTAACATGCTTGATGCAATTGGTGGAGGGTTTGGTTCTTAATGGTTCCCTCTCCTCCTTGTGGAATGCCGCTTTTGGGCTGCTTGCTTGCCTGCCTGGACATTGGTGCTTGCCCCTTGTTGCTTTAACTCTCACGTTCTTGGGTGCTTTCTTTTTATATACAGTTTGGCAGGGTTTCATCATATAAGAAGCCTGCTAAGCATAAAAGAATGGTTCCCTAGAGACATAAATTGAAGCTTCCTTCATTAAAAAAGAATCCAATGAATCATTCAGTCTTTTATGTTCAGCAGGTTGGAAGTGGTGACTGAAAAAGAGGAGAGAGAGAAACTGCCTGTTGGGCCTTTAGGGTTTCACAGCCTGGTTGTAAGCCATTTAGATTCACTGAAAAGCTGTGTTACTTAATAAGTAGGTGAAGAAATGGGTGCAGTTCTCAGCTGCTACCCAAAAGTATCCTGCAGTTGAAAATAACATACCTACCTTGGAGAGTGGCAATAGGACTATGGACTACATTCATCTCTCGCTTTCAAGCCTGCAAAAAGGCAACAACCCCATTGTTGCATGAGATCTCTCATTAGCAACTGATAATATAAATGACTCTTCTGGCCTTTATGTCTGCTTCAAAGCCCAAACAACATGATGAGAAACTATGGAGACTGAAGCTTTTTACTCATGTGTGCCCCATAGTTGTTATTGCAGAGAAGTATAAAAGTATTGCTTGCTTCTTCTTTTTTTCCTCCACTTGTTTGCCCTTTGGCCCTTATCCATCTTTTTTCTCAACATTCCTTTCGCCTGCGGAGCATCCATAAATTTCATCCAACTATGTAGCTTCAACTCTTTTTTTCATCCAACTATATAGCTTCAACTCTTTTTTTCATCCAACTATATATAGCTTCAACTATTTTTTCATCCAACTATATAGATGGTACTATTTTTTGCAAATCTATATATTAGATCGGTGTTTGTTTGTTTGGATGTGAGCGCATTGTAATCAAACTCCCCAAACCATCATGGGACCCATTTCACTTTTGGTATCACTGGAAAGCCCTCAACAAGGGCAATATGCACATTCAACTTTGTTGTTTAGCAATTTTTGGATCAACAAGTCACAAGTTGTTGAATTGAGAATGATTTTTCACAAATTAATTAATTAATAATTTCCTTGGAGTGGTTTTTTCGCAATTGGGTTTCTAAAAAGCCATAATAACTCTAAAGAATTAAGCCGACTAGAACTGGAATAGGATTGGGATGGGTGACTTTATTGCAGGAGGTTCAACCTACTTGGGGCCAACTGCAACAGAGTGACCGACCAAGGGGACCCTGACATGGGTTTTACATGCAAGATGAATTTGATGAAACATGGTGGGAATGGGAACCTTTTTTCTTTGTAATACATAAATCTTCTACCCTTGAAAGAATTATGAAACCATAGTCCTCTTAAAAATGTGAACAAAAGAAAAAGTGTCATAATTTCACCACATGGAGCTGTTTGTTCAGTGTGAAAATGGTTGGGTACCTTCTGCATGACAAAATTACAATGGAAGTTAGATATCAAAGGAAAGGAGATTGCCAGGTCCTTTTATGTTGACAAAAATGGCAGTGTAGTAAGTAGTAAAACAGCAATCCCAGGTCTTTATGGTAACAACCAGAAGAGAGCAGAATTATTACTGTGCAATTCTTATGACAGCTTCCAAATTAATTTTTAAAAATTTCTAATAAATAATCATTATATATATAATAAGAAATATATGGGTTGTTTGAGAATCTAACTCAATGGGATGCATAGCTTCCTTCTCTATCCATGGAAAAAGGCATGAGGAAAATGGTGGGCTCTTTGGTATGGTGTCAATGATGGACCACAACACTAGCAAGTCATAAAAAATATTTATAACCAATATGGATTTAAAACAATATGCTATCTATTCACACTTGGTGATTGTAAACGTCATTCACACTTAAACATCATCATCAATTCAATGTGCATGTGTCCACACCATTGATTCAGTGTTTGGTAATATCTTGGTGATCATGTTTGCGAGTTTGAAATTCAAATTTTAACTTGCAGTGTACTTGCATTGGTATAATCCATTTTGTTCTAGTCTAGTGAATCGTTTTCTTTTCATGTTTTGTGAGGGTTGTGAAGAGTTTTCCAAGCCAATGAGATAGTTTCTATTTTGCATTTTCAAATCGTTGAGAGAAATTTCATTGCCTTTTGTAAACGATTCTTAAGGTGAAATTGTCCAACCACTGCTAAATATGATGTCAAGATCTTATCTTTGATAGAGTTTATCATTGTCTTTGTTCGATTACTTCAGTAACATCTTCAATTGTCAAATCGTTGTACTTCCAGTGAGGCTAATTTTCAATTTGCAGAATTTTCCAATGTTTATCATGTTGATGAAGATATTACAAATCTCAATGTCATCACTTCATTAGTGCTCCATAACTATCAGAGGTTAAACTTGTTGTGTTCGCTTGGATCAAAGGTTGGGCTATTGGGTTCAACTAGGAAGCTTGTTGGGATTATAATGAATGTGAATTCTACTATACTATGCTTTCCTGGTGACTAGCTACAAAGAAGAAACTTAATAATACCATAGTGACACATTAAACCCCGCACTCTCTGAAAAATGGAATGAATTAAATTTTCTCACATAACTTTCCTGCTGCAGTGGGAGACAATTTTTTTGGCTCCCACACAACCCTTCACTATTTAATTTCTGATCCCACAGAAAAAATAAAATTTAACAGAAACTTAGAAATATAATCCATGGGAATCCCTCCACTCGAAGCTTTCCCACAAGATGGCAATAAAATTTTATCATTTTCTTCCAGAAGTTCTTCGTTGCATAGGGTCTGGATCTGGACAGCTAAAATGTTCTCACAGCCCTAAAAATAATGAATATTGTGAGGGTTTTATCATGTCATTGTGGTATTGCATTGTTGAACATTCTTTTGTCCTGCAGAGGTGTGTTTGGCACCAAACACATCCATATTTGAGCATTATGTGGGATATATTTGCAGCCTGGTCTTTCCTTCCATCATGGGTGATTCATTGCCAACACTTTGTTTTTCTCTCCCCCATGCCCTTGAGGTGTTTTCACCACCCAACTAAAGCAACATGTTTTGACAGGGCTTTGCAGTCAGGCATTTGTGACTTTCCATGCAGCCCAGATTTATCTGCTACTCAGCAATGTTGTGTACAAGGAGCTGAGGTAAGGGCATATGCTCCCCTACTAGGCAATGGGCAGGGTACTGCTGATTCTGGATCCCAGCAAAGCCATGGGGCAAGCCCATTACAGCAACCAGAATTAGCTTGCTGCAGGGGCCAAATTCAGCCCCCAAATCAAGCTGCAGGAGTGGCCAATTTGGATTCTCCTGCATTAACATCACTTCATCCCTGGGTTTAGAAATGCAAATGCTTCTTGTATGAACAACAAGAAGCAGATTGAATGAATGACTTAAACCAGATTGAATGAACAAGAAGAAGTTTGTTTTTCATTTCCTGACATATCATCTCCTCCTAGGTTTATCTGGAGCTCTCTCCTGCCCATACTTGTTGATCCTCTTTCCTCTTTGTTGATTGATTTTAATTTGGTCTAGATGTTCAATGCAAATGCCCTCCAAAAGCCAGTTACATCTCATGACTCTTATCTGAGGAGCAGCTACCACCTTTGAATGATTGGCCAGTTTCTACCACTCTTCTGCCCCCAGCCAGCACAAACAGGGAACTTACAAGGCTCCTTTACAACCTCAGAGACCTACTGTCAATCCAAAAAGCAGAACTTGCCATCACCCACAAATCATTTGGTGGATATAAGGAGCTGAACATGAATAGAAAAAAATCAGGAAAATTTGATGTGCAAGTATCAAATAAAAAATGTATCCATGCACCGATGAGAAAGCACTGTCGGATAAAAGTTGGAGGGGACTCTACGCAAGCTGGGGAAGTAGTGGCAAATCACAACAAACTCCCATTCAGGGAGGAAGACAATGCCTTTGACTATCAATGAGATAATCACAATATTCTCACACGCAGATGGCAAAGCTCAGTCCATTATCACTGGCAAATAATGGGCTTGATTTGCCACATGATGGCTGAAAGGTTGAGGCTGGAATTGGCTCATATATCATACAGGAACTGTCTGCAACCAGACTGCCAATCTGAGAAGCAAGAGTCAGGACTGTGCTTGAGAATCACTGGGCCCAAATAAGCTTGAATACGTTTCGGCTGATTTTTTCACTTATTGTTTTGTTCTTATTGCGGATGGGGATACCTGCAAGCAGTTTCTCTTGGGCAGTCAAGTCACCCTCCTGCAAACAAAGGAGCAAATTGCAACATATCACATGATCCACTCTCATTGACAATATATTTGTGCTAGAAGTTTGACAGCATCAAAGGCATGGGAACCAATCACAGGATTATAACTCAATCCAACACTAGAATATGTTTTAGACTGCAGACAGCCTACATAACGGGCCAAAAACCCTAAACCCTAAACCACAGGGAAAATAATGTAACTGCAACTAGCCTGATGAAGATGGAAGCTAAACGTTGAATATCATATCTTTACAGTATTGCAGAACTCTTCACGACACAGCCACTGTTAAAACTTACAAGATTTGAGTAAGCCGTGGCAAGGGAAAGCACTGTTGGATAACGCTCCAAAATCGATAAAGCCATGTCTTCAGTAACATTTCGTACCTGCCAATGCAAATGGTTACCAATGCACAATATAATTCCATCCTATGCCTCCACTCTCACCTTTCCCCAGTGCAACAACACGCATTGATCTACAGCATATCAGATGATGCAGCTTACTTGCATCAGTTGAACACCAAATACATCGCTGACCCGTTCCATATCAAGATCTTTGCAGTGTTCCACAAACTCCACAAAAGTTGGACAAACTGCATTTGGTGGTGTATTGGGCTTCCCAAACTCCAATGAATAACGATTGGTAATTGCATGTGTCAGTTCTCCATACTTCTGAACTGTCTCATTTGTATCCCGAGTCCTCTGTACATCAAAGCCCTCCAGAATCTCGGTTGTGAACATCCTGACATCACACGATTTTACCATCAAGTTACAGGCAACATTGCAAACTTTGTTCTCATGTATCATGTGAATGTTCAAAACTACATATATGTGGATGTTCAAAAGCATACGCAGTTTTCAGATTCTCTGCAGAATCCATCAAGTTTGGATCTCCTTCCACCAGATATAGAATCTTCCTCACTCCACATCTCTGCACACAAATCCACACAGCATCATGCAACAGTGTAGAAAATCAGATTGTAAGTTGAGATGTCACAATCAAATCAGTCTGCACGAGTGAGCTTACCATTATTCGAAGCTTTTGCTGTTTATAGCGAGTATCTTTAATGGAACTCCAAAGATCATCCACCCTCTTACGCTCAACTAGGAAGTCTAGTACATATTCTTGCTCCTGTTGTTTGTGCCTTGCAAGCCATAGAGCATCACCTACTGGCAGCTGCCTTGTCTGCAATCTTGCATTAAGACAGTATGATAGATGAGTCTGCCCATCTCCCATACCTGGTAGGACATGTAAGTAAATGAACAGCAGCACATGGCACACTTTGACACAAATAGATCTACAATTTCTTTGCAGTATGACATCATCCTAAGTGAAGCTGAAACAATTCAACAAGTGTGCAAACCAGTGATTCCACAATCATAAGAGATCCTGTTTTTGCTAGGTGCATCCTTCCTTTCATGACAAATCTTCTCAAAGAACACTCAAATTCAACATTTTAGTCATGAATCCTTCGTCTGTGACCATTACCTGATAAAAGTGTAAGCCAAGTTAAAGATGAAGAATGCATGCAAAGGGTTTTGTTCATAGGAGTTTTGTTTCTACCATCAACTCTCAACTGAAACAGAGGTCCTATCTATGTCAACAAATCATATCTACAAATGCACAAATCTCTACTTTTGCATCAAACAAATTGAAAAGACTACAAACTTTGAGCATATGGTCATACTCAATAAGCAGACCTTTGGTTCCATGTCCCTTCAAGGGTCACAGGCTCTCCTACAACAGTGACAGTGGCAGCGATCAGACCCTGATACAGATATCAGTAATATACCTCAACCCTGATCTGAAATTGAACACACATCCGTTCAGCAAATTTATGCAATGATGATGATCTGCATACCAACATCAATTAATTAGTGTGACAGTAAAAAAAGGTCAAGACCATCACAACGAACTGTACAAAAAGACTAAGATCAACAGTTTCTGTTGACAAGCTCTCTCTTCCTTGTACCAAGTAACAGCTCTAAATCATCAAAGATAACTTTGCCAACAGTAAATACTCAGTTTGTTGATGTGATTATCAGAAACCAGAGACAAACCAACTGACTCTTAAACCAACATGACTTTGAAGGAGACATTTGGGTATACCCCTTAGCATTATGACAGAATTGTTCACGTGAATCCAAAATGAGGATCACATCGTATGCTTGACCAAAACTTTCACCAACTGCCAAAGGGGGCACAGCAAGCTCATTGTCTGCTCCTGAGGTGCTAGCTGGCACATTTTCACTCCTAGCACTGGTGCAGACCTTTGGCCCTGTTTTATCCTTGAGGAAAACAACAGTTAGCCCTTCAGACTCCAGGATTTTTTTTCTAATTCAAAGAGCTTTAGGTTACTAGTGCCAGTTCTTTCAAAAACATTTGCTGAGATTGTGTCCATCCACAACCACATCTGCTCAGCAGAATTCTTGGTTTCTTGCTGGGTGACTCGTTTATCCCCAAGTAAAAAGATCAGATATTGTTAAGATTAACAGAAAAATGCAAGTTGAAAGACTTGGAGTGGAAACACAATCAATGTAGGCTTGCAAATGCTTGCTGCAAACATTTCTTCCTCATGAGGGATGACAAATGCATCTACCTGATGTTAAGATGAGAATAGGGTATGGACAAAGATTAAGTCAACCTGCATAAGAGGGAGGAATGACAGATTCCATAGGGGCTGACGAGGCTGAATGGTACCAAGAACCATTTGCTGTACCTGATGCTCCTGGACCAAGCATTGATATCATGCATGAGCCACACTGTCAGCTACAATGTCAGATGCTAAATACCAAGCCAAGTTACAGACAGAGATTTTTTCTTCCTGACACATCAGAGTGTAGTGCTTGAAGGACTATTAACAGCAAGATATGCCTCTTTGCCTCCACATCTAAACATTTGGCAATATCTCCATTCCCACTATCCTCAATAAGATCCTGATATGAAAAAGTCCCTACAAGCAGCATATTTATTGCCAAATGTCATCCTTTCAAAGACAAAAAAGTGGTCAATACCAGAAATTCTGCAGCCTCACTTACCTCTGCCTTGCACATTAGAGGGGCAGGCTGACAGGTTATCTTTCTCTGTGACAGTTCCATCACCTTTGCCTCCCAGCAGAACTCCCAACATGAATCCCCAAAGGTCACTCTCTGGCACACCCACCTTAGCTGCTTTTTGTGTTGCTGCATGGATCTGTGCCTCACCAAAACCCATTTCCTGCAGCTGTACATCCATAAACACCAAAATGAAAAATATTTTTCAAACCTTCACTGCAAAAGTGTAATCCATGCAGTGGGAGAGATCATCTACATTGGAGACATGGGCACAAGGAATCTGTTCGTATCCCCAGCATCAGAACATTTTTGAGTTGGTGGATATGCCATTTTCCTACATACAACTCCCAACCACCAACCTTGGTGATGTCCAGTGTGGTTGCACTTCCTGCAGCAGCACCCAAGGAAGGCTGATCATTCTGAATAATCTGTGTTCTGCAAGAACCATGAGGATCTTCATCCCTTACATTGCCTTGGTTCTGACTCTCATTCCTTCCCATACATGCCTCTTTCAGTGGTGAAATCTGACTTGCATTTTCTCCGGATCTCATTCCTGACCTTTCCAAGCATTCTTCTGCTGTTCTTTTCCCCTCATCAGTCAGCATGTACCTATATAACATGGACAATGTTCTATCAAGCACCTGAGGATTACCATGAGAAGTTTAGACTTATGGACCATGGCTGAAAATCAAGAATATTACCAGGGACCAGCAAAATAACTATGATAAGACTGTCATGAATAGGTAAACCACAGGCCCTTGAAGGAGCTGAAGGATCAGAAAAAACCTACCACAAAAACAGTAAGGCAAAATAAATTGCTTCACCTGAATCCAAATTCTTAATGATTTCAAAATCCAGAAATGAAATGGATTTGCTTGCCAAAAAATTGCTACACTGATCGCGGAATGTTCAAAGACAAGGATGAGAACAGACAATGCAAGAGTGTTCCAGCATCACTTACTTGGCAGGGCAGTTTTTCTTCACAACCAAGGATTTATCAACAAGGGTCTTCATGGAGCTCCAGCCTGAGTATGAAAACTGAGGCCCAGCACCAAATCTGGGTGGAACTACCCCTTTGTTGGGCCTGCATTTGAACATTTCATCAGTTAGAGGATCAATACTGAGAACACGATGGGAGCTGATGATAAAGCTTAACAATGCAGACCACACATACAAAAGTAATTTAATGAGGCTTCAACAAAGGATCTTGATAAACTGGACCCTAAACCCTGAACCCTATAAGGAGATTCAGTGCAACCACGACAACATGAGAAAACACATCAAAGTTTTGAATATATTACAAGTCCACACCAATGAGCAGTAAACTACATGAGAACTTGCAGGTAAGCTGTCTTACTCAATCGGCATATTAGAGAGGCCGCTTGCTTCAGCTGCATCAATCAGCTCTTGCTTCATCATGTACTCTTTGCCTGTCTGTACAGCTCTGTGAAGACACCAATGTCAAAATGCCCCAGGTATACTTATCAGAGACTTCAAGAAGTATCTCCATTCCTATTGAACACAGCCAACAAATCGGGACAATTCTGACAATAATAAGCTGTCAGGGGACATGAGGTTTATACATCAGAACCATTCCCAGACAATCAGCTCTTACCGATACAAGGTAATGAGAATAGCATAAGGAGCAGAATTCTTTTTCGGAACATATCTTCTCGGAGCTCTTTCCTTCATTGCTGCATCAGCACACCCACAGATGACAGTCAAAATGAGTCCTAGCAGGGGAAGGCCAATGCAAACAGGGGGTACAATGCAACAACACAGAGACAAAGTTTGCAGGTGCACTTTCTGGACTGTCACCTTGTTAGCACCCCAGTTCGGCTTGCTTTATTTGGTTCGAAAAAGTGAGAGGTGGTAGGTCGGAGAGGATAGTAGGTCAGAAAGGGAGAAGTTTTAGATAGACACGATGGCAGATCTGCAATCTGACGCGCGCACGCGGGAGAGCGCCCGCGAGAAAGAGAGAGAGAGAGAATAGCAGCTGCTGGAGGAGGGCCAGTACGTGATTTTGTCGCAGGAAGCAAGGGTAGGGAGGAGAAGGAAAGCAAATTGGAGATGAGAGAAGGCAGTAGTTTGTCCTTTGCCTTAAGCTGCTTTGGTAAGCTTGGTGGTGGTTTAGGGTTTCCCGCATGACTGCAGCAATTCTGCAGCAATTCCCTTTGCATAGGACAAGCCTGGACAGGAAGAGGTTTTGAGAGTTGCAGGATGGGTAACACTAGTGGACGCGAGGGGCAAGCAGTACCAGGAGCTGCAGGAGGATCAGTAGGAGGAGGAGGAGCTACAGCAGCAGCATGGGGAGGAGGAGGGCATGGGAATCAGCAGGGTGGTGGGAATGTGCACAGGCAGTAGCTGCCACAATATGCTGTCCCTCCTTCATATCACCACCGCCACTACCATCAACACCATGGCAACAATCCACGAGATCCTACTCGGATTGCTCATGTTGCTTCTGCTGACTCCACGGGACATAGCCCATCTGACAGCCCTAGCAACACTGCTCAATCTCCTCTGATCTTCACACATCAGGTATGCGATTTTTGTGTATTTTGGCATGTGCAATTGAAGCTAGAAAATTAAATCAACCAGCACTCTCAAGTGTGAAAGAATTCTTGTCAGTACTGGAGCTTCTGATCACAGCACTCATGACCTGTTTGCTGGAATCTATAGTAAGAGGCACATCCGGTTTGGATCTTGAGTTGATGGCAATGTCATGTTAGTGATTAGGTTAGCTTGATTTTCCTGCAAGGAGCTAGGGTTTTTTCTAGGGTTTTTTTAAAAACTCATATGGGTTTGTTGGCAAAGCACCCAACAAGCTCAATCACACCCAAACCCATGTCCACCAAACCCATGTCCACCCCCCTTCCCTTTCAAAAGTTTCAACAAAGGTTCTTAGCTTTCTATTGCTCCAAACAAATTGGACCTCTTTTGGGTATTTCTTATCCAATTACATTCCACAATGATGAAGCCCAAGAAAACAAAAGCCCATATTCCCAATTAAAAGAGAGAGAAGAGAGCCAATGGGATTAATATGAGTTTTTCTTTTTTAGCTTTTCATTGGAACACATTTATTGGATGTTGATGATGAAAACATTGGAAATGGGTAGCCCACTCTTACTCTAGGTGTCTTGGCTCTAGTCCTAATTAATTTTATTGCACCATTGCTTTGATGGGGAAACTCAAACATTTTGAGGCTTTTAACCCTTGATCATCCATTTCTAAACATATAGAATGCAAATACATCTTCTATTAAGGTTTATCATTTGCGAGATTCATTTAAGTTTGAATGTGTTTAAAGGAATGTTTATTTTTTTTACCATTTTTTTTTGCCATGGTATATAAGGTTCATATTGAATTGTAACGTCTTTTTAACATATCTACATTTTACTATTAAAGCACAAAAGTACATTTAAAATATTCTCATGTTATTCATTATCTTGTAGAAGAATATCTTCAATTTATAACCAACTTGTGTTGTGGACATGTCTAAATAAAACTAATCCATTTTCAATGCAAAATAACTTAAATAAGTAACATCTAAGCTAGTTAAGATAGGGCAAACTTTTGAAAATAAGGTCTTGATGTCATAGACCTTACATTTCCATGAGAAGTCATTATATTTTTTTTTTTAATGCATTGTTTGAATGTTGCATTTTGGCACAATTTGTTGGCACGATTGAAGTTTATTTTGCAATTGTCTTTGACCTAAATCAATAGATAGGCTAATGTGTGGAGGCTTGGAATGAGAAAGACAGTTTTTAGAAAAACTCCCATTTTATCTCATTCTTATGAATGGATAAAAATAATGTCAAAAATGCTCTCACAAGTGGGCTATCATTGGGGTGTAGAAAGGTTTAATTACCCTAGTGAATTAAATATGAACCATTTTGCACTGAGTGGACACATTTTATGCAAACAAAATATTTATTGATATATTGGGTGAAACATAAAATATGTTGTTTGTCATGGTTAAAAATTGTTTGCCCACTAATAGGCTTAGGGTTTTGGAATGATTAGGTTTAAAAAAAACTTAATATAGTTAACAATAACAAAAGTTATTGACATTTAGTTTTTTTTCATGCTTGCCCTAGTTGACATTTCTAGCAAGATGTATGTGATAAGTACAAAAAATGACCAAGTTCATAAGTATTTATATTTAACATGTCATGTTTAATCAACATGACCTATATAACATCAATATCCATAGTTAATGAGATCATTCAATTTGTTTGAGGAAATATAAAATAAATCAACAACAAACATTGGAAAAAGTAGGTGGTGTAACAATTTGGTACTAAAGTGACATCAATAAGATTGTTTAACATTTTAGGCCACAACTTACATCAATAGATTAGGTGATTTTATTGCAAATATGGTTAAACAAGATTAATTGTAAATTGAACTATTTAAAAATTAATGTAGCAACTATTAAGAAAGAACAAACATAAAAGCTTACGAACCTTACATACATTTTGTAAACAAATGTGAAAAAAGTTTCTTTTTGTAGTTAACAAAATTGTTCCAAAATGTTTTAAATCAATTCACAAAGAAGAAAATTAATAAAATTAATCAATATTAATGAAAAGATATTTGAGTTGCATTGAATCAATTGAACATACCCAAAGATGTAGGTGGTAGGCACAAAAAAAAACCAAGTTCATAAAAACATACATTTAACCTTCTTGATTTAATGTAATTTTTAAAAATTTCTATTCATAGCCAAATTAGTGATCACATGTACAAAGATGTAAAAAAAAGGGCAATTATTTTTAGGATTTTTTTTCCAAAATGTGATTATAAATTGGAAATCGAAAAAAAAATTTAATCATTTTTTCTATTTTTGTCAACATCTTAAGAACCATTTACAAAAATCTAGTGATTTTTTCTATTTTTTCTCACTTTTGATTATTGAAAACTTCTTTAAAAATTTATTTTATCTTTCATTTTTAATTTCGCTTTTTGGTTAATTAAAAAATGATTACTTTCATTTAGGAATTGTTTTTCAATTTTAAGATGTATTAAAATGTAAATCATCCACATATAATGATTTAACTAAATTTGGTTATATACTAACATGAAAATAGGAAAAAAAAATTCTTTTATATTTTTGGTTATTTATATAAATTTATCATATAGAATGATTTTTTTTTTCCAAATTTGATGAATCAATACCATTTTTTCACATGAAAAACCTTTGTGTAGGTTGTATCATATATTTTTAATCAAAGTTGATGAAAATATGCCCCAAAAAAACCTTATTCACATATTTTCAATTTTATTTATTTTTATTTTATTTTTTTGCACGTTCTTTTTTCTTTCCTTTTTATTCATTCATTCATTTAACACCCCGTGCACACCTATTCACCATGCAACCCCGCCATCACTCATAAGTTGCAAGAAAAACCTAAAAAAAAGGAGGATTTTGCTTTTGTCCTTGTATGGGTCTTAGTGTTAGTTTAGCTTATCATAATAATGCGTGGGTTGCAAGTAATGCATCAAGGAAAATAGAGAACAAGACTAAGAAGTAAGATATCAAGTTATTACTTGAAAACGAAAGAAAACCTACATGAAAAAAAAAACATAAAAAAAATTAATGAAAAAAATTGTAACATCAACAAAATAACTAGAAAATTGAGAAGAACAAGTGAGTAAAACAAACAAATTAATTTACAAACAAGCAATGCACTTGGGTTAATGGTTGTTATATTAATTGTCTGATATAGCCTGTAGGTACATGACCATTACTATAAATACCTTAAAATTTTTGTAATGTTCTATTAAACTTTGATCTTTCCACATCTTTCTTTTCATAGTTTGAACCGCAAATTTTCACACGTGCAACTTTCTCCTTATACCTAGATTTCATTAATGTT
Source organism: Sphagnum contortum (assembly GCA_963920785.1). Classification (NCBI taxonomy): domain Eukaryota; kingdom Viridiplantae; phylum Streptophyta; class Sphagnopsida; order Sphagnales; family Sphagnaceae; genus Sphagnum; species Sphagnum contortum. The sequence goes on along the minus strand of OY987289.1, from coordinate 13,850,120 downwards.
CATTGACATTTCTAGTAATTATAAGATGGTGTTTCTTTTAAGCACCACCACTTGTGACCACAATTACTTAAAGTCACATTCATCATCACTCACAATTATACCATTCATCATCTCACATTCGTAATACATAATGATATTTTTGTGAAAATAAAAATGAAAAAAAAAGTAAAAGATGATGAAAAAAATGAAAAAGATGAAATAAAAAATATTATTATTATATAAAATAATTATAAATATGGTAAAATAAAATAATAAATATTATATACTCATTCAGATATTTTAATAAAAGTCATAATTTTAATGGTGAACAATGTGATCTTTTTTTCTTTTTTTTTGTGTTATTTGAAAGCTTTATAAAATTTTGAATAAGCCTTGATTTATTTATTTGTAGCTTGCTAAAGAAATGTTAACCATATTTTGCATTTAACTAATCATAAAAATGAGGATATATATGGTATCTTATGGTCCTTTATGTAACAATGGTTTATAACCATGAATGTTATAAAAGTTGAACGAATCAAAAATTCAATTTTGACCTTTGAAAATGTTCGTGCTAAGTTTTATTAAAAATTTAATTATATTTTGTGCCACCTTTTTTATTTCCTTACAAAAAATGCAAAATGGTTTTTTTGTTATTTATTTTCCAATATCAAGAAAAATAAAATAAAATATATCAAGTTTATAATTAATATAAGATGAAAATATTGAGGTTTAAAAGTAAATCTATAATTTTACAATTTTTTTTTGATAAATTTCTTACATTGAAAGTTTACTATTAAGTTTGAATTATATGTTAGCACTTCATCAAAATTTTATCTCAACATTTTTCATCATGTAAGAGGAAAGGTGGGGTGTTTTATAATATTATCGATGAATACATATAATAAGTATTTTTATGTTTGTATTAAAATGTTATTTACGATTTTAAGTTAATAATTTTTGGATTTATACATTAAATTTAAAGTATTTGGGTTTAAGTGTTAAAATTTAAAAATTTGGGGATAGGAGTTTTTTAATTTCAATAATAATGTTTAAATCATAATAAAACAATATTATGGTTTTGAAGGTAATATTTACATATAAATAAAAATTATAATATTTTGTATGTATTCAATATTAAATGTAAATATAAGGTTTCAAAAATAACAAATCAATGTATCATCTTGAATAGCTAAAAAAATTTTAAATAAATTTAAGTGGGTAACAAATGATGTTACAAAATAGGTTATTAATTAAATATTTAAAAAATAAACACCATCACACAAGAATAAATAAATAAATTTTATATTAATAAAAGAATGCCACACTATCAAAATCATTAAGTAATGAACATTTGCATTCTAAGTGTTACACATATTCAAAAACATAATAATGAAAAAATAATAATTATAGTTTAATCCAAAGTTCAAATCAAATGTCTTAAAAAATTTGTATACAACACATTAAAAATGAAAAAGTTCGGTTGAATTATAAAAGTTTTTTTATATTTGATTGAAACTTTTAACATTCCATTATAAAATGTGAAAAACATCTTACGAGATATTTTCATCGCAAAATGTTTTAAACATGATAATTTTTTTTTTAAATTAAAAAAAAATATCAAAACAATGTATTGAAAATGTTGAAATTAATGAAGGTTCGCTATAATGAGGGAAATTGAATAGGAACAATTACACACATATTAATATCTTACAAAAAAAATTAGGTAAAACAATTTATTATTAATCACATGATGTGAATTGTGCATTATCATAATTACCAAGCAATCGAACTTGCATAATAATTATTTTGTAAGTATTTTTTTTTTAAAACATGAAAAACACATTTTCCACATTTTTTGACACATTTTTATAAAACTCTCTTTTGATTTTAGGGTTATATATGTTAAATTATCATTTCCATAGTGGCACCTAAAAGATTAATGCACATAAAAATATTTTAAAATAAAGCACAAAAAATTAAAAACACAAAAAGGTTTTCGATTTAAAAAAAAAATGTGTTATACAATATTCACATTGTTACACAAAATATTGATTAGTTTTGTGTGTGTGATTTGCAATACACACATCAAACAAAAAATAACAAAATCCACCTAATCGTAAGTAGGAGAGGAAGGGAGGGGGTGCGGCATGGGGGAGAGGTTGATCGGCGAACCGGAACTCAGATAAGAGTAGGAGGACCGGGGGCGCAAGGAATCGAACCTCACTCCCCCGAGTTTCAACAATCCAGGTTGAACCATTGAGGTGAGGACCCATATTAGGGCAGGCAACGTAGTACTTACGGTTTAGTTCGTTTTGAGTTGTGCAACTGAAAAGTTTCGCAAGGATTCAAACATGGGCTACCCATTTTGTTAGACCCTCGTATGCAAATATTTAAATAAAATTTTAAGGAAATTAATTTGACATCAATTGAAGTAAATATTCTTTACAAAAAATATTAATTAATTTTTTAAGTTTTTCATGCAATATTTACATTATTGCACAAAAATACCATTGTGCATCATTATGCAACAATGCATTTATTTTCTTCATTTTTATTTTTATTTTTTTCCTTTTTTTAACGCGATTTTTTTTTATAATTTTTTTTTTTCAGTTTAAAAAAATCATATTTCAATTTTTTTTTATTTGCTTTCATTTTTTCCCTTTTGAATGCATTTATTGTACTTTTGGATGATCAAATTTGATATGAAATCATGTTTGAGTTCATTTTTGTTGGGCTTTAAACAATTTTGTTAGTTGTGTTTTTTGGGATAAATAATTATAACATAAAAAACATATCAATGCAATATTATGATTATTAATTTTTTTTTAATTATAAATTTGTATCAAACTTTGCAAATTATATTTATTAATATTAATTTCCATTTGTTCGAATGTAAGGTTGTGTTGTTTAACAACTTTCATCCGATATCAAATAAACTATGCATTTAAGGTTTAATTTTGACCCCTAAATCATTAGCCCTAATTGATTTAAAATTATACATGTAATATTGAAATAATTTTTAAATAAAATTTAATCTTCGCTTGCGATTTAAATTGATTTGAAATTTTTACAATCAAGGAAGAAAATTGAAAAAATAAATGAGCAAAGTAATTGTTCCTTAATACGTGCGCACAATTTGTGTTGATTGTTTTGATAACCTTAATAAAGAGGGGAGGGAAAAAAATCGTCTATAAAGGCCCATCTTGCCGTTGTGATGCATATCAAACATGTACTCATGAGAGAGGTTCACGGTCATAAGGTTACTCGGCAAGGCCCTCTGTTCCACTTTACTCTCACTTGTCTATTATGTAGTCATAGTGATGGTCAAACAACATACCTTTTCGTAGGCCTATCATCCTAGTGATTTTATTCCACAAAAATATCACAGTAAACAGTGGGAAACTTTGGGTTTTTTAGTGTAAATTTCACATTTTTCAAAAGATTGGCCTAAATTCTAATTGTCATAGAATTGAAAATCAAAACCCTGCTCGCCAAATCCAGCTTTCCTCCACAGGTAACAGCATACAAGCTCTAATTTCTCTTGTGGTACATGAATGTGTAACTTGGTGTGTAACTTGATATAATTATACAATTACTTAGGTAATTGTTTAAAGGGGTAAGTTGAGTGGTCATGGTGCATGGATTTATGTCATGTGCACTATGTGATATTGTTGCTTTGTGATTAATTGTGCAATCACATGGGGAACCATGTGATATTGTTTCCTTGTGATTTTGTTTCCTTTTGATTATTTGGGGAACCATCTAGTGGATAAGCTTTAGGAAATTTTTCCTTTTGGTTAATATATAAGGGGGTATTTGTGACCTTGAGAGACATCTTCACTTGAACAAAGTTATTGTATGAATGCAAAGTTTGTTAAAATTGAAGTTTTGATTTTTGAAAGGTTTTTTGTTTGGAATGGTTTCCGTGTAATTTGTGTTTAGTTCATGATAGGAAAATGGTGAAGCTTGCATAAACATTTGAAGGGTGAGAGAATAATTTTACAATCAAAAACGTAGATTTCATAGCTATGTGGTAATCTTACAATTATAGAATTTAGGCTTAAAATATTAAAATGGATTTAAACATGAGAATTTTGAGAATTTTAGTTTAAAGTTTTAATAAAAATGTGCAACAAGGAACTTGAATAAAACAAAACAAACAAAATAAACAAAACAAAATTGCCCAAGAACCATGAAAATTTTGAAATAAAAAAAAAATTATTTGATTTTGCTAGTTTTTTTCATGTTGTGTAGAGGGAATCAAAATTCATAAATATTTTTGTGCACCATAAGGAAATAAAAATTCACATTCATATATTTTTGTAGAAACTCCTCACATTTTTGCACAAAAGATGAAACTTACAATCGATTTTTAGAATGTTTCACATGTGTTTTCATTATTTAATGTTAGTCAATTAATTTGTATCACATGCAATTAATTTTATGAAAAGAAAATGTCAGCATTATAAGTTGGTTTACTAATGAAACTGGTTTGCTTATGTTATGCCACAAGTTGAAAGTTTGTTACACTAAGTGTTGCATTTTTCCCTACTCTCTAGCAAATCGCATAACCTTTATTATATGTTTACATTATTGAGAAGGTTGTTTATTAACAAAGGTGTGTATATATTTCTTGCTATTGCAAATCCTTTTGATGGTGGTGGGTTGATTATTGATTGTTGTGCGTGTGTATAAGCATCGATCTTATAACAAGTACCCATTTTATGTTAATTTGTTTTAAAATATTATCATTTTCACAATCTCATTTTTGCAAATGGGAAAAAGTCAATGTTGTAGACATGATGAATACATTTTACATGTTTAATTTCATATCCTTACGACTTTAGGTTCAGGGGAAGACAAAACATGGAAATATAACATTAATGATGACATTTTAATTGTGAACTTACATAAGTTACTTATCCCCATTGGTTATGATAATAAAAAAAAAATGACAAACATATTCGCACATATTCACCTTGGGGTGGTTGACCATGTAATTATCCATGCGTATGTGGAGTATTGTACATGAGATGGTTATAATGGACGTTCCATGACACTATATCACCTTATAAACATGGGGTGTTTTTTAAAACTTGATGATCTAGTTTGTAATCCACCTCCGAAAGTGCTTGTTACTTGTAAATGGCATGGCAACATTGATGATAACAACGAATAAATTGATCAGGATAATACTATTTGTTCATTTTTGCAAATATTGTATAAAACATATTCATAATAATTCAACATTTAATTTTTTTTTGTGAAAGATTAAGTGCATTTATTTAATGAAGATAATGCATGTAAGAATAATGAAATGCTAAAATGCATGTTTTCTTTGTTGAAAATATGACATTATACAAAAAGAAAATGTCCTTAATTTTTCCTTTAATTTAAATGAATTCAATTTTGACATTACCATATAGTTGTTATTGGGAGCTAATAAATTTGGTGAGGGTGTTATAGTTTGGTTGATCAATAATGTACATGTTGTTGTGAAAGGTCCTTGAACATATATTTGACCCTTATTATCATTGATATTATTCATTAGTTCTGTTTTTCTTTTATAATTGGGTTTCCCCTTTTTATGCTAGTTGCGTAATTACTCTTATGTTTTTAGATTTGATATCAATGAGCTATTATGGAGGTTATTTTTCAAGTTTTTTTTTTAAGGTTGATTTAAATTATCAAATATGAAGAAAAAATACAACATTAACGAAGGTGTATCTAATGACCATAGGTCTACATATTTTGTATCTAATGAATGATATTACTTAGAATTTGTTGTTATATTGTTTTGGTCTCAAATTGTTGAAACCCATCAAAATAAATTGATATTAAAATGGTGTTTAACACTAAAGAAATATTCCCTTTGCTTTTTTTTGTCAGATTCATGATCCTTACACTTCACATAATTCAAATGAATTAATATTTATTCTAGCAATTTCCCTTGTGCATTGGCATGTAATTTAATACATTTATTTCACCTTCTCTTGTCAATCAACTTAACAACAAGACTTTGGAACACTATAAGAATATTTTTTTCAAAAAGTGGATGAACTTATTCTACCCTAGGCCTTTGAAAAAAAAATATATATATCAAAAATCAATTTATGTAAGGTGCAAAGTGTCACATGTGATTTTGAAAAAATGCACAATGAAAACCATAATCACAAAAAAAATTATCATGAAAATTTAAAAACTCACATTAATAAATTTGACATCATGAAGTGAATAAGTTTTTTTATAAATGTTTTTTTCACAATTAGTAGTTTTAACTTGTCATGAAGCACTGAACATATAAATTTCTAGCCTTGAAAAATGTGTAATGTGTACATGGAATTTTATTCTTGAATTGGGCGAATTTGTTTTTTGACATCATTAAAATCATAATTTTAAAAAATTGAAAAACCAAGCTCAAACCTACAATTGAAAAATCAACTAAACATTTTTGTAAAATTTCAAAACTAAATCCAAAATTTCTTCAAAAATGAAGAATTGACAAACATTGGTTTGAACTTGCAATAAAGAGTGAAGCCCTTGTGTTGAGGAGTTGCTTGTTGTCTTTGCCCAAAATAAAAAGCTTTGTGCATTAACGTAAAATTTGAATAATTTTTTTTGCTTAAACCATGAGCCAAATTTGTGGACAACATTTGCGATGTTTTGGGGAAAGTTTTTGTTAACATTTCATTGACATTAGTAAGCAATTATGTCTCGCAAAGCAACTCTCACATTTCTAAATAATTTCAAATGGAAGGAAGATTCAATCATGCTATTTGATATAACATATGAAAAGAGAGATGATAACCAACATAAATTTTTAAAAAGTAGTTATTTTTATTGGCTCATGTAATGGGGTGAGAGAGATTGAAGAACAATATAGTTTTCATTTGATCCCACATTTTGACAAATATTCAACAATTGTAATTTTCACTTGGCCTCAAACATGTTTATTTTCCTTCCCCAACTTTATGATGATGTAAGCACATTAGCAATCATCCACATGAATAATTAACCAAATTTGGCTACAAGCCAAAGAGTAAATTAGAAAATAATTAATATTCTTCCTATATTTTGACCACTTCTTGGGATGTATTTCTAAATATGACAATTTGAAAAATTTCTTCCTCAAAGATCTAGCAACTTTGGAGCAAAATTTTCAAATAAATCCTCTGCATGAATATATATATACATATGTTGGTTGCGAAGTGACAAAAAATCACCTCAAAAAAAAGAGAAAGAAAGCTAGTTTGCCACAAGCCAAGGGCCAAGAGCCATTCTGGAGTGAAGCCACTTGTTCAATTAATGAAGGGTGGGAAGAAACAAACTTCTACAACATCTCCTATCACAAACTATTTTACACAATGCACTGCTCCTATCTCCAAAAGAACCCAAAAAAGGAAAAAAAATAAATTTATAAAAAATCTGCAAAACAAAACCCTCAACACAAATCATTGTGTGTACATCTTTGAAACTCATATCAGAAAAAATCAGAGACACCCACAAAGAGAAGCTCAACCTTTGGAGGCAGATGGGTATGATGGGTGCTGATTTTGAAGCTCTTCAATTGCAGTTTTCCATTGCCACGCCTGCCCTCTCAAATCTTCAAGATCATATGTTCGATTTGGCTGCAAAGCAACAAAAGAAATAAGTGTCAATAGCTCACATCTCTCTACTGAAAAGAAAATGAAAATTGTTGAAACCCTGACTTTGGGCATCATGTTGTTCTCAGAGTGATGAAATGTCCAACAAAATGGAAATCTATGTGCAGCTCCTCTGCCAGTGTAAGTAAGGGACATTTTAATAGTTTCAGATGCTTCCATTGAACATCTTAGTACTTTGATTACATTACAAACACTAGGTTTTCCTGTTACTGAGTAGATTACTACAAGTATGGATGGATTTGCCAAATCTACAGCAGTAGTTTTGAGATTGGCAGAATTCTAATGGCAAAAGAATTCAGATCAGTGGTTAGAGCAGCTCCAATGGTGCTCAGTCTGTGACCTTGCAAAAATATTTCTTGCATCCACAATTAGATATTTACTGCTTTTTACAACCCCACCCACAACACTAAAACTGGGACTGTAAACAGGTGGGAGACTACTAATAGCAACCCACCTGGACCAATCAAACTATCTAGCCAATCAACAGCAGGTGTTAGGCTCTGCTGTTCCCTTTTACCAGCCTCAACATCCCATGGAAAAATGCTGGGCCAAAGCCATTTTGCTGAGCCAAACCAGAATGTTTCAACTTTTCTTCTTCCGATTTTCTTTTGCTGGGCCATATACCGAGCACTGGTGGAGCTGCTCTTAACCCGTGTTCTCATTCAGTGCAATCAGAGAAATTGCATTTGAGAATTAAGGATTGCGGTAGTGGAGCTGCTTGAATTTATTGAGAAAGGAAGCATAATTTGAGGTGATTTATTTGAGGTGGTCTGGGAGAATTCTATGGCAAAAAGAATTCAGATCACCCATGTTTACTTCAATCAGCCAAACTGCATTTGAGAAGTACAGCGGTGGAGTGGCTCAAATTCATTGATCAAGGAAGCATAATTTGAGGTGATCTGTAGTAGAAACAATCGGTGTTATGGGTAAACATGATGTCTAGAAACAACTTGCAGAGAATAGGGAAGAGGCATTTACCACAACAATCTTCCATTTGAATTGATTTTCTACTTTGACCTGCAATTGTCTAGACCATGGGATCTCCCCAACAACCACCAATTTGACAGGATCCACGTAGATAAGCCTCGGTTTATCTATGAGCAGCAACTGCAACTTCTTTGTCATCAGATTCTTGCGTTTTTTAACCATGGCGGTTGCCACCAACTTCTCGCCTGACTCTACAAACCTCTGCCTGTCAAAGTGGCATATGCCAAAAAACATGAACAAGCAATCCAGCCTCAATTGTTTCGTCTAGCTGAAAGCAGATTGTGAAAATGTCAAATTCAGCATTCAATCGACAGCAGTATTGCAGACATGATCAAATTGTGGGTTTTGTGCTTATGTGTACATACCAGTCACCCAAGTGACAGCTTTCTGCAAGAGTGTCCATCTGGAGAGCTTTATTATGTTCAGCAGCTGAGCTTTCTGATGAAGGAAGAGCTTTGGATGAAACCTGAGGTGGGGGGGCCATATTGGAATGTTCTGGCAATGGTCCATCTGAGGATTCTGAGGAGGTTGGGCTAGGAGGTGATATGACCTTGGGTGCAGGGCCCAGAGAAGGGTGGTTTGTGTTAAGATCAGATGGTGAACCAACAGGGCTGGATGACCCACTTGACAAATCGGCAACAGATAAATCTGCAAAATTACTACCTAGCGCAATATCCCACTCCGAATCTGCTGAACCTTCATCACTGTCCTGTGTACTGACACCCTGCAACAACTTCATTTGTTCAATTCAATTCTGCCAATGGCAGGGCAGTGAATTGCTGCTCATTCAAGTCACAATTCTCAGCATGTCAATACAAACTTTGGTTAAGAAACAAGGGCAAGGAGATGGTGATCCAGAGCCCTTCAAGATTTGGCTGTACATCACAATCATCCTTGAACAACTGATAATCTGAGATGTAATTGGGTATGAGAAATAAAAATCAACAGATGATTGAAAGATTCTCACAGCTTGCTGCACATCTATAATTGACCTCAAGGATGGATTTTTCACAAGCAAATGAAGTTGGGTGTGGTTCTGTTACCTTGGGTGCTACAGTCAGTGTTGGGGCCGAAAGTTTCCGGAGCTTGAGCCAATCAACACCTTTAAAAAAGGAATGGTTTTTCAATTTATCTAAGCCTTGAGACCCGAGGCGTTTCTCTGGCTTCAAGTCCTGCACTTGATCATCATTGCAACATAACCAATTCACACCTTTATCCAATTCACATTTTTGGACTACAAACTGCTACACTACAACAGTGATGGTGCTGCTGATAACAGGCACTGCCACTTCCAAAAAAGAAAATTCGAAATGTTCAAGTTTGGAGGATGGACAGTGAAGGGATCTTAGTGATCACAATCAGGTTTCAAAAGAATTTTTACCAGCAAATGGTTGACAAGGTCCTGGGCTTCTGATGAGAAATGTGAAGGCATGATAAACTCGCATGCCATCACTTTTTGAAAGGTTAAGTACTCTGTTGCTGCTTTGAATGGTGGCCGGCCCTCTAGCATTTGGTATATTATACAACCCAATGCCCACAGATCCACCCTTTTCCATATCACAACCCCAACCAATTATTAGACATTCCACAATGTAGTTTGAAGCAACAATAAGAAGGGAGTGACAGAATTGGTCAAGTCCAGCAAAAAATGAAAACAAACTGTTTCACATACGCATGTGGGTAGAGATTACATACCCATAGTGTACAGGTTTGCCAGTGAGCACCTCAGGTGACACATACTCTGCAGTGCCAACAAAGTTGGACATTTTTTCCCCTGTCATGCATCTTTTGTTCATTAGTGCATTCAAGATCAAAGATTAGGCAACATTGCTATAAAATTATTGCAAAGCTGCATCATATTCCAGAGGAATTGCAACACATCTCATTTCAACAAGTTAGTGACCCAAATGAAAATGAGATAGGCATTGTGTTGGGAAATCAAGCAAGCAAGTGTATATATGAAATACCTGGTTCTGGTTGAAAAAAGCCATTTGCAAGTGGTCGGACCATCTTAGCACTGCCAAAATCACATAATTTGAGATGTCCATCGGATGTAAGAAGTAGGTTCTCTGGCTGCCAAGCAACATCACAGCATCAATGCTACCAGAAACATTATCATACCAGTACAAAACTGCTCCATTACAAATCTGACATATATTGGTTGAAAAGGTCTTTAGAACACCTTTGAAACTGGAAAGAGCTTACCTTCAGGTCACGATGGATTACTCCTTGGCTGTGGATATACTCTAATATGTCAACAATCTCAGCTGCATAAAAGCACACTTCTTCCTGTTTCATTCGCCCTTTCTGGAAGCAAATAAAACCAAATTCATCAAGAAGCTCATGGTTCAAAAGTCAGTGGCAAAATGGGTTGGACCCATTTCTCTTTTGCCAGTTGTGGATTGGTTTTGGAAAAGCTCAGAACTGAGAAACCATAACAAAATCCAATCTTGGAATGCTCGACCTAAAATAAATTATTTCTATTGAGATCCAAAAGAGTCCTCTGCAAGAATACAATGTAGATCGATTTCATTCCAAAAGGTTGTGTCTTTGCATAAAACCAGAGTTCAACATGTACCCGTCTTATTTGGTCAAAGAGTTCACCTCCATCACAACATTCAAGCCCCATATCTGGGTCGTGAATTTCATGTTAAGACTTCCAATTGCAACAATGTCTGTCAAAACTCCAATCCTTCGGAGGAACTTTCAGATAAATAACCTCTCAACTTCAATTTTTTTTTTTACAGCCACCAGAATTTACATTCCACAGAGCTTTGGCATTGCAAAGATGGAAAATTTTAAGCAATTGGGAGATGAATTTCCTTCCTGCAAGGATACAAAGGGAATAAGAATCTTGAAATGTGAAGCACAGCCGTATTATGCCAGGAAAATCCAATTGGTCCAAAATCATGCGCTCCATTTTCACAAGGTTGACCTTGTTCTCACGAATGATGTGTTTCTTATCCATTACTTTTAGAGCAAAAATCTCCCCTGTATCCTTGCGCTTCACCTTCATCACCTGTGTCATGTAGTTCTCTACTGGTTAAAAAAATTCTTCATGGAAGGAAGAAACTCACAATTTGGCACTTTGGTGAAGCAGATGAAAACCTGAAGAAAGATCTACTTTCTCCTTAGATCATCTAAGAAAAAACCTTCACAAACACGAAATCAAGGAGGAGAAAGATTTGATTTTTTGAAGACACTAGAAGCAAGTGGAGGAACACAAAACAAGTGGCCTAAATCAAAAGCACCCATCATCCTAAATCTGCTAATGCACACAATGAAAATTAGGGTAATCCTGATAAACCCAGTTACCAAAGAGACACACATGAGGTTCAAGGATTTCCAGCAACACAACTAGTAATCACAGTACAAAAATTCAGAGCTTCATTAAAACCCTAAAATGCTGTTTCTCCAAACAAATTGTGAACACAATAATGGCTCCCAAATTCCAATGCTTGATCAACACCCAATTTCTAAAGAAACTGACTCCATTTAGCAAAGCTACACACAAAACCAAAAACTGGATAATTTCCTTTTTCCAAAATGCAGTTTCCCACAACCCATGTTGGTGAAACCAAAAACCATTGAAAAACAAAGAGACAAAACACTTTCAAAGTGGAAACAACCCAAAATGCTAAACTAAACAAAAACCTCGAACACTGAACAAGAAACAGGACCCCACCCATCGCCACCACCACCGCCGCCCATTCCTTGCCCGTTTCTTGCCCAACGAAACTCCATACTACAAAAAAACATAAAGAATCCAATGTGCAGAGTGATGTTGCAAAACAATGGAGAAGCAAAACGATGCAAAGGAGAAGCTGATGAAGAAGAAGAAATGGAGCAAAAAAAGGGTGTAAAAAAAAGCACCACCTTAGAGTAGGATCCCAAACCAAGTAGTTTGCCAAACACAAAGTGATTAGGAGTGAGCGCTTGTTGTGGTGCTCTCATGACAAGAGGAGGAGGAGCTTGATGACCCTCCTCTCCATCTCTTGATGACCCCATCATCATCATCATCATAAATCCTCCTCTTCTTGCTCCAACCCACCTTCTCCTTCTTTTCTATCTTCTTCTAAAGCTCTTACAAACAAGAGATAGCATCATCATCATCATCATCACCATCCTCCTCCTCCTTCTCCAACCCACCTTCTTCTCCTTCTCTCTATCTTCTTCTAAAGCTATTATAAGATAAAGATTGCATTTGGTTTTGGTAAGAGAGCACGAGACATCGGTTTACCCAAGAGGTAAAGCACTAAGGACCATGGTGGTTAGAACTAGTGAATTTTTCTTCTTCAAAGAACAAAATTTTGTGAAGGAGAAAGTTAAGAATCTTTTGGAATTTCCAGGAATCTATCTTCTATCTTTCAACATGGGATCTTCAAAATGAATCACTTAATTAATCATATTGACAGACATGTGTTGAAGCTGCCTTTGTACTAATGGTAATTCTATTTGTGAATGTGAACTTATTAGGGGTGTAGTAGTGTACAGAGGTCTGTTGACAAATTCTATTCCAATTGAAGACTAATAAGACTCTTTCACATGTTCTTTGGTCTCAATCTGCAAGAGACAAATTCAAAGAACCACACAGTGGTTGTTGCTGGTGGTTTGATCTCTGCTCCTGACACTGGACTCAGTTCTGCAGGGTTTTTTTTTTGCATCAATTTTGTGAGGTAGGTGAACATGCACAAAAAACCTAGGAAAAAGTTGAGATCAAAGTTGGTGCTCTCAACTTTTTCCTCCTCAAACTTTGTGTACCATTGTTAATTAACATGAGGATGATTGTGTTAATGTTGTAGTGGATTGTAAAGACTCAGTGTTGGATTGGTATATAGGTTGAAGTTGAGTATCAGTTCGGTTATTAAATATGAAGATACCCAACCAGTTGAGTCGGGTCCTATCTACTGATGATCATAGTGTAGTCGAGATTGGGTTGGCACTTTGCCAACTTGACTGATTGATACTCATATGCATCTTTCTTGAGCATTGTGTTGATCCTGATATGAATATAAAGTGCTTTAGGTGTGAGTTGCAAGCTCCATTGTTTTTCAAGTATGACTACGATTCATCAATGACGTTTTTCCTTCTTGAGACCTTTGCATATCGATTTTGTGCTTGTGTTTTAGACATATCACCTTCAGTCATTCATTGAAATGTTTCATTTGCTGCAACTTGTGCAAAAAAGTTGCATTTGTTTTGTGGCATCGCACATTAAATCAATATACTCATCATATTCATTCTCAATATTTCTTTGGTATCGAAATTCTATTACTTTGATATTCATATCATTGTGTACAATTCTCAAACTATGTATGTATTGATATCACCAAGTATGCATTTTCAGTTTTCTACACTAATACTCATATTGCTCTGGTATTATTTTTAACACCCAGACCAGTCTGGTATGTTAAAAAATCCAATACCAGTCTAACATTGCTAAAGTCCTGCTGAAAATTTACTAGTGTATCTAGATGGCACATTCTAAAGCAGAAACCCTAAACCCTCTTGAGTCAAATTCCAAGGAGCAACAAAGCCTTCCATTTTCCTTCTCTTCTGCCGTAGGGAACTGTCTTCACTTTTGTTGCAGACAGCTTCTGCTTTTTTGTCCATTCACCTAGTGATTTCTTGGATAATCTCATACATCCAAAAAATTTAACAGGTCTTTCCATTCAGTAATGCGCTTGACCTTGGGCCTCACCCTACACAAATTGATCAAGATGCAGTTGCAAACAAAGGATTCGAGCTCTCTGTCTCTGTCTCTGTCTCTGTCTCTCTTTACACTTACAAATTGACATGAATTACAACATCAAGTATTGTGTAGACTGTTCACTATTTGTGGTAGATGATTCTCAAATGTTAAGCTATAAGCCATATTGAAGCATTATACTCAATTGGCCAACAGAACAGGAGTAGAAAGATTGCAAAGACAAAGCTGGTGTTTTTTCTTTTCAATTGATACCAAATCTCCCGCTTCTGTTATGGCCCATCCTACTAAAACTGTTCGTTTCTCATGATCTAGGAGAGAATTAAATCCAGCAGAATTGGGTCTAAGGATCTCACAGCACCTTCCCATCCCTGCAAAACAGGAGGAGCACCTCCAGAGAATTGACTGCTGCTTCATTCAACTGTTTGTGCTGTCAACCTCAATCTCATCCTCAGACTCTGAAGCACATTCAAATGTTGTTCTCATATCATCAACCTCAATCTCATCCTCAGAGTCTGCTTCCTTCCCATTTGGTAATTCTAAGCCCTCACCTGCTAATACATCAGAGAGGCAGAAGTACGGAGAATCGTCGAGGCATGAGTGTACCAAATGATAAGGGACCCACCTGCACACCATAACAAAGCATGAAGAAGACATTCAACAACTTAAATGAACAGTGCACACACAAGTCATTTTACTTGAGAATCTCAACAATCTGACTCTTGTGAAGAGGACCACCTCTCTACATGTATCCTTCCTTGTAAAAATATAGGATAATCCATGAAATAATTTGAGTGCTTTCATAGCCCAGAATTGACATACAAGGGCAGCTTGATAATGTCTACCTTCAGATGTAAGTAGCAAACTGAATGAGCTGACAATTCAACTGCTCATTTGACAAAAAAACACAGCAAAAATAATGGTCTAGTAAAGTGAATCTGCTCTCCATGAATCATACTTGTAACCATAAAATTACAAATGACCAGAAATTGCCAGAAAACTTACATGTATTTTACAGGGCAGAGAAGCTCAGAGGGAGCATATGCAGCCTTGTACCGCATCTTTGGACATGAATGGATATAGTACCCCAGATAATAGTACTTGAGCGAAGGACACACCTTGTGGGCCTCCTGGACCCATTCAATCTCTTTGAGAGCTGAGTACTTGCCAAGAGACAGAAAGGGGAGGTCTGGGTCCCAGAACAAGTACTTGCTAGAAAGGCAATGGGGAAGGATGTCAACAACACCAACAGCCACCAATTTTCCATCAATGCGATATTGCTGGTGGAAGGAACCAAATCCATCTGCTGGTGTCGAGCCATCACTTGCTGGGGGGACTGAAATTAGTGGAGTATCTATCAGGAATGAGCAATAGGTGCTTTCATTCACCTGCTCTGGTTTATCATTGTGCACAAGTATCTGATCCATCCATGTAGTCAATTGTCATACATCTTTCCCATCCAGTGACACCTCTCACTATGTTCACTGCTCAAACGCTAAAGCAAGAAATATACCAGTAGATCCCAATCAGAATCCAATACTGTGAACTGAAGGCTGGCTGGCAGTTTCAACAGTGTGCTACGCAGCAGCTTGTGACTAGCACTTGCATACAAATCCTCCAGAGTGATGACAATTGCAAAGGGAGCGAGTGCCCACCTGATACTTCTTGTAGAGGGCAAACTCTTCAGCATCAAATGCTGATTTCCTCATTTGAATGTCCATTTGACGTGTTTTGACACTTGGAAGGGGAGCCACAACCAACTTTTGAGCACCCCTTTTCTGACCACGAGCTTCTTGTAATGGCTGCTTCTTTGGCTTGCTTCGATAAATCTTCAGAGCAGGACCTTTAGAGGTAGTCTCTCCCTTTGGAGAGGAGGTATCAACCCCGGCTTTACCCTCAGATAAAAGAAAGTTAAGATGACCCTTGCAAGCTTGCGGAACAAGACCCTGGAGATCCCCATGTTGCAGTCTGGAAACCAGAATCTCAGCTACACACTCAGGTGACAATTCCTCTGTTGACAAACTGGTATTATTATCTACACTACTAGCCTCTTGGTCAATTTGAACTATATGGCTTGGCTTGTGCTTCATAGCAGCAGCAATCACAAAGGCCACATTTGATGTGTACTCTACATGTCCATCTAGATCCTTTAACTTTCCACGAGCTTTGTCTGTAAATTTCCTAATCATGACTTCCTGTTGGTTGAAATCTGGAGGCAGCAAGCCTAGTTCCACACAGCCAGCTATAGAGCACTGAATTGCAAGAGACAGTTTTTGTCCAGTATCATCCAGCACATCTGACTGCCTTTTCTTGACAGAGTTTTGTTTCATATTTGCAGGTCTTGGTACAACATTGAAGGAATGATTTTTGTCCGAAGGAGTTGCAGGGGAACCATCACTGGTCACCTCACCAGATCTCTCTGAGGTAGACTTGCAACCATCTTTCTGAAGCCGACCCACTGTCTGTGGTCCTTGATAAATTCCATCAAGATACCTGCAACAGACTATTCAAGCCTGAGTCAGAAACAATTTCTGCTGATACTTTGATGAAGTTCCCTCCACACCCACAGTAGGATGTCAAGCCAGGCTCTCTCTGCTCATGGAATTTTGAACTGGGAGACACTTAGCAATCCTGTAACACTCCACCACCATATTCTCCTGCAGACTCCACAGTTATTTTTACTTTTCCGAATCTTTGTCTCTTTCTTATGGCAGCAACTCTTTGCAATCAGATTTCTTCATGCAACTCAACCACCTGGATTTCCTTCAACTGTACTCACAATCTGATATTCTACAAACTTTCAAATTTGCCTTCAACCTACTTTCAGATCTCAAAGACTAAAAGCTTTTATGATGCTGTTATATGTACTACTACTCTTTTTCAGACATGCTCAAATCTTCCCTTCAATGCAGAGCAGGAAAACTTGCAAGTTGCTTTGCAAACTGTTGTACACCACTTCTTGTGGGCATGCACCAACAACTGCAACAGTCTTAAAAAACTATCTCTAAAGTTTAAAGCTTCAAGCAATGGTGAACAGAAGTCATGGCACCTTTGCATACGATGTAAAACCCGAGCTTGATCTTTGGAGGGGGAGAATGCATCAGCTTCCAAGCGGATTGTATAAGTAGGGCAGCAAGTACGTCTCATATCGGGTTTGTAAACAGTCATGCCTGACCTCCTCCATCCTTTATCCAGGAGTGCTGCAACCAAAAAGCACATAACAGAACAGCTGAAGCCTCAAGAGGGTGATTGATGATGGTGCTGCCTTACACCAACATGCATAAAAAAAGCTCAGGACTAAGATATACTTAAAACCAATCAAGGGGCTTTTGGAACAAGGGTACCTTGATAATTGTACACACTGAGAGCGTGAGCCCATAAACCTGCATTTCACAAAATCAAAGATTAAGTATGGCATCACAGAACCAAACCAAAACAGACATGAACTCAAATCCAAGCTCAACTTCAGAGTTTCCAAAACCCTAGAAATGCTAGAAATCTCCAGTGAATTGAGAAGTGTGGAGATGGAAGTTATAATTATCATGAGAGCAGCAGTGCTTTTCATGCTTGCAATTTGGCATAATAATCCACTTCCTTGCTGCGGCAACCAACACTACTGTCTATGAAAGCCTCTGTCAGATAAGAAAATACACAGCAAAGTTCTATTTCAAGGAGATAACAAATGAGGTTCCGTTGCAAGGAGATACAGAATCAGGGTTCTATTGCAAGCAGATACAGAGTGAGGTTCTGTTGCAAGGAGATACAGAATTAGGGTTCTGTTGCAAGGAGACGAAGAATCAAGGTTCTATTGCAACGAGATACAGAGTGAGTTTCTGCTGCAAGGGAGAGACAGAATGAGGTTCTCTATTGTAAGGAGATACAGAATGAGGTTCTGTTGCGAGATACAGAATGAAGAAACCGATCTAATCCAGGTTTGGTTGTGAAGTGCGTATATGTAAAGCTTGAGCTTAAGCTCGAACTTTCCGCAATGTGTAAGGATTTGAGACAATACTACTATTACTATGTGCTTTGTATATGGAATTGCTCCGCAAGCTCTTCTCTCTGGAAGTAGAGAATTTAATCGCAACCAGTAAACTCACAAGACAGTAGAAAGAAAACAAGCAGAAAAAAAGCCAAGATCTCATTCCAATCCCAAAGTGCAGAAGATCACAAAGACATCGTTTTGGATTGCCGGAGTGCAAAAGTGCAAACCTTGTGTGACACTTGTGCGAGAAGCTGATTTGCAGTAGCCACAGGTACTGCTGTACACGCCGAGATCCGTTACCACGCTCACCGCTGCTGCTTCTTCTCTCTTCTTGCTGCTCGAATTGTTTTCGCTCGTCGTCATGCAGCTGCTACTACTGCTACTGGCCGCTCCTACATCATCCGCAGCAGTCCTCGACATCCTCGTACTTGCACACTAACAAGAAGATCTGACCACGAACTTCACAGTTGTTTCTTCAAAGTATGGCTGCCTCCTCTTTCACAGATTCTAAAAAGATACACCATGTGCGAAGAAGAAGCAGCATCCCGCTGTTCTGGATCTCTCTCTCTCTTCACTTCTCTTCTGAGACAGTCGTCAATCTCGTACCGGTGTATTGTTGTTGTTGTCACTGTTCGGATCCTTTCTTTCTCCTCCTCTTCCGGCTCTTCAAAACCAAAAGGCGCCTGCTGGATACCCTAACCTACTACAAGCGCTACTACCTGGTTCTCTTCCCCTCACCATCTGTTCAAGGTTTTCTCTGCAACAAACCCAGTATGCTTGTTATCAGCTCCTCTCTTCTTTGAAAGCTCTACTGCAAAACCCTAATCGATTCTGATGTACATCAGAGTTACTACTCCTCACCTACAACATCTGTCAGAGAGTAGTGTTCAGGTAAGGGAAGTAGTTGGAAGAATGGAGGAGAAGGACATGGATTTGATGTCAAGATTCTCTGCTACAAACCCAACATGCTTGTGCTCCTCTCTGCTTTGGAAGCACTATACCTGGTAGCATGAGTTACTACTACTCCTCACCTACTACAACATCTGTCAGAGAGTATGCATGCCTGGGTTACAAATGATAATTCAGGACTGTGGGGTTTGTGTTCAAGGGAAGTAGTTGGAAGAATGGAGGAGTAGGAGATGGATTTGAATTCAGGCTGGGACTTATGGCAAATGACACACTGTAAGGTACTAATTCTGAACTTGAGGATTGCAGTGTTCATTTGTGTTCTCTGTTGTTGCAGTGCCACTGTCATCTATTGTAGGCCTCTCTTTTGTCTTCAGGCTTAGATGCCTGCATTTACAGGAACAAGTTAAAACTGAAGTAAAGCTTAGAGCACCTCCACCCATAAAATGCAAAAGAAACTCATGATGCAGTTTAGTACATAATTATTTGCCCAATGTTTTGGGCAGACTAGAATGTATTTATCTACACCCACTGTTTTGAGCTGAATCACATCTATTCATGAGGATGGTGATGGTCTGATACTTTGTGACAGTGTGTCAGTGAAACTTGTCTCATCCTTGTTGTGTTAGTCTTGATTTTGCTGGAACTGACATTATGGTTTATCTTCAAACTGTCATCGTGGAGTTTTGTTTGCAATCACATAGAAATGTTTGTGGGAGTGTCAGTTGCTATCAACTGTGTTTGGACTGGCAAGATAGAGGCTCTTCTTTGCTTTAGTATTTCTCAAAATGGGTAGTGCAGAACATACTTTGGTGATGGTATGGTGAACTTTTGTTGGTTATTCAAACAGATCACTGCATTCTTTGAGACACCAGAGCTGATGGTGATTTTTGTGCATTTGCAGGAGAACATCTTATAAGGGTGTTGACTCTTCCAGAGCTTTCAATGTGAATTTTCACAACCCACATCAGATGGTCAAGCTTTTGCTGTTCACTGTTGGTATAACTCCATGTTGCTTCCTAGGACAGAAGCCTCTCATCTCAACCTTCAATGAATGAAAAAGTGTATTCTGTTTTCTGGGAGAAGCTAGGGTGAAAGAGCACCCAAAAAGGGTGGACTGTGAGCTCCTAGTAACGATTTTTGGCATCAAAAATTGCTGCCTCATCTGTACATGCAAGCAATTGAATTCGACGAATCTGGATGGAATTCATGGGATTACATTATGGATTTCCTTCAATTTCACAACCCTTCAATTCTCAATCTGATACTCCTTCCTATTTTTTATCGAAATACCTACTATGCAGATTTTGTGTTGGAGACAACGTGCAGACAACAAGTGTCTAGGTATGTACTTAGAATTGGATCAGAATCCCCACCAAGTTTACAATTTGTGTCGGATCTAATTTCTTCAAGGCTTTTCTTTTGTTGTAAACTCAAAAACAAAGTCGTGTTTTTTTGTCTTAAGTAATGTCAGAAGTTCAAACATCAATTGCTGTTTAATAAAACAGCCATGAATTTTCAGAGAAAGCCAACAAGTTGCAAGGTAATATAGAAGTTGACAATAGCAGATAGTTAGATGAAGCCAATAATAACCTTGACTACTTTAAATCTACTATTTCAATCCATAGAATACCTCCATTGCCTCCTAATCAATACAACCAAGACCAATGGTGTAAACTAGGCGCGTGCCATCACTCAAACTCAAATTTATGGAGTAATTCGCTTGAAGGGATTGATATTCAAGTGTAAGAGTGTAGGCCTCATCATCCATGTTTCAAACTTTTCCGACCTAGGTATGGCTTTATGTAAGATCCTTATACCAACTACTTAGTTGACCTTGAAGGTTGTACTAAAAAGTGTAAGAACATCTTCCCCCACAAAGCAAGAAACACATTGTTATTGAAATTTTGAATGGAGTATGCAAGACAACAATGTGAAACCCACCCACTATTGTATTGTGCAATAAAGATCACTTGGATAGTGTGACCAAAAAGAATACCTTCAAAGGGGATTGAATATTGTGTAATGTTTCACAAAGAATGCATTTTCAGGGGATGCATTATTAGCTATTTGGCCAATAATCCCATTTCAATATTTGAATGCCAAAATTCCCATTTGAATAGATGAAAATATTGTATTACCTTGACACAATTTTATTATTTTTAGAAATTTAAAATTTTTCCAAAAAACAATTTCTCAAAGTTAAATCTTTGTGAAGAGAAATGAAGAATCTTGTGGAATATTATAGAATGTTCTATTTTTCAAAATGGAATCTTCAAAATTAATTAACTATTCAATATACATGTATCAAAGCCACTGAGGTACTATGGTATCATATGACAATTAATTTAGTATGAAATAATTCAAGTCTTCCTTGATTTCAATTTATGGATTTGTTACCTCAAAATGGTGTTTGAATCTATCAAGGTGTGAAGACATATATAAGTCCCAAGGTTAGGTTTCGGCATCCCTTACAAGACTTCACATTTTTGTAAGCCACATTGAGGTGGGACTTCAAGAATGTCATTTTGTGAGCAAGTGAATGTGAACTTGAAAAAATATTTTAAGTATGTTTTGTCCATGTTAGAAGAATATTTTCTAACAATTTTTTTCAACATGGACAAAATATATTTTGACAAATTCTTATTTTTTCCATGTCATCAAACTTTCCATGTGGTAGTGTCCATGTGACCATCATCAAAATAACCCAATGGAAAGTCAATGATGCAATTTCTATTCTAGTACTCAATTTCCATTGCAACTATGCAATGGCTTACAATTTTATCATTTATGATAAAATAATATTAAAAGAAGTTGTAATAAATTATGTTCAAAATAAAGTAGTTCAATTGCCAAATAATGCAATTGTTAAATGAAATTACATTTTTTGATTAAATATTATATTTGTGAGAAAATAAAACCTATAACATATAGTGCAAATATATTCCAAAAATGATTTAGCAAAACTTGATGAAATACTTGGTTATATATTGAATATGAATTGATTGTGCAATTTCAATTACAATTGATAAGTTTAACTCATGTAATTTCAAAAAATATATGGACAAGTTTTTTATTTAAACAAACATAAGTATGTTGAAAAAATTTATTTTCATTTGAAAGATAACAAGAATTATGTTGAAGGCCTTTATGTCAAAATCTAATTTATATGTTCATCAAAATGCTAGATCAAATCAAAGAAAAAAGTACCCCCAAAATAATATAAAATGTACCCCCAATAATTTATTTATTTTTACCTTTGAAAATGGCCCCCCTTAGTGTGCTTTCACCCCTACTTACCTACCTACATATCTACCTATCAACCTATATTTTTACACTTTTGTACAACCTACCTATTTACCTACTCACCTACTTACATATTACCTACCTAAGTTTAGTCACTATATTTAGTGTGAAATAAAAAACTTGACAAAAGTTGAACACTTTTAATGTTATAATCCATTGGTTTTACCATTATACCTTGCAACTTGGGTTTAATTCCTTATACTTGCAACTTATGTGTATTCTTAAAAGGCTGGGGTAGGTAGGTTAAATTAAAATTGTTCGATGACATGAAATTAAATAAGGTTAGGTAGCCTAAGTTAGGTTAAACTAGCACCTACCTAACTAAAAGTCTTTTTTCAACCTACTTAGACCTATTTACTACCTACTTGTACCTATTCATTTTTTAAATGATAATCCAAAAAATACAATTTTAGGTATAAATTTGACCCAGTCAAATGTTCCATTGTCTACTAGTCAAATAGTTAGTCAGTTTATTAGTCAAAACAATAAGGTCCAAATTGACTACTTAATCACATTGGCAAGGCCAAATTGAGAGGGTGGCCTTTTTTATGCCTATCGTTTTGGGTACTTTAACTAAAACACCTAGTAAAAAAACCATGAATTGTAATAGTGATGACATGGGCAGTTGGGTCTAGTCATTGATGGGGTAAATCCATTTGTAAAAAAACAATCCACTTGATTAACATGGGCGGTGCTATTGATGAATTACAACATCCCCCCATGGTTAACAACTAAGAAGCACTTCATTATGTGGTCCGTATAATACTTGGTATGCAATGCATGACTAATGAACAATTTGACACATACCTTGAACCAAAGAGTGGAGGAGTTGAGGTTATTATGGGGGTTAATTATACATTTCCACCTCTCACAACCACTAAAACTTCTAAAACATCATTCCTCATAACAACTCTAATAAACGATTCGATTCAAATTCAACTCCAATAATGTCATCTTGTTCAGAAAATTTCAACCTTGTTACCATCTCATTTATTGGAACATTATAAACCTATTGAATGTTAGAACTAAATGTGTTCAAATAATATCATTTTTTTTTTGCTGCAACATTATGGTGGATTTATTGAATGTTGGAACTGGATGGATTTGTTGTGGACAATCAACGTTTGGATAATGTCACTTAACTAAGAAATAATTTAGGCATTCCACATATACATTGCGCCATGACTAACATGTTAAAATATTCACATCTATTGAGGAATATTTGAATACACATTTGACATGGCAAGATCTTGGGACATGTTGGAATACATTCAATCCACATTAGGTGAACATGTCAAAGAATATCCCCTTGGATATTCTATGAAATATTTTGCCCTATTCATGTTCACGTTCAAACACTCACCAAATAGTATTCCTAGCCATGTCTATAATCTAAACTATTGTCAAGTGTCGACCATTGTTGTTTGTGACATCCAATTAGAAGACATGGAAGTTCATGTGGAAAAAATTGAATGACGTTTTGGCAAGGAATGCCATTAATAACTCCAATTTCAAGGGGTTTATGGCATTTAAAATGTAAGCAAATTAGAATGTTGTCATATCATAAATGATCCAATTGTGTGGATGATGACAAAGAATGCACCTACTACTTTCATAAAAACAATCTATGGATAAACACACAAAACAATTAATCAAACAATGTTTGATACATCACCATTAGGTGTTGGTGGTATTTGTCTAAGGTTGCTAATGAAGGTGGACTTGTGGAATTTGACAATTGATCAACATTTTGGCGCTTTTGAGTCTGATGTTAGTGGGATGGATTCATGAAGTACATAAGTTTTTAGCTCTGCCAATTGATTACTATTTTTTTGTTCCTCACAATGTTTTTTAGACATATGTGTTGTCCTTTATCCTTATATCATTTTTATTTTTTTCACATAAGTTCTTTCTTGAGGAGCTTGTTGACATGACAACTTGCAATTTGTAGAAAACAATTCCTAACATTCGGTTTTAGTAATTAGGTAAATGAAAAGCTTATTTGTTTATTGGCACATCCAATGACTACATTGGGGTATTCAAACAATCGACCTTGTATAATATTTATTTGAAAGGTGGTTGATGTGGTAATGGTTTTGATCAAAGTGAACTTGTTTTGTGATGTGTAATTGAATCGAGTAACCTACATAAAATTGTAATCATGATTGAAAAATACGTAGTTAATGTCTCATTCATTTCTCATGTCTTTCACCTCTAGAAGGTGAAGAAGTTTTTTGTTCCACCAAATATAAAACAAGGTTTACTTCCTAAGTTAGATGGGGAAAAACGTAAGCATGATCATCTCAATGTTTCTCATCCATGAGTGGACACAACTTCAATTAGATGTAATTTGGGTTCAAATATGATTGGTCCTCATAACCTAGGGGATTCGCATGCATTTGCAAAAATGCTTGAAACAACATGTGGAGATGGGATTTGGTGCATTGAACATAGCCCCCTTTTGTGACATGTTTAACGTTTTGTGTTGCACAAGATAACCTTGTAAAGTTGTAAGGTTCAAATTATATTTTAATTAAAAACTCACATGTTCATATTATGGTTGGTTTATTGAATACATTAGTGGCCCTTTTCAAATTCACAAGTTTTGAATTTGTCCTAATGACATCAATTGATGTGTTAGGGATTCTAAGCAAAGATATATATATGATTTGGAAAGACCAAGTGTGCTTGAAATTTAGCCTATGCAAGAAGGCATTAATCCACCCCAAGATGAGATTACATCTATAGAAGAAGTAGGGCTTTAATTTAACAAACCGAAAAAGTTGCATCACATAGTTTATTTAATGGTGAAAATTCAAATCTTGTTAATCCACCATCAAATGCAAGAATACAACCTTTTGTTTGCAACAATAAAAAGGTTTAATGCAACCACCCTTTCAAAATGTTGAAAAAGTCAACATCTCAACAAAATGAGGTTCACTCATCTTCTTGAAGCAATTGTCTTCTGGCACAATAATAGGGGTCTTCCCAACTTGCACATGTAGAAGAAATTGGAATTTATGACTAGTGCAATTGGCAACTAGGTTTTGATTGTAAGTGATATATACAACTAAGATCCCCTTGTCACAAAAGTCAAGTCACGTGTGACCATAGTCACAAATGACATGGTTTGTGGATGAAAGAAAAAAATCAACAAAATATAATTTAATCCTTTGACTAATTGTATATGTATTTTTGCAATTACCATGCAAATTTTTGGTCAACAATAAGAATGAATGATATGTTGCCATGTGTGAACATTTATTATTATTATATTTTAAAAATGTATCATTGCAAAAAAATGTAGGGCTTTTTATTTGTGTGCTCATGATGTGACACATGGCAAATCCACAAAATTTTCAAATTTTATTTTTAATCCTTAAAAATCTATATTTAAATAAACATTTAGTTTGATAAGTATGTAGGTAGGTATTAATTAAGCTCAATAGATACATGGTAGGTACCTACTTGCTTAGGCTAATTAGATAGGTAGGTAAATAGGTAGTTAGGTAGGTTAAATAGGTAATTGGTTTTGCAATTTTGTTTTTGGTTTAACTTTTAAGGTTAAGCCATTTTGATTTGTTCATCCCAAATGACACTTGCTTTTAAATTTTGTTGTGTTATTTTAATTGTTCAAGTGCACCTTCTTATATGCTTTTAAAAATTGAAGGGGAGGACAAAAGATATGGGATATAGTCGCAACCTAATCGCAAATTAATTTGTAATGATAAAATATATCCTATATTTTTTTGTCCTCCCTTTCAATTTTTTGAACTATATAAGTATGTGTGCACTAAACATTTTAACTTGGATAAACCTTGACAAAACCTTGGTTGAACGAAAATTTGATTAAACATTAACTAAATTGAAATTGGGCTCAATTTTGGTTCACTTAAAATTTGATTCAACTTTGAGAAAACTAAAATTTGGCTCAACCTTAGTTAAAACAAGTTTGTTGAATTAAAATTAATTCAACTTTGACAAAACTAAAATTTGGTTCTGTAACGCGAAAGGCGGTGGTTTGAACTCTGATCTAATTTAGGGTTCTGAGTATGATTGCATCAACTGACTTAGTGTGACGGCGCCCCATCAGTATTGCATGAAGATTGCATGGCGTTCTTTTGAGCTGTGTGCAGGGATGGAGATGGCGACGGCCAGCATTGATGAGGTATGTTCAATTAAGGTGGCAAGACGACGGATCCTGGATTGGATTGGATTGGAACTGAACGTTTTGGAAAAGCTTCTGGAAGAAGCAACGGACCTTTGGAGGAGGATGATCAGAACTTTGTAAGCGGGGGAGAAGACGATTTTTGGGGAGAAGGTAAAAGATAGAACGGAGAGTAGAGGATGGGCAACGGATAGCAAGGATAGATCTCAGAAGCTGAGTATCCTGAGTTGGAGGAGAGGCGAGCAATTGGGGTGTCTGATGTAGGAGAGATTCAGTCTGCAGAAGAATGGAGAGCTTGTTAGGAATGGACAGTGTGCAGAGGTTCGTGAAGCAAGAAAGGAGCTGTGGAAATTTGGTCTCTTTTGGTGAGCAGAAGAATCTGCCTGCGTAGGAAGCAGACAATGTTGAGATGAGGCAGGTAGAGTAGGACAGAAGAAGATGAAGAGATTTGGTAGCTCGGTAGCAAAGAGTTCGTGACCATGATCGTGATCTTCCGCTGCGTCAGATGTTTGGTTTAGCTCGTTGCTGCAGGAATTACTAAGAGAGAGTTTTGAGGAATGATCAGACCCTCTAGCTGTGAGGAACATGAGGTTCGAGGGCAATGCTTGTGCTCTCGGGCTATGTACATAATCCAATAATGAGAATCTGAGTGTTTTTCTTGAGTACATTCATCTGAAAGGCATGATCAGGGTCACGTTTTGTGTCGAGTGTTGTGTTGCCGAGTCTGTCGCAGCTCGGATTGAGCTGGATCGGAGATCAGGCAGGTAGGACGTTCGTAGACAGGCTGTTATAAGTGCATAAGGATGTGAATCGGTCTGTAAGGCTGTGAGTACCCAAGGTCTGAGTGGGAGCAGCGCATAGGGCTGTGGATTCCTTGGACCCGCTCTTTTTGGTTACAGTTCAACCTTAGTTAAACAAGTTCATTGAATTAAAATTGACTCAACTTTGACAAAACTAAAATTTGACTTAACCATGGTCAAAACTTGGTTAAAATAATAATTGATTAAACCTTGGCTAAAGTAAAAAATGATTAAAGTTTGGTTTAAAACTAAAAAAATTGACTAACTTTGCTAAATAAAAAAATTGTTAAACTTTGGTTACATTAAAAACTTTGACTAACCTTGGTTAAACAAAAAAGTGACAAAATTTTGGTTAAAATAAAACAAATGACTAACCCTAGATAAATGTTTTAATTAGAAAATTTTGGCTAAACTAAAAAAAAATGGCTAAATTAAAAATTGGTTCAAGTAAACCTTTATTAAACCAAAAAATGGTCAAACTTTGGCCAAAAATTTAAATATTGTTTAAACCTTGGCTAAACAAAAAAGTGGTTAAACTTTGGCAATTTTTTTTTAATAAGATAAACCCTAGTTAAATTAAAAAGTGATTAAACTTTAGTTAATTTCTAAAATGGTTGAACTTTAGCTAAATTATAAAGTGGCTAAATTTTAAGTAAACTAAAAGAATTCATTAAACTTTAGCTAAATTAAAATTTGATTAAAATTTGATTAAACCATGGCTAAAATTGACTAAATTAAAATTTGGCTAAACAAAGTCTAATCAATGTTATACCTAAACCTAAGCCACATGGCACCTAAACCACCATCTAGCATTTAGTTAAATTAAGTAGAATACATAAAAATACATAAATTGTAAATATATTTGTATAGTGTATGCATAATACACAACTAATATGCCATAAAGACAAACTAAAAATGATTATAATACACTTATAAAAACCTATCCCAATTATACTTTTAATAGGGTCCATTCACAATTGGGGTACAAAAAAGGAATGTCTAACTAAAAAAGGGTTGCAAAGGACAACTTTGGATTTTTTTTGTATCTTACATTATTATAATTGTAGTGGATTGTTGTATGCCAATAGATAAAATGATGTCTTTTTAAATTAATAAAATAATATAAAAATAATTTGGATACTATGTTAATGTCCTTTTGAGTCCTATAAATTAAAGGAATCAAA
Source organism: Sphagnum contortum (assembly GCA_963920785.1). NCBI lineage: Eukaryota > Viridiplantae > Streptophyta > Sphagnopsida > Sphagnales > Sphagnaceae > Sphagnum > Sphagnum contortum. Next base: position 13,821,431 of record OY987289.1, on the reverse strand, counting down.
TGTCTAAAATACATTTTTAAAAAAGTAATCAAAAGGAAGGCATAAAATCATACAATTGATTTCAAATTTTTTGGACAACAAAAACATGCCCCCTTCTATGAAAACACATGTTCATTGGATGAACTTGATGAAAAACCAAATCATTCAAAAATTTCAAAGCTTGAAATTTTGAAAGAAAAAACTACAAGGCAAAGGACTGATTTTTAAGCCATTTTATAAAAAAATATGTTCAATGGGTTCAAAATGTTTAGCTTTAGATGCAGGTCACATGTGAAGGAAATAAACATGTAAAAAAACATGTTTGGTTGTCCATTGAAACTCATTTTGGGATTTTTTGGATTTTTAGCATTAAATTAAAATATTCATACATGATTATGTATGGTTGTGAAAAATCACCATTAACACATGAATTATCTTATATTTCACTATTCAATTTTTCTCATTTAAGTTTGTTTCATGTAAATGTTATTTGTAAAAATTAGCTTTAAAAAGTCTTTAAGTCTTTTTTTCCTTTTTTGGTACCCCAACCATGAATGGACCCAATAAACATTCTATTATATCCCTAGAGGCGAAATCCACACCATGGTGGTGTAATTAATTTTGGTCATTATTACAACTAATGGGAGGATGAAGAAAAAATTACAATTTAGTTGCAACATAGTCATAAAAATGATCAAACTTTTCAAATAATTATAAAAATGATCGAAGTTAAGCGCAAGTGACTAATAGCCACATGTAATCACAAATAAAATGGTTGCATATGACAAAATTTCTTCCAGTGTACATGCTTTGACTTTGTTTCAATGATGGTTGGGTCGTTGGGTAAGTGAAGGATTCTGATTCCTTGTAAACACATATTATATTTTGCAACATGTGTTGTTTTGCAAAGATGCTAAGGAATTCATTCATCATCCTACATGGAGTTAGAATGAAGTTCACTTTTTATTATTATTTGTCATGACCATATAGTAGGCCCATATTTTCTTATGAAAATATGGAGTGATTCATGATGGGTATACGTAGTCATCAAAGGCTTTATAGTGGCACTTTGAGTTAATTGTACATTTTTTTTTCATGGTGAGGAATGAAAGGCTTTTTTATTCAAAGATCAATTTTTTTGTAATTGTTTATCTCCTAGGTTAGTTTTTGTGTGTTTGTTTTTCTTGATATGTTACTATGAGTTGATAGATTGTTCATATGATGTCCAATGTCATTCAATGTTTCAACTCACTAAAATTTATGATTCCATTTACGATTGATTTTGTAGTCATACCGAGCATTATATGATTAAAGGGCCTTTAGTCATATTGAACAAGTTGTTTAGGACAAAAAGTCATTTAATGTTTGACATGACATTAATCATCTTGTAATCATGAAGGACAATTGTCAAGTTATATATGACAAGTCACATATATTGGCAAGGTGTCGTGGTAACAAATGACTAAAATATGATTAGTAGATAATGGACCATTGACCTGTCAAATTTATACCAAAATTAAAATCATTTTTTAGATTATTATATAAATAATTTTGAACATGTAGGTAGGTATTAGGTCTAGGTACGTTAAAAATAGGTGGAAAACTAGCCTAGCCTAACCTAACCTACCTCACCTAATTTGACCTCCTTAATTAACTACCTTAATCTAGCCTACCTACTTAGCCCTTCAGGAATACACACATGTTGCAAGTATTAGGAATTGAACGTTTCACCTTCACAATTACAAAACCAAATCCTTATCAATGGATTATCTACCATCAAAATGTGTCCAATTTTTGTCCCTTTTTTTATTTCACGTGTTTATTTCATATCACTAAAAGACTACAAGGTAGATAGTAGGCAAGTTGTAGGGTATTTGCTAAGTAGGTAGGTAGGTGGGTGGGTGAATGGGTAGATAAGTAGGTAAATGGATGGGTAGGTGGGCAAATGGGTGGGTGGGTAAGTAGCTAGCTAGCTAGATAGGTGGTCAACATCACTGATTTTATTTTACATTAATCATTTTCTAATTAATCTCCAACTAGTTTTTCACATTTTAAACATTTCACAATCACTTGAAATTACCATGTCGATATTATTCATGTCATTGCAAAAGTCATTTTTCAATCATACATCCATTGCCAGTTGTTCAAAATATAGTCATTTGATAATCACATTGAAAAGTCATGTCATCATTATCCAGGTCACTTTAAACAATAGTCATTTTATAGTCATATAAGTGACAACTAGAAGTCTGCATCATTATGTCCTTTGTCATGGATGTCCTATAATGAAAAAACTTGTGAACTAACATTATTTCATTATTACCATATGTAATATTTTCATCCATCATTGACGAAAACAATTCATTTATGACTATTTATTTTTCCACATAGGATTAAAAGTTGTATTATATGAGTATAGTCATTCATAAAATCATTGAGGACTTCTAGTCATTGCTGGCTTCCACTTCTATTTGGTTTTTGACATGGCAAGAATATTTCTTTAACATGTTAAGAATATTTTGTGTTGGCATAAAATATTCATATGATGTGGCAAAAACTTCATGTTGACATGGAATATTATCATGATTAGGTAGGACTATCCCTAAGAATATTTTTGTTTAGCTTGTTTGCTCACACTCACATGTTCATGTTGTAGCATTGTTATTTTTCACTTTATTCTTGAATCTATTTAGTCAATACATGAGGTGAATGTGCAATGTGAAAGCAAAGTTGAACCTCAAGCATAACTTCCTAGGTCTACATGCATAAACTTCCAAATCAAGGTTCAAAAACCTATGCCACCCATTTTTGTTCCCAAAATTTCATCCACTATTTTCATGTTTTGTTGACTTTGCCATATGTATTTGCATCAATGTAGCTTTTTGGGGTAAGATTTTGGCTTGAATTTGGAACTAGTGTGGGTGACAACTAAAGACCTAACTTTGTATTTTGTAAACAAAATTTTCAATCAAATTTCTTTTGCATTATTATTGCCTAACCACGTATTACAAAATTTGATCATCACTTATAATTTCATTTGAACATGCCATGTAAATGATTTTTTCAATCAAATTCCTTTTGCATCATTATTACTTTACCACGTTATTATACATAATTTGATTATCACTTATGATTCCATTTGGACATGTTGTAAAGGTTAGAGCCATTACACAATGAGCCACTTGTTTTCATCATACATATTGAGAAAAAAGTTATTCACATGATGAGATAAACTTAATTGTAATTCTTAACAATTGTATATTACGGAGTTGAATTTTGTTTGAACCTAACATTAAGGGCATAGAAATTACCCAATGAACCATTCAATTCATAACATATGAAAAAATCTTTTTGTTATAGTGGATAATTTTAATTGTAGTATCTCTTGTCAACAATTGTACATTAAGTGGGAATGATGCAATATGTCATGAAAGGCATGAAGACATCAAAATTCCATGCATCACTATTGTTCATATTTAACACTTGGAGAAATTTTGTAATGTATTTGGAGACCACTTCATACACCTGAACAATGCCTCTTAAAGAAAATAAAAAACACATTATGTAAACAAGGGGCTTTTTATAGGCATAGACACCTTCTTGTTCTTACCATAGGTCATGGGTCTATGTATGTTTAAATATGATAATTTTTATCATGTTTTATTACATGTGGTTAAGGTCCACATGTGGTGGGCATTTTTGAATGAAAGGTTGGATTCTTTGTGTTTTATTATATGAATAATTTCCATGTGTGGGGAACATTCCCAAAATGTAATGTTGGACTTGGCTACTACTTGCCTCGTGGGCTTCATTTTAGAAATGGCCCCAACCTAGGCCTTACCTTACACCAAAACAATCACAACATAACTTGCAACAACACATAACTATAACATACTATAAATTTCAATTTTTCACCTGTTTCATCATATTTTATTTCAAAGACCCATTCCTTGACAAATTCATTGATGAGAAATTTACAACTATTAGAAATCTAACCTTTTGCTTCAATTTTAAGGTTAATAATTTAAGCTTGAGATTTCAATTGAAAATTAAGTCGCATCTAGTAGATTTCAATATCTAAAACTACCACCTATGTTAAGACTAAAGAATATATATTATACAAGAAAAATCAAGTAGAATAAGGAGAAGAATATACAAAAGTCAAAAACCTAATATCAACCAATTAAAAGATCTCACAATTTAGATTGAATCGATTATTCTAATGACAAGAAATTTCAAGCAATTTGTATATGGATATTTTGCATAATCTTTTATATGGTTATCCCTAGACCATTGATTTTGCATAATCAAGTTCATATAGTTGCCCTTGGAAAATTCTAAACACAATTTCAAAGACAATTACTTCATTTTCAAGCTTAACTACTTCATGTCTTTCATGACCTAACTGTCACTCCTTTTCCCTACCACCAACATGGATAAAAAAGGCAAGTTAATGATGAATTATTGGAAAACATATGAAAAATATAAAAAGTTTCTAATGTCATTAAAGTAGTTTGCAACAACATGAAGCCTAAGTGTTTAATACACCCAATGAAAGTCATGCTCAAGAACTCAATAATCACACATCGAGAAATTTATATGGTCATGATATTTAGAAATAATACATGTTCTTTTTTGGACACAACACTAATTATTCCCCAATTGGTCAATACTAATACATTATATAGAGAAAGAAAATACATGTGTTAAATTACAATGTAAAATGAAAACAAAAACAATAATTTACAAAAAACTTTTTCATTCCACATTAACCATTTTCTACATGGCAAAAGAGAGTTATGATGCAAAATAGTATTGTATATATATTTTTGTATTTCGACCCCATTAGGGACAAAGTAACAAAATGACAACAATTAACAATCTAGTAATATAGATTATCATCTTCTCTAAGTGCAACAAAGGGTCCAACTTTCACATTTGATGTTATAGTGCATTACAATACAACCAATTACACATTGCCACATCTAGAGGCATATGCAAATTTAAATTATGAAATTTAAATAATTTTTTAATCTCATTCATCCAAACTAAACAGCCTAGGATTGTTCCATGTGCACCAACTGCATTTTGCCATGTGGCATAGCATGAAGATTTCAAGAGAAATGAATTTAAAATTTCAATTTAGGTAGGTAGGTAGGTAAATATATAGGTAAGTAAGTAAATATGTAAGTAGGTAGGTAAAAGTTAGCCAAGTACATTTTTTAGTTTTATTTTAGGTTTAGTTTTTAAGGTCAAGTTTTTTTAGTAGTTCATCCCAAATGGCATTGTTTTATAATGTTGTTTGCATGTTTTCAATGTTTCAAGTGCATTTCCTGATAAAATTTACAAGATTAAAATGGAGGATAAAAAATATGGGTTAAATTTTATAATCACAATGTAATCACAAATTAATTCAAGTGACAAAATTTTGAGGAGCTAGTATATGGATGATTTTGCATAATCTTTTGTAGGCTCATAAAATCTATCATATGGTCATTTAGCCTACACAATTCCAGGGACAATTCTAGAAGCAACTCATAACTACTTCATCATTTCCCAACTTAACTACTTCATTTCTTAATAACTAAATTACTCCTTTCCCCTACCCATCGGTAGGGATATGTCCTATTTCATTTTCAAACATAACTACCTCATTTCTTTACTAATAACTACCTCCTTCTTTTACCCTACCCGCCATAGATATAATGCTTAAAAAATTTAAATAAATTTTGAAATTGATATAAATAATAACAAAATATTGAAAACCAAATGGGAACATGATTATAAAAAAAAGGTTGAACATCACTAGTAGAGTGCGGCAATGTAGAGCCCAAGTTTGCAAGTATGTTTTGATTAAAATATTGTATCTCATATCTTTTGGACCATTATTTCAATGTTATATCTTATACAAATAGATGTGCACGATAAAATTTTTAATCCCAAATCAAAATAAGACCCCCTAAAATGATTTCCTACCAACCTAGGCCTTGCTTACCTACTTACCTATTTACCTAACCAATTGACCTTCCTAACCTACCAACCTGATATATAAGGTACTACCTACCAATTAATATTTAGTCTACTTATTAAGTTAGTTTACTATTGACTAAAATACCATACACCACAACTCGGTTAAACCATGACTAAACTTTGGCTAAACCTTAGAAAAACTAAAACTTGGTTAAACATTGAATAAATATTGACAAAAATTTGGTTAAATTCAAACTTGGTCAACCTTGGCTAAACCTTAATGAAATAAAAACTTGGCCAACCCTTAGCTAAACTAAAATTTGGTTAAATTAAATTAAAAATTTGTTAAATGTTGGTTAAAATTTGGCTAAAGTTTGGTTATTATTTGACACCTTTAATTTAGTCATGATTATACCTTTAATCAAAGTTCAATATATGTGGAACACTTGTAATACAATAATAATGACCTTAATATACCCTTAATACATTTACACAATTTTAATATATCGTATAACCTTAATAAAATTTGAATATTAAACCTTACAGATACCATAAACCCTATTCATAAATATCATTAATATATATAAAATAAAGTTATAAGACATTTTAAAGATATACCCTTAATATCCCCTTATGACAACTATGTCAAATTACTCACAACTAACTTTTAGTTCATAATGTAACTAATGAGATTTTTTACCCTATTCTTGGATGAAAATAAACATAAAATTTGTCCACATGGAAAGATGAAGCTTTCAATAGTTGTAATGTAATTGCAAGATAGTCGCAAAAATCTCAAAAATATTTAGTGATTACAAGAATAATCACAAATGACACATAGTCGCATGTAGTTGCAAAATTGATGGTTGCAAAATACAAGATTTCTCCTAATGATGATCAAGAAAACGAAATTCTAATCCAAATACATGGGAATGTGGTAATGTTCGAGCAAATGCTTAATATTTGTAAATATCAACATCTTCGATGTTGCATAAGGAAAATTTCATTACTTTAAAGTGACTGGCTTTGATGTAAGTGACTTTTCAATCTCATTTTTTACCTCCACTGCTTTTGGATTTTATACTAGTCTCCTTTCCTTCTCCGGACCTATAAATGGAGATCCAAAGCAAAAACAACATTTTAAAACATGACTACTCTGTCTTTTGTGTTAATTCCCATGTTATATTTAAAGAATGATGCAATATTTATGATTACAAGTCTAGAAGAAAGTTCCACTAATACCCACCAATTAGGTCCATTGCAAATGAAATAACTTCCTTTGACAAATAACAAAGTTGCAATAAACATAATGATGGTTCAGTTTTTAAACATTAGGTAACTCAATTGTTTGTTGGATTATTCTTTCACAATGTGCATAATTCACACATTAGAATTGAGCAATTGAACACATACCTTTCATTCATTCTTCACACACTAATTACAAATATACAAGTAAAAAAAAGTCTTTTGCCTTATAATGTTGTTTACAATTCTATTTTGATAACACACCTCCACAACACTAGCATTGTTATTTATTTTGTTGCATTATCAAGCTACAATGCTTTATTCCTTGAATTATTTCAACTTATATTATACTCCAATTAATGCATCCAAGCCCACAATCTCCATGATCATTTCATTGACTTGGTGTTCATTAAGATAATAAATTAACGTAGATAATTTCTATAGGAAACAAGAAAACCATTGCTACCAATGATCCTTGAGTCCATGCAAAATTTGAACACATGACCAAACATGAAATTGGCAAGAAATGTTAACATTGAACAACCTTCCAAACTTAAATTCCTTCAACTTTCATGTCCGTTTTTGGTTATTGTGTTGTAGTCATGATGACAAGGAAAAACTCATCAACCACCAACTTTAGTTGCAACATGAACATTTATACTTTTGTAATTATTGTAACAATTTTTTTGGGTAAGTTAAGGTTTAGAAGGGATTGAATGTACAAAGATTCAATATTAATGGTCATTGGTAATAAAAAATATTCACATTATAAAGTTCATCTTGCACAATATACTTATGAATATAGACCTTTTTAAATGTTCAATGATTAAGCCAATAGTTAAAACAATACTAGATTCAAGAGGTAGGTTGCAATGGGGTGTAAGGAAAAATACCAATTTCACAATATGAGATGTATGGAGAATATGTGTGTCAAAGTCAAACCCTGCAGTTAACCATAAGCGCCTCACCTGTGCACCCAAAATGCATGTAAGGAAAGTACCATTGTTGATCAAGTTAGTCTTCCATTCACATATACCCCTTGGGTAATTATAGGACCTATAAAGATATACTCCATTTAGTTGGCAACAATTCTTTTGCTATCCTTATAATAATTAGATTACCTCAAACTAGTAAATATTTTAGATTTTCCTCTATTAATTTTAGGCTTGGTTTAGTGCAAGTTTGAAGTTTACCTATACTCATAGGTGGGTATTTGTGTTGATTGATAATAAAAAGTGTATCTAATAAAATCATAACATTACTACTACACATCCACAAGCTTTGGAATGCACTTGGTTGTGATGGATTGTTTGAATACCAATTACAAAAAATTTATATTGTATTTAAATGTTTTTTTTAATAATTACCTTGATTGAAAATTTTAATTTATTTTGTTTCGACATCTTTTCATATTATGCATTACCAGTTCTTATTACACAATTTGTTCTAAATGTAATACCAAAGTTGTTAAAAGGTTTTTTTTCACCTTTGTTAGTTTCCCTTGAGATGTATTTAATGCCATATGAACTCATATTTGCAAATTACTCACAAACCTATTTGTTATACTTCATTTGTTAATGTGCCATACTTGTGAAAATATTACATATATTTCAATTAACATTGTAGACTCTATTTAGTAATTATATCTTTCATATAATAAATGCAATGCAAATAATAATTATTTCCCTTACCCTTTATTTTTAAGTATTAGTATTGGGATTTAAAAAAAGATTATGTATGTGAATTTACTTGGATAAGAGAGAAAGGAATAAAGACATATAAATTGATACACATTAACACTAAGTACCCCAAGGATATATTGGATTTTATATGAATGCTTGCCCATAACACATGAAAGCACAAGTGAACATAAGGGTAAATGAATGCTTGCAAAGAAAAGAAAATAGTTTAAACAACATTGAAACCATCAACATAAACTAATACACATGCACAAAAGGATATTACTAGATTCAATATGTATGTTTGTTCATAAGACATGAAAACACAAATGAATCTAAGGGAAAAACACAATCACAAATTGAATATATAATAGTTTAAAGAACATTGAGACCATTAGAACATTAACAAATATATGTGCATATGCAATTCATAACAATTTTCACAACCATGTATGATTGTGATGCATGCTAGGTACATGGTGGGAAAATTAGATAACACCCCAAGTACCTTGTTCAATCGAAGTGGACTCAAGTATAGCTTTTGGTTACGTCGCAAACCATGGTCTTCCTATTATCAAATACATGGAAAAATATTGCAAACCATTTGATGTGTGAGAAGAGTTTTAGTTACATGCTAAAAATATATAATAGTTGGCTTGTAATAGGTGTCCCATCCTGTTGGAAAATGAAATTCATAACTTTCTCACCATTTATTTGTGTTCATGAGAGGTTGTGACAAGTTGAACAAAAAAAATTTACCATGTTAATATTTACATTGTTTTAAAAATTGATCAAGATGAAATATCTCCAATGTGAATTTCAAAATAAATAACTAATTTATTTCAAAATAACAGTAATTGTCAACTAAGTATTGTTTTGTCGAGAAACTCACCTCACCATGTTGATCCAAGTAAAGGGAGGGAAGGATACATGCTCGATTGCCTCGCATAACTAGCACATGTGTGGATTGCATAAGTAAAAAGATGCCAATGCCAGCATATCCTGTAGTAAAGGTCAACCATATTAATGGTAATTACAAATAACATTGAATAACAATTCATGGGAAAGGTGCATTTATATTTCCTAATTATGCCATGTTAACTTGTATGAGTCCAACTAGGATTATGTACAAATATAATCAATACATCTTAGGGTGTAACAATTTGGAAATATCACCTTCATTTGCATGTCTTAAGCACTCTTCACTATTTTGGAACTCCGATGCACACCACACAAACTCTCCACATATCAAGCAAAGTGCCGCACTACACACACATATAATGGGATTTTAACAAGTCACCAACAACTCAAGTTTTCTTCACATATGAAAAATGGTAGTAAGTGTGGCATATTATAATGTCAAAAGGCATTCAAGGCATTTGATTATTCAAGATGTAAGAATGGATGGAATGAAATGGTTGTAATGATTCAAATGCATGGAATCCAAGAATTGGAAGCCAACCATAATTGTTCTTAACACGTTACATTAAAGAAAAAAAAACTTACTAGCCCATTTTTCTATGGTCAATACGTTGTTCTTGAATGCTTTTCCACAACAAATCCTAACAAAAATCACAACAAAACCCAATTCAAAATTTGATAGAATAAAAAATGACTACACAATTGAATAAAGATTTTATGGGAATTCGCATAAATTAGAGTTGTTATACATCACAAACTTCCAATATCACAAAATTTCAATAGAATCAATGCAAAATTTGTAAAACAACATGAACTTGTGCAAAATATGTTGGATTCAAAGTGTAAAATGACATTATATATATGTCTTTTTTACTTATGATGTCTTGATGTGAAGTAAATACAATTTACATTCTAATTAATTTTGTGAAATTATTGTGTATTATACATGAACATTAACATAGGTCATTTAAAAAAAAAGTTTCATATTTTTAAAATTTTAAGATATTGAACACATACAAATATTGTTCCTATTACAATAACACAAAATTCATATGATTTTTGTACAAACCTATGATAAATGGATTTTGCATAAAATTTGTACGAACCTATGATACTTGGTAAGTTTGTGATGTAATAAAGTTATGAGTCATCACGATCTTGATTACAATTAATTCCTTTGATCTATTAGTCATTTCCATGTCAACCAAACTTACTAGAACAACAACATTTGTTTATGAAAACAAAAATTATGCAATATAATGATATGCACTCACCTGATAAACTAAAGGTAAGTTCGTGAAAGATAGTCGCTTTTGAACTTTATAAAGGTGTGGTTGTACATCTAGTATATTCTGATCCAATCAATGAACAAACATTTGAATACCAATTCAATACCAACAAAATTTCAATTGGCATTCACAAGCTACTTGTAGAAGGATATATATAGGAAAAAAATCAACTTTTCAACATCTATGTACTATTTAATTATTGGCATTTCACTCACATTGGATGTTTGTTGAAGGCATTCAAATCTCCTTTGCTTATTATTGCCCATGGCTACAAAAATGTCATCAACCCATTAATTATCATTGAGCTTGAAAGCCATGTGTTTTCCAAATAATGGGGGCCCAAAAAATTGCACAACCATTTATCAAAACATCAATAAAATAAGTATATGTGAATAAATGGAACAAATGAAAACATCCTAAAGTATTATTATGTAAAAAAAAAAACCATTTATCCACAATGTGCACAAACATTACATAATGTTATGAGCCATTTCATACCTTGATTGATTACAAAAAAATTCCAAATATCTTGAAGTTGCAAAGATTGTTCCAAATATGTAGCGTCCATCAACATTATTCCTATAGACACATTTTACAATGACAATGTGAAAAAATTGAATGAAAGGTTGCAAGGTCCAAAACTTTGAAATTGTCTTGCAAAATAATTTTCATTATTAACTACTTATCATCTTATTCATATACAAACCTGAACCTTGATATTTCCCATCCAACTCATGGCATGTGATAAATTGCACCTACACCAAAACAATCATTTTAGAACTTGTAAGAGAAGTCAACAAATAGATGTGATTTTATGCAACACCATGTAATTTGAACCTTTTGAATTTGTAAAACTCCAATATTATAATTCCATTTATTTTTTTGAAATAGAATGATTATAATTTAATACAAGTAAAAGGAAAAAAAGAAACCAGTAGAGTTGCTCGACGCAAGAAAGGGAGGCAAGCACTTTGTATAACCAATTTAATGTTCTTAGCTTCTAAAGAAGCTTTTTTTTCTATCCTTGTAATGGCTCTTGATGTTTGAATGATGGCAATAATATAAGCAAACTTCACCATACAAAGAATTTGGATTAAATCAAGCCACCCTTCAAAAGCCTGCAAAACAAAATATATATCAACATTGTAGGTGGGCAAATGCATTCAAATTTTTCAAGCTATTAATTAACAACCTACAACCCATTGAAGTCTTTTGCATGGAATAATTGGTATAAGGGGTTATAAAGAAAGTACTCACACTTAACAACCAATGGGTCAAAATTGCAAATGGGTCCATTTCAAGCAAACCACCATCAAGAATGTTGGTTGTTGGATGTTTATATGCTTCCAATCGTTGTGATGGATAGTCCATGGAATTAATTTGACATGGTAGATGTTTACTAAATACCTTATGTAAGTTTTGCACACCCATTGGTCCATCTTCAATGTTTGGGATGCAAGGCACCTTATGCAAAGAAGCCTCCTCTTGACTCTTTTCAATAAGATATGGACTTATGGAATCTCCTAGCCCATTTTCAACTGAAGCTTGTACATTTTTTTTGTCACCATATATCTCTTGGTTCTTCATCTCTCTTTGACTTTCCACATGATTGTGGTCTAGTAACTGGCCAGAAACAAATAGTCCCTCAAGAATTTCTTTAAGTTTTTGCAACACATGTGTAGAAATGAAATCAAAAAACTCATATGCATCAACTAATTGCTTTTTATTCATAAACAACATGTCCAACTCTCGCCAAAGATGTTGGAATTTGTTTGATTTCAAGTGCTTCATTGTATCTGCAAGTATTAAAAGATAACCAAATTTAGAAAGTTAAAAACCACTACACAAGACTTGGTATCATAATGGAAGGGATGAATTTTTTTTCTTAAAATGCATAAATCCCTAATCACATAATCATAAGCTAGTAAAAATCACATTCATAGCTATTAACAAAACTAGTATTGGCATTTTACCTGAATCACTTTTGTTGGACAACATAGCCAACTTCCCCAACTCTTGTAAAGCTATCAAGTGAGAAGCTTCCCCTCCCCATTTATCCTTGAGTTGGATAGGGGATGATGATGAAGATGCAACTTCATTTTTTTCATCCCTTGTCTCCACTTCAAAATGCACTATATTTCCAGCAAAAACTTCCCAAAGCACCTACAATTTCAATTTTGTTTCACATGATGGTGAATAACTTATGGTGTCAAAACCTTGTTGTTGTCATTCTAAACCCCCCCCAAAAAAATTGCATGAAAATCAATTCCAAATCGCAACATCTTGTCAAACTTACTTGGGAGCGGAACACAGAGACATCCTTGGGTTTTACAAGAGAGAAAAACCTCTTTCTCACTTGTATAATCTGCTTGTTAGAAACACAACAATTAACCATTGAACAAAAAATTATGATTTTTATTTTTGTAATAAATAAAAAAAATTCCGATATGTAGACAAACTTAAAAAATCTTTCAAATGACACATGTCAATAGAATATAATGTGCAATGCATAAAATAAATTTGTATATATATATATATATATATAAGGATGAACCATACACATCTACATATGTACATAGTGATATTGTTTGACCATTTTTCAAATTAACACGAAGTGCATGCACATTTTTAAAATGAATGTTTATTCATTAATGATATCACATTAATGAAATATCAAGAGGAATGCCCAATATAGGGAAAACCAAATTTCATTAAGAAAGTCATCCAAAAATTCCAAATAAATATTATCTTGGGGACAAAACACTAATGTTTAGTGTTCAAAGGATAAGATAATATTAATTCCTTGGATTCCTTTTATTGTGAATGTGCCCAAATCGAACTTAATCACAATATTTTCGATACTTCCATCATTGTTATTAATAGCCCATACTATTCAATTCAATATACAATAAAAAAGTTGAATATACCTGTGCAACAAAATTATCAATTGTTGTTGACAAATTTGTTTGTGGATTCCATAATTGTCCCAAATTGAAGGTATCATTTGTGCCTCCTTCCTTTTGAACATGTTGCATTTGTTGAAAACTTGACACATTTACAATAGGGAGTAGCACATTGGCTAGGCGACGACAGATTGGACACCAAAATTCATTGTTTTGAAGGTCTACAATGCCTTTTCCTGGCAAATCACAACACCATTACATCCAAACTAAGTTTAAAAATTGAAATAGTCCATTTCCATGAATATTGAAACTCAACATTCAAACTTGAAAATCCAATGAAAGCATTTTCACTTGCACAACATGGACACCATTTTACATTAACTAGATGGAAAAGAAATATGTTGGATGAAGTTTGAAAAACACCTTCATAATTGTTATCAAGGTTGTCTCGTTCAAGAAGAGATGAATAATAACTCTCGAAGCAAGCTTTATGCATCTATAATCATGTCCAACATTTCCATTTAATATATGAGTTCCATATTTTTAAAACACTAAGGATTATCTGTGTCACAAACCCACCAGGTATTTCCCATTACAAACATAAATGTAAGGAATTACCTGATGTCCACAACACCCAACATGTTCAATTGGATGAACATCCAATGAACACCCAGTCACCTCAAAAACTTGTGAAGTGAATTCATGTGGTTGAATTTTTTTGGAGATGAGTGCAAGTAGTTGATCAGCTTTGTCACCTTTTGCAATTGTTTCAGCCTCCTCTAAAATTTCCACTTCATCTGCTTTCTTTACCACTTGTAATGGCATGTTGTAAAGTTGCACGAATGATATATATCCTGCTGGCGAATCACCATTATCACACTATCCACAAAACAAAACTTCCAAATGAGTGATGGGGAGAGGATATGGTTATAAAAATGCCACATCAACAATTCCCTTTTAGGCATAAAATCATAAGACTTTATGAGGATAAACATTCATGTAAATGTTCATAAACATGGACAATGGAGTTTAAATGAAGGTGCAGATTACATAAAAAAATGACCCATAGCAATTTCCTTTATGCTTTGCTTAGTATGTAATGAGTGAGTTAGTCAAGTTGATGTGGTAGAGTTCAAGATTAATTATCCAAGGAGAATATTCCCAAATCCATGAACTAGAAGCCTACATGAAAATTATTTTAAATATTTTGATTTCAAAAATGGTCAAACTATGTTATTATAAATTGTGTTTTTTATTGATTAGATAAATTACAAAGCATTTTAAGCCATTTGAAAATAAAATTAAACACCAAAAAAAATGGTTACAATATTTTGAAATTTTTTTTGGGTATTTTACACTTATTAGATTCATTTTAAATTTATTCAAATTTCCCATAACATATTGAAAACATTGTTATACAAATATATTAAACATTTTCAATATGAATTTAAGGTGTAAAAACATGTAAAATTAAACATTAGTTATACTTTAGGTAAGATGTGTTTTGTGTTAGCACTTGTGTCAATTGGGATAATGTCATGATGAGCTATAAGGACATCCATCTTTTAAAAAACGCGGGAAATTTTATTTTAGTTCTTACTACTTAGGTGAAGGTTATAAATAATTGATGTTTGTGAATTAGATTATATTTATATTCTTGAACCATAAATAAAATATCAATAATAATAATGGAGTTACATAGATGTCAAAGTAGAATCATTGAATACCTTTGTCCTACAAAAGGCACATTCTTGGATTGCAACGGTTGTTTCAATTTTCACAACCTTATCTTTACGATCAAGTGTCAAAATTGGTGCCACTTCTTTCAAAGTAGCATCATCATATCCATGTTCAGCTTCATCATCCTCTTGATCATTGTGTTGGTCCAAAAAAGCCTTTTGCCTAAAGCAAAACACCACACAAAATTCAATGGACATTATTCATAACATATGACATATGAGAACATTTTCAAACATATTTGGAAATGTCATAGTTAGCATTATAATGTCATAACAACTTTGCAAGTGAAAACTTACTGTGCTGATATTTTTGCCAAAATAGCAGCTTGTCGTTCTTTCTTCAACCTTTGCCATTCATCCTTTGTAGGGGTGACTGACACCTAACAAAACAAAGATTCATACAATATTTAAATTAAAATAAGAATACTAAGTATTCACAAGATGTAAATTCAAATTTTAAGTGTACACAAATGACTAATGGTTAGATTGATACCAACTTACAAGGATTGTGCATAAATAATTCAATATCAATAAACCAATTTAGTTCTCAACATGGACATTAACCTATGAGAAAATATCACTAGAATAATACAAGATTTTAAATTTTTTTACAAAGTCCAACTTGCAATGTCATAATAAATCACCTTTTCATTCTCCTAAAAATTAAAAATATATAAAAATATAACAATTTCCAATAGAAAAAAACAAATCAATCATTTAAAAAAAAAACAACAACTTGGCTTGGGTACTAGCAAATTTCTTGACAATCAATGCAAGTGAGTGGTGAATATAGCCAATATATATCTTTTTCTAATACCTCCAAATGTGAAAAAACTTCCATGCACCAAGAAAACATTTATTCGTTCAAAAGCCTTGGCACATTCTTAACTTCACATGTCAATGACTTGTTAATGTTTACATTAAACATCACATAATTTGTTGCATACCTGATATTGTGGAAAATTGCAAAACTTTGAAACTCTTGATTCATCCCCAAAAATTGTGGGAAACAATGAATGTAGTAGGTGGAGTATGTGTTGAGCATAATCTGCTAAATCTGTCCTCATCATTGAAAGATTTTTTTTTTTGGTTAGTCACCCAACATAATAAATTATTTATGTCCTCCAAATGTCAATTGAATTTTAGGATAAAAAGACACAAGGGTGAATGGTATGCTAATCCTTACGATGGGCATTTTTCACATTTTGCAATTCATGCAACATGCCATACATGCTTGAAGATGTAGGTCTCCAAGTACTCCTTTCATCCAAAAGTGCTCCTTGATCTATGTAGGGATTCCATTTGATATTTACAAGAATATCATTGGGATGGAGGCTTGATGGTTGTGGAGCTGCATTTGACAGTAAAAACTTTTGTCGATCCCTCCTGCAACATTTGTTTAATGTCTTAAAATATTGCAAATCTTGTACTAGTACGATCAACTAACACATGAACTTCTAGCTCATTGATTGTCACTTATGCTCAAATTGATTTTGATACAATGTGAACCACCATAATACTACTTCACTACTCAAAAACATTTTACTTGTGCACATTTTTATTCTGAGCATATAACAAAATTTCCCAAGAAGATTTGTTCAATATCTAGTAAAATAACTAGTTTCAAGGTACATCAATGATATAAGAGGAGAACATGTGGCAAAATAGAGCAATAATACATACAAAGCTATCTCCATTATTTGTAAAACAGCAACACCGAGTGATTCACCAGCGGTTGCACTTGTTTCATCCTTGACAAGAAAATTCACATGATTCAACATGTTCCAAAGTAGCTGATGGCATGCCTGCCATGCCATCCCATTGAAATTTAAATGAGGATTTGAGAGTGAAAAAATTCAAAACAAAGATATGTTGGGTGAAAAAAATTCATGATTTGGGTGAAATTATAATCAAATGAGCCAATGGTGATAAAGGATTCAACCACAAATGTGCCTTATGTGGACATTTTGATTTTTTGATTTTTTTTGCAACATGTTTTTAAAAAAAATTATAATTTCCACAATAAATTATATTATTTTTATTAACTCTTTTTGAATAAATAAAATTTTAAAAAAAATGTACAAAATCTACCAAATTTTACATTTCATTTTGAAAAATGATCATAATTTCAAATCATGCTCACATGATAATTATTTTAAGCTTTAACTTTTTGTATCATAAGCCACAACTTTGCTCATATGTCATACACATTATGACCCATTTACATAAATGATTCTTGAAATTTGAATGCTTAGAAATTATATTTTGAATTAAAAAAAATTTCAAGTACCAAAATTTTAAATTAGGATTGCATTTCATATGTGGATGATAGATTATCATCATTTCAATTTTTTTTCCCATCAAAATTTTTTAATTAAAAAAAATCCTTACCCCAGTGCTTTATAAGACTAATTTTTGGGTGTTAAAGTTCAAAAGTCCTTAACTAAAACTAATTTTCAATTATTAAACTTTAAATGATTTTTTTGAATTATTAAAATTTCATATAAATCATTTAACACAATTTTCTTTTTTCAACATAACATTAAAATGACATTCATAAATATGTTTAACAAAATTGATAGTTTTTTTATTGTTCGACTAGGTTTTAGGTTCATTTGATTATGATTGCACCCATTTGCCTTATTTGGTCAACACAATTACAACACTTTGATATTATAATGGACATGAATCCAACCTGAGTATGGAGAAGCTTAGTAAGGTGATTGTAGGGTGGTGCTGCCTCAATAGGTGAATTTAGTCGCCAATAATGCTGCAGTTTTCCAACATGTGTAGCTCTTTCCTATTACAAGCAAAATAATTACATTTCACCATGAGGTGTTCCCACATTAATAGAAATGAACAACCTTCCTTGTCAAATTTTCATTCCTTCCAACAATCTTGGGATATGTAATCATTTTTTCCATTCAACATCCCATCATAAAGTCTAAAAATGCGGGAATATGATGAATTTACATACCTGAGCATCCTCCAATTCATTGGGATAAAAATGGGCAAACAAGGGATCAAATTCCTTCCAATACTCCAACTTTAGTTGATAGTAACCATGCTCTTGAACCTGCCACATCACATGTGTAGTACAATCTCAAATGCAAATACTAACATCTATCAATTTGCTAATTTATGAAGCACAAATGTATTTTGGTCTCCTAGATCTTGCCATAGATTTTGTCCATATATGTCATTAATATGCATTGAAAGCTCATCCATTATTTTCAAAATTTACCGTGTGAAATTATTAGCAATTTTATGCACATTAACATCTTGTAAATATATTATGGAAGCAATATAATACACCACAAAGACCCAACCAATGTTTTTGAAGGCAACATAAACCTCATGATTTCTTAACTATAAGGATTTTAAATGGCCATAAATTTCAACTCAAGAAGGAATAAACAAATTATTTTAGCTATACAAGAATGAAGTACCTTGGGTTGATGAAATTGTGCCACTTCCTCCAATGTCTTCATTAATTTTTGTTGATCCAATGGAATGGCACTCAATGCTCGAGAGAGCTAACACGCATATGACAAACACACATCATGTTTTGTGCAATATGAAACTCAAATTCCTAACTACAAAAAAAAAAAGATCCTGGCATTTCTAACATAGATTAAGCCAATATGGAATCCATGTGAAAGGAAACCACCAACCATAACCAAAATCAAGTGCTAGAAAGAAGTCCCTAAATCTAATAATATATAATATTTAGTTGAAATACTACCTGTGAATGGGTTTGATTGCGCACACACAACCATTGGATGACATCATATCGCAAAGACTCCAACTGTACAAACTCAAGAACCATCATTGTGTTAAAATGATCAACAAGTATTATCCTTGCCCAAAATACTTAAAGTCCTAAGAAAAACAAGCAACACCCAAATATGGCACCTTCACCTCTTTCATCCCAGTGTTCCGACGGTCGCGAACAACCTACAAAGACCATATGAATGTTATATTCTATGAATGAAAAGAAACATGAACATGTAAATATTGGCATTCTTGTACAATATTGTAAAAAATAAGAAAGCAAGAAAATAAATGCAACACTCATTGCACCTTAAGTCTTTTACAACAATATTTCAAGTTGCATGAATTGAGTAATGGTTTAAATGAATCAACACCCACTAGTACATATTGATTATATGTTTGTTATGATTTAGTTGTGGGTGAATCTCAATGGAATTAATAATATATGGTTTCACCGTGGTAACTCATTTTGTAAAGTTTTTCAATCTATCTATATGAAGGTAAATATGTGACAAATAAGTAGATAACTTACATGCATGTAAGGGTTATTTTTACTACCTATTGATAACCCACAAGTAGGCTATTTGTAGGTAGGTGATAAAAAAATAGTTGAGTTAACCACCATGGTTAAGTAGGGCATTGAACCCTAACATAAAATTATTTCTTAATTGCTGACCATATTCCATTCTTCATGGTGAACTAGTGGATGTTGGTTCCATTTGGCCCTAAACAACCTTGAAATTTCAAATTGGCAAGGAGGCGTACCAATAATATTATTCGCAAAAAGTTTTGAATATATGATGGTAATAGAAAAGACATTTGAGTGCTAGTTGTAGGAGATGTTACTAATTCCAACAACTGTTCCCATCAAACAAAAGGGAAAATATTAAATAATTTCCAAGAACCCAACCAAAGACATTAACTTTTTGTTTCAAATCAACTTTGTTAGGCATATTGAAAAGTAGTTAATGCCACAAATATTGCACCATACCATGTAGAAGATTTCAATAATGTGTATTGAATACATGAATAAAACATGTATACCAAAAAAAATATTAAGAACCCTTACAAGGCACCCTAATAATTTTTGACAAGAATTTGTTTGCATGGGCACTACAATTACCCAAAAATAGTGTGGAAAAGGTGATACATTGGCCTTATAACACCACTACCTTATGGCTTGACTAGACTATTTGCACATAATGTATATAATTGGTTAGGAGAAAAGATGTCCAAGGATGGTGTTGAGAAAGGAAAAAAGGTTTTTTTCTATTGTGCTTCACTTTGAAGCCTTTAGGTCAAGCCCAACAATCCATGATGTTTGTTGGGATTAGAGTTTTTTCACATGTATAATATATACGACATTCCATTTTTTTTTTCTTACCCATGAAATCCAAGGGCCATATATTTTTCTCTTTCAATTTTTTTGTCATCTCCAAATATAGACTTTTCAACCATAGTTCCTTTTGTTCAAGTGAAAGAAAGGTTATGTTGAGTTGCAGAACATTACATGAAAGCGTTCCGCCATTCGAAAGAAAATAGCATTTTCGATGTCTTCTTTAGCAACAACACAAAATTGCAATAGCAAAAGATCCATATCCCATGACCTACATCACAAAAGGTTCCCATATAATATAGGCAATGTTTTCTCATATCTTTTTCTAAAGACTATAATGATTAAGTTGGCATCTCCATGCCAAACAACTTCAAGCACACACATAAGAAGTAAATGGAATTTAGTATTTGGACATTTTTTTCATACACATCCATTGTGAATAACAATAGCCTTCATGAAAAGAATTGACAAAAAAACATGCAATACAACATTAAACAACAAATAATAGATTTGTCCACTCACTGATCATGCCAAAAACTACCATGATAGATAAACTCCAAGTGATAAAATTCCTCCGACACATGTTGCCATTGGTTTGCTCGAATCTATTCCAATAGTAACCTCCATGGTTAAGACAAATAAGCCAAAAGCTATGTTCTTGAACTAGAAAATTGGATATCCAAAATTCTTGATAGGGGACATTAAAGTTTAGTGGTGGTTGATTTAACATTTGCATGTTAATTGTTTTCCAAAATATATATTTTTGGAGTTTCAATAGATTACAACAACCAACTCATCAAATAAACTTCAAATGGTAGATAAATAAAATATTTACCTCTGCCATCCAAACTACAATACGTAATGGAAGATCTAGTAAAGCCAACACCTGTAAATACCAAACCATATAAACACAATTAAGAAGTGAGTGCTAAAAAGGTAAGGCTTTTGGCATTATATCCAATAATAGTCTATTGTTGCCAATCACACACTAAGTTCCACAACATCTTGTAATTGGTATAAATTTCTATGTTTGCTACCAATATCTATGATAAATGAATTGACTACAATGAGAATTTCAAAAAATAAATGATAGGTGTTAGGAATGGCATAATATCTATTTATCAATAAGTGAAGATTTTCATGGAGGTCATACCTCTTCTTTAGTTTGAAAACTTGAAAAAAATCTTTCAATATCATCATCCCAACCTAATAGGACAAGTTTTGATAGTATAACACTGAAGACCCTGAGGAGTGGAATGTGTAGTGACATAGATGATTCGAATGTCAAAGTTTTTGTTTTCTGCACCATCGATCATATTTCATGAGTTCATTATAAAAAACTTACTTCAAAACTTATATGTTTAATTAAGTGTTATGTTATAAGCATGCACATTAAAAGTAAAGAAAAAAATCATGATTTATCTAACTCAGTTCGAAAAGATGAATTAATCTTTCTTTTGAATTTGAAACACATTTATATGGATTTGAACATCTTGCCTCTGATAAGTAGCAACGTAAGTGTTTGATAGTACAATTGCCAGCTAATATCAATGCTTGTTTAGACTTGTTTGAATCAACATTAGAATAGCAACATGTAATCAATTGGAAGATAATGGCCATGGTGTTCATCTGCAAAAGCAAAAAATTACAATTTAAATTAATCTTCAAGTTTCTTGATATAGTGGTAATTCACAAAAACCTCAAAATCATAATGGAGTAATTGAGTAAACCTCTAGTTGGATGGAAAGAATCCATGCATTGTCCTTGAAATGAATGGAACTATTTTGGGTGTATGGATTCATCCACTGCATCATCACAACCCAAATAAACTTAGTGACCTTGATAATTTTATTAGTATCCATTTCTATTAGTAAAAGTTATATTTTCTTAAGCACTGACACAATTGAATAAAACCCATGTTGCCTTCAAAAATTTCAATATTGGCCAAGGTCATTGATCCTAAGAGATATATGCACATAAATGTGAAATGCAAAATAAGTTGAATCATTTTGGTTTAGTTTGGGCTTTAATGAGAAATTGTAACAACCAAATGACCATTCAATATCATTGACATATTCACCTCATACAATTTATTACATCTTTACAAACCCCTACAAATGTAAAAATGGTTACAAACCTGGAGATATGTGACCACTTCAAGAATCTCCTCAAACACATCTAAACGATCATTCAAAACATGAATTGCCACAGATGGATGGGAGACAATCAAGCGCAAATCTCCTTGGGGTCTCAAGTATACCTATGAAACCAAGTTTGAAGCCTTGTAAGCAATCTAAAAACAAAAAAAATTATGGTTATTATTATTGCCAAACGCAAAACCTATTATTGTTGTTAAATCAATGGAATAGAAGAACATATTTTTGTGTGAACAAACCTTTTGTTTAATGACTTCATGCTCCACATTGATAGTACCCCTGAAAGACATTAACTCTAGTAAATTCCCATGTAGAAATGGAACTAAAACAACATTTTATGCAAAGAGATGAATAAATGGTGGGATGAAATAAAAAAATACAAACACCTTTTAAATCTTACAAATATACATAGTCTAGATCTAAATGTTATCACCATATCATGTGTGCAATTATGAACTTGAAATATATAACAAAGTCAAAATCCTTTAAGGAATATAAAAAATGGTGTCACACCATCACCATTTTTTACATTTTTAAGTTATTAATTTCAACCCTCTTATAATTTCATCACATAATTGGACACAAAGTGAACAATATTGTTGTTTCTTTAAATATATGTTGATTTAAACTATTATATTTAAAAACAATTGACACTATTTCAACACCATTGAAGCACAATGCCAACCAACCACCAATTTTTCAAGGAGTAAATATTCCTATGTCCCACTTGGTACACCTTAAGGATTTTGACCCAACATGACAAAGGTATTCCTTTCCAAATGTTATGAGATTGTGAAATTTGTATTAAATTTATCACACTAATGCTATGTTATTACATTATATTCCAACATTATATACACAAAACATTAGGCAAACTTATTGTTAGTATCCTCCATGAAAAAATCCCTTGTCAAAACAATTGGCCACATGGTAGGAAGGTCCACATATTTAGATATTTTTAAATTTTTTAAAGGGCATGAGATAGATACCTCACAAGACTATATTTTAGGATCATCTTAAAGACATAAATAAATTTTCCAAGTAAGTTTTCCTTGACAATAAGCTCCATCTTTGGGATGTTGAATAATTGCACCATCACTGTTGCAGTAACAAAATCCTTATGTGAATATTACTGAAGTATCACATATGAAACAAAAGCATCCATGTAAAATTCAATCAAATTTTCCACACAATGAATAATTAGATTGAAGTTGAAATTAAAAATGAAATGGTGTCCAAGTTATGAGGTTGATGAAATTTCCAAACCAAACCATATGAAACCTTAACATAAAAATAAAATGAGATCTAAAAGGAATATTGCAAATTAAATAACTAGTCTAACAATAGAGGTAGTTCAATCATCATCAACAACAAAGTTTATTATTGTGACAAACTATCATGACCTCCCCACAAATTTTGTTAGCTCTAGATGTAGTTTAGGGTTTAAGGTACATTGAACGTAAAGAGAACAAATCAAAGATAGGAAAAAACTATTAAGAAGCAATCCAAAGTAAGGAAATGAAGAAAAAACACAAAAGGAAAAGGAAGATCAATAAAAACACAATGCAAAAAATCCATTTGAGACTTTTGTAACAATCTATGTTTGTTTCACAAAAAGCAACAAAAATTCTTAAAGTCAACACAAGAAGCCATGTAGTCACCTAGAAGTTGAAAAAGGATTGAAAACATTGGCATTAGTTGAAGTGGCACAACAAAAGTTTTTTCACTACACATTGAAAATAACACAATTGTTTTAAAAGGTGAATTTTGTATGGTTGCATCAATGCTTGCAATATAAGGCTTCCTTGTTTACTACCATCCATTTTAGAAAATATCTTTGGCCAAAGATTCTAACCTTCATTATGGGGTCTAACATGTCCATCTTAGTGGAACCACAATCCACCTAATCACATTAATATAGTCAAGTAGCTTATCATGTCTAGAAGTGTTGATTAATGTTTGATTCATCAACTCAAATGGGAGACACTAAGCAAATGGTGGAAATTAATGCACCAAATGTATTTTTGAATTAACAATAATCAAATAGAGGACAAGCAAACACAAGCAACACTTGAACAACAATGATTGATTAGTTGTAACACATACCTCGATCTAGGGCAGAATTGAGGGCCTTCCAACTTCTCATTACATCTACATATTGGGCATGATCAATAACCATCAAAGCAACATCCATCACCATATGATAATAATGTTGCATCAATTCTTGTGTGAATTGACTTTTAAACCATCCATTATATAACATTTGCAAGAAAAAGGTTGTTTCCTGCAAATCAAATTTTAAAATAAAGAATGCATTAGGTTTAAGATAACATATGCCAATAATTTCAAGATATTACTATTTTGACTTCCAATGTAAGTTCTAAACATGAAGATATCTTGTGATATTTCATGTAGGTAAGTGGCCCACACCAAAACTTTTAAGAAGTAGTCATAGTTTAAAATGAAAATAAAATTTGAAACGACAATGCGACATTGTCCTTTTTAATCACAAGTGATGTGTGCCAAAAGAAAAATCATTCTCCCAAATATAAGTCAACATTGATACATGTTAATATAGGTTAAATATAGACATTACCTCTTCTATAAGTGCTTCTGGCATGCTCCAAAGCATCTTAAGTAAAATCTCCATTGGAGATTTTATTCCAATCTATGCAAGAAAAAAACAAAAAAAAATCAACCCCTATAAAAGACATTAGTTGACCAATAGAGACATTGGTTTTGATGCTTTAACTTGCATTAGTACATTTAGCCCAAGGTAGATTTGTGACCATCCTATTAACTTTCCCAACAAATAATAATCAATCTTAAGCTCATGCAAGAGAACCAATTATATATCTCAACTTTAGCATACATTAAAGGAATTTGTTTAGGTACAAAAGGCTCACCATGTTTTTAACATGCAAAAATTTCCTTGTCACAAACACGGATAGAAGGTTACGAAGGGCATCCACAGAACATACCTAACACAAGTCATACAAGGATAGGAGATAAATAAAGATATTTCTTATTGTGTCATTTCTTTAAATAAATCTCATTGTCTAACAAAATATATAATTGAACCATTACTTTTTCATGTGGACATCAAAGAATGTAATGAGGTTATCAAGTCGACCTTTTGTAACCAATCAATGTATAATTTTGTTGCTTGCATTTCATACTCCACAGTTGCTTTTGGATCCTTAATCCTTTTCTCCCAAATAATATGCACCCAAATTGAGAGCATTTGTAGAATCCATAAAACTGAAGTCACAAAAAAAAACATGTTTAATAAGATCCCAAGATCATTAACAATAAAAATGTCATATATAATTACAATGTCCAAAACTCAAGTGCCCAATACTTGTTAAACAAATGTGTCTAATCATGCAAGTGCATGTTTCAAATCATGTTTAATTATCCTATAAAGGCTTTAGAAGATTAGCCAAGATCATTAAATTTTATTTCAAGACCTTCAAACAAACAAGTATAATTGATGTTATCAAGGTGTGTTTACATCTTTTGAATGTGAGATTATTTGTCACCTGTGTGTTTAGTTGTTGCATAGAGATGGATAGGCATATGACCACTTATTTGGTTTGTGACTTGATGCATTTTGCAAAACCTGAAATCGTTTTAACCCAAATATATGTTAGTTTAATGGGTGCACCACAAACCTCAAACAACATTCATGTAGTTTATGAAATATCTAGTGTCAAGTTAACCTACCAACATCACTTTCAATTGAGTGAATAAATTAATAGTGACATCAACTTCTATGATAACCAATCCAATCCATTTAGAGTAGAGCTTATTAGTCCAATCCATACTAAGGAACCAAGCTCAAAAATATTTCTGTATTTAAAGTGTAAAAACATAAAGTTTGACGAGAATTGTCACAATCATCACTTAGATTTTTTAAACTTACAAAGTGTTCCGTATGTTTAGTATTCAACCATGGGAAAGGAACATACCCTTCTTCTTTCCAAGCATCTTTATCACCACAATCACAACATCCTCCTGATTCACTGTGGTACATAACTACAACCAAACACACAATCTTAATACTTGAATATGAGAAAAATTTCAATCATACTAAATAGGATGTGTATACAAGACCAAGAATACTCATCACTCTTAAATTTTTGCAAGAGTAAAGTCCACATACCATTATCCAAAAACCACCTATTGCTTTCACATTCTATTTTTTAATAAATGATTCAATGCAACAATGATAAATTTAGACGAAGAATGGCTCTCTAAACATGAAAAGCCCCAAGTTTTGGAGTTACCAAATTCGTGCTTATGATGGTCACCTTCGTGATAACATTTTTCACATATTGCACTGCCCACCCCCACCACACAATCATATATGTGGCTAAAGTCAAGCAAAGAGAAAAGAACTTGTCTTTTTTTTGCATAAATTAAGAGATTTTTTTTCTTCGATAAAACCATCCAAACGAAGAGTTCTCACAAAGAAGGCCCTCCTTTTATGGCCCAACAATGCACAAGTTGATAAAACAATGATTAAAGACTTACATGAACCCATCCAATAATGATATCCAATGAGGGAATTGCCATTCCCAAGTTTTTGTTCTATGTGTAGAATATATTTCACATCATTAGAACAATAAAAGAGGATTGCAAAGGGATTTACAGTTTGTGATCATTCTTGATACCTAAATGTCCCATGGCATGAAAATATGAGCAAATAAATATTCATTGCTCAAAATATATGAAGTTGGAACCAGGCAAAGTGTCGAATTCTTAATGTAGGCGTTGATTCTAATCATCCAAAAATGTTTTATTTGGAAGTGTCTTGTTTGGATTTAATTATTCCTTATTTTCTACAAAATGTTGGCATTTTTTAATCCATACAACATGTTAAACTCACATTACAAAGTGTGTTAACAACCAAAATCCTAAACAATCTCAAACATTTATACAGAAGGTAGGCAAACATTAAATATCACAATTCACATGGAATCTTCACTACAATTACACCTTCTAGTTTACCTCGACCAAAACCATACAAATTTGGACAAGGACTTGTAGATTCTTGCAAATCCAAAGTTCACCAATTTGTTGCTCTTCATAAGCCCCTCTTAAAAAAATTCATGATGTTTGTTAAGCCCACCTTCAATCAATTGACATTGGAAATATTTCTTGCACCAAGAAGGATCTCCTCTTGAGGAAGGGTTCAAACCAAGTTTGTCAAGGATTTTTTGTATTATTACAACTTTCAACTAAAGTATTCCATTCCGATTGGGAGTTCAAGATCTATATAACTTTGTGATGTAGCTTAGTCCATCTTGATACATGAATGGTATTGAAGATTTTGCAACAAGGACCTAGTCCTTTCAAGGACAAGGTTTATAACCGTGCATCAACTTTGGTTAACAAGCTTAAATATAAGTAAGGTGCTTTTCAAGGCTCCAATCTTTGACTGGTAAGCCAATGCCAATGTGATAAGATGTGTGGATGATTTCAATACCTCTACCTCACAACATTTTTCATTCCCCATAGCTCTAGGTGGCCCAGATTCTTTTCCCTTTTGGGGGAGGGTCCGGGTGTTGGACTTTTGTTGTTCCCAATGTGTTCCCAAGAAGTTCTCGCTGTGTTCCCAATAGCTCCTCACTTTATCCCATATCCTCCGCCCTAGGGCCTAAGTTCTACTCTTGTATCCTATATAATCAGCGCAAAGGAGGAGATTGCAAAATACCTATTTGGGGACTATACAAAGCTTGATTAATTTTTTAAAGATGGGCCAAACAAATATGCTCATTCCAAAAGAAAAAAAAATTGACTTGTAGGGGTCCCCACAACTGATTAATGCAAGACACAGTATACTACCATACACCGTAGTACCTCCGTTTTCATCAAGCAAATTTGCCACATGATCGCTAAATTATCATGTGCAGTCTACATGGGGGGTGTGAAGTGATCGACAAACCGTCGTTGTCGACTCCGATGACAATTCCCCATTAGCCTGTTAAACTAATTTCAACGTGTACATCACCTTGGCAAACAAATGCAAGAAAAACTACTGCAAGAAAGCTCAACACACGGCATCGCTATACAAGCAACCCCAACATCCAAACCAGCCAAAAAGAAAAGAGAAAGATAATACCAAAAAGCGCATTCAAATATACTCACCTGGAATCGTTCACCTGACAGGTCCGGCAACGGTATGCCACCATATCCTTGCTCCAGACAGTAGTGCATTGAGAATGACCAGACGACTGCAAATCGGCGAGAAGCTCATCGAAACTCTCATAACCCGCGCTCATCGTTCGCTCCTTCTCCGAGATCTCCTCTTTGATCCTTGCCAGTCTTTGTTCATTTTGTTGTTCAGAGTTCCCAGGTTCGAAACTCTCATAACCCGCGCTCATCGTTCGCTCCTTCTCCGAGATCTCCTCTTTGATCCTTGCCAGTCCTTGTTCATTTTGTTGTTCACAGTTCCTCTCCGCTTGCGACATCGCTTCGATTGAAGGAAACATCTGCCAAAATCCGAAACAGACAACAAAACAAACCAGCCTTGAGAAACACTAACAGCAAAACACTATGGCAAGCTTTTTGCGAACGTTCTCCGTCACCACAAGAATGGTTTCACGTTGGTATGCTTCTTCTTGCGTTCTCCGTCACCACAAGAATGGTTTCACGTTGGTACGCTTCTTCTTGCGTTCTCCGCCACCGCAACAATGCTTTCAAGTTGGTACGCTTCTTCTTGCGTTCTCCGCCACCGCAACAATGCTGTCAAGTTGGTATGCTTTTTCTTGCGTTCTCCGCCACCGCAACAATGCTTTCAAGTTGGTACGCTTCTTCTTGCGTTTCTCCGCCACCGCAACAATGCTGTCAAGTTGGTACGCTTCTTCTTGCGTTCTCCGCCACCGCAACAATGCTGTCAAGTTGGTACGCTTCTTCTTGCGTTCTCCGCCACCGCAACAATGCTTTCAAGTTGGTATGCTTCTTCTTGCGTTCTCCGCCACCGTAACAATCCCTTCACGTTTGGTAATTGGTACGCTTCTTGGGGTCTCCGCTACCATAATACTGCGCTTTCACATTTCAACTCCAAGCTTCTTTCTTGCCTCTGTCGGTACCGCTTGAAAGTTGAGTGGGTGGACGAGAATTGTACAGTGATGGTCCCGACATATTCTTAGTCAAGCTCCTCACGTGGGATGGTTACGATTGGAATTTCGAGGAAATGTTTGGGGAATTTCCGACTGCCTTTTATTAACATAAGTGCTGACAAGGAACTGATACATATAAAGATAGACACTTCACATGCAGAGCTGTCACTCAAGTTCATCGGTAAATTATTCTCAAAAGGTCCGGTCTGAAGAAAAGGAAATTTTGAATCGACACTGCTATCTTTCTCACGACATGTGCTTCTTTTGACGCAAATGAACAAGGGGTGTGTCACACCGTGGCCTTGCCATTTACATTAAAAAAGCATCTTAGGGTAAAAGAAGAATTATGGAAATTCAAATATTTCACCATGCAATACTATACTCTTCAAAAAAATCCTCAAACACAAACCAAAACCCTTCAAGATGTCACAACTCTATAACTATCTCAAGTTTCAACACAAGTCAAAATATCATCTGTCAAAAATCTTCTTATAAAAATAGACCTACTACCTAGGGGCCAAGATCCCTTAAGCTACTATACTCTATAATGAATCTAAACACAATATCCTTGCCTTGGTAGGCAAGGCCAACAAATCCATTGCAAGAAGAAATGCATGACCCCAAAAACAGAGGAACAAGCCCCAAGGAACCTGGGCACAGAGTCAGTCACCCAAAGCTAGCGTACCCATTTTGGGCTTGGTAGTACATCACTAAACGTGATCATGTTTCCTACTGCAAATGACAGACTTTGATCCCCAGATCTTATCAGAATCCTTAAACATGATCTCTTCTTTGAACTGATCAAATCACTCTGTTCCAATCTAATCTGAAAACCATGTTGAAGGGGAAATTTCCAGAGGGGTTTACCGGAATCAGGCCTGCCTAGGTGATGCCCCAGTAGTTTGGTAGGTGGTTACAACTTTGGAACCTGGTAGTAATTATATGTCCACTTGTTAGGAAAAAACCTAAGTGTGAGTATGCCCTTCATTTTTCACAATGAACTTTGAAATTGACAACACACCCAAATAGATACGGATGTGGCACTTTCAATGAACAAAGTCAAATTTATGTGGGATAGGGTTATTGTGGTCCAGGAATCTAGAGTTCAACCATTTTCCATTCAATGATTTTTAACAAACTACAATATATATCAAAACACAATAACATTTAAAAATACCAGACCAATATTGATACTGCCCTGGTACTGGTTTCTAAAAGCCCTGCTATTGATACTAACATAACATCACATAGACAATGAATTATTGATACCACCATGATACTTGAATATCAAAATTTTCCAAATATCATGACCCATGTCATTGTACACCATTACCAGACTTGTATGTACAAAATATAATATGCATCCCATACTGGCAACTACTCACATGCATGATGATGGCAGCAGATCCTTTTTTCTTTTAACAGGTTCTCCGCGCCCAGAAAAAATCCCACTTATAATTCCTTTAATCTCATTTTCATTATTTGTTTTGTATATAAGCAAACATAGCTGCATCATGGAAATGTTAAAAGAGGAAAACAACAAGATTACCCATTTTAATATAAAGATGAGGATGGGGAGGAAGAAAAACATGATTTAAACAACTAGGACATAGAACCATGAAGAGAAGGGATTACTACATTATGGAAGAAGGCATGGAAAAAGGTGAATTCATAGATCGGTATTCAAATCTTCTTTTGAAAAAAAAGGATATTTGAAGATCCGATTATGCAAAATGCAGCCTAGTTTAGTTGTGAGTTAAACACTCCACCTCAAATGCAGAAAAGATGGAGCTCAACTTTGTTTGTGGGTTCTAGCTTCTTTCTTAGGCCTTTTATGTCTCAAGATCACGAATAGGGATGAACCAAACTGAAAGCACAATTCAAACGATGGCACTGATCTGAAGGGATATAGGAAACATGATTGCTCTGGAATACTTCATGGAAGAGAATAACAGATTGAAGGAGTATATCAAGACCCAGTTTCTTCTTTTTCTTTTTCTTTTCCACAGTCCTGTGGTTTTGAAAGTTTGGTGAATTTAGACAATTTTTTTGGAATTTTTACTTTAGAAAACGAAAATTCAATCCATGGTTTGGAGGGTTAGAACTGGCAGTTCTGGTTAAGTTAAAACAGGACCTGAACTGGGTCCAATTTTTGAAACTGGTTCCATAACCAGAATCAGAAAATATATTTTTGAAGAACTATACTAGGAACTGGATTCCCCATTCCATTTGAGTGTGAATCTACAATTGAGAATTTTGAAAAAAAAAATGAAAGAAAAAAAAAAAAAAAACTAGAATGGGGTTAATTGGAGGTTAACCAGCAGTTAACCATCAGTTCCAATCCAGGTTACCTGGAACCACGTCTAATTTTCAAAACTGGAACCAGATTTTGCCAGACCTGAAACCAGATTCCCCCATTCCATTTATGTGTGAAACTGGCACCAAAACTGTTCTAATTTATTTTTCACAACTGGAGTCAGAGCTTCTTCATGAAAGTAAAGAACCACCCAACACTGGTTATTACCATGGTACGAGTTTGGGTGTTGGGTCCTTGCAATCCACAATCGAGGAGTACCCACAGTTTTTTATAAAAAAATGTTCCATACCATAGCCATGCCCACATCTATTTCAACATACCTACCTGTATTAGTTTTTTTGTAGGGACCGACACCTCAAATCCTCCTCCTCTTACCTTCGTAGACCATTATCAGCAGCTCCTCATTAAACTCACACTCTTATCACTATAATAGTTGGCCACTTGTGGAGGCAGTTAAACTAGCTTTTGATTGAGGTGAAAATCCTAAACCCAGCAGCATATAGGTAAACCCTAAACCCAGCAGCATATAGCCATCCCAAAATTGCTGTACATTAGAGTTATCGGTAAAGTCATGCCCTGTTGAGCCTGAGTTGCACCCCTCATTTGATGCTTCATCCCCTCCTGGCTGGCTGTTGTCTGCAAAGTCATGAAATTTTATCAAATAAGGGTATGAGATACTGAGACTCGGGACTAAATGCACCAAGCTTGAGAACATTTATAACTACAGTACACATAGCAGCAGCAGCGATTGGTTGAAGGCGTTCAGGAAAGGAAAGGAAAGGACAGGGCAAACTCAGTTTAGTACCAAATTTGCTGCAAAACAGAGTTTCACACTCCCTTGAAGTCCAGTGTACTTTTTTTCCCTGTTTCTTGAAATCTCATCTCACGGGATTCCGGTGCCATCATTTCCTGACTTTACAGATAATTTTATCGAATATCGTGCATGTACAACGTCTTGTGGGCCCTCTCTTTCTTGGTCTAAAACCAAAGAAATTTTCAAACTATAAGAGAATAGTCTGTAAAAGAAGAGTTTTATTTGGGACATGAAGACTTTTGGGGAAGCAAAAAGGATCGTAGAGTGTGAGAAACCTCACTTATCAAGTGCACTCTCAAGAATGGGGAAACTTCTGAGCAGGCCCTACCGCCAGGAGTGGTTGCTTGGGGAAGTCTCATCAACAGCTAGATTTTAAGCACACACCGATTTGGAGATAATGCCCCAAATTTTTGAGCTGCTGGGCATGCTCTTGTATATTTAATTTGACAAATTCCAACTTCTGACAATGTCAAGAGGAAATAAAGGTAGGCTATACCTTTTCTTCACATTTGTGCACAAGACAAGAAGCCCGACTAGGTAATATCAGTGCTAGTCTGTAGGTCTGGTATCAATATTCTGGTCTCCATCATGCATCACCAAACAGACAATAACACTTCATCGGTAGAGCCTTGGTCCAATTAAAAGTTCAAAGTGGTAGCAGATTTAGAGATTGCCAGAGGTTTCTACCAATCCTGTCACTGCTTTAGCAGAAAAGGCATACAGCATATCCCCAGAACTACAATCGGTATATGTGGCCAACAATTATGTCCATGTCTCTCTCTCACCCACTTCTCTCCACTAAGTCAAGAAACCGACTAAAGGTACCCTACCTAAATTGGACTTTAGGAACCCTCAGTTTGGCTAATGCTCTCTTCGTGGAAAGCCACTTTTAGGGACAAGGTTCTTTAAAGTCAAGCTTTTTTCTCACCTTGCTCCCCTGGGCCCACATGTAATTTTTCCTTGCACACTCTATGCTATCATTGGAAAATGAAAAGAAATTCCTCCACTCGCCAGGAAAAAAAAAAACTTTCAGAAGACCATTTCATCCTGGACCCGCCCCCCTACACAATACTCGAATTCTCTCGTGTAGTGATATTGACATGTTCAAACATATAATTATAGAATTCCAACACTTACTTACCACTAGGTATGCATGCACCATAATAAAGGTAATACATGTTATTAGAGGTGGATGATCTAATTCATCCACATTTGAGGGGAACTTTCCAGGAATATATTTAAAAATCAGCTAAGAAACATATTTAGAACATGGATATATTTATAAGGCATCCCCTGCCTCCACAACCTTCATATTGAGTTTTACAAGCTTTTGTTGTATTGTTATCCATGCCCCTTATGCTTTCACAATGTTGTTTTTGGACTCTTTTATATATGACACCAAACTGATTTTTTGTGTTGCACTCATTATATTTCATTGCTTTAATCCTTATGTTTCAATGATACTTTCTTTTATGGTAAAGATAGAGGCAAAGTAGCAAGCAAAAGAGAAGAGATTGACAATTTGCATGGACAAGAGAATCAGTTTGTATCCATCACTAATCATTCAGTTTATATTCTGTAAGATATTAAAGCTTAGGTTACACAAATTTTCATAATTGTGGGCACCAATACTAAGTTACTCCTTTTTGTGATTCATGACAAATCATTGGAATATCTAGACTTCTTCACCCTTTGAACATTTAAACAGCCTTCTAAGGCATCAAGAATTGTTGGGATAACCCCCCAAACATAAACATATTGATTCCCCTTTGTTATTCCATCCCTGTTAACCCCCTCTCTTAATGTGTGCACAATGGCTTTGAATTTTGTTAAAGATTGTGAAAGTAAATTGTTTATCTAAGCCAAATAATAATTTGTTAGATTGACCCTTCCTTGCCCAAAAGTTTCGGGCAAAGGGCAAAGCAACAATTGACCAAGGGCCAAAAGTCAAAGGGCAAGATTTTGGCATGGGAGGATTATGTTCAATTTAGTGAGAATCTTTTGAATGATGTAAAGAGGACAAGGTGATGAGTCACAAGACTAAATGGCTAGTTGGAATCATTCTTTTCTTTACCCATTTGGCTTACCATAAAGATATGTTCCAAATTTTGGAGTGCAAGTTGGAGAGCACCTTACCGTGTGTAATCTTTCCTCCATGAAGCGCATAGGCATTATGTTTTTTAGAGTTGGGTTTTGGTTTGGAAAGGATTGTTGGGATGGATGTGAATAAAATTTATGAGGCTTTCCTCATAAACAACTAGATGAAGTGGTTAGTGAGATTGTTCAATTTCAATTTTTTTGGAATACACTTTATTCATTAAAAAATATTGAACCTTAATTCAAAAATGTTAATGTGAGTATTTTTGTGGACAAATCTTAAACATGGAAATTAATGGTCATGTTGTTGAATATGGGTTGAAAATCTATTGAGGCTTGAGAGCTAATACCACAGATTGTTGAACAAGCCATGCATCTATTGGCACACCATCCTTCACTAAACATTAAACTATTTAAAACCCCTATGTTATTTTGACTATATTGAATTTGAATTTCAGTAAAGCACCAAAAATTGTTGGGGTAAGTGTTGCAAACATGGCCATGTTAACACTTTTATCCAATACTTTCAATGAGACTTGGGTCACAAGGTCAGCTATTTTTTCCCTTTGTATGAGGAAGAAATTTGAAAACGTTGAAAGGAATCAAGTTTATGAACAATTTTTCTATGCATTAACAAAACTCCTAGATAGACATTGCGTCTAGTGTTAATATTTTTTTTGGAATGTTATTGTATAGAATGTAGTATGCAAAAGGCTTAAAAATATATGTCATTTGAAATTATGTTAATTGTCCTTCGTTATGACTTCAACTCAAATTTCTAAATCAAGAAATAACTCCAACATGTGAGCAAAATATAAATAAAAATGAATCCCAATTTTTTTTTTCATGGGCAATATTGACTATTTAAAAATACTTCATTGTTTTTATTTTACCTAGAGGTTCCTTTGATTTAGATTAACTCCAAATGCCTATGAAATATGTAAGCATTCCCTTCAATTTGGAGAAAAGAATAAAAATTTGAAGATATGGTGATCCCATCAAGTGAACAATCAAAGTGATGGAATTAGTTAAGTCTAAACACTTACAATTTTTATTTATTTACTTTAGCAAAGTTTGTAGTGCAGTAAAAAAATTCTAATGTGACAAGGTTCAAAGGATTTTTTTGGCAAAATAGGGCAAAGCCACCAAATTTTGAGGATTAATTTTTTTTTTTGGCCATATTTAGAGAATAGGTT
Source organism: Sphagnum contortum (assembly GCA_963920785.1). NCBI lineage: Eukaryota > Viridiplantae > Streptophyta > Sphagnopsida > Sphagnales > Sphagnaceae > Sphagnum > Sphagnum contortum. The sequence continues at coordinate 13,784,889 of OY987289.1, read as the reverse complement.
CTAGCATGTCACTGCGACTTATCAAGATTCTTCAACTTTTCTACTTTCTTTTTTACCTATAGCGAAAATTTGGCTAATTTATTTTATGAGTGATCGTCAATGTGACTATATCACAAAATTGGGGTAAAAAAACCCTTGCTCAAAATACATCCTATTCAATTAGCAAATCCTATTATAAGTTCAAAAATGTTACTTGTAAGTTGATTTGAGGACAAATCTATCCACAACATAAAAAAAGGTTGAATTTAACTCTTGTTTAAAGTCTTCAACGGATCCAACGAAAGTGTTAAAAATACATCATTCAAGAATACACAAATTGATCAATGAAAATGTTTTAATAAAAAAATTTAGGGAAATATGCCACTCTAAACTATATACTAATCTTATAATGGAGTGGTAATTCCATATCATGTTATATGTGAAACCATTTTTCCAACCATTCAACACCTTACCATTCTCGACTCTAATTTTGCTTGTTTTTTATGGATATAATTGTTGATGTCCCCAATGGAGATCACAAATTTCTTTGTTTGTTTAAAGGAAGAGGCTTTACATAGAACAATTGTGGGTGACCATCAGAAAAATTGAAATAATAACATTTAAAAAAAGGTATCTACTAGATCATTTTAAAATATGGAGTTGAGGAAGTGAGTAGGTACACCAACAAGCCAAGTTGAGATTTTATACAATGGAAGTCGAGAATATTAGGAACCCTAGTACAATATGTTTAAAATAATTATATTATTGCTTTCTCTATCATACAAAATATTAAATACATATTGGTATCTTGGAAACTAGAACCACATGGCCAAGGAAAAAGCTTTGGATTTATGGAATGTACTATGATTGCTAATGAATCATTAAATATTAATTTAAACTCGCTTTGAAAATGTCAAAAATAGGTAAGGAAATGATAAAAGAGATGAAGATTTATCAATTTAATAATATCCCCTCATCCTCCCCTCTTTTTATTTCCCTCATATGTTCCCATATGGTTATCAATAATTCATCATTATTTATGTCAATTTCAATTTTATTATTGCCCCAACCTAATGGATGGGCATGTGTATATTTTGGGTGCACCCATCTAATTGATGAGTTGTTTTGAACTCTACCCATTTACTTATTGGGTTTCTTCTCAAAATATGAATGTTGGGTAACTAATTTAAGCATGCCTTTATATCATTTTATTTTCTCGGGTTGTCACTTGCCTTTTTGTACCACAAGGTTTCATATTACTATAAAATGTTTAAAAAATTCATATGACTAATTTTTTAAATGATTTTTAAAAAATAAACATATAAATAATTAGCCTCAATTCCTTTAAATATTATTAAAATATTATTTCAAGATTATGCAAGAATTGGTTCAAATAAAACACATCAATTAAATAAATTAAAATTTTGATATAAAATTCATTTTTGAAATATAAATGTTTTTTAACAATTTGATGTAATTAAAAAAACTTCAATAAGGCTTTGATGAAGATTTAGTAACAAAAATATAATGAAATTAATTTTGAATTGATTAATTTGTTTGTATTGTTGTTGCCTTTTATGTTATAAAAAATTATTATTGCCCTAAGATAGTAGACAAGCATGTATGAGACAAACACAACTAATTAAATTGATTAAAATGGCAACTCACACAAGGTTGGAAAAGACTCAACCTTCACCAACTGTGGATGGGATAGTTTTGGTGACAATTGATGGACTAGTGCATGCTACAACAAATGAACCAATGGCATCTATGTTAGAGGATCAAGTTGAATCAAATGTTGGTTCATGAAAAAAATTGTTCCAATTTGAACATTATAGATGAACAATTGTAATTAGTTGTACTATTTGTTCCTCCCCAAGGTGATCAATTTAACTATTTCCTTTTTGAACTTTCCCCTCTAAGTAAAGTCACAATAAAAGGAGCCATGCAAATGAATAGATGTTCTTTAAAACTACATTTTTGTATGTTTGAAAGATCACAAAGGAAACATAATAATTTGGATTGTCATAATTTTTTTTGAAATATTTGTCATTAATTACAAAGTTTACATGCTCAAAGCTTAACACAAATCAAAAATGTTTTTGCATGTTCAAAGCATTCAAATTCCGAAAATGGATAGTCCTTGTTTTTTTCAAACATCTTTTTTTTTACCAAATGTGCACCACTCCTTTTGAAAATTGAAGAGAATTTTAACATAGATGATTAAGAGGGCAAAAAAAATGAATTGATGAAAATTGTTTTATAAGTCATTTGAACACATTTGGTTCAAAAATGTTTTTGACCTTGAAAATTATGGATTTTGAAAATATGGCATTAAGAAAAAATTATTCATATATATGTTATAAAAGACATGAATGCATAATATACATGATATAAAATCAATTTGTAGTAAAAAATGTATTTATATTTAAAATGCAGTGTTAAACAAAGTATTTGAAATACAAAATTTTAAATTATGAACCAACGTAGAAATAACACATGACATGTGCAATTCTTGGAAAAAGGACTTTTACCTTGGCACCCCTGGCTCCTTTGACCATGATTTCACCCCCTCTTCCCAATAGGGTGGTGGGGTTTTTTTCCAAATTTTTTTTGTGCAATACTTTAGTTGTTTGGGATTATAATTATAATTTTGTATTAAAATTACCTTCATACACCTATGTTTTTAGCCATTGGTGTGTAGGAAATACTTTCATCTTTATCATCACAACCTTCATCATTGTGTGCAATACTCTCATCATGTTAAACATTGTTCTCATTTCAATACCAAAAGTCTAATGTACAGGCAATACCTTCATTGTTATTCACCCAAAATTTAATAATTGTGTGCCATACCCTTATCATGTTGACATTGATTATATTTCCAACCCCAAGGGTTTGGTGTGCAAGTAATACCTTCATCATGTTGACTATAGTGTTAAGCAACATAAATAATTATATGAACATAGCAATATTTATAAATTTGATCCACATTGTTTAAAGTACATCATTAAAATAAGCAAATCAAATTGCTAAATCTAAACCTACTTGTTTAATTGAGCTTAGTACAACATGCATTGAATACACTAAAGTAGAGGTGAAATTCCATATTCCTTGGACATCTATGTTAGGCTTGCAATTCTTTCATCATAATGAAAACCATCCTTTGACAAATTAATGCAATCCTTTAATGGGGATATTTCACATGATCTAAGTTATTATAACTTTGTGCAATACCTTCAAAACACCTTAAAACATAATTTTTCAAGCCAATGCATATCTATAATACCTTTGTACGAATGATGACAAATATTTTAATCATGCTTTAAAATATTGCTTGAACAAATAAGTCCAAGCTCTATGGAATATTTTCATTTTTTAAATTTTTCATCATTTTTAACAATTGCAGGGTCTATTGGGGTGACAATCATGTAGGTAGGTGCAACCAAGTAGGTGGGGGTTGGTCGGTACCTACCTAAAGGGCTAATAAGTAGGAAGGTGGAAGGGCATGTAGGTAAATTGATGGGTAAGGGGTAGTAGGTAAGTGGGGATGAGAATATCATATTTTAAATATATAAGGGAGTACATAGGTGGGAAAAAATCTATTTTAAATTTTAAATGTATAGGTGAGTAGGTATGTGGGGGTGAATGGGACAAGTCGGTGAGAGTAGGTGGGTGGGGGGGAAAGTTTTAAACCAAACCATTTAAAATTTTCCAAAAAAAAAACTCGCCTATTTTATTTTAGTAGGGGGCGGAGAGAAAAAAAGTTCCCGAAACAAAAACTGAAATCAAGGTTAAGAAAGAAAATAAATAAAATCAACTACCAACCACCTTGGTTCATTCTTTTTTTTTCAAGCTTGGTTTTCCTATTGTCCATTTTTAATGGTTAATTATTGATTTCATGAAATTTGAAATATCTATAACTTTATTATATCCATTTTTCAATAAGTCATTTTTTAATTTTAATTTTTTGATGTCAAGTAAATGAAAACGTTGACAACAAGATGGAGCCAAGACTTTTGCATTTAAACATCAAGAGGAATGATGATTCATTTATTTGTAATTCCTTTTATATTCTTTTTCGATAGCTCAAGGTGATGTTTCATTCATGGTATGAACTATAAACTAATGTTGGGGAGAAAAAAAAACCTTAATGGGTAAGGTAGGGTAAATGGACCTTTATCATCAATTCTTTAAAAAATGAAAGACATGGTTCTAACCCTTGATTAATTATTCTAAAAGTCATGAAACAAGTTGTGACATCCAACTAGGTTTTAGAAAATCAAATTACGAGGTCAAAAAACCTAGAGTAAACCATCATTTCTTTGCTAGTTCTTTCGATGGAAATTGTTAACTCTTTGAAATTTTTCAATAACATGGAATTGGATTGGATGTTCTTTTGATTATGAATTCTCTTAGAAAATTGAAACTAGAGGTTTTGTGTTTTATTTTTTTCCAAAAAAACTAAAATTGAAGTTTTTATTTTTGAGTTTGTTCACACAAAAAGGGAACTTTAAAAAAAAAAAAACTATTGAAAATTTTCAAAAAAATGGAATTAAAAGTTTTTTATTTGATTTTTCCAAAAAAATTGCGCAACACCAGTGTAAAATTCACCCACTAGGCATGATTTTTAATCAATGAACTTGCATCGTCTATTTTGGTAGGACCATGGGAAAGAAATTATTAGAACATGTGCACATGATTGTGAATTTAACCACAAATTTTTTCCATTTTTTTTGGGGTCACCAACATGTGGTTATTCAATCTAGATATACATAAAGCTTCATTTGGTTTGTGTGCATTCCTTCTTTGTGCCGAGCTCCATGCCCTTGAATTAAACATTGAGGCAAAAGGATGAAAAACTATCTTCTAAAAACATGCATCAAAATCACCCTTAGATGATGAAATCATTGTTGCATTGGAGCAATAAATAAATAATTAATTTAATATAAACACTTTCCAACAAGGTATTTTGTGAAAGATGTGGATACCATTAGTAATGAATGATAGACAACATTTTAAATTTGACATTGAATGAATTAATTATGGATAATAATGAAGGTTGTTTTTACGATATAATTGTTATTTTTTAATGATTATGCGTGCAGTATATGTTTGAGGCTCTTTGGGGTAATGGGTTGTGATCAATGTTGGGTTGTTATCTTTATAACAAAATAACTTTGGTTTTGGGTTGTCAAATAATTTGAAAATAAAAAAAACCTCTAGTTCTGGTTTTTCCAAAAGACTCAAACCAAGAATGTTTGGTATTGTTTTTTCCAAAATCTTCAAATTTTATAAAAGGGTATTTGATAATTTTTTAGATTTTTAAAGAACCATGGTTACATATTGTGTAATTGATTATTAAATATTTAACAAAGTTGCAAGAAGTTATATACTGAAACCAAATTTCTAATTTTTAAAAACCACCTTTTATATCTATGTTCAAACTGTCACTCATCAATTTCCATTTCTGATAAGCACCCAAGATTGGTTGTGATTGGGGTTTTCTATTATTATAATCTTTTTTAGCCTCTATTTGTTTAAAAAATGATTAGCCAATTGGAAATAAAATAAAATTTGTGGGGTCTCAATAACTACATGTTAAAAAAAGAATAATAAATATCACCAAATTTTTACATTTGGTTTTAATAAGTAGGCACAAACATGTATGGATGGTTAAAAATGCATTTTCATATATGTTTTTATAGCCAAATTTGCCTAAATATTCTTATAAATGATCACAACTTTCATTAAATCCACATGGTTGATCGCCATTTCAACCGACATTCAATAAAAAAAACATTGGGATTCCCTTTTTTGGTTTGAAAACAAATTCCTTTATGCCAAAATGGTTGTCGTATTACTTCACATTTAACCTTTAACCTTATTACAATGGGAGCCAACCTTAAAAAATGTTCAATATAAATGTGGTGTCAACACATTGGTTTATCCATTAAGGTGGGCTTCATTAGCACTCATTATGCACTATGTGTCAACATCAATGAAACATAAGCACACAAATTTATCATTAATCTGAAAAAATATTATTTATCAAACATGACATGTAGGTGATGGTTGAAACCATATAACAACTCAAGTCATGGAGTTCACCCATAAGAAAAGCCACCTAGTTTTACTTATTCCCCCTAAAATTAGAAAAAATTAAAAAATGTGATTCAATAATCAACTTTTCAATCTCATAATATCTTCTAATTTTTGTAATATCATTATGTATATAAGGTATTTTAAACTACTGATGTTGGCTTGATCAAATTTCCCATTTTAAAACTAAGCAATTCAACAATCAAAATATTAAACTACTATTAATCTTATTGGACAAATCATATGATTTGCCAACATTTTGAGTAATGTATTTGCATTTCATATAATGTTAACATGCCAAAAATATTTGAATCAAGTCCAAAATATTCATAAAATATTGACAATTATCATACAAAAAATGAAACATAACATGTTAATTATGCACATATTAGTAACAAATGGGAAGTAATCATACATCACCTTATCTATACAAAGGAGACATTGTCAACTACTATTTCAAATTTTGCTTAATATGGCCATGCTGATTCGATAGTTGTAATTGAAAAATGAAAATGTTGTAGCATTAACAGTTGCAAACATTGATTCCATATCATCCATCATCAAAATAAGGAGGGCGACAAAGGCCACATCGGCTCCTTCGTTCACAGCCACAATGTATTCCTTGAGATGGAACCAGCTATCGTTTTTCAAAACCTAACAAGAACCAACATAATGCCCCACTCCCAATTATCAATCAAATGTTAGACTTTTCATTTTCATGTTTATATCAAAGCTATGGATTTTGTGAATGCCAATACGTGCAGAAGAATTTCAGAAGAATTTCAAGAGATGCAAACATTTTAATATAAATTTCAGAAGAATTCATGATATATTTTTGAATTCATTATTTGTTGGCAATTTTGATTAGTAATTAAAGGGGTCAAGCTTCACAAGACCTCTTGAAAAAAATCATAAAAATTATGATTAATATTCATGCATGCATATCCTATGCAATATTACAACATGTTTCTTAACAAAAAGGTTTTTTGCAAATGTCTCTCCAACAAGTTTAATTTTATTTGATAACTTTTATTTCTTCTTATGCATAACAAGAAATTAACAACTTGGATGCATTCAAAAAATAGGTCAAGGTTTTAACTGTACCTCAGCTAGGGGTGTTGTTCCATGAAGAATGACAAGATCCCAAGGTGAAAAAGGACCAATGGTTGTGCGCAAATGAGTTTTGTAATCCGGATCTATTTTGTTCAAATTAGAGTTGCGAAACACTTTAAGATCGCCCTTGTCCTCCTTGATGACACAAATGATGTCATTATTTTCTCCATCGAAAACCTCCCATTTATTTCCCTATCAGATTATTCATATCAATACAACATTATATTCTATTGTCAAATTAACAACATTTGAAAAAAACACAACAAATATAAAACATATATATCCAAAGGCAACAACGATTGGAAGCTTATGTTACATTCCATAGGTATAGTTACATATACTCTTCCCTTTCCAAACTTAGGTCTTACTTGGTTGTGGTGTTAACTTCCAATGGAAATCATGAAGTGCCAAAACTTGTTTTCAAATTAAAGATATTGAATATTATATTTTGGATGGGGTATCCATAGGTGTGCTACCCCACAACCACACAAACCTTGACACCAAATGTTACGGTTCAAAACCATTTTTTGCAAAAACAAATACCCAAAAAATATTTTGATGTTATCCAAAGTCATGATTAATGTGAACATTATTATAAAATTCCACCCATCTATCCCAATTGGTTTTAACATTAGATTTGATGTTGTCAGTCACTCAATAAAAATCATTTTTTTCATAAAGGCAAAGTCATTAACAAAATTTATTAGACTTGGTATGCCCAAGTTTCATTATAACTCCAATATCTACAATTGTTAAAGGGATAACACTTATCAACCATATACTTAACCAAACAAAATTAGACCATTTTATTAATAAATATGTATTCCAAACTACTTTGACCTAATCTATTATATAATATGATGTAATTTCATGTCAATTAACTACCTAATTGAACTCACATGCATTAGTGATCACAAGGACACATAGTTGAAAAGTTTGAACTCATCAAAACTAATAATCAAACACATTGAAATTTAGTGCGTTTGTTTTTAATTTAGAAAAAGTGTGATAAGCATAGTTAAATCATTTTGTGCACCAACACAATTAATACACTTGTGTTAAACATAACTTGAATCAAAAACATTATCTTGTAACCCTTTCTTATGTTTACATATGATAACCTATTGAATACATAATCCAGTTCAAATCAATTGGAGAATATGAATTTTAGGATTGGATTTCTCCTTGCCTTATGAGTTTTTTTCGAAATACAATGTACCTTGAACTTGAAGCGAGTTACAAGTTTTCCCTCAACATCTTGCACTCGAGTTTCATACTTGAAAGACCATGATGAATTTGGAGCATCAGGATTTGGCCTTTATTTTATTGCTTCAAAAACCACAACGTTGTTCTCATCACATATGTCCCATTTATTCTCCAATGCAACCTTCTTTCCGGAATGTTTAATCTTGTACCGAGCTGTACATGGTAGGCAATATTCTTTGCCTATCATTGGCCCACCCATCACTGGCAAACTACCCATGCTTTCCTTATTCAAAGTTAATTCCTATGCACAATGCCTCCTTGTGATTTACTCACACTCTAATTTTCACCGAGATTCATAGACAATTCAATCAAGTTAAAAAGAACAATGAAAAAAAATATGTTGACCTCAATACACTATCACTAAGTTCCTATAAAGCTACTCATAATACTCAACAAAAGTCATGAAAACAATGTTGGGACAAATATGTACTCACACCCAACTATGCAAGGTTTGAAACCACAAGGAAATTTTCATGTGTCTAAAGAGTGAAAGGAAGCCAAGGAAACCAAAGAGATAGAAGGAACATGCACTATTTTAACCAAAGAGCTTGAAGGAACATGCACTTGTCTAACCAAAAGAACATGAAGGAACATGCATATGTATGAAGAACAATTTTGTTGGACAAGGAAAACAAAGAGCTTGGCTTGGTGAATACAAACACTGGTGTTTTGGTGAAGTTCAATAATATATATAGCAATGAACTATGCAGGATTGATAAGCTCATTTGTTTGTAATGTGAACATGTGAGTACAAAAAAATGAAGGATTTTCCTTGGGTCAATGATGTGTATGAAAAAAACATAAAAATGTGTCTATAACAATACTAGGAAATTTTTTCATACACCCATGGAAAATATCCCAGGCTGGTCCCACCTTATTTTTCAGCGCATGAGAATTGAGAACCTTCTCCTTTGTAAAGAAATGAGATTTTTCCCCTATTTTCCAAGCTGACACAGATCTTGCAAGCCGCTGTAAAAGTCCATTGCCGGCATGCTCGGCATGAATTACATATGTTGTAAGGTAAAGTGAACCCAAAAAAAATCCCTTTTTTTTGGCAAAAGACAACTGTAAGGTTGTCATGATATTTATTAAAGTGCAAGGCCCATTACCGATAGAGTTATTCATAAAGTCTGACGATTAGGGGGCGAGAATGGTCAGTTTTGGCATAATAGGATAATGGCATAACAGGGAATAAAATTTCCCTCGTGAAATAACTGGGAGCCAAACTAGATTTTTCACCAATTTTGGCGGTAAACTGAGTTTCATACTCTCTTTCCTTTTTCCTGATCGCCTCCACTGCTGCTACATATATTTTCACTGCTCCTAACTGTATAAGTACTATGATTAGTCTTAAACCTTGTGCATTAAAGGCTGAACCTCAACATTTCATACTGATATTTAATAAAATTTCCTTACTTTGCATATACAACTGAAAGAGGGGATAGGGGGCGAAAGTAGCCCCCAAGACATTGTGAAGACAGGGTGACTTTACGGATAACTCTAATACATATAAAAAATCACATGGGTGAGATTTTGATTGGAACTACTTAAATCTTATCTTGGAAAATCTGTGATAATTTGTTTTTTGACATGATATCCTGTAGAACATGCACAAAGTTCACAAGTCAAACCTTGATTAAACTAATCCTCAAGATTAGCATGGCAAAAAGAGTTGTTCATGAACATACCATGTTTGTAAGGTGTACCCAGGCAATTGGTTGCACATTGGACACAACAAAATATAAACTGAACTCACTATAATTGAAGAAAATAAAATTAATCGCTGATCAGATTAGCCCAAACTATGAGTATTCATGACAATTTGTAGATATGCCATATGACTTGGTCAGATCAAATCATCTAAATAATTATATGAATTATAATTATATGAATTTTATGAATTACAAGTATATGAATTGAGTCCTGGTATGTATGCTGGAGAGTGATCTAGTAACCTGATTTTTAGTTTTATTTTTTGAACAATTGGCATGAGCCCATTGCATTACAAAGATGGAACCATAACAAACCCAAAGCTGGGGGATGGAGCCAGACACCCCAAAGGCTTGTCAGCTGTTTTTTTATGTGTTAGTCTTTGGGGTTAAGATTTTAGTATACCTTTCATGGCACAGATCTGGTGTATTTTTCCCTTTGTCATCTCCAGAAATAAGTCATCCTCCTTTCAAATTCAGAGGCAAAATATTTAATTCTTTTGATATTTTCAACCCCAAAATAGAAGTCACCTCTTCTCTTCATTTAATGGGCAGAATTCCAAATTCTGTTTTTTTCAGCAATGGGCCACTTTGATGGGCCCATTACCCGAAGAAAAAAAAAAAGAACTGAAACTTGAATAGTTCCTTATTGAGGCAATTCCTATGTCAGGAAAGATTGTCTGCCTTTTGTTTTGGGTATATAGGTGAGAAGGGCAAAACTTTGGGCAAAGGTTATGGGATAAAATGAGGTGCTATTGGGAACTCCCTTCAAGAACACATTGAGAACTTGGGAAACTCAAATGCCCTACTGCCTGGGCATTACCCTAGACAAAATATCTGGTTCGAGATATTAACGTTATTTGTAAAGTCAGGCTATTAGGGGGTGAGAATGGCTAGTTTTGGCATAATAGGGCATCAAATGTGTAACTGGGAATGAAATTTTACAAAACGAAATAACTGGGACCCAAACTAGTTTTTACTGTATCCCATGGACATGTTAATATGCCTTTTCATGTTATTTTTTGAAAAGATTTTGAAATAATATTTTTTTTGAATCACATCTACTATATTAATTGCCTTGTCTGTTCGTCTGTCGAGGTTCTGAAATTGGAGGTTTTGTTCGTTCGTCTGTCTATCGAGGTCTTGAAACCCAGATTGGGACTCGACTGTCCGTCTCTCTGTCAAGGTCCTGAAACCCAGATCGGGACTCGTCTCTTTGTCTATCTGTCGTTCATGTTCGTTTTCGCACAGCAACTGTCGTCGTCGATGCTGCCTCAAATCCACTGCCACTGCAGTTCGTTCTGAAAATCTCCAAGCTCCCGGGATGCTTCAGCAGTTAGTTGATTGCCACAACAGGCGCCCGCTGTGGTGTTTGTTTGGACTTTTGCTTCACTTTGATCCTCTGCTTTCTTTTTGCTCCTTCCTTTATTGTTGTTCTCAAACGTGTTTGGACTTTTACTTCACTTTGATCCTCTGCTTTCTTTTTGCTCCTTCCTTTACTGCTGTTCTCAAACGTGTTTTGAAACAAAAACCAAATATCCACCTTGAACTGTCTGGAACCGGACGGTTCTTTGAAGTTTTTTCACCCACCCAAACTAGGGGCTCTCTTTTAAAAATTGGAACAAGGCCGGTTGTGGATCAAGCCGGGATATTCATGGTTATCAAAATAATCAAATACCTAGTTATTATATATCTCTGTGGTTCTCAAACGTGTTTTGAAAAAGAAAACAAATATTCACCTTGAACTGTCTGGAACCTGACGGTCCTTTGAAGTTTTTTCACCCACCCAAACTGGGGGCTCTCTTTGATTCTGCTAATTTTCAAATACCCGGAACTGAAGGTTCTGAATTTTTCAAATCCACAAATCCGACGGGTATGTAATACCCCCCCACCGCCCTTTTCCCCACATTGGTTAATACCAGGGTTTTTTTTTTTTTATGGGGCAAATTTCTCAAGTAGGTCCATTGGCGAGGATCCCGAGCATTAATTAGCATTAAATGATGACGGTCCTACTCAGGCTATAGCATTTAAAAAATAAAATAAAAATATGACGAATTTAGTAAAACAATGCAGGGGCGCCTCACAGTGACCGAAGGTCGCGAGTACCCACTAGTTACTGGTGGTAGCAAGAGATTATGAGTAACCTTCAAATGTTGCTTGAAGGAAAAGTTGTTGATTCCAATACAACATGTAGGAAAAAACACTTAGTTATAGAGCCTTAGTTAACAACTAGTTTACCTCTATTTGGAGCCTTAGTTCAATTGCAATTATAGGCCCCTTTCCTGAACATTCATTACCTAGGAAATCCTCATAACCATAAAAATCTGAGCCTGGAAATTCCTGGATTAAATTTTTGAGCACAAAATAATAATGATAAAATTTAAAATTCTGGTTTTCTAAAGAATTTAGTTCTTCTCCTCAAAGCAAGCAACTTGCTTAAAATCAAATTTGAGGCACCACATTTTCTTTTTCTTTTCTTGTGTAAATCATGTTGAATATTCCAATAGTGTCCATTTTTTTTGAGAAAAGAAATCATTTCTCCACAAATGGCAATCTTGGACTCTCTACTTAGAAAATATTTTTCAAATATACCAGTGTTAGATGATTTTGGTGTAACTAATAGTTTCATTAGCAAAATACTTTAAATGTCTCTGTAATGAGAGAGGCTTAGTATATGCACCCATAACAACTGACAAATTCAAATATGTTGACATTTGTTTGAATGATTATGCCACTTTTTTGTTCATGGTAAAAAAACCCATAGTAGCTTGGGCAATGTTGGTGCTCTTCAACTTGTCACATGTCACTTGATGACAATTCATAATCTTCCATACAAGAAGATTAAGTTCTAAAATTTTCTCCAGTCAAAGGTTGTGTTGAATTATCTTACGAAGTAAAAGATGAGGTTGAGCCAACCAGCAATGAGGAATGTGCAAAAAACTATTTCCTAGGAGGTGTGAAAATGGCAAAAGGCAACAAGATATGTGATATAACTGGGAGCTAATATCCAATCAGTTGCTGCCACATAATTGACTATGAGATGTGGGGGTTCTAGGAGGGAAAACAGCAGCGTTGGCCAGTTCCCTTGTTGTAGGGGGGGGCCTGTGTGAAAGTGTTCACTAATTACCTTATAGTAATCACATCAACAAAGTACACCCTGGTGAATAAACCACGAGGATCAAAAATATCTCACAAAGGTTTAAACATTTTAGCTTCGCCTGAATAGGATACCCAATACATTTCACAAAGGGAGTCTGTTAAATGCCACAAGAATTGAAGAAAATCAACACAGAACTTCTTTGTGAAAGTCTCCAAAATATTTTTTATATTGCTCAGAGCTTGCTCGTCCAAGTTCAGACACTGTTAATCTTCCACATTTCTGATTGATAGTGAGCTATCTAGAGAATCAACCTCCCCTCAAGCAGCCAATGGTCAAAAGCATTTGCAAAAATGTTAGCCATTACTGCTTGTTCTGCCTTTGTAAGTTCAAAAACTGTTCGTTCCTGTCATGATTCTATAGAACTCCTCTTCATTGATTGCACCATCCCCTGATCATGGAACAAGAAGATTGGATAAGTCTGAATTGAAATTGACATACTTGACACATGGTGTATTGACATTGAATCCAAGCATATAATATAGACCACAAACTGAGCCAGAAGTTTCAAGATACCACCTCTTGTGCTCAGAAAAGATTACCTTTGGCAACTATGTGCTTTTCTATATGTCCTGATACCGCATAATATTGAAAAATTCTTCTACTTGACAGATGCTGGTGATGCAAAAAACATGTGGAAGATTTACCTATGTGAAAATGTCAGTAGACTAAGTGAGCCCGCAAGTTTTGCTGAATGTGCACTAGACATACCACAATGAGGAAAATAACAGAAATTTTACCATCAAAATCAGCTTCATTTATCATTGCATGCAGTTCTTCATCTGATAGGTTCTCACCCAACTCATTTGCAACTTGCTTTAGATTGCTGAACGATATCTTTCCCTATTATTACATAACAACCAAAATTCCACATGAAAAATTGCAGGATTTCAATCAAGGATAATTACAATCTGAACTCTATCAGCTGACACCATCACAATCTTTGTCACACAATCTTCAATAACACAAATTCAGTTATATGGGCATTGTTACACATGATCATGACATGATCAGCCTAGACAAGTTGTTTCCAAGCAAGCTTGTTGAAACTCCATGCACAAGCAACTGCACCACTGAACATCAATCCATGGAAACTCACAGTTCCATCATGATCAAATAGCTGAAATGCTTTCATGATCTCCTCCATGGTGCCGCGCTCCCCAAATTTTTCTTTCATCATTTCCAAAAATGCAGGGTAGCCAATTATCCTCCTGCCATCTCTATCAATCTTGTTCAACATCTTTTTTATTTCCTGTTCATTCAGTCCAACCATCGAAAATGTCAGAGCCTTGACATGCGCATCCACCAAGACTGGAAGCAGACGATTATCCAGGCAAGAAGGCAACAACTAAAGAAAGTTCATCTTGTCCTCAACAACGGCTCAATTATAGTAACAGTGCACCAGGAAACTCCTGAATGAAAATGCAACCCAAAATTCTTATATAATGTAATTTGATATCCATGAGCCATTGCCCAAGCCTAAGTGTGCAAACTTGTTCAACTAAAATGTGAAGTCTTCCTTTACCCAAAAGTCTGCAATCTAGGTGACAGAACCCTGAAGAAGCCCATCAAATCAGACATGAAACAGCAGAGACTTCCAATCCAAAATGATTTAAAAGAAACCAACCTCTTTCTTTGGTTCAAATCCAAGAGCCCTGCCACATAAAAATGCCAGATGACAATCAGCTAAGTTTATGAAAAACACATGAAGAATTCAAAATTGCATTGCCATAAAAAAAAATTCCTACAACAATCTGCATTTCTTCTACTAGCTTGAAACCAGACCTATGAAACAACATACAAAACCAAAAAGCATGCCGAGCACACCTCATTGCAAACTTCAGCTCCTTTGCATCAATGGTTCCTGCAGATAATTATGGTGTGAAAAAAAACTAGCATCAGAAATTATCTCTATCATTAATATAACAGAGTTTTACAACAAAAATGTTCTTCACCAAATCACATTAGAATTTAGGTGATTGAATTTTGACCAAAGTATATTATTATACCACAGCCTTGAATGTCAAACAACTCAAATGCTTCACGAATTTCTTGCTCTTGTAGTTTTGTAAGTCCGTGACAAGTCAAAGTTTTGTTCCTGCGTCGCCTGGTTCCTTTCTGGCAATCCTATTCTTCCACAAAGCAAACACCCATGATCAATGCACACATGACTTGGGTATCAAAGAGATTAGAGGAATCTTGCCTGAAGAGATTAGAGAAATTGCCTGACCCCATTCCCTGCCTGATTCTTGAAAGAAACGGTACTATGAATCACCTCCATAGCAAGCTGTATATATGTGCACATTTACATTTAGGGTTTTGTTCTGAGCATTGAAGAGAAGAAGAAAGATGGCAATCCTCATCATCACCAGAAACTTCCTGTGGAAAAAACCTCTAGACCATTTGCACTTTGAACACTGGAGAAGATGAAGGACAGGTACCTTCAATCCCGCAGAGGAGGATGGTCCGTCCTTGCACAATGGGGTAGGAGTTGGGGTAGCTGGGATTGTTGTTGCACATTTGGGTCGAGCGGCTGGAAGTCGTTGCGGTTGTTCAGTAGGCACAAAATTCAACTCACCACCACAAACACACATCACTCTGACGCAGCCGTCGTGCGCCCCACATTTTACTTTGGTACAAGGTATCGGCTGACACACATGACCCCCCCAATGTGCGGCGGAGGAGTCTCGAGTTGGGGATATTTTTCTGGCGACTGATGGGGGGGGGCTGATGTCTGCACTCCGATCTTTAGACGAAGAAGAACAGGTAGTAGGAGTACTACTCCCACCATCTTCTGCACTGTCTGTGTATCTCCTACGATGCGGCGATCGTTGACAAACGCACTCAAGGTCGGCAACGTGCGCCTTGGCATTCTACTAGTTGTTGTTGTTCAAAGAGAGCAAGCCAAAATTCATTAGCGTCAATAGAGTATATGATCGTCCATAGAAGAAGAAGCTGCAGAAAGAACCACAGATTCAAACGTATAACTTGCACATGAGCTTGAATTTTGCACTCAAACAAAAAAAAGACTCGAAGAAAAAAGAACGAACTTTGGGAAGAAAAGACAGACACCCAATTCCTGATCCGGCCGAATACCCCCACTTCGATTCGATTCAGTGAATTTTCTTCGCGAAATTTCGCACACCAGCGACAAATAAAATGGGGCTTGCGACAAGTACAAAGGCTTTTTCTGGGGAAAAATGGCCCCGTGTCGCCACATTATAAGGAAAACCTTTTTGAAGTCGCCATATTTAGACATTAGGTTGTAGCATGTCGCCACACCATAGCATGCAACCTAAACTTTTCTACAGTCCGATCTGATGTGTAGCCAAATCTGGCCAAGTCCTCTTGTGGATGAAAGCCCACTTACCTCCCAAATTTGGAAAGAAAAAACCAGTGCCTCGATTGCAAGCAAGGAAAGCATAGAGCCATTGAGGAACGCATAAGAGAAGACGAGGCACCCAGAAAATCCGTGAGGGATTCGAATCCATTATATAGTGTTGGAAACAATGAATGTAATGCCAGGAATAAAATGGGTCATAAAACAACGTACATATACCATGATTCACAAGCATCCGAATGCGTAGACGCGGAAGAAGTGCGAAGAAGAACTCCCCACGCATGCAAGAAGCAACGAGCAAGGCCCAAGAATAAAAATATGGAACCACCACAAATAAAGAGTTATATAATTTGCAGGAAATTTGCTTCTATCTACGTAAGACGCACATTGTGGCATGTTGGTGGTGGTGGTGGTGTAAGTAGTAGCATAAATGTGATGGATTTCTCGTGAGTTGTGAAAGCAAATTCTCGGTGGCCGAAATTAAGTTAAGGAGAGACTGGATTGAAAGGGAAGAAGCAGCGAAATGGGGAGAGAGAGAGAGAATTTTGTTCTGCACACAAAGGTCGCAGAGACACACACTATCTGAAGAAAACAAGCGACGTGGTTTGAGTCCGCAACCGCTAAGCTAGCGACTCCGAAATTGCGCCTTTCTTTCAACTTCAAATTTTGCTTTTGGCTGTGATGTCACAAGATGGGAATAGGAAGCGGGGTTTGCGTACGAAGAGGCGCAGATGGAAATGGGAGTGCTGCAAACGAGTTTTCTCCTTCTCCAAAAATACGTACGTAATCCCTTTTCCTAGATGGTTTTCTCCTAGATGCCAATGGGGTTATTTTGCTCTAGGTTTTTGCCTCGGTGGCCATCAGTGGTGGCTTGTGGGTTCCACTCTGGTTTTTCTTCAATTCATCAACATTAACTGTAGTAGCACTGTAGCCTACTGTAATAGGAAAGGGGGAGACAGAGCTCATGTTGTAGAACAGGAATTAGTCGACCACAATATTGATCTCACCATGTTCCAGCCTCTGGGGTACCTGTTCCATAATGCGTAAAGCATGGGCAGAAATTTTCTAGAGTATCTCCAGGGTATGTTGTCAAATGGAATTTTACCTTGGCAAAACACCTTGCCTTTCCTTCGTTCCAACGATACCCACTGCCCACCAGATATCACAGAATAATTGAATTATTTTGGGCAATGCTTTGTGTCTGTTAACACCAATGTGGGGTGGGTACTTGGGTATTTTTCGGTTCTTAGCCTGAAAATATGCATCTATGAGAGTCTAGGGTTATTTTTTCCAAAAGCCCGGACCCACCTCCAACTCAGAAATTTTTAAAAGTTACTACCCGCCCCCACCTCATAATCAGTCCTTTATAAAATTAGATGTATGTAAATGAACTCAACTCAAGGGGAAATAAACGTCTAGGTTATTTATCAAAAACTTGGACTCACAACCTTTTGATACTTGAAGGAGTCCAAATTAGGTTTAGGGTTAGGTTTTGTTTTCAATACATGCTTGTAGGTTGTTTTTGTCTTGTTCTCTCCTTTTGTTCTCTCTTATTTCCTTGTACAACTACCACATTTCACTTTTGCAACATTGACAATGCACCATCAAATTTCACAATGATAGTACATCAATGCAACAAGGAGATGAATCAAACATTAAG
Source organism: Sphagnum contortum (assembly GCA_963920785.1). Taxonomy (NCBI): domain Eukaryota; kingdom Viridiplantae; phylum Streptophyta; class Sphagnopsida; order Sphagnales; family Sphagnaceae; genus Sphagnum; species Sphagnum contortum. The sequence continues at coordinate 13,766,563 of OY987289.1, read as the reverse complement.
GAAACACGAATCACCACACATTTGCGACTAAACTAGAAGAAGGTATATTGTTTTGTTGTTTTCAATGTTTTCAATGTTTTCTTTGTTTTACTTTTTGCATTGGCTTATGTTTATGCTTGGATGTGTATTTTTTCTTTTGTGAAGTAATGAAGGAGGCGAGCTCCATTCTATGTCGTTTGTCATTTTTTTTCAAGTCATGTATTTTTTATGTTGACCCCATCGATTGTTTCTTCTAAAGGCACAAACTTTTGGTGCAAATTGTTTGGCACCTCTCCCCAATTCTTAAACTTCTACTACATTTGCTCCTTCATTCTCCTTCCCATGTTTTGAGTTATGAGTTTTGATTTTTAAAACTAATTTCCTCTCATCGAGCTAAAATCATCATGAATCTTTTCTTTGCACCTCATCTTAAACTTCCTTTCTATGGCTCATGCCCATGAAGTTCCATGGGTGGGAGGACATCTTCAAAAACAAAATTTTTGTTTTGTTCCCATTACGAAGATACAATCCTTTAAACCCCAAACCCCATAATACTATCTACCAAACATCTCACTATTCATTGTCAAATTGGTTGTTACAAATTTGAAGATTTAGTGTAATGTGAAGTTTGGTTTGTGTTTTTTAGTCCTTTATCAATTGTTGTTAGTCAACCTTTCAATAACTATCAAGTGATGGTTTCCTTTTCAATTCATGTCATGAATGTTCATGGTTTTAATTTCAGTAATGAAATTCCTCTAACATCTACAAGATATGACAAAAACTATAGTCTTGATGATGTGCAACCCACGCATGTCATGGGCATGAAAACAACTAAGTCTACAAGATTTCCCAAACCAAAATGAAAGAAAAGGCAAGCCTAATCCCAAATCTAAATTGTGAAACAGAAACACAACGAGTGCAAAACAAGAATTTGATATGATTTTATTACAAAAATGAAATAAAAAAGAACAAGGTTGTGACAAGAAAACATACCCAAAATCAATGTTGAACATATTAAAGGTAATTAGGAATTTTACCTCTACTTATACCTTTTGGGCACCTAGTTCAAAGAATTTTTTCAAAAAATTTATAATCTACATGTGACCCATGTTCACCCATGTGTGAACTATGAATGAATTAAAACTCAATTGAAAAAGAACTAAAAGTTAACTAAGAATGAACAAAAAAACTAAAAATGAACTAAGGATTAACCAAAAAGGAATTGAAAACAAATTATGAATTAATTAAAAGTGAATTGAAAGTTAATTAGAAGTGAACTAGGATTTAACTAAAAGTGAACTAAAAGTTAACTTGAAATAGACTACAAGTGAATTTAAACTTAACTAGAAGCTAACTAAAAATGAATTGAAACTAAACTAAGAATTATGTACAAGTTCATTATAAATCATGGATGAACATTTAAAGGAATGAACCTCATGGCATTGGTATCCATAACATCACCTCCCCTTGTAGCAACAAATTCCATTACGAACAGGCTTGGGCTTGTTTGGATAATATTGATGAAATTTGTGAACATTTTTTGGCATTTTATAGGTTATTGATTACTTCCCAAGTGCATTCACTCAAATCATACCCATTCTAATGAACAAGATATTGGAATTAGCAATTAGAAATCCTTGAATCCAAAATGTCTTCCACTTCAAATTCTTATTCACTATCAACTTTGATAGGTGGAAGGGGATCATGAATTTTTCCTTGGATGGTAGATGTATGATCAAGTTCCAACAAAAAAACATGAAACACATGGTGGATTCTCATAAAACCTAGGAGCTTGAGTTGGAAAACCATGACATTAATTTGTTTCATAATGAAGAATGGATCTGTCATGGATGTCAATGCCATGGGGTTGATTCTTTTGAATGTTCATCCATGACTTGTATTAAACTTGTACATAATATTTAATCTAGTTTTAGTTGACTTTTAATTAACTTCTAGTTAAATTTTAATTCATTTCCATTTTATTTATAATTCACTTCCAGTTCAGTTTAAGTTCATTTTTAATTCAGTTCTAATTAACTCTTAGTTAACTTCTAATTAAGTTTTAGTTAATTCCAAGTTAACTTTAAATTCACTCTTTAATTAAAGTCTAATTAATTTCAATTAAAATTTAATTAACTTTTAATTGAGTTATAGTTAACTCCAATTAATTTCTAGTTGACTTTTAATTAAGTCTTAATTAACTTTCAGTTAAATTCTAGTTAACTCATCGTAACTTTCAATTAAGAAGGTTTTCAGGAAACTTTTTTACTTGATGCACACATGGAAACCTCTTTGGAAACTTCCTTGAGCTAGGTCCCCAAACGGGTATAAATAGAAGTACAACCTTTCATTTCCAACATTAGTCTTAAGCACAATCTTGCACCATAGCCTTGTCATGTTTTTTTCATGTTCATATTTGCATATGTTAGCATAATAAAAATTTGTTTTCATGTTTAACTTACACATCTTATGTTCTTGTTCTTGTTTGTAGTTTTTTGTGTTTTTATTTTTTATTCACGTTATCTTGTCTTGGTCCTTATTTGAAAGTTAAACTTAAACCTTTCTTTTAATCTTTGTCCTTATGCTTCTTCATTTCCTTGACAATTTAAATAGACTCCATCAGGTCTATGTCTATTTTTATGTCTATAAGTCATATAGGAGTTAAATTCCTTTTGGAGTTGAATGCACAAGTTGTATAATGTGACAACATGTTCTTTGAACATCAACAAGAAAGGCGCCATGAACCCACATCGACAACACAAAGGAGTTTTGCACCATTAGCAACACAAAAGAATTTTTCACATGCAATACCAACCCAACCTTTGATAACCTTGTTAAAAGATGACCCCATGCAGATTGACAAAACAAATATTCAAAGCTTCACACCTAAAAGCTCAAAGAGTTGCTTCCACAACTTGGATTTAAACTGAAGCCCACGGTTTAAAATGATATTTTCAAAAAGACCATGATACCAAAAAACATGATCAGAAAATAATTTGGTTGTTCCTTCGCTAATTATTATTTTGGTGCATGGAATGAAATAAGCCATCTTCATCAAACAGTCCATCACAACCAAGATGGAATCATAAGAACTAAAAGGTGGAAGGTCTGAGATGAAGTCCATGGAAATTGAAGACCATGAAGATGCAAGAATCGATAATAATTGAAAAAAACGATGAGGAAGATGACAAGGATTTGACAAACTTGGCAAGATTTGACAAATTTTTTACATATTTCCAAAGTTATGGCCATCAATAATCTCGAGACATGAACTCCATGGTCTTGTTAAATCCAAAATGCCTTGCAACCAAAACATTGTGCCTAGCCTAAAGAACTTGAAGTCACATAAGGCCATCAAAAACATACAAAAGACCATCATGATAAAGTAAACCATTTTGAAATTCAAACTTAATATGATCATTGGAAAAATTTTAAACTTGATGATGACTCCTCAATTGGCCTTGGATGCCAATAGCAAAAAGGTCCTTCAAATTTTCATGAACTTGAAAAAGAATGGTTGTGTCATCGGGAATTACCAACAATGCCTAAAGTCAAAGATGTTCAAGCTTGAGAATGACATCACATTGTTGTTTGTAGACTACATATCCCCCCTTAAGCATGAGGTATGAATGATGGGACAATGCATCAAGTTTCCCTTATTAGCGCCCAAGGTGATATGTGATGACAAATTGGAATTGAAATAAGAAAAATGCCCATTGAGATTAATGTTGATTCAAAACACAAGTTGTTATGAAATACTGCAAGTTTTTATGGTTTGAATACACAAGATTTCATGTTGAGCTCCTTCAAGCAAATCACATCATTCCTCAAAGGCATCCATGATGGTTAGAAGTTCTTTATCATGAATATTGTAATTAATTTCCGCACGAGAAAACTTACGAAAATAAAAACTAATAGGATGAAAAAATATATCTTCTCCAAGTTGTGAGAGTACAATGCCTATTGCAAAGTCGGAAGCGTCTATTTCCAAAATAAAAGGTTTGGAAAGGTCTACATGAATCAAGAATGGGGGAAGTCATCAAAGAAGCCTTCAACAATTGGAAGGCATTAAAAGCTTCAACTTCCCAAGAAAAAGGTTGATCCTTCATGGTTAATTGAGTAAAACGAGCCACTATTGAATAATAATGGGCAATGAAATGTCGATAAAAGTTGGCAAATCCAAAAAAACATTAGACATTTCAAACAAAAGCTCGAATAGCCCAATCAACAATGGTCTAAACCTTATAAGGATCCATGTGAATGCCATCTCCAAGGGTCTATTCATAGTTGTGGTATTAAAAAAGGAAAAATTCACTCAAGAATTTTTTTTAATTACTTTTTACAAATTACATTTACATGAAACAAACTTAAATGAGAAAATTGAATAGTTCAATATAAGCTAATTCATATGTTAATGGTGATTTTTCACTTCGTACATAATTGTGTATGAATATTTTAGTTTAATGTCATAAATGTAAAATATCCAAAAAATTCCCAAAATGAGTTTCAATCAACAACCAAACATGTTTTTTGGTAAGATTATTTCTTGCACATGTGACCTACATCTAAATCTACACATTTTGAACCCATTGAACATTTTTTTTTAATCCAATGGTTTGAAAAATGAATCCTTTGCTTTGAAGCCCTTTCCTTCAAAATTTCAAAACTTTGAAATTTTTGTATGATTTAGTTTTTAATCAAGTTCATCCAATGAACATGTCCTTCCATAGAAGGGGGCATGGTTTTGTTGTACAAAAAATTTGAAATCAATTGTATGACTTTATGCATGAACCTTTTGATTACTCTTATTAAAAAATGCACTTTAAACATTTGATTACTTTAGTTTACATGACTCAAAATGACATTTACATAATATCCAATTTATTTTTATTAATTTAAGAAGACATCATTTTATTTATGGGCATACAACAATCCACTATAATTATAATAATGTAAGATAAACAAAAATCCAAAGTTGTGGTTTGTAGTCATTTTTTAATTAGACATTCATTTTTGGTACCCCAATCATGAATGGACCCCAAATATGAGGTAACCCAAGAATTCCACTTTAGATTGATGGAATTCACATTTCTCCAATTTGGCATAAAGTCTAACCTCCCCAAGCTTCTCCAAAACTAGATGTACACGGATCTCGTGGTCTCTATGTTCTTTGAAAAAATGAGGATGTCATGGAAATAACAAACACAAAATCATCCAAATACTCACGAAAGACATCGTTCATTGGATGTTGGAAAAAAACAAGTGTGTTGTAAAGCCAAATAGCATCACAACATATTCAAAATGGTTGTAACAAGTTCTAAATGTCATCTTCTATTCATCACCTTCTCGAATATGCACTAAGTTGTATGCTCCATGTAGATCAATCTTAATGTACACCTTGGCATGATTGGGTTGGTCCAACAACCTTGAGATCAAGGGCAAAGGGTATCGATTTTTTATGGTGAATCAATTGAATCCATGATAGTCGACACACATTTGTAAATAACCATTTTTTTTTTACAAAGAAGATAGGGGCACCGACTATAGACTTGGATTATCAAATGAACCCCTTCTCAAGGTTTTCATTGAAGTATCCACAAAATGCTACAAGTTTGTCTTGTGATAAATTGTAGATGGGTTCAAATGCAGGTTCGCTCCTTCCTCAAGATTAATGGTGTAGTCATATGGTTGATGCTTGGGCAAGGTGTTTGCATTTTTCTTCTCAAATACATCCTTGAATTCTTAATATTGGGAAATAATCTCATTGTGGTTTAATATTTGGTGAAGGAAAAATGTAAATTAAAAATGCATCTCTTTTTTAGCAGCTGTCATGAAAGCTTTTGCTTAAACAAACAAAGGCCTAGGGCACTTAAGCCTTCTTGTACCATCAAAGTCTTATTTTTACTTCACATTTTGCATGTTTTTAATGAAGGTTTCATAATTCAAGGCTTCATGTTGTGTTGTTTCAATGTGAAGACTCTTTGTATGCCAATCCACAAGATCCACTCGTGGGTTATGTAAAGCAAGCCAAAATAATCCAATGATGACAATATTTCTTAAAGATGAAATGACATTGAAAACCACCTTGTTCGTGTGAAAGCCCAATGAAAGGCTTTGATTGCAATGGATGTAAACATTAGACACCATCTTCCAATGGATGGAATTCATCCATAATGTTCACCATAATTTTAAATTAAATCCTAATTACCTTTCAGTTACGTCCCGTTTAACTCTCGTTAAGTCCAATTTAAATCTTAGTTAACATTTAGTTAAGTTCGAATTAACTCCTAGTTAACTTTTAGTTAATTTTTAATTAAATCCTAGTTAATTATATTTAACTCTAAATTGAATCCTACTTAAATCTAAGTTAAGTTTCAGTTAACTCATAATCAACTTTCAATTAAAAAGGTTTTCAAAAAGCTTCCATACTTAATGCACACATAGAAGCCTCCTTGGAAGCTTATTTGAGCTAGGTCGCCAAAGGGGTATAAGTAGGAATAGGACCCCTCATTTCTTTCAATTTATTCAACACATGTCTTAGGCACGCTTTTACACCATAGCCTTGTCAAGTTTTTTTCATGTTCATGTTTGCATACATTAATATAATAACGATCCATTTTCACATTTGTTTTGAATATTTCTTGGGGCACCTAGGCCTTCTTGTACCATCGAGGTCTCCTGGCTACTTCAAATTTTGCATGTTTCTGACGAAGGTTTCACACTCCATGGCCTTGTGCTGTGGTGTTTCAAAATGACAACTTCTCGTATGCCAACCAATTCATGGATTATGTAAAACAAGCCAAGATAATCCAATGATGATAAGATTTCTTAAGGATGAAATGACATTGAAAACAACCTTGTTGGTGGGGGAACCAATGGTAACATTTAATGGCTTGGTTTCATGGGTGATTGGTCTTGATGAAAGGCTTTGACCACTAATGACCTCAATTGGCGTTTGTGTGTTCTTTTCCATTATATTCAACTTGTATTGTGGCACCAGCTCCTTGTCTACAAAACATGTTAATGTGCCAAAATCAAGAAATGTTTGGGCTTTTATTGTCACAAGTTTACTACATTTGACAATGAGGAGTCCTGAAATTGTCTCGGTTTAGACTTTCGGGACTTTGGGAGTTCATAACTCCTTGCTCAAACCTTTGATCGGTTAAGATCTAAAGCAAACTTGTAGCTCTCCTTAAAAACTTTCCAACAGTGTGCCGCACTCCCCCTACACATACCAGGTTCAGGTCAATTTTCGACTTTTAGTGGTCGGGAATCAAACTGCCAGTTTGACTCCTAACCTTTCTTTCTTCCATAACTTGTTTTGCAGATGTCCAAATGGCTCATGTGAGGCCATTTTCGACATCTATACTTCAAGACCTTCCCATGGGTATAAAGAACACTTCAAGGCAAGGTGTTTTGACACTTACAATCGAACTCTAAGTTTTTGGGAGTCCCAAAGGACTCCCAAGTCCCCATTTCGAAAATGTGAATGTCATCCTCACACTCCTTCAAAATGGGGTTGCAACAAACTAAAAATGAATTAAAAATGAACTATGAGTTAATTAAAAATTAATTGAAAATTAATTAAAAGTGAACTAGGATTTAACTAAAAGTGAACTAGGATTTAACTAAAAGTGAACTAAGAGTTAACTAGAAATGAATTTAAATTTAACTATAAACTAACTAAAAATGAACTGAAACTAAACTAAGAGTTATGTACAAGTCACGGATGAACATTCAAAGGAATGAACCCCATGGTATTGGCATTTGTGACAATGCATGAAGGTGGGGAATTAAAATTCCAAATGTTGTTGGTGTTGATGAACAAATAATCATCAAATTGTACTTCGAGAACTTGTGGAAACAAAGAGTGACTTGAAAATTGCACTATTACAATTCACCTACTTGGGTATTTTTTAAGGTGAACAATAATCAACCCATGGATTTTTCTCAAAATTAGATCACGATCTATGTGTTATTTGCCATAGTGATATAGCACCACTTGAAATTTTGGCCATGCACATTAGATGTAGGAAAGGCCTTATTCCATCCCACAAATCTAATTGCATAGCAGCCATTGCAAAACATGTTGAATTTGATCATTTTTCCTTGCTGAAAATGGAGCAAACTTTGTTCCAAGATTTCCTATCAATTGTGAGCCTAGTAAAAAGAAAAAACATGTATATCCTATTGTTATATTTGGTTTTTTTCGATTAGAAGTAAGTTTTAAACAAATGATGCAACCCAAGTGGGCTTTTTGGAGGATCTCATGTTATTTGTGGTGAAAGGATTTTTGCCTATGAAGATGGTTGAGTTGATTTGGCTCCAAAGGCTAACATATAGGCTATGTCCACGAGTTATATTACCATCTATGAGAAGTTTTATTGAAGACATTTTGTCAAGATGGGTTGATAAAACCACATTGATTACTTATGTGGAACTTACATTTGTTGATTGTCTAGATTAACCACCTATACATTTGACTTGTGGATGTCAAATGGAGCACATGATGTTTTTGTCTTTATGGTTAATTTTATTTTGATTGACTAGTAGGTAAAACATGTCATCATTCGGTTGTTTGAAATGATAAACACATCAAGAGTAGTTATGGTTCCTAAGTTGCAAGAGCTATTGGACAAGTTTTCTTTTAACCCAAATTGTTACTGTCATTAAAGATGAAGGGTCCAACTTGTAAACCTATGCAAATGCTTTAATTTCTATTACATCATGCAATAGCTTGGGTTTGTTGGAGCCATTTGATGGCTCATGTTTGGGGCATGTTCTTTCAAAGGTATGTTCATGAAAACGAAGCAATTTTTAAAAAACTTTTTCTTTATGTTTTTTTGGTTTTTTCTTTTCTAATTTTTTGGTTTTTTAGTTTTGATTAGATTGTAGCTAAACTTAATGAGTTGTTGGTGCTATTTATATGCTTTATATTGTTGATTAAATAGATTTGCAAGTTAGGTGTTATTATCCCAAGATGTTTTTAACTTTTTGGACCATCATTGCATTATATATATTATAGCAAACAATTTGTGGCATTACAATCTCGTGTACCATCCTCAACAATATGGGTTATATGTGAAGTTGTGGTGAAAGTCTTGTCCCCAATTGTCACTAGTTGTGTCCAAAGTCAAGGACATTAGTGCATTTACAATTTGTAATATCAACTTGTCAAGATATTTAAAAAGAATTAACATTCCATATTGTACCTAACAACCTTGCCGAAGAAGATATTTTTGACCATGAGTTGAAGGAGCTTATGGTTTACATGAAGTAATAGATTTTGGAGGTTTCTTCTACTTTTTATTTCATTTTGGCATGCATTTGATAGGAAATGAAGTCATAGTATGTTGGTTTTAATGTTTGATTTGAGATTTAAAAGCATGTAATTGGTCATCACATATTTAGGTTATGAAAATGCTACTATTATTGTTTTCGAATATTATGAAAAGTTATTCTTGCCCGTATTTGCAAAGGCAAGCGAATTGTTGATGTCTATCAATGTTGAAAAAATTGAACTTTGTAATTTCAAATCAACGTTGAATTTTTTTTCACACCACATCAATGAATGCAAACACTTACTAAGACCTTGTGTCAAAGAGAACTTACTAGACTTTGTTGGTATCATGTTGACATAGAAAATTGCAAATGTGCCTTATCTTGGTGGCGCAAAGAACAAAAACATGATATATTCTTAGCATCTTAGCCAACTAGATTGAAATAGAACATATTTTTTCTATTGTTGGCATTTTGACTACATAGAAAATATGAAATATTTGATATTTATCAACAAAAACTAGCCATTTAACTCATGGATTGGTTGTTTGTTGAAATTGATTAACATTGGATCTGCATGCAAGGTGCATGACTCTTTTTAATCTCAGATTTCTCTTATTTAAAAGTGGTTTGTTTGTGTTTTATGTTAAGTTGAAGAAGATGATTTACTAATTTATTAAGGTGGTGAATTTTGGGCAACTCTTCTTTGATTCCACATGTGTTTTTAGTGTTTTCAGTCGGTTGTGGGTTAAATGTATATTTTTTTGTTCTTTTAATGTCATTTATTTGTGTTTTTAGTTGGTTTTCTTTAATGTCTATTGTGTTTGTGTTTTCTATGTATTTTATCAATGTTTTTTTTCTTGTGTTTCATGTGTCTTTTGTCAATGTCTTCTATCTTTATGTTTTCTATGTATTTTATCAATGTCTTTTTTCTTTGTGTTTCTTGTGTCTTCAACAATGTCCTTTATTTTTATGTTTTTATGTTTTTTTATCGATGTATTTTTTCTTTGTGTTTCTTATGTCTTTTGTCAATGTCTTCTATGTTTATGTTTTTTATGTCTTTTTTCTTTGTGTTTCATGTGTCTTCTATCAATGTCTTTAGTCTTTTTGTTTACATTGTTATGTGTTCAATGTTTGTTATGTTTGTGTTTTCAGTGTCTTTAGTTGGTTGATTTTAGTGCCTACTGTGTTAGTCTTTTCAATGTTTTTTGTTAATGTCTTTTGTCTTTGTGTTTTTAGTTGATCACGTGTTTATGGTTGTGTTTGTAGTGTTTTCTATCTTTAGTTGTTTGTGTTTTAATGTATGTTGTGTTCAAATGTCTTCAATGTTTGTTGTTTTTGTGTTTTAAATGTCTATTCTATTTGTGTTTTCAATGTCTTATGTGTTCGTCTCTACAATGTCTTTGTTTGCAATGGTTGTGTTTTGAGTTGGTTGTGTCAAGGGATGTGTGTTGAAGGTTGGAGGAGAGATGGAACAAAGGAGGAGTTGCCTAAAACTTAAAACCATTGAACATGACATAAAACTTTCATTTTATTTCACTATTTGAAGTTAAAGTATAGTTTGTAATTTTTTTTAGCTTTAAGTTCCACCATGACCTTCTTTGAAAGCTTTTGTTGCTTGTAAATGTCTATTTTAAAAACTCTACATTAAATTTCAAAACCTCCAAATTCAAACTGTAAATGTGTTGTCTCCAAAATGCAAAGAATCTGATTGTATAGTGTGATTTAAGATTTGACACTTGTTTTTCAAAGGGGCCTTTCAAGTATCCTGCCTTATAGTGTTATTTAAGACCAGCACTTGTTTTTCAAAGGGGTCATTCAAATACTTGGTGAAATCAAACACCCCTGTAAAATAACATGTGTATACCCGTCTTGATTTTTGTTAGAAAACTGAGCTTTATACCCGGTTACCCACATACCAAACCCCCACCCCATAACTGCTCATCATTGGGTTTCTAAAACCCGGGCCCGGACTGTTCTCTGAATCTTTAAAAAATCGAATAATCATACCCAAGAGGTCCTTTAAATATTTTTTCTACAACCTGGACCCGAAAAATTATCAGAAAAATCAAATACCCGCCCCACACTCATTAACACCCTTGGAGCAGGGCATTTTCGAAATAAGTGCCCTCTCTACTCACCCACAGGTGACCACAGACCACAGGCCACTCATGTGCACTGGTGAGGGTCCTATTTTTTTCTTTTGGGGGGAAGTGGGGGTGGAGGGGAAGGTTTTTTTTTTCTTTATGCTTGTTCCCAATGTGTTCCCATGAGGTTCACCAAGTCCTCGAGTTGTTCCCCCAAGAAGTTCCCAATAGCAACTCAGTTTTATCCCTTATGGTTTGCCCAAAGTTCAACTCTCATGTATATAAAGTTTAAACTCAAAAGTTCCTCCCCTTTCTTTATTTGATATGTTTCTTGTGATAGGAAGGGGTTGGAGAACTCCATGTTTCCCTTGTGGTTCGCCTTCTTAAGTGGTTCATTTGTCTTCCTGGACATGGGTCCTTCCATTTTGTTCCTTGTTTTCTCCTTTTTGGGTGCTTTGGTTAATTTATGGTTGGCAGGGTTTCATCAAAAGGTGGGCCATTGGGGAGCACATTTGTTTTTATTTTGCAACTGGGGTCCAAAGAGGTGCTTCTATTGAAGGAAGTGCCTAATGTTCCAAATACAAATTTGTGATGGACCAATCAATATGGCTCCTTCCACCAAAAAACAAAAAAAAGTCTAAGTGCACCCATGAACTAATTGATTGTATATTCCAAAAAACCCCAAGGTTAGATGTTGAACCGCAAGTTAAGAAAGGAATTATAGGGTACCCTAAGCTTGTCCACATATTCATATTTTTCATGTTTTGAGGAAACAATGATTTGGGAAAATTTCCCTTTGGATTATCATCCATTTTACAAATCCTAATTTTTTCATCCTAAAAAATATACATCCCTATCCTATGGTTCAATTCCATCCTTGCTAGCCATGTCCAAGAAGTCTACCCACATACAAAATACAAGAAGGCCATTGCCAAGGCCTGCCAATGTAATGTTTCAGATTTAATGCTTTACCTTGGGTTCCATGCATTACATTAGTTTAGGTCCATAGGCACATTTTTGATGTGATGTTTGATGAGGCTTTGCCAAGGCTCAAGCCATTCAAATTCATCTTTTTCCATGTTCTAAATGAACCTTTTTTGAAATATACAATTGGCATATGAAACTAAAAGTTCATCTTAGCATGTTTGTTAATGATTGGGTTATGTCCAAACTTATAATGTTGAAATTCATAATAATTTTGTCCTTAGTTTTAATGCATGGTAACACCATTCCTTTTGTCATGTTTTTCCCTTCTGATTCATTGCTTTGTGTAAGTGCAACTCCATCCTCTCCAATCAAAATAATCCCTTCTTTTTCTTTTGATTGACTTCCAATTCTTTCTTACAAGACTCTAAAGTTTATTGTCTTCAACATCAATTGGTGAAACCTCTTTATATCTTGAACCATTACACCTTCAGAGGAGGAAGTAACTTGAACAATATACATGCTTCCTAACCATGTTTAGTTCCAACACTTGTAATTCCACCAAACATCTTTTTGAGAGCAGCATTTGAGCATTTAATTCAACATAGATTGGCCAGGCACTGACATGTGACTCACAAAGTTACATACTAGAAAGTATGACATGATGTAATCAACTTCCCCAATGCCTTTTTGCAACTTTGAACCTTGAAATCTAACATGATTGTAGAACTAAGAACCTCACCAGCAGGAGTTCCAGTTCACAATACATTCCCACAAATGGTTAATCAATTTCCCCTCTTGCAATTCTACCAAACATCTCTTTGACAGAAGCCTCTGAGCATTTAATTCAACATGGAAAGGCTGGGCAGTATCATGTGACTCACAAAGTTACATACTCATGGAACTAGAACGCATGACATCAAATATACCAAATCAACTTCCCCAATGCCTCTGCAACTTTGAGATTTGAAATCTATCATGATTGTAGAACTAAGAACATAATAACCTCACCAGCAGGTGTTCTGATTTGCAAAACATCCCCATACAGGACAGGGCAGTACAGTGGAAGGTCCAGCACTGCCTCAGTTAATATTACTCTTGGTGATGCCCTGGCAACAAGGAATTACACCCGACCTCAGGCTCTCCCCTTGGTTCACAGGATGTAATGCCCTGCTGCCAGGACATTACCCTACACATGAGCAACGAACATGGATTTGTCAAAGTATCTTAGCTGTGCAGATTCCGGGAAAATTGCTTCATTGCTGTAGAAACTAACCAGCTTTGCTGACTGGAGAAGCTCCTGCAATGCATGCTATATTGTACAATACCAAGTACATTTCAATGCCCAAATCTCTAGAAACACAAACATTACCTCAGATAGGAAAACCAGTGATAACTGGCTTTGTCAAAGCTGGGCTTTCTTCAACCTCTAAACATCCCCCTTCAGAGCACTGAACTGGTTAGAGGCCAGAATACAACTACTAAAGAACTGCTTTGTACAAGACATTGTTGAGAGTGATCACTCTCCAATACATCCGATATCTCTCCAAGTTTTAATGAGCAACACACCGACATTAACTTTAGCCTGAAGGAGCAGTAGGAAATACAGATCTGGAACAACAACTAGCCCAAAACTGCATCATTGATGTGAATACTGCTTCCTGGAAGAAAGGAAAATATACCAGAAGCCGAATGATTTAATCAGCAGCACATTATTGCAGTTTGGGGTTGGGGCTTGGCAAATAGTAAAGAGTCACTCCTGTCTTGTCACAGTCTTGCAGCAAACACCCACTAAAAACCTGCAAGTACCACTGCATGAAGCAGTTAACCACGAAGACCACAAGATACCCAAGGTTTGCAGTCAAATTGGCATGATAAGTAACAAACTGAGTGCTTCTGCACCACGAGCCTTGAGATCACTGTAGCCAGTAACTTCCAGACAATCAACTAGATGTCTTTCAACCAGCAAGGCCATAACTCCCGGGGTTGTCCACATCAGCAACTGGAACACACAAACCAAGGGTGATCAGAGGCTTGATCCCTCATCTTGCAGATCCATTTGGAACCACTGTTAGGGTTGCACCATCCTTAATAATACAGACAGCACCATCAAATCTGGGTCACCATCTTCAGATTCTTGCAAACTGAACTGCAAGCTAACATCTTCCCCATCCACACAGAGACCTCTGTTAGTGTCAGATGAGGTCTGCATCCAATGGTCTGAACTCTATATTATACTATTGGTCTCAAAAGAATATCTACTAACCTTCTTTTGTCTCTTAGGAATGCCTGCCATTCAGACCATTGGACTCTTGAGAAGTCGAACTTTCATTTGAAAGACGATCCTCTCCCCGCGAACCTCTGCGCAACTCTTCCAGCTGACGGGTCAAATCTGCAATTTGGTTTTGATAATCCCTCTCAGTAGTTGGAGCTACTGGAGCTAACCGTGCAGTATCTGGTTGCAAGAAAGGATGTTGCAAGAGTTCTGGTATGCTAATGCGCTTGCGGCGATCATATGTCAAGCATTTCTTCATGATGTCCTCAAGCCAGGGATTGCAAACTGGAGGAAACTCTATCTTGTGATTGGGGTTTGTGATAGCCTTTATCTTGGCATAGAAGCTGAGATCAGCAAATGGTGGCTGCCCATACACCATTTGGTAAAATATGCAGCCCAGTGACCATATGTCAGAGGCTCGGCCAATCTTAAACTCATTTCCATTATCATCTGTTGTGCTGTTGAGGAATGCCTCCGGTGACATGTAATTGACTGTGCCCATCTGCAAAATAAGCATGGTTCCTGTTAATGTGAGGAGTAGAAGCTGCCTGCATGGTGTATAGAATAATCTCAGATCATAATCACAAGAGGATTCTTAATCCACTATGAATGTACCTGAGATTCCCGCACAATGTTGGTTGTATCATTTTGGATTGCTTTAGCAATACCAAAGTCTATGAGCTTGAGTTCACCTTTGACTAGCAAGAAGTTGGCAGGCTTTAAGTCTGAATGCACAATCCGTTCTTCGTGGATGGTCTTCACAGCCTCCAATATATGCTGTAACAAACCACAGATGAGAATGCTTGAAACCCTACTCGGAGAACCAGCAGGACACAGAGAACAGAGTCATGAGGCAAATTCATGTCAAAAACCTGCAGGCTAAGTTACAAGCTTAGAGATTTATATACCAGCCAGTAAAGTCGAAGCCAGGCTGTTTCTACTGGATTTTCTGCATCTAGTTTCCATTTTCCAGTGCCTTGTTGCTTGCACTTTGCAGAAAGCATGTTTGCCAAGTCAATCTCCCCATACTCCAGCACCATAAAGATGAAGGCATCTTCTTTGATGTCACCCCCCTGGTAATTCCTTCTATCCAGCACCTTCTTATTTGTAACCTGCATAACATGGATGGACATACGTTGGCCTCCCAGATTTTTGAACACATGGTCAAAACAAAAATCTCACCAGATGAGGATTCAATGACAGAGATGTTCTATTTGCAAACATCCTTAAAGGAACTGATTGTGTTCATCAGTATCTAAAAGCAGCAGGTGGTGCTCACCTCAAAATCAATAAGTTGTATGATATGCCGCTTGCCTTTCAAGCGCTGGAGGTACTCTATCTCTTGGCAGAATCCACGAGCAGAAATGAAATCTCTACCCTTCAATGAGATGCGCTTTAAAGCATAGATTGAGCAGTCAGAGGCGATAACTTTGAATACCTCACTGCTGCCGCCTTTGCCAATTTTCCCAATCTTGTCATACCTCCTGTCATTGACCCACACAGAGTTTGCAGTTTCTGTTCGCACTTTTTGCTGCAGTTGTGGGATGGAGGGAGCCTCCTCTAGACTTTTCACAGGTTCCACTTTCTCTCTGATGGCCGCATAGCCTGCCTTCAAAGAATATCCATCATCAGCTGGGATTTTAGGACTGGTCCTAATCAAAGGTTTAAGCTGAATATGAGGATCGATTGGTTCAGGACCTTTATGACTATGACCCCAATCTGCTACAGGTACAGGCTTCTGTTGAAGATTGACACTTTGCATGGTTACTCCAGTAACTCCTGAGCTCCCAGTTAGAGATCTTTCATTCACAGTTGTTCGATGTTGTTGTTCAATGAAAGGAGGATTTGTGACTTGCTCATAAATCAGCTGCTTGGCCTGACCAATTGCCCCAGGAACAGCTCTCTCCCCTATTGAAATGGAGCCAAAGGAAGTTGCCAGGTTATTTATAGCTCCCTGTGCAAGCAGGCCCGGTCCACCACCAGTTAGTTTGCTGCCTTCAACCCTGTCTGTCTGTTTGGATCTCAAATCCTCAAGTCGAGAAGCGCTGACAGTCACAACTGTCTTGGGGACCTCAGAAGAAGATGACTGAATCATTTCTGCTCTTGATAAGCGTGGCTCTTTGAAATCCAATTCCTGCACGCAAAAGAATGTTAGTGACAGAATTTCTGACTACAGACAAAAACATGACCAAGAGCATACCCTAAAATTGGAAGACGCAGGTATGGCAACTTACTGAAGCAACGTAGTGAGATGGGACACCAATCTTCCCTGTCCCTGTTCTTGAATGCTCTGAGAAAACTGGTGAAGGCTGAGCTGGCCGAGAAGTTTTCCAAGCCCAAGGCTCCCTTTCAGAACCATTTGACCCAGTGATATGTCCTGTGTGTAACTTGGGAGTATCTGAGGGTTCTACTGCATGATGCTCATGTTTTTGCACCCCCATACTGATCTCAATCTTGCCAGTACTTTCAGGCCCATGCATGTACGCAGGATTGGTTGGCATGTCATTCTGGACTTCCATGATGACAGTGCTGGAGCTTGATCTGTCACCAGCCAGAGTGCCTGCAAGAAGTAGAGAGGTGTCCCCCCTTGAAGGATCAGCCTCAGCTTTCCGCTTTCGTTGGTCACTAAGCAGATCACTGTCACCACCAAGCCTGGCTCCATCTTCAGTCTCCCTTGGATACTGATTTTTTCCAGCATTCAGAAGACCGTCTTTGTTGCCTACATCTTCTGCAATAGCTCTATCCAGTTTCTCATCTGTCAAGCCCTCTTCCTTCACACTGGTGTCGTGAGGCATAGAACCTGGCAAAACCTTGAGAGGATGAATCCAACTGTTATTGGACTCCATTGAAACTGGATTGTTTGGGTCTGAGACAAGCTCCCTCAGAACTCGCCTTGGAGGCCCTGCACCATTCCAACCTCAATTAGTTCACTCTCAATTGACAATGAGTTTGAAGGTTCTCAAGGTGAGCTCAAAAGTGGTTACTCACCAAAGGCCTTGAGGCGCTTCAAAATATGTTGCCGTGAGCTGGCTGTACTGAGGGACCTCATGCTGGGACTGGATTCCTTTGTTGTCAGAACTGTAGGGGGATGTTGACTTCTAACAGTCTCTTCCTCACTGCTAGCATCCTTTCGTGAAGAAGGGCTGCTCCCACTGCTACTGCTCATGGTAGCAACAGAAGTAAGCCTTGCAACTGTAGCAGCTGCTGCTGTTGGTGTTCCTTCAGCACCTGCTTGTAGAGCCCCACTCTTCAAATCTCTTTCATTGTGCATACCTCTCTCAGTACTTGCAAACAGCTGCAAGTTTACATTGAGCAAATGCTGTCTCTCACCTCCTGCCAGAATTCCTGGCTGCTTGTTGTCTTGCCCTGCTGTTGAAGACAACAATTCAGCATGTTAGCTACTTCCTTTAACATGATGAAGAACAATCATATTGTAAGAAGAACCAGCAAAGTAGTTTCCTACCTTTGGTTTCATCCGCAACAGGGGGAGGACCCTTCTTGTACGGGGTGAGAGTGCGGGGTGGTTGTGCTCCAAGTTCAAGATCTCTGGTCCAGGCAACAGATCCTAGAGGTGTCTGGTGTTCCTTCACAGGCACTCCAACTTGCTTCTGAGAGGCACGGCTGCTGCCATTTGACAGTTTCCGTGCTCTTTCCCTGAGTTCCTGAAGGATTTCAGCAGCTGTCTTCCCCTTGGAGGACTCAGACAAAGGCTTGGGCTTCTCTGTTGCACCTATAGGAGTCTTCTGCAAGGGTGCTGGTGTGGGAACCTGTAACAAGGAGCAAATTTGGTGACGATAATTTCTTCTCTGGACATTCAGAGGTTCAATGAAAAATCCTCTCCTCTAATGGAAATTACAAATGCCCCCAAAATAAAAGGAAGATAAATTCCATTCTCCTCCCCTGACCAAGGAACGGATTGGAAGCACAACATGCACAAAAATATGAAAATTATACCCATTGGCTACAGAAGGGTAAGAACAGATCTGGATGTTAGACCTCAGGATAATCATCAATGCATCACTTGCATGTTTTAGTAGCCTACAACGCTTTAAAATATTTTAGGCAGCAGGCAGCCAAGATTCACACTCCATTGTTGTAAATCTTAGCCTATAGCTGTTGGCCAAATTTCTAATCCTATGCTACTCATTTAGCTAAGTATAAACTTTCTCCATGGCTAATTGGTGTTGCTATGTGAAACAATTAGGTCAAAAGGCATGCTTTGCTCCATGCTTCTCTTGTTATCTGTTCTTAGAAGGGAATATGCAGAACCATGCGTCATGCACAAAGGAAACCATATTCCAATATGCATCAATTGGAATATGCAGAACCATGTCTGATTTGCAGCCAAAGATGTTGCCACCACATCTCCAAAGTAGAATAAGATGAAGTATTGCCCCTTTCATCTGTTAAAAAGTTTCACTGAGTATGTCTTCGCCCTTACCCCACTACCAACTCTCCATCACAAGAGGACCTTGTACATCCACAACTATGTGTTCACCCTTACCCCACTATCGACTCTCCATCACAAGTGGACCTTTGTATACATCCACAACCACCCAGAAATAAATAGCAGTGGCAGCATTTTTAACAGTTGTTACATACAGTGGCACCTCATCAACTAATGCAGATGATGATCTTGCATATACCCTAGAATGTTTCGAAGTTGAAGACATTTGTAAAGGTGGTCATGCGCTCGTGGCCACTACTAGAACAGTAAACCTGCTTATTACAAACAGCACAAGCAAGCACAGAGGGGGAAGCAAAGGACTAGCGAAGTTGGGGACACTGACCATGTTGTGTTGAGCCGAGTCCTTGAGAGCCATCCTCCCCCGTGAAGGAGCTGCTGCTCGTGGTGCAGCGTTCTCCTTATCCATGCTTCTGGCGAGCATGATGCTGGTGCGCGCCAGTGATACGCCGCTGCTCTCTGCCCCTCTCCACTGTAAAGAGGATGGCCTCACCTGACTGTCCATGGCTGCTACTGGTTCTACAGCATTGGAGGCGCCACGCCACCTGGAAGGTCGCTCTTCTGCAACAGCCTGCAGAAGAGACGCACTCCAAAAGACCACTTGGAAAACGGGAAACGACTTTCAGGAACTACAGTAATGTCCGAAGAAACGCGAAGTGCTCAGCAAAACCCAGCGCTGCCATTCCGTCTTAACCCGTAGCGTCATCATCATCGAAGAGATCTCCCGCTAGCACAGTATCTGCGAAGCTCGTCACAAGAAGACAAGCCTCCAATATTGCGAAAGCTTCACCAATGTGACAAAATCCGGAGCTCGCTCTATCTTCCCCCAGAAACAACAAACAAAACAGAGAAAGAAAGAAAGAAAGAAAGAAGAGGCAAAAAGAAAAAAAAAACTATCAAACCTAAGAAACCGATCCCCGATCCACAGAAGGAAAATCACCAGCGGGAGGGTGGAATGCTGCTGCTATCTACTACACTGCCACAAAACCTGACGGAGAGAAACGTGACGATGCTTACTTTCTCCCATTGCGCTCAACGCCCTCAAGCACACGACCTAGGCTAGTGTACTTCTGAAAGGAAATATCCAAAAAAAAAAGACGGTTGATGACCAATCCATTTCGTCAATCCATGGCGACGAGAGAGAGAGAGAGAGAGAGATGCTACGCGACGCGTTGCTCGAGTGCGACATCCGCCATCGCCGTCAAGCTCTGGCCGTGCCGTATTCGAACGGAGGCTCGACCGTTGAGCGCGGGGTCTAGAGACCCGGGCGTTTATCGGGCGAGAGTTTCAGGCAAGGTAGAGAGATACCCTGAGATAAGACGGGCTAACCGAGATTTCTTATAAGCCCGACCGTTTGAGCGCGGGGTTAACAGACCCGGGCGTTCGCCGGGCTAGAGTGTCCGCCGAGATAGAGATACCGTGAGAAAAGAAGGGCCAATGGACATTTATTTTCATATTCTTTTTCCATTTTTAGTACTACACTGCCTTTCTTTCTTTCTTTCTTTCGTTCTTTTATGGGCGAATTTCGTCGATTGGTGGAAATTTTTATTTAGTAAAACAAAAATATTTGACAAGGGTTTTGTGGGCCCAAAAAGAATCTCGAAAGAATCGCCATATTTCTATATCACGTTCTAGGAGGTAGCCAAATATGTAAAACAATGCTTAGATTTTTTTACATATACATGATTGTCTGATGCCACCTTAGCTCCATCACAAAATTGTGTTTAAGAAACCATTCTAGTCATGCTAAATTGGTAGTCATGAGTCTTTTAGGACAAATTGAGGGCACTTGGCCCATTGTGGCCTAACCCTAATCAAGGGAGGTCCTAGGTTAAATGTTTTAAGTTAAGTCCACAGTAGTGTTGTGTGTGCACATGTAAATCATTTACATGTACATGCTGAATTTTTCCACTTACACTTACATAGTTTATCATTTAAACATAAACTTATGATTTTATATTTACATTTACATGCCTTTGTGTTAAATTTTTAAGGTGTGTGAATCTCATTTGAAATGACGAGGGTTAAAGTTTTTTGTTTTTCTTTTGGGTATGGATTACATTTGTTGCCATCTACATCATTCCTTGTATGTCTTCTCATCATCTCATTGAGGTGAGTGTCACACCTAGTTACATTTCATTTTTATGTGTTTTTTTTTCATTATGATTACCATGGTTGTGTTGGTGTTTGGTGCTCCCCCTTGCGTTGTTTCATGTTGCACATGGAGGAGTGGCAAGAACACAAGGAATCTTGTGCCTTGCAATTTTCTTAGCCTTCATATTTTGCTTCAAGTGGATTCCATGCTAAGCTTTTTTTCCCCTTTGTGCTTTTATGTTCATCCTTCATATTTTGTTTCTTAGTTTGTCCTAGTGGTCATGGTTGTGCATCGTGCTCCCCTTCATGTTGCATAGGAAAGGCCAAAAGGGACACAAATATGTCACCCTCACAAAAAAATTCTTAGCCCTCATTTTCTATTTCAAGTGGATGCCACGCCTAGCTCCATTTCCCTTTAGTGTGTTTCTTTTTATGTCAATTGTTTGTTATAGCTATCATGGTTATGTTGGTGCTCCTCATTGCAATGTTTCATGTTGCACAAGGAGGAACAAGGATGTGACAAGGAGTGTTGCCCCTCACAATTTTTCAAATTATTCTTGGACTTTGTGTTTTGCTTCAATTGAGCACCATGCATTTTTACCCTTCCCCTTTTTGTTGTTATGATTGGCCCTCATCTTTTGTTTTTCAATTTGTTATGTAGGTGTTGCATTGTGCATTTTTTCTATTGCACAAGGATGTGAAAAACTTCACCCTCGAACATTTTTCTATTTTCAACCTTTATATTTTGCTTCAAGTGAACACCATGCCAAGTTGCCCTTCCCTTTTGTGTTTTTTTACTAACCTTTTGTCTTTTACTTTTTGTTCATCATGGTGGTTATGGTTGTGCATTGTGTTTGGTGTTCCTCATTGTGTTGTACAAAAAGGAACAATAAAGGTGCAAGGAACATCATGCCCCCCAACTTTCTAGCATATTTAATTGAACACATGATTTTAATGTAAGTGTAAATTTGACCAATTAAATGGTTTGTTATTTGCTAATCATATTATAGACATCCCATTACTATGACATTTTAGCAGTATATATGATTTTTTTCTATGACTTGTCCTACATAATTTGAGAATTTTTTTTTATGATTATAAATGAAAAATGTCACATCAAAATTTCAATTAATTTTTATCTTAAACAACTCATTTGTCTATGGGCTTTTTAGCCATATGATATTTGGTATGATTTTTGAAATCATAAGTGGAGTCATAATTTAAAAATTTCTTCTAGTTTTTCATTTGAAGCAAATTTTAGACTTTCAATCTTACAATAATGTGTGGACTTGAATTTTATTTTATTTCACCATAATGAACTTGAAAGGGTCAAAAGAATGGAAGTAATTTACCAAAGTGGAAATTAGCAACACTCATGAAGACCCTTTTTACCTCAAAGGTGTCCATGTTTCAATAATGTATTGTTTATTGATTATAAATGGTGATGTGTTATGTTCATCAAATATAAACATTAACTTTCAAAATTCCTTCAAAATTGACATGGGCAATTGTTGAGATGGTTTGTGAATTATTTCTCCTATTGTCACAACATGCATGGTTATCCGATGTCGTGGCTATTGCACTACTACAAATCATGATTTTCTTAACAATTGGTCAAAAAAGATCAAATTATGACATTTGCTTATTTGACCAATTAGTCATAGTAAACAAAGTCAAATTTTAACCATCAAAAAAGACATGTATCTTCAACAATTAAACCATGTAGGGCCTCTAGTCAAGTTGGCCAATTTTTTGGTCAAAATGGATAGGGTAATCAAGTTGGAGAGCTTGAAAAGCTCTAATTTGTAATAATGTTGGTTATTGTTTAATGCACAAGTATTAATTCAATAAGTTTGTATGTGAAGCTTGAAAAGGAAAAACTATAATTATAAATGAAAATGATCTTGTTGATTCTTTGAACATGTAGATGAAGGTCAAATAATTCGATTCAAATATGTGACAAAAAATGAATATTATTCTAAAACCTTTTTTTAAATTCCATGGATTATTACAAACTTTCTAAGGTTCATGACATGTTAGCACTCATGTTGGATCTTTGGTTCAAAAACCTTGACTTAGTAGAAAACTATGTAGGACAAGCAACATTGCTTTTGTATATGATTCAAATTTCCTCCTTCAAACTCTTAGGATATGTACCAAAAGTCACAATATGGATGGTTGAACACTAATTTGGGTGTTGTGCAAGAAAGTTTGCATAATATCAATGTAGTTTTTGGAATTGGGGCATTGAAACCTAAAACTAATATTGAACAAGTAAATGTTCTTATTACCTACATGTCATTAGTTAATTAGTGAACTAATTTGCAGTTGTTTCAACATTCAACTTTCAATATGTTCCAAATTAACTTGATTTGAATTATTTTGTTTGTATAGGTCCATCATAAATTGTCATGCTTGCACACCTTTGTTGTGCCCTTTGAAAAAATGGAATACCTTTTTCTATGGTGTGTAAAATATGAAAGGAAATTATCAACAGTTACATATTTTGCAAGAACATTAATATTGGGCATACTTGGTAATCAAATAGAAATAGAAAGAATTTTGTCTATTGTAAGTATCTTCATGGGTTTTTGTCAATTTTGGGCTTGGTGCAAAAAACTTGGACTTTCTTATTTTGCTTATCAAATTGGCCCATTGACCCTTGTGTGGGTATTAAAGAAGGTTCAAGCGATCTGGTGAAGTTTGGTGAAGCTAAAGAAAGCCCTTAGGTATTTTTTCTGTTGAATTTCCTTATGCATTTAGCTATCATGTAGAGGAATGTCCACAAGATTGGAAAATGTTTCCTTGATCTTACTCATGACATGATGTTGTTTAGAATAGTTGAACCTTGAACATGTGTTTTTATGTTTTTGAACCATTGAGTTGTTTGGAACTTGGTAATTGGCTCCTTTTAATGCATTTTGATCAAGGGTTACATTGACAATTTGCAATGGTTTATTCCATGTCTGAAGTGTATGGCCGGAAATTGTTGAAAAAGTACCCTAAACCTTAAACCTCAACATGCTTTATAAGTTTTTTTTAAAGGATTATGCACAATTTTAAATAATTATACACAATGTGTAAGTGTATGTATTTTACACTTATGTAGATTTACATGAGGTGGAAATGTGTTTTACATTTACACAAACATGGATTAGGTTCTTACACTTACACTTACACAACATGGCATATAGGAAAAAACCATATACATGCCCAACACTAGTCCACACCTATTGGTAAAACAATGATGTTTGAAAGGTACAAAATTGGCAATGTGCAAGAATCTGAAATGACTCCACACCTAATGGCAAAGTTATTAATTTAAAATGATGTGGCAATCAATTTTACATAAATGTTATGGGAAGTGGTAAAATATCAAAAAATGTTATTTTATCACTAATTTTTTAAAAAATGAACTACAATCAATGTTAAATTAAGGGTCAAAAATATGAATAGATAAATGGATGGTAACTTAATTTCAAAAAAAGTTGTTGTGCATTATTTCAAGTACGATGACATGATCAAACTTATTGTTTGCTATAGATTTTGCAACAACAAAATTTCACAACTTTTGTACAATGTTCACATGATAATAAATCTCTTATAAATATCTTATTTGCAAGCATTTGCACAACTTTTTGTGCTCACATCATTCACACAACCTTTAGTATTTGCACCTTCATTGCATTAGTGGACACAACTTCAACACAAAACATCTACAAGTTTTGGTGCTCATAACATTATTGAATGTTTGCAAGTTTTTGAATTCATGGCACAATTGCATCTTTGACATGGTGAGGATTCTTCCATAACTTGACATGGTATTTCAAGGAAATAACACCACCATCAAAATTGACATAGTTTGCAAGTAATGAAGATATGTTGTGTGCATTTCCTTTAAAATTCAAAGCATAAATTTTCAAGTTAAGGAATCAAATTGTGAATTTTAATTCAAAACACATTCTAACAACAAATTCATTGCAAAAGATGCGGATAATCAAGTACTTGAGCCTATAAGGAGATGTAATACATCACAGCCTTTAGAAAGAACTTTAGGGACACAAAGGGATAAATGTTTAGTAGAACCTCGAAAGGAATGAAAACCATAGATGTTGATCTTGCATCACATTCCACTTGCAAGATGAACACAAAGAAATAACACCAACCAAATTGGAATACCCAGAGGTCATGACATTGATTAAAGCCAAGACAAAAGAGTTTATAGTTGTAGTAAATCCAAAGGATCAATCCTAAATGATAATATCTAAATGGCAAATGATTATAAAGGTAGTTATTGTAAATCGACATTTGCCATTTGCAAGGAATGACATACACAACATGCAAAGACAAATTATCGGGCACAACCTATGAAGACTTCAAGTGCATTTTTCATTATATGTTTGGGACAAGAATCAATACATATCGTTGGGATTTGAACTTGATTAAAAAAGTAGCGTTGAATGTACTTTGACATTTTCAACCAAACAATGTGTGAAATGATATATTCTTTCATGTGGGGTGACCCATGTTATGCCTTCCTTGAATGTTTAGATTCTAATGTTTTTAGATGACACCATATTGAGCCATCATATGTTGCAACCAAGTCTTAAAGTATAAATTGATGGTTCAACCCCATCTCCTTTATCATTCACCTTAGCAAGGCAATTTGTGTTGCCAAATTTGTGTACACTATCACTACTTGTGAAACAAAATCCAAAAACATAAATAGTTGCACATAATTGAACAACTTCAACAATAGGTACAAAAAAAATCTAATTCATCTAAATACTTATCAAGAAAATGGTTTTGATGCATTCAAGGAAAATACATAAAACCTTCTCCAATTATTATTCAAACAACTCTTAGCAACATAGGTGTTAAATATAAAGCCTCTACTACAAACAACAACATTGTTGAAATGACCAAAAGAGGCAATAAAATGCTAGTGGTTTCCATTAACAAAATTCACATAATTAATATGTCAAAAAAATTTAAACATTGTTTTCAATTTGATCAAATACCTTTATTTGTGATCTTCCAAACATTCATGGGGCCCTAAGTTCACTTAAATTCATTTGATCAAACAACTACAAAAAAAGGTAAAAGATCTTGTTAATAAGACAAGACTTACATTATCAAGCCTAGGAAACCAAGATGGTCCAATCACAATAAACTAAATCAAGGGTGTCAAAAACATAATCATTTCCCATAATTGGGTTTAATCAAATTCAACACATTTCATAATGAAATCATAAATTTTTCCATCAGATTTTTCTTTACATATAACAAATGAATACATTGCCAAACAAAAAATATACATTGAAAAATTATATGTTAGATTTTACTTTAATTTGAAGAATTTACCACATAAAATCACTTTCTATACAAACTATGGGAATTTAATATAATTTACATTTTTTTTGGACATGTTGGAAAATCAATGAAAAGAACCATTTAATTTAACATTGTATCCTCCATAAAATCTATCTATGCATTTCACATCATAAAGAGGAACAACTTTTGTTAATCAAAATTTATAATTTAAAGGGCTAAAAACATGTTGGAACCCAATGCATTGATACATGTAATAATTAAAATTTCTACCAATTTCAATTCCTTTTGCACTTTCAATCATCAACATGAATATGTTCTTCAATTTTGGAAATGGATGGTGCACATTTGATAAGCAAAAAAGACATTCAAAAATCTAAAAATAATGTTGGACAATTTCCTAGTACTTTATGTACATCAAAGGACACTCATAACCTATTGAAATGACTTCAATTTCATGAGCAACATCATTAGCAAATAAACATAATTGTTAAAATAATTTTGTAATTCAAATAATATTGTCAAAATAAATAAGGTGAAGTTTTACACTATGTTGGATGACTTTTTTGGCTCCTTTTATGTTTATTACACCCAAGAACCAAAATAAAATCATTGCAACTCTTTCGTCAACCATCAAATTGAAAACATTTTATGAAGAAAATTCTATGTGGGGATATAGAAAATGTTACAATGGAACAACTTTTGCCAAATGTCAAAGGGAAAAAAACACATTTAATGAGGATATAGTAATAAATACCAAAGCAAAAGAGAAACAATGAGACTTGAAACCAAAAAAAACAAACTTGTAAACCAAATAAAGTTGTAAACAAGATTCAAAACAAAACCACAAGGTTGTAGATATGGAGTAGAACATAGTTGGGACACTAAAAGTTACAAGAAGCAAGCATTCAAGGTCAAAGCAACAAATAAAACTCGAAAAAGAATAATTGAAATGCAATGGTTAGAAAAATAATGCAAATGACTGCAAAAAAAATGAAAAAATCATAATATTTGATGAAGAGAAAGAAGATGCAATGAAGAGGAATAAACTATATGACATTATTTGCACAAATGTTATCATAAGAAGAAATGAAAATGATGGCATTGTTGAAATGTTAACCTAGAGGTCCCATAGGTTTGCACAAAAGGGGGAAAAAAATGATGTTTATAAATAGATTTTGTGTTGATGTTGCATTAGATGTGAACATGTGTCACTAATTAGGTTAGTAGGTTAAATTTTTAAAGTTAGTTAGTCATGAATAACTTAAACCCTAAATAAACATAAAAAATGACTCAAGGTATATGACAAAAGACATATGACGAGATGACTAAAGTAAGACATAGTCACAAAATGTCCTAGTCATGAAAGACACATTTTGGTGTTGTGCTACCTACTTGCTTAAATTAAATAACTTCAAAATGATCAATATTACACATGTAATTTTAATTATGACTATAGTTGTTGATTGTAAGGCATTATAGTCATGTAGAAATACACATGACTAAAAATGGTTAACCCACTTAAAGACACATCTTCCATGATTAATTAATTACATGACAACATATAGGACATAGTCGTAAAATGTACTAGTCATGGATGCAAGTTTTGGCATGGTGGAAGGGTCCTATTTTTAAAAAATAAAAATAAAATTGGTATGTAGTCAAATTTGGTTAAATCATTTTTAAAATGATCATCATTTTAGTCACATCACAAAATTAAAAAAAAAGCCTTTCCTTGAACTTCAATCTATTATTGAATGCATAATAATAATATCATCATGGTTAGATATCTAAATACCTATCCAAATAAATTCCATGTGGAGATTAAATTTTGGAAGAAAAATTCCAACCTTATGGAAATAATAATTTATGCATTATCATAAACGCATTAATTTTTTTTTTTCCATATTTCTTTTAAAACTATAGGTGATCCACTTGTAAACTTGGATTTTAAGCAATTTAAAAAAGAAAATCACCTAAATTTTATCATGGTAATGAATGTCATCATCATATTAAATGCATGGATTCAAAACATATTATTTTTTATAACGATGGGCACCCACCATTGTTTCACCAACTCTTACCTTAATGTTTTCACATGTTGCCATTTCGCCCATTTCCATTATTGATTCATCACCTTTTTTGCAAGCTTGAGTCTAAGCCTTTTGCTACCTTTCTTATCCTCCTTTAAGTCTCCTTTTGTTTGTTTCATCTCTTGCTTGTAAGAAAACATTGCCAAAAGCCCCATTTATGTTTTGTGAACCATTGACCAATAGACTATAACATTGAGCTTTGAGGGTTTTTGTTTGCATCAATTGATCCTTCTATTAGAACTTAAGTTTGTACATTATAAATTCAATTAGTGATTTGGCTTGCATGCTATTGCATTTTGTAGTTTGTTCCATTATTAGTTTGTTGCCACCTCTAGGCTTTGTGTTATTATTAATGTTAGTTGAACAATGAAATATCAAGATGTTTAAAGCATCAATGAAGTTGTTAGAGATTGGATTTGCAATTACATTGAAGGATTGGATTTGAAGACAATGAAATGGCTATTATGGGCATTGGGGCATGTTGGATTCTAGCAAGTTGGTTAAGTCAACTGATGAAAGGTGCATTGTGAAGGTCATATGAAGCTCCAACTACCTAGTATGTGCTTTGATTCTTTCTCTTAGTTGAAAATTCCCCTTTGCTTATAATGTGATGAACCATTGGTCTTTTCCTACAACTTACAACCTTGATTCCTAGTTCTTGAAATACAAATCCTTGGGATTAATTTTTTTTTTTTTGAATGCCATTATGGTTCAAGGTTTTGACTTGTTAGTTCATTTCAAAATTTAAGAATTAGCTTCATTTAGGGCATTTCAACAAGCTACGACCACTAGAAGAAAAACACTTATTTTCAAGTGGTCTCTACAACTAAATTTTAGTTGTAAGCGACATTTGCAACTAAAATCCCTTTAGTCGCCTTGGATAAGTCACATGTGATATTAGTCGCAAATGACAAGGGGTATCGGATGAACGAAAAAATCAACAAATACAAGTTCATCCTTTGACTCCATTGTATACGTGTTCTCACATGCGAATAAGATGCAACTATTTTGGTCACTATTGGGGGCAAATGATGTGTTGCCATGTGTCCCAATATTTAATAATAATAATAATATTGAAACAATCTGAGACGTTCAATTCACATGTTTGGATGATTTAGATTATGACATGTGGACCAATGTAAATATGCCACATGGCATTATAATTAATTTAAGACAAAATAATAATATTAAGTTGGTAGGTATTTAAATAGGTGCTTACAAACTTAGGTAAAAAGGCGAGTAGGTTGGTCTTACCTTCCTAGGCTAAATACCTATTTATATAAATAGGTATTTATCTAAGTAGGTATATAATTCAACCTAGGTGGGTAGGTCAAACTATGCACCTATTTAACTACCTATCCACCTAGGTAGATAAGTAGGTTGGGGAGGTAGGTAATTTAAAATTGTGCATAAAGTTTTAAAAAAAAATTGGGTTAAGTCTTTTGAATGACTCATCCCTGTGTACACATTTTTTTAATGTGAGGTAGGATGACCACACCCCTTGTTTATGTAATGTTCAAACTAGGAATGGAGAACAAACAATATGGGATAAGTTTTGAAGTTATAACTTCAAAACTTTCTTCCTTCCTTTTTTCTTAATTTCTAGATTTCTAAACAATTCAAGTACATGGCTCACTAAATAATTAATTAACCATTTAATTAATAATGACTAAATTTAACATATATTTAAAATATAAACTATACACTACAAATATTGAGAATTCATTATAAATTATTTAAATAACTAATAACTTCATAATATTTAACTAACTAGTTATTTTGTTACTCACAACTTGTCAATACATAATTCATACATAAATAAATAATTTAAATATTTAAAATTATTTCCTTACTTTTAAGAATCTGGTCGAATTATAGATAATATAATCATTATACTTAAATAACTATTATAATTTATTCTTCAAATTAAAATAATGAACTAGTAATTAATATTAGAAATAAATTCCCACACAAATTATTTATTTTAAAAGTAGCACTAAACATAACATTGATTATTTTAATTAAATTAAGATTATTCTAGAAAATTAAATAAGAACTAAATCTGCAAAATATATATTATAATACGAGATTTTAATTATAAATTAATTATTGAAGAATTGTAATTCTAACTTACAAATAAGTTATGTAATAACAATGATTTTATGTCACTATAAAATTATTATTATTAATATAAAATTTTATTTTTTAATACTATTTGTAAATTAATAAATAATAAGTAATACATACAATTATTTTTAGTATATATTTCTTTTTAAATACATTAATTACAGCAACTTTTTCATTATTCTAAAATTATTGTAAAAATTTGAAATAAAAATCTTAACTATAGGACATAACTTTTCGATTAAGATACAAATTATTATTATTATTATGAAAACATAAGTGTCATCAATACAATAGTTATTTTCTTATGATTGGGAGATATCATTTTAATTAATGTGAAAATTGATATTGTAATATTATTTATTTATTTTACATCATCAGTGTTAAATAATAAGTAAAATAACTTATCATAATTATTTTAAATTTTCAGTAAAATTATTTTAAATTTCTTTGACATAATAACAATTATACATTGAAATTCCATAATTAAACATTATAGTATGTTGGAATGTAATTCTTACAATTATAAAAATGAAATTATTTTAATTTAATTATAGTGGAAATATTTTAATATTAAATATTAAATATTAAATAATGAATAATGAAGCTGAATTATAACTTATGTGTTCATTATAATTAATGTATAAGTAAATTAATTATATAATAATTATATTTATATTTTAAAAATATAAATATATTTAGGATAATATTCTATATTGGAATATATTTAATTTGTTTGAAATTATAAGTAATTTAAAGTAATGGAATTAGTGTAATTACAATGATCATATGAATGATTTTAAATACAATAAAAATATTATGAATATTAAGTTTAATCATAAATCAAATAATTATTATAATTGATGTATATAGACATATGTTGATTGCGACTAATCACCATTTTGTTTGCAACTAATGGGACTTTAAATGGTTACTCTTGGATGATAAATCTAACCCATTTATATATGTAAACCAATTTAGTCGTAAGCTAGTTGTAGGTGAATCGGTTGATGTTAGCATGATGTCACATTAGTCGCAGAGGGCAAAATTTTAATTACAAAAACCAAATAGTCGCAAGAAGTTGTAAATGTGTTGGTCACATATTGGCCTTTTTCTTCTAGTGGAATGTGTTGTTTCATTGTTGTTAACTTTGTGGATTTTTTGCAACTTGTTTATCATTTTAGGATTGAGAAGATGATGATTGCCTCTTATGTCACCCCAAAATAAATTGCATAATATTTCCTTTCTTCTCACAACCCTTATGATTCTACGACAATTGTTTTTGTTGATGTGGATTCATCTAATAGTAAAATTCCTTGTAGTTGATAACCTATTCAAGTTGGTGTGTTAGTTATCAACTTGAATGATTATCCAAGTACAAAGTCAACGCAATTGGGTTATTTTCCAATATCATTTAGCATTAAGGGTTTGTCTCCTTTTGACTTGTCACCTCTAAAGATAGAAAAAATGGTCTTTTGAATCAACATGAAAAGTTCAAGTTGAATGGGTAGCAAAATTACCTAGGGTTGAATTACAAGTAGGCTTTAATGGTTGTGCACAAACCATCAAGTGAAAAATCTATTTTAAGGTCAAGAGTAGAAAGATAAATTTCTTGGACCTAAATGGGATTTTCTCCAAAAAGATGTTGGTTGTAACAAGGAAGAGAAAGCTTTGAAAGGGGTGAAGTAAGGGGAATGGTACATGAGTAAGGATTTTAAACATGTTAAAAATGAAATTGTTTATGCATGCAAGGGTAGGGAATTGATGTTGCAATAAGTTGTTCATGGGAATGGTGGGGGAGAAATGTAGAAAACTTGTTCAAATTGCCATGTTATTTCACATTTTGAAGCGTGGCAAGCCAATGTTTGAATATGGTGCGCATAAATAACTATTTTAATTTTTGAATTTAGAGGAGAATCCAAAAATGCATTAAACTAATTCAATGGGTTAACATATGGTTCAATACACACATAACATTGTTTTTGGAGGCCATCACATCTATTATTGTGGTTGTCCAATACATTCTTTTGACATGTGATGAAATACATACAATTAATAACTATAGTTGGTTGTCAATTCATGCATATGCATAGTGTAAAATTGGTTGCATCAAGTGCTAATAACTTGAGTTGGATGCTTATGCAAATGTTGATGAACCAAGGTGGTTACACACCAACGATATGATTAGTAAGAAGCTAATTTGACTTTTGGTGTAGATAATGCATTTATTTTCCAAGATGTCAAGTCAAGGGTTATAAAACAAATTTTTAATGGGTGGGTTCTTCACTCCATGGGAGTACATTGTATGGTTCACAAACTAATATTGCAATTCAAACTTTGTTTCATTTGCCAATAATAAATAGAACTGAAAG
This sequence comes from Sphagnum contortum, assembly GCA_963920785.1. NCBI lineage: Eukaryota > Viridiplantae > Streptophyta > Sphagnopsida > Sphagnales > Sphagnaceae > Sphagnum > Sphagnum contortum. Next base: position 13,733,540 of record OY987289.1, on the reverse strand, counting down.
TTTAATATTAACATTATACAATTTTTTTTTTGTAAGAACCTTAAAAATATATGGCTATTGAACTTTACAAAACTCCCTAAGATCATGGAATCCAAAGGGTGTAATATTTTAAAAATGTCAAACATGGTGGATTAATATGTTACCCTTGTGAAACATGTTATGGAAAAATACATGACATTGTTGATGAAGATGGCCATTGATAACCCTAGTAATGAGAAGGTGAAGGTGAACTTTGACCTCCTTTGTGATGTGTAGGTCATGTTGGGGCTTGTTGCCATATTTTCCTTGTTTTAATTTGTTCATAATATTATAAGTTCAACCAATTGATGGGTGTATTTGTGTGTGATTTTGTGGCAATAGTTAAGGTGTAAAATGGGGAAACATTGACTTGAACATAAACTTGAACACTAGGGTCAAGTTTGATGCATTTGGAGGTTGCAAAAACATTGGTGAATGTTAGGCATGAATCTATTGTCACATGCTGGGTTATAAATTTGAATACCAAGGTGGAACACCTAACTTTTGATGTGAATTAACAATATATTTGGACTATTCATCTAAGTATGGAAAGTGGTGAGACAAAATTTGTGGGTGAAATCATAGTCAAACAAGGCAAAGACCATGTTGGATGATTGAAAACTATCAATTTCGTCAAACATGTTAGTGTAATATCACTTTAATGTCATGTTGTTCAAGGAAATTTGTGTTAAATTGTTTATTAAAAAAATTAAATTAAAAAAATCATTTAGTTTAACAAATTGAGTGTTGATTTTAGTATAAAGAACTTTTGAATTTTAACACCAAAAAATAAATTTATAAAACATTAGGCTCTAAAGACTCTTTTATTAAATAAATTTTGGTGGAAAAAATTGAAATGATGATAAGCTACCATCCACATTTGAAAAATACTCATAATTTAAAAATTGTGGTATTTGAAAATTTTCAAATTCCACAATATAATTTCAAAATGTTCAAGTTTCAAAAGTCATTTATTTAACATAAATGGGTCATAATGTGTATGGAAAATGAACAAAGTCGTGGTGTATGATACAAAAAAATAAAGCTTAAAATAATTAACATTTTTTATATCATTTGAAATTATGATCATTTTCCAGATGAAACATAGAATTTGACAAAATTTATACACTTTTAAACAAGTCATATTTATTCAAAAATAATTAATAAAAATCATGAAATTTATTGGGGGAATTGTAAATATTTTAAAGAACATGTTGCAAAAAAAATTCTTTCAAAAAATCCTTTTTATGAAAAAGTCAAAATGACCACAAAAGGCCTATTTGTGGTTGAGTCCTTTTTCATTGTTGGCTCATTTGATTGTGATTGTAACCTTGTGGTTAAGGATGTGTATGTAACATCCATAACATGAATGTAAGTAAATTGTGTATATAATTTTGTTCACCTTAACCTTTTGTACTTTTCCAACTTGTATTGCATTTTCATATGTATATCAAATTTCAACAAATTTTTATATATTTGAGCTTTGGATTTTGGAATTTGATGTGGGTTTTTATATATGGTGAGGGTTGTTAATTAGCTTGTCAAAGAGTTGTAAGGAAACTTCTTGTTCATGAGGTCATGGATAACCTTGGTGTGGTGTCGTCACAATATTCATTGCAACTAGATCTAAAGGTAAGTTTTGCCAAGTATTTGAGCATGATTACGGAAGCATATTGCCACCTAAAGAAAGTGGGCAAGGCTAATGTGTGGGTGCTTGAAGTGCTTTCAATAATCTCCATTGACATCTAGCAATCTATGTTCAAAGTGGCAATGGAATCAAATGCACTTAATGCCATGGCCAAACCTACTAATGTGAATCCTATCTTTCACCTCTAGCACTTTCTTTTAGCATATAGAGATCTTTCCTACTCTTTCCCAAAATATTGCAAGTTGGTAAAAATTGCCATGATACAAATTTTTTATGAACGATGCTTTTGTTCAATGCTTTATGTAAATTTTTGGCATTACATAAGTCTAAGCTCTATAGTCAACTCATTAAAAACTTAGGTTTAGTGGTTAAAATGTATTCATAAAACTTTTATAACTTTCATAACATCCATATGTGAGATGCATTTGGTTTATGGCATGTTGATTTTCAATGCTTTCCAAGATTCTTGAGCTAAAGAGTTCTTTGATTATATTTTTATAGGTTGGGTTTTGACATTAGGCAATTTTGTAATTGTTTATCACTAATTTCGTAATTACTAATGAGACTCCAAACTTGTACCTCTTTTGTTTTTGTGAGTTTGGCAAACTTTGAAGTTGTTTAATATTTATACAACTTTGACGTTGAACTAGTTTGACATAGTGTGTGGTTTTTTTTTTTCTGTTAGATTATGTTGTTAACTTTGTGTTGTAGGTCATTTGTGCTACATGGGTAGTTTAAATGATGATTCAATTATTTCACAATTGATTTTGTTTTGTCTATCCTTTTTTTTGGATTGATGAAATTTATATTGAATTTATATGTTTATGTCAAGTTTGGCAAGGTTTCATCATTTCTTGATTGTTTAACCATTTTTCTTGTTGACAATAAATAATCACTTATAATTATAAGCTTTTCCATAATTGATCGGTTAGTAGTCAAATCAATTATTGATTTTACTTCTCTTGTAAGGGATTCAAACCTAATAACTAGAGAGTGTCCAAATGAAAAATATTGTAATTAGAATGTGGCATTGGAAAAGAAAATTGAATTGCCACTTTAAAGTTTGTGCCTCCCCCCAAAAAAAATCCAAACCTTCATTTTTTTATTAAAAAAATGTAGCTAATGGAACCTCCAAAAATTTCCAAAGGTGCACAAATTAACATCACAAGTAATTGAATGGTAGCCGCTTCAACAACTTTTCAAAAAATGAATAAAATAGTGGACATGTAAAGGAGGGTTTTGCATACAAGCAATAAATTATTCTTTATAGGTACCTAATATGAAAATAAAAAAATTGAGCATCCTTCTATATTTGTATAGCTTCCTACTCAAAGCCATGATAGATAGATATCTAGTAAATTTTTCTTAAATTTTGATTGAATTTTGGCTATTGAAAATCTATTTCAAAGAACATTTGATTGGGAGACTAGTTGATACCTCTTAGAGACATGTCCAAAGCACGATGCCACTTAGAAGCATTAGATTCTCCTTTGGTAGGTACGTAATTGTGGTTGACTATTGAATAATTCATGCCAATGTTTTTTTTTTTTCAATTTTGTGGTGTAGTCTAATGGCAATCACCCATAGAAAGATTTAGCCGAATTCAGCTACAAGCTAAGTATGAAAATAATAGCTTTCTAAACACCCTTCTATATTTTTTAGCTTCCTACTTGAACACCATGTGTAGATTATTTGGTGTTTTTTTCTTAAATTCTGCTCAAACTCCTGCTATTGAAAATCAATCTAAAAAAACACTTGATTTTACCACTTAAAATTTTTAATTGCTCTTTTTGGCTATATAGCCAACCCAAAAAAAGGGCTGAGTTACAACGAATAGCTAGCTGGTAATTTTTCCTAAATTTTGGCCGAATTCTGGTCCAAAAAAACTTGATTTTGTCACCTTTAATTTTTAATTTCGCTTTTAGGCTACATATTGCCAGCAAAAATAAGGCTGAATTAACGTGTATAAATAGATATCTGGCGATTTTTCTTAAATCTTGGTCGAATTCTGGCTACTGCAAATCAATCTAAGAAAAGCTTGAGTCTATCACTTTTAATTTTCAAATTTTCTTTTACTTTCGCCGGCAGAAAAAAAGGCTGCCATTTGAATTTCCTGCACCTCGGTGGAGGGAGCTTCGAGGATGTTGTCCGTGGGCTTCAAATTTTCCGAATGACGACGGCAATGGCTAGAAGGCGAGGAATCTGCTGGCCGCTGCTGGTGGGAAGCAGAAGCAAAGCGTGAACAAGGATCGATAAGTAAAGAGGAAGAAAAGAATGTATGTTTTTTTGGGAAAAAAAAAATCTTTCGAGAAAAAAACTTCCGAGGAAAAAGGGACGCCGGAGGACGCATTTATGCCAGGGGACGTCAGTCGGTTTTCTTCCTAACGCGGAATCTGCGGCAGCCGGGGGCCCGGATTCTGATTCACAAATGCTGTTTATTTTGTGATATAGACAAAGTGGCGATGATCGGTATGAAGTTTAGCCAAAAATTGGTTAGAAACTGAATATGAAAGTTAAATGTTTAAACATTCTGTTCTACTTTTGGCTACATACTTGAACCATGTGTGGACATTTCGCATTTTTCCTTAAATTTTTGTCGAATTATGGCTATTGAAAATCCAAAAAAGCACTTGGTTTTAGCACTTTTAATTTCTAATGTATCTTTTTGGCTATAGATACGCCAGCGAAAGAAAGGCTGGATCGGAAGGAGGAAGAAGCGAGAGGATGCATGAGTTCTAAAGGCTTCATTTGAGTCGGGAGACGTCGATCTCCAACGCGGTGCAACCTGCTACTCGGATGGAGGAAGAATCTAGGATACAGAAGTTCTAAAAGTATGCATTTTTTAAACTCTGGGAAACGGAAAAAAAGGGACGCGGAGGACCAGCGGCTCGCATCAAGTGCAAGGAATTCACACTCGAGAAGCTCAAGAGAGGACTACAAAACACAGTAATGTGATGATTCTGGCGATTTCAGTTGCGGCGTGTAAACTCCACATTTTGTTAGAACTTCGTGACAATATTAGCGATGCTAAAAGAGCAAAGAGGAGAGTTTTGTTTGTTTGTGTCTTCTTTCTTAGAATAGGAAATTTGTTGGTTTGTTGTTCGTTTACAAAGTTTTTATTTTCGGTCAATTTACCGACAAAAGAAAGGCTCTCAGATCAAGTCCCTATACCATTTTTTCCTGGAGTACCAAAGTTTTTTTCTTCAATTTTGCATTCTACTCACCGATTATTTCGGATGAGGGTGTTGTGCAGCGAATTGCTTGCAAATTTTCTTCTTTTTGCAGTTTTGTTGATTTTTGGACAAGAAGATTGAGATTTTTGCTACAATTTTTTTGATATTCAGAGCTTTACTAGTCGGTAGGAGTAGGTGGCTCGTGTCTGTTGAGGAGCGATTTATTTCGGATCAGCTTTAGTGTTGCAGCTTAGTTAATTGCACGTTTTTTTTCCCCTTCTTCTGCTTCTTCTTCTTCTACAGTTTTGGTTTCAGAACAAGAAGATTGAGATTTTGCCGCAAACTTTTTTTTGTTGATCCCGTATCTGTTAAGAGCAAAGCAAGCTTAAAGGGATTTTCCTTCAGAAGCTTCAGTTGGTTTTTTCCCCAAGAGATTGCATTCTTTTCAGAGTCGGAAACACAAGTAATATATCTTCTCATACAGAATAATTGAAATCAATACGAGCATCATGTGGTCTAGTAACGAGGAGGATTCAGACCATCTCAATGATCACCAGGTAAAATAATTTCTTCAGAGTTCCTTTCTTGATGTTTCAAGGACCCCTTCTCTTCATCGTTGATAAAGTGGGCCAAAAAATTCTGAATATGGAAATGGTTGTGTGTTTGTGTGCATGCGAGTGTGTGTGGTGTGGTGTGGAGGTTTAATTAATTCACAGTTGTCATGTTTGTCCCCATGTGATCAGCAATTTGGAGAGAATTTCTGTGATCTGGGACTCTACTTTCCTTGGTCAAAAGTGATATTATGAGACATAGTTTGCTATGCAATCACAAATGCATTAGACTCCAGTTGTTTCTTATGTGGGAGAAATTACACAATGTTTGATTTTATGTTTCTCTTGTTGCAATATTGACATGTACCTGATTGGTTCTGAAGAGGGCATTTCTTTGCATGGGATGAGTTACTGCACACATTCTTCAAGAACCATTTCTGCATGCATCAAGTTGTTATATCCAGTTTTTTGTGTTGTCTTTCATGTTGTTGATTCCCATCTGGAACATCAAATTTGGAGAAACATGTGATGGTGCTGTGGGACTTAAAAAGTTTGTTTCTAGCTTCCTTAGCTTGAAGGAAAAAAATAAATTGATATTATAATCTTTAACTCTGTTGTCATCAGAAATCTTTGTGCAATTTGCAAGAATTGAATTGTTAGATTTCTTCTGAAACATTTTGAATTGTGCAAATTTATCCACAATCATTTTTTCCATGTGGAAATCATATGTCTGGCAAAGGAAGTTGGCAAATTAATGCCTAGGAAACTCATGGTGATTGAAAACAATTTTCAGGAAATTCTTGCGAGGCAAATGGAGGACCTTGAGAGCCAGTTTCAAGCAAGGCTCCAGGAGCAAGTAAACTCTGCAGCAGATGCATGTCAAGTCTCAGCTGAAACGGTGAAAGAAGTCTCAGAAGTTGGAGCATCAATGTTAACTGGGGACAACCCAGCTCCTACAGAAATGACAGCAGAAGTTTTGGTAAGCAATAGTGACAGTATTTGGCTGCTCCAAGTATCAAGAAACATATTTGCAGGTTATGAATGCAACTAATTCCAAGATTGTGAAATTGTTCATAGAGGAAAAAGATGATGAATTCTTGAGTAGTAGTGATGTTGTTTGAGGGCCCCCTTGTGTAGGAACTTAATCATGTAAACTGTGTTGTCAATGGTGTGGTACCTATATTGCATTTCTAAACTCTAAACCTGCACTTCTGCAGAAGGAAATAGCCACCTTGTGTTTGTCTGCGAATCAGAAGGCAGTCTTGGAAGGCAATGTGCTCCAATGGTGCTCAGTCAGACTTCTCAAAGAAAGGTACATATGAGTTCTGTGGCCAACTACACATATCCCTCCAGAATATAAACTCATGACATCATTACCAGATTGCAAAGTCCAGGGTTCAGGGTTCAGGCTCTGTAGTTGAGCTTTTTTCTGTGTAGAAAACACATGAAATTGAGCTCATCATAAGTACATGGAAGATTTACCTATCATGCATGTGATGTTAACCTGCACAAATTGTGGAAATTGGATTTAAATGTGAACAGTTGGAAGGTGCAAATCATCATTCAAGTTGGAGCATTCATGCAAGATGATTTGGCATTGTGGGCAACTGGGATTTCTCTCACCTGCCCTCTTGTAGTTGAAATATCTCACCTTGACCAGCAGGACTTCAGCCGACCAGTAAGGCCTGGGAGCTATCGAGTTTCTGCCTACCAAGAAGGCCTGGAACATGAGAACAACCCTGATACCAGACGTTCAATAGTGCTTGCCCGCTTCATTCCCTCTGTTGTGAAACAGTATCTCGAGAATTGGTCAGAAACCAGCAGCAGTACTGGACCTGAGGAGAATTGGTCAGATCAGGGTTTGTTGATTGGTGTCATGAAGCGTCTTGTGCACTCCTTGATGTATTTGAAGTACAATTGTGTGATCTGTAAAGAAAAGCACATGGACTCCAGATACAGATCATCATTGTTCCCACGGCCATGTTCAAAGATAAGTTGCACTGACTTATTTGCTATTTGGATAAAGCTTGCTCCAAAGAAGACTGTGACAGTAGCCAGCTTAAAGACTTGGCTGCAAAAGAAGTACAGACGCAACAATGCAACAGATGTGAGGGTACTAGACAATGAGCTCAAGAGATTTGGTGTATATTACAGCCACATCACCTTTTACCAAATGGTCGACATGCTTGCATTGATGATCTCGTGGAAAGCAGCAGAGTCACCTTGGGTTCAAGTTTTGGCAGATGTGGCTACTGAGAACACCCAGGAGGAGAACATTGAAGAGGCAACACCTCAGCAAAGTGCAACTCAATCAAGGCCGGTTGATGTTCTGACACCAGCAGTTCTTCTGCAACCAATAAGGGCCTCTCCAGGTGTAAATCTAAGTCCCATGTTGCCAGTAGCTGCTGCCTCTGAGTCCTTGGCAAGAGTCTCAGAGACTCATGATGACGCCTCAAGTTCAGGCCCTGAACATCAAAATTCCAGGTTGAATGTTGCCAATGAGGAAGAGCATGCTGCAAATCTAATACCTGACCCATTAGTTAACAGAGTTACCAGATCTGGCTTGCGACAGTTTTTCAAGTTGTTTTTCAAGTCCAAAAGTGTGAAGAAACACACCTAGTTTGTATCTACAGTTACCTAATTTCACAGAGTTGGAAAACACAAAGATGACACAAGTCTCTGCTGAGACCTTCATCCACATTTCAAATCTGGGATCCTTTCCAACATTTCTGACTGTATATGTAAGAGATTGCTGACAAAGGAAATGCTGGAAAGTTTCTTGATTCAACCACCCAATTTGTACATGAGAAGAATGTGGAATCAATTGCAGTAGTTATATTGTGCAATTTGGATTCCTCTTCTTGCACATTCTGTTAGTGATGTTTATGTAATATCGGAGGATACTGTACATATTTTTGGTTCTTCTGTTAACTCCAAGAGGCCACCTTTTGAGAGCTTGGTCACTGGTCATGCAGCAAATGTTGCTATTATGAGTATTTTTGGTCATTGTAAAAATCACGGGTTGTCTATTTTTATCACCAAATCAATTTGCAAGCAAACCCACCATTTTCTAAGCAGTCACCTAAGTGAATAGTTGTGGCTCCTTTTGTACCATTTGAACACACAAGACCATAAAATTATGCCTATTTCTGAAAGTCCGTGTCTTCCACAACCACACACTATTAGGTAGATGTATGCTTTCAAGACAGTGAGAGCTTTGATATCAAGTTGTTTACATTCTGGAGATTTCTCCAAACAAACTCTTCCAATTCCTTACAAGTCTGTTTGCTACTATGAAATCGGATTTCACATTCCTATTGGACAATTTTTGTGAAACATTCTTTCTTGCTTACTCATTGTGTCTGTATCAGAGTAATCAGAGCTGAATGGCTTAATGTTTTCAGTTGCTGATGCATACATGTACTCCATTACATGCACAAGCAGACAAGTATCTTCAAGTTTGCAAAGCATAGAGAATTGCAAATGCTGGAGGGAGCTTTGGTTGTAGGTCAGATGTAGGTCAGCAACAAAAGCTCTTGCTTCCTTTCGTGGCAAGATTCCCATGTCTTTGCTCTATTGTTTGACATACTCCACCAGCTTTGTAAACCACTTGGCTATATTTTATGTAAGTGGAGAACACCTTAAATCTACAGGTATTGTTGTTTGCATGTGTGCAATTCAGATGCAATTTGCAACCTAAAGATCCCATCAATGAGCAGGTGACCTTCCAATTGCTAAGTGGTGTATAACTTCTGAAACAGAACTCTGATCATGATGAGATTGACTATTACAATTTGCCATTTGAGATTTAGAGAAACTATTGCACCAGTAGGCAGCAGGTCACAGAATTAAGAAGAAAGAGTTAAGAATCATCATTGTCATCATCATCACCAGCAGTAGGAGCAGCATCATCATCACCAACTTGGACAAAAAGACTTGCATGTGGGTGCAATGCAATATCTTTGAGAGTACAGTTGTGGGTGCTCGGAGTGTAGACAATGAGTGGGAAATTGGACACCAAATTGTATGCTAACACATCAAAGCAGACAATAGAATCCACAAAGTCATAGATGGTCTGCACAGTTGCACTGCTGTGGAATCGCCGCTCCCTGTGCTCACCATTTGGCAGTCGTATTCGAACCTGCTAACATGATTCAGATGCATAAACATCAGTTTCCATCAGTTGTTTTTCCGTGAAATTGATGCTGTGGAAGTTCTTCCAAATCTTGTGCAAATTTCTGCTCTGGACAGGCAAAAATCTTAGATTACCCTAGTGATGTTGGAGCCAGGATCAGGCTCAGGGGTTAAGACAGCAAACTTATGGCATCGCCGGCTTTCAAGAGCAGCTTCTTTATCAGCAGCAGCCTTGGCAACAAGTGCAGCAGCTTTTTCTTCCTCCTCCTTCTTCCTGGCCGCACGCAGCGCTTTTTGTTGTCTTCTGTAATCTCTTTCCTGCTCCAGCTCACCATTACAGAAGAGAAACACACACAAACACGCAAACTTGGGATGCTTTGAAACCTCTGTTGTCAATGTGAGCTTTGTACAAGTTTGAAATAAATCCTCAATCATGTTTGCTGATGCTGCTGCATCTCATGAGATTAGATGAAGGTTCCAAAAGATTTCCCTCATGCATAGAATTCTTCAATGCATCTATGTCTGCATGTGTCAATCAAATACAACGTTTTGGAAAAACACTGAGTACTAACGAAACAAACCTGATCATTGACGAGGGTAGCTTGATACTCGGCATCTTGCTCTTCGCGCAGACGGCGTCGAATGCGAGCCCTCTCTTCCTCTACTTCTTCAGATGCCGCCACTCGACCCTTTGAATCCCTCTTTGTTTCGTGTGTGAGTGTGTTTTTTCGTTGGGGGGCTCTTTTCTAAATTGAGATCTTCTGTTATTGATCAGTTTGCTGAGTTCCACAAAACAAAATGGTCTTTTCTTCAGTTCCTGGGCACAAATTGCTTGAAGATTCTTCTACCACTACTACCAACACCTTATCTTCTTCAACCTTGCACGCATTTTTCACAATACTTTTGTCATATGAGACAACGACGACGAAGAATCCATTGTATGTCCATATCCATCTCCATCGCCATCTCCATTCAACCAATCATTATTCCATTTTCAATTTACTTGTTCTTGCAAGACGATTTTGTAGAAGATTGCAACTCACAACTTTTGTGCAAGACTTCGAGTTTGAAGATTGCAACAAACAACTTCTGCAAGACGTCAAGTTTGAAGATTGCATCTAAGAGTAGTTACTCGTGAAAGACGAGTAATTTGAAGATCAATTACAACTCAGAACTTTTGCAAGACACGAGTTTGAGGATCAATTTGCAACTCTGGGTTCTCATAACTGGAAGTGTAGAAACCCATTTCCCCTCTTGCACATCTTCAAGCTCCCCAGTAAGAAGCAGATCTGAAAGCTTTCAAGTGCCAGGGGACTTGGCAAATGTGGAAGCCAAGGAGAAGCCAATCTTGTGAAGCTTTGAAGCAACTTTTCTTTATGTTTACATGTTGCAATAACCCCTGGCACTCAGGAAACCCAAAAAACAAAAAACAAAAAAAAGAAAAAGCAGCTCCACTCCACGACATACAAAAACAAGTAGCTCCCAGAGGACAAAAACAACTAGGTATTGGAGCTCCAAGAACCAAGATCAAATCAGCTCCAACAACGCCAAAAACAAAAGCACCCAAATAACCCCTAGAAAACCAAAGCAGCTGAAAACACAAAAGCTCCAAACAAACAAACAAACAAAAAGCTTTTCGCATCTCTATTTTCTTCCCCCTTTTAACATTACTAGTGGGTGCCCGTGACCTTCGGACACGGCAAACAAAAAAAAAAAAAAAAAAAAAAAAAGAAGAAGAAGAAGAGGTCGGACACTGTCCGTCGACGACGGCAGTTTAGGGCGGCCGAAAAAAAAAAAAAAAAAAAAAAAACCTCCTCCCTGGCCCCCCCCCACCCCTGCTGCCCCCCCCCTCTCCCCACCCCCCCCTGCTGCCACAGGTTTCGGAATCCGGCTCCGCCGGTCCATTCAAACGCGGAACCGTCGTCGGACGGACGGACAGACACACTGTTGTAATTATATATAAGATTACGTTTCAATTTATAACCCAAAAAAAAGGAGTTTTAATACATTTACACAGTGAAATTTATTTTAGGTTACTTTTTTCTTAAAAATTGTGATGTTGCTCAAGTGGCGATCATCCATACATATATTTAGCCACATTTGGCGAAGTAAAAAAATCTTAACCACCCTTTCATATTATAGGCAATTGTGACGATTTCTGGCGAGTTTTTGAAGAAAAAAATCGTTTTTTCACGATTTTTTTCCAATTGAGATTTAATTAATTAACTAGTTAACAATTTTTGGCTTTGCCAACAACAATGCAAGAGGCCATTGAAATTTCAGGATTCCGATTTGCGAACAATTTTTTAAAATGATTTCCACTAGTAAAAGAATTAGAACATGCAAAAATGTTCTCCGATAATTAACATGCAGTTTTTAAATTTTATTTATTCTAGTTTGTAGAAACTACCAAAAGTCAAAAAGTAAATAAATTAATTAAGTAGTACATTCAAGGTTGAAACTACTTAGCTATTTTATTTGTGTTTGCATGTTAAACTAAATCTTGCTAATTATTCTATTTTGATTTTTTTTCTGAAATATATCCAATTAGCTACTTGCTTTCTATCATATCTAAAATTTTCACCTTGCCAAAAAGGAACCAAAAAAGGAGATTTAAAAAAAAATTTGCTCCTATACTTAGTAGGCTACTTACCCTTGTTAAAGAGAAATTGTTTTTTAGACTTTTGGAAAATGCACGAGGGGATTAAAACTTTGAATAGATACTTCGTTCATTACGTATTACACGCTACTTGGATGGTCAAGTCGACGGTTCCAACGAGAACAGGTTAGGAAGCGGTGAGGTAGTTCTGGGCTGGAATTGTCGTCTTGAATTGTCGTCTTCTCCCTTGCCCGCCCTTGTTACTGCTAACCCTCCTTGTGCTCCCGCCACTGCTCTCCGCGCTTTGCTCTTCGCGTGCGCCTCGCTCATGCGACGACTTGTAAGCCCATCTGCAGGAGATTGGTATTTCTAGCACTTGGTAATAAAGGCAATGGAAGACGGAAATGTGGAGGAGGAAGCGGTTGTCGATTTCCGGGAGTATATGCAGGGTCTAGCAGCCGAGGAATTGGTAAATGTCCCTCTCTCTTGTGTCCCTCTCTGTCTCTCCATCTCTCTCTGTGTCTGCTCGCATCAAGCTCATAAGCTACTGGTTTACGCGCATGGTGTTTGGCTTGGCAAGTGGTCCTTAACATCGACAATTGTGGAGTGTTCTGGGAAGGGTTTCAGGAGGAGTATGAACCTCTTGGGGGCTCCCCCTGAGTCCTTTGGAAAATGATTTTTTTTGCAAGAAATTATGGATAGCCACTGCTCTACAACCGTGTTCCGCAGCCTAGTCACCACACTTGTGATCTGATATTCTGGCATTGATGATGTAATTGAGTTTCCAAAGTCAGTGAGTGGCTAGGGTTTGGGCATGGCATACCACATTTCTTGCAGGCTAGTTCATACAGAAGAGCTCTACAGGGAAATTCTATCTGAAACTCCTTCTCTGCCATCAATCTGTCTTACCGTATATGGCTGGCTTTACTGTGCAGAAGAGTTGTATTGCATTTGTGCAAGTGGATAGATCGGAGTGTCATTTTTTAAAGAGAAGGGAGTAATGGGGAATAAGAGCATCTCCAGTGGTGCTCTGTATTTGACCCAGCAAAAGTATTTCTCGCATCCAAGTTTAGTTATTTACTTTTTTCCAACCCCACCCATAAAACTAAAGCTAGGATTGCAAATAGGTGGGAGACTACTAATAGCAAACCACCTAAACCAATTATTATGATTGGCCAATCAGAAGCAGGAGCAGCAGTCATGTCATATTTCTTACACTTTTCGCTGGCAGGTGTTAGGCTTTGTTATACCTTTTACCAGCCTCAGCAAACTTTGCAAAAATGTCAGGCCAAAACCATTTTGCTGAGCCAAACCGGCATGTTTTGACTTTTCTCCATCCAATTTTAATTTGCAGGGTCACATACTGAGCACTGGTGGAGTTGCTCTAACATCTGATGCATCATAGGGTTTGTGTTTTTGATGTCAAATTATTTTGGACTGTGATTGCCACATTGTAAAAACGGCTTGGGCTTATGGACATAGCAATAAGTGGGATGTAGGAAGTGGATCTCATACTTGGGGGAGATGAAGGCACGGAGTGCACATACAGCCAGGGATACAAGAACCGGCAGGCTATTTTTGCTTGTCGAACTTGCACACCAGATGGAAATGCTGGATTCTGCACAGCTTGCTCCTTATCTTGCCATGAAGGCCATGATGTATGCTACGTCTCCCTTGTGCTATTCACTACAGTATATGTCCTTTGTGGTTTTCAAATGTGAATACATTCAGTATATGACGCGTAGGACCAATATCCCAATCATGGGTGGGCTCTATCAGGAGCCAAAATGCTACTTCATTTCAGGATTTTGGATTTTGTTTTTAGTCTCTTTCCTTTCTGAGCCGTTTGCCTTCCAAACTGAGTTTTCAGCTACAGGTTTTAATGGTTTGGAAGCATGTACAGGTATTGGAGCTGTGGACACGGCGGCGATTTCGCTGTGATTGTGGCAACTCAAAATTTGGAGTTGGCATATGCCGGCTGCAGGCAAACAAAGAACCTGAAAATTCATGCAACATCTACAACCAAAACTACAAGGGAGTCTACTGCATATGCAAGCGGCCACACCCAGATCCAGATTTACCTGAACAATGCGAGATGTTGCAGTGCTGCATTTGTGAGGACTGGTTTCATGAGCACCATCTTGGCCTTCCACCCTCCCTGCAGGTTCTGTTCAGTGGTTTTTGTTGTCAAGAAATGTTCATTGAAAAGTAGCTGCTTTGTCATGTTAGAGTCTATGTCTCTACAATAAATTCCCAATGGTGATTGAACATACCAGAATTGTGAAAATCATGGACTATTTGATTAATGTGTATGGAGTGGTGATTACAACTTGCTTATCCCACTGCTTGGGATCTTTGGTGACACTTGGGCATGGTAGTGAGCTTGCTTTGTAATTGTGCTGCAGTATCCAAAAGATGAAGAAGGAGAGCCTTTGTATGATGAACTGGTGTGCCAGGCCTGTGTACCTCGCTGCTCTTTCATCTCTCAGTATCCAAAGGCTTTGATTCCTCCCAGTTCAGTAATTGATGATGTAGCAGAAGATCCTGTTGAAGCTGTGGAGCCAGTTACTTCCAGAGGTTAGTGACAGAACCCCCTGAATTAGTCACTAAAACTCAGATCGAAGGGTCTTGTGATACACCCTTGCATACAAGAATAAGCTGCTATGTTAAGCTTCCTTTAGCTTATAATTAGCCAGAACAGAACTGTTAGCTTTTTGTAAGTGGTTCATATCAGGATTCTGGGCATGGGTTCCTTGTTGAGTCATCTTCATGGTGGCATGTGTGTGCTGGCTCTGGACATTTGTCATGGTCTTAAGATGACATGCTTACTTGTGTGGTAAATTAATGTCAGTCCTCACATCACAGGTAACACTGAAAACAATGCTGCTGGACTTCCTTATCTCAATGGAACCAAGCAAGAGAATGTAACTCCTATTGTTGCCCAAGCAGAACCTTCAAATGCAGAGATTTCTGGGGAATGTGTTGTTGACTGTAAGCTGGGAACAATCACTGAACAGAAGCAAACTTCAACTCTTCACCACCTCCAGAAAGCTACCTTCAATGGGCCTAGTTGCTTGAGCACCCTTGATGAGGTGGCAGAGGGCCCCAAACCTGAACCTGTTGGGCCATTCTTTTTGAGCAGTGGCTGGAGGACTAAGCTTTGCCGGTGTCCTCATTGCTTGAATATGTATGAAGAGAAAGGGGTCAGTTTTCTTCTGGATAGAGATGACACCATGCAGGTAAGAGTCTGAAAAGCTATCTGCAATGTCTCTAATTGTATGGAGCACATAGTTTGTTCATTGAATGAAGCCTAGACGGGAAACAGAAAGATAGCCCAAGTTGGTCAAAGAACACTTCAAAGCTCTATGTGGTTTGCCAATGGCTAAGCACAGTCTAAGCTCATTTGTAAACCTCATGAGAACCCTGTCTCTATATGAATAAAGCTTTATGACCATTTTGTGTTGTCTTGTCTAAAATAGTCTGAATGAGTCCATTATATACTGCAGGAATATGAGGCCACAGGAAAGCGAAAGCGAGAGGAGGCCCTTGCACAGTCTGAAGGTGCAGAATCAAATGTCATGCAGAAAATGGGTCATATAGAGCAGATTGAAATTCTTCATGGTCTGAATGAGATGGCCTCTGGACTTCGAGCCTTTTTGGTAAGTCCCCTTCCCTGGAAACCAATGTTCTCTGAGTCGTGGGGAGAAAGGCTAGTAATTTGTTAAGAACTCATCAGGAAGAAGAGTCTGCAAGGAAGCAAAATCCTAGTCTCCCTTTCTAAGTTCCCTGCAGTACAATCACCGCAGGATCAACTAGGTAACAGATTAGTTATGAACTGTTTACCCTCTCAAATAGACTAGGAATTGCAAACAACTTCAATGTTATTTCCAGGTTATCAATTCTGGCTGGTATCAGCAAGCTTCACTCATGCAATTTGGAGATGATATTAAGTGGGTTAAAAACCAGTCTTGATTCTTTTTGAGCTTACATCTGAACCCAAGTGTTTCATTTCTGTGGCCCACAGGCTCCTTTTGGTGAAACAGGAAAGACAGTGACTAGTGCAGACATCCATGAGTTTTTTGAAAAGTTAAACCAGAAACGGCGTCGCCATATCTGACAGTTCAAGTCCAGGAGACAGGATCAAATGCATTGACCTTCAGTACTGAGCTCTTCTTTGCACTGTTCAATGATTCCAGAAAAGTTGCTATTTCCCCAAGTATCTTTGAACACAGATTTTTCATTTTGTGACCAAGGAGAAGGAAACAGTCTTTTTGTGCAAATGTTTTGCACGTTTTAAATGTTTTGATTTTACTTCTTCCTCATGTTTTGGACGATTTTTCCATGTGTACCAGAATTGTAACATATATATTCACCTGGTGACCAGAATGAGTACAGAGGTCATTTGCAAGTTGAGTGTTGGCTTGTGATGTTTTTCACACATCAATGACATTAACATATATATTCACCTGGTGACCAGAATGAGTACAGAGGTCATTTGCAAGTTGAGTGTTGGCTTGTGATGTTTTTCACACATCAATGACATTGTTAGCGTTTGAAGTCCGGGTCAATTCATGTCACCTGGACTGTTTGTACAATGAATCTACCTCCCACTTAGTGGGTATTGATAAGGTTCGGAATCCAATCTCTCAATTTGAACTTGCATCTTGAAGAATGCGTAGCAACACTTAACATTGCTCTGTTCTACCGAGAGTCTTTTGTCCTTCACATGTTTCACTTCTTGTGTAGCTCTTTTTTGACTTTTTAAGCTCTTTTTGTTTTGTATGGTTTTTCTTCCCATGTGGTTATTCTCACTTATGTGGATGATTTTCCATTTGAAGGGTGAAGTGTGTGGGCCATTGGGGTGCAAAAGCAAACAATTGATGCTGAAGTAATTTAGATCACTTGGCATACTCAGGTATATGGTCAATACAAGAAAAATACAGTGGACACTGTGTTGTGTTTTCTTTCTTTTGTAGAATCTTTACATACATTTTTATTTTTGAACCCTTCAAATTTGATTTCAATTCACCTTTCAATAAATTCTATTCAATCATTTTTGTAAGTGGTTTTACATTTAGCAAACCTATTGTGGACATCAAACCAAAAATCCTAGTTTTGTGGATTAAAGTAAATAGTAGAATTCTTACAATAAACAAATGCATAATCATAGAAAATTTGACACTTTTGAGTAATTTTATCTTGTAGGAAACAAACTTATGTAGGATTACAAAATTTAGACATCATATTTTTGTTGTGTTTAAACATTTTTCATTAAGCCACTGAATATGTGTGCTCATAGCCAAGTAAGACATGTTGAGGAGTTGTTGCCAGAATACATGTAAGCAAACTTGTCAATGAAGAGACAACCAAACAGGAATAACAAATGGACAAAAAGAATGCAAAAATAGATAATTTGTTGTAAGCAATGGATAAGAAAGGAAAAACAAAGAACAAACGTGTGATTACTTCAATAGTGTGACACAATATACCATGGGAATTGAATGAATTGGTTATCATTTAGCCTCAACCCTTACTAAATTCATCGGAAGCACCTCCAATTATGAATGCAACTGAAAAGATTTTGCAAATGCAACAACACCTTGATTACATAAAGAAATTGTAACATCAACTATGAGAAGACAACTCAACTTTTTCCCATATGAATGTCAAGCAAAAGGAAATAACTAAAAGCAATGTTTAAGTACATCATCATCATCAAAATTAGGGCTTCAAGTTGCTTTGCACAACCATATTCTAACATTTAATGAAGACATGTGTGTATTCAAAATATGAATGTGAAAAACCTTAAGGATTATTCCATATTGTAGCCAAATGTTGGTGATTTTTTTCTAAACATTTCTAAATTTTGGCAAGTTATTTTTAAGGAAAAGTTTGTGACAAACTATTCCTTTTTTGGTAAAATGGCGAATTATATATATAGGCATAGTTAGGGTAGCCATTAAGTAGGATTTAAAAATTGTTTTGTAAGGAAGATTTGGATTCTTTTTTCATAAGGAGTTTTTCACACCTTGTGCACGGGAAAGATGTAGAGTTGTAGGAAGAGAAGAAAAGTTCAAAGATGGAACATGGACTTTTGTTTTGGACATGGAATTTCTATTTTGAAACATGAAGCACATTGATGCAATTTTTGATGTTGATGAAAAAATGTGTGTAGGAAGTACAAAATAGTTGTTACAATTATGAAGTAAGAAAATTTTGTATTTTCTTACTTTAAATTCAAATTTTGGAACACAAATTTCATTGCAAAAAATTTTTAGTATAAAAGTTTGTAAAAATTAATACTTACCATGATCCTTGCTAGCATTGTTGATTCGTATGCATATATTTTGTGTCACTTTACAAATTGATAGTAAAAACCCTTGGTACCATCCTTGAAGTGAGTTAGTAACTTGGTCTCCTACGCAATGTGTAACAAAATAATTTATTTACTAATATTTGTTGGATGATATATTTGTTATAAATAACATTGTTTTGTTTTATGAATTTTTTGATGTAGTCAAAATCATAGTTATGACATTCTTGGTGCAGGAATGTTATGGAAGCCCAAAAAAGCACGAAAATTCGTTAAAATTCGCGCTGAAGAATGTTTTGACAAGGTGCTAAATGAAGAATTTTAAAGAATTTTAATGTGCAAAATGAAGAATGTCATCACTAAGGTCAAAATGTTTATTAACCATAGGAAAATTTAACCATTTTGGCTATTTTTGGAACCATATATATATGGAAACTTGGTAAAAATTACATTTAAAAAAATTATGATAGTGGAAATGTCTAATACAATTATATTTTTGAATGCTACATTTTCCATTTTGTTTCTTGGTGTAATTTTGCTAGCGAATTTGGCCAAAGTTCCATGTTAAGTCATAATCGTTGTTTTATGGAGGTATCAAAACTTTATGTAAGGACACATGTGCGACTTGTAACATTGGCCAAGCCTTTTGGAGGCATTTCACCAATTGTAGTGGGTGAGGTCATATGTTGGTTGGTGAATCAAATTTTGTGCCTTCAATTTTGAAATGGGTGACCTCAACAAATAGATCAACACGTAATTTAATTGAAAATAAAAATAAAATTCTTTTCAAACATTCAAAAAAAAACCTTGGACACCTAGTAAAGATGAATATTTATTTGAACTTAATACAAAAAAGTTAATCTCACTATATAACAATTATTGCACAATTATTTTGTGAATGATATAATGATACAAATTTGAAATCAATTCAAATACAACAACATTTAAAATATTTACGAAAAAAAACCAACAAAAAAAATCAAAATTATTATCCCAATTGTAGAGAAAAACAAAAGCTTGAATTTAATAACACAGTCACAAAACCTTCACACTTGTGATGTTAGTTATGAATCTAATGTAAAAAAAATATTTTATAAGTAAAGAGAGTGATTGAAAACATAAATAATCCAACAAATGAATGCCTTTATTCAAATGAATTGCACAATGATGAAAACATGAAAAAAATAATTTTTACAACATCAACAACTATTCATACAAATATTTCAAGAATACAACTATGAGAAAAATCTTTCAAAGAGCGACAAATCTCAAACATCAAAATTATCAAAGAAAGAACAAAGATTCAAATGGACAAATGCCATGGATACAACATTACATTCTATGTTAATCCACGATGAAAATGATTCTCTTCAAAAAAATAATTAAAAGTTTTCAACATTTACATTCTAACTTGAATCTTAATGACAACCAAATTTTTCACCATATTCAAACATTAAAAAAAGATCCCAAATTGCGAGGAAGAAAATCACAGAGTCACTTTTGCCAATCACCAAATATCTTAATGATATAAAAGATACACCAAAATACCCATGTGACCAAGAATATGAAAGCCCTATTTGTGTGGCTCCTAATGAAGAATGCCAAACCATTAGGATTCTTTCGAAATGTCAAATGTGAAGAATATATCTATCCCATTTTATTTTTTGGAAAAATATGATCATGTGACAAGCAAATCACTCTTATCAAAAAATAGCAAAAGCAGAATTAACAAGTGTAGATAGAAAATTTGGAGACCATATTGCAAATATATTTTTCAAAGTCATAAATTTTTAAATTTTTAAATTTTTTTTTTCATCTTGGGTTCACGTTCCAAAAACACAATTACAAGGTCAACATCTCAATGCTACAGATGTTATTGACAAACTGGATTTAGATAATATATCAAAACCAAAATTGTGATATAGAAAATTCTAAAATATTTGTACTTCTCTAAATTAATTGCATTGACTTAGAAAAGATGTTTTTGTAATGATCCATCAACTTGGATCCCTGACATTATTTGTTACTTTCACAAGTGTTGAAAGCAAATGTATAGATTTACTAAAAACACTTCATGAACTAAAAAGAAATTTCATAACATAGATAAAAACATATATATCAAGTTTGAACTATGAAGAAATTTCATACACACATATAAAAAAGATATCAAATTTGATGATGAAGACATTTTTGAACTTGTTTACGGAGATCTAATAACTTGTGCACAATATTATGACCATCAAATGAATTCTTTTACAAGTTATTATCATTAACAAATAGATTATTTGGACAAGTATAAGATTTTTTTTTCATAATATAATTTCAAGCTAGAGGCTGTGAACATGATCATGGGCTTTTGTGGATAAAAGACACGCCAAAATATGGAATCAATAGTAATGATCAAATAGAAACATTTATTGATAAATACATAACTTATGATAAATTTGTATTGCTTGAAAATCTTTGTGAAGTCAACTACATTGTCACAAATGAACTTGTCGTAAGAAAAACAACTTGTGTGTAGGTTTCATTTTCCATTACCTCCACTTCATAACACACAAATACTAAAACCATTATTAAATCAAAACAAAAAATTAAAATTAAAAGAACAATCTATTTTTAACAAATGAAATGGACATGGAACATGATGTATCATTTGATGATTTTTTAAACACATTGCAAATGGATGAAGAAACTTATATTAGCTTTGAAATCTAGATTACAAAAGCATACAATATTTAAAAAACGAAATTCCATAGACATATGTACAAATTCATATGAAAATTTTGTTGGGAAACTTAATACGTATGCACAATTCGTATTAAATCCATATGTCATAGCAAGTTATTATATACCTTATTTAACTAAAGTAGATAGAAATATTACACAATAATTACAAACCATGCTTGAAAAATGTAAAACAGAAAAAACAAAAACTTTTTAACACATTCGACAAATGGGAAATGTTTTTTTGAATGCACAACAAATGTCTACACAATCAGGTGTTTATTTGATACTTTCATTACCATTACATCATGCATTAAGATCATTTCAATTGATGAATACATCCTTGGAAAATGAAAGAGCTTTTATTTTGAAACCTTTTCATATGTTGAAGAAATCATCACCAATTGCCACAAATATTCAATGTCCATTAGTTGTTATCATACATCAATTGACCTACTTCATTGTATAATATTTTTCTTTCTGAATTTGTTAAAGGTTATGATGTTAGAACTTTTAAAAAAATTTAAAAATTAAAAATCATTCATTGGGTTGGCTTCAACAAACATAAGGATCCTGAAAACCATTATAGAAAATTATTACTTTTATACCACAACTCCAACCAACACATCATCGAATGAAAAATGCATGTCCACTACTTAGGCCCACATAATAATGTAATCTACTAGCTTGTTGGGATTAACCTAGATCATAATCTTTAGCTTTAACCCTTGTGCCTTTTCCGACCCACCCATGGATGTCAAATTTTGATATGGGCATGCGTCAAAATTGGCATTGGTCAATCCAAGACCATCAACAACAACTTTGCCCAATATCCATTACTACAAAATGTGAGTGCAATTCATTAGTCCCCATTCATTAAACTAGTGAATTCATTACTTTTTCATTGGTCTCCATTAACTAGACCAGTGAATTCATTACTTCTTCACTGGTCCCCATTCATTACAACCAGTGAGTTCATTCAAATCCAGTGAAATCATTTGGCAGATAGGGACACCTTTTGTTGTAGTGATCAATTGTTGAACACAAAAACCCAACAACACCCTATGGGTTGCAAGTATTTGACATGTCGATGCCCCCTAAATTGAAACACTCCTTCCTCATTATGCACAACCACAACCCTAGGAATAACATTAGACCAAGCGATGGTTGGGCATGCTAGGGATGAAGTTTGGCCATAGCCACATGCCAAGATTCAGGTTGAACCTTGGACACCTCTGGGCAATTGGCCTCAACAATTGGATGGGCAATTGTAGAAGGTACAAAAGTTTCCTCCGACCGAACCATCACATATGGTGTTCCACCATTCTCACATAATGTGGTTGCCAAACAAAACATAGTCGCTAGTTGAATACCTAAAATGGCCATTGTTTTAACATAAAATAATTGTGCTTAACACATTACTTTAGCTGCCCCCATTAAACTTGTGGGTGCCTTGATCCTAGAAATCAAACTAGGCGCCTTTTTTGGTACCCCACTAGAAGTTGGTGCCCCCATAGGATTGGGAATGGTGTCTATCAACACAAATGATTATGGGAGTTGCATCTGGTGTTAAACCTCACCTTATGGTTCTGGCACACAACCATTAGCTTTTGTCATTGGTGTAGCTATGAAAATCATTTCACTAGGATTTGAAACCATAACATGGTTTCCATCATTTGTTGCCCATAACCCATGATCGCCTAATATATGTGGCATACTTTCATTTGGTGCCATTAATCCAAAAAAACCAACTCCATAAAATAATCTTGGATCAACATCTGAGCCATATGATTGGCCATCTTTTTGATCCTTGGCCTTCCCTTGCCCAGATGCAATAGATTTCACCTGGCCACCATGTTTATGACTAAGGCTGCGATGTCTCTAGTTGTATGGAGCACATAGTTTGTTCATTGAATGAAGCCTACGGGAAACAAAAAGATAACCCAAGTTGGTCAAAGAACACTTCAATGCTCACGTGGTTTGCCAATGGCTAAGCACAGTCTAAGCTCATTTGTAAACCTCATGAAAACCCCGTCTCTATATGAATTAAGTTTTGTGACCATTTTGTTATGTCTTGTCTAAAATACAGTCTGAATGAGT
The DNA here is from genome assembly GCA_963920785.1 of Sphagnum contortum. Taxonomy (NCBI): domain Eukaryota; kingdom Viridiplantae; phylum Streptophyta; class Sphagnopsida; order Sphagnales; family Sphagnaceae; genus Sphagnum; species Sphagnum contortum. The sequence goes on along the minus strand of OY987289.1, from coordinate 13,710,277 downwards.
CTATTATACACTGCAGGAGTATGAGGCCACAGGAAAGCAAAAGTGAGAGGAGGCCCTTGCACAGTCTGATGGTGCAGAATCAAATTTCATGAAGAAAATGGGTCATATAGAGTAGATTGAAATTCTTCATGGTTTGAATGATATGGCCTCTGGACTTCAAGTGTTTTTGGTAGGTCCCCTTACCTGCAAACCAATGTTCTCTGAGTCATGGGGAGAAAGGCTAGTAATTTGTTAAGAACTCATCAGGAAGGAGAGTCTGCAAGGAAGCAAAATCCTAGTCTCCCCTTCTAAGTTCCCTGCAATACAATCACCACAGGATCAACTAGGTAACAGATTAGTTATGAACTGTTTACCCTCTCAAATAGACTAGGAATTGCAAACAACTTCAATGTTATTTCCAGGTTATCAATTCTGGCTGGTATCAGCAAGCTTCACTCATGCAATTTGGAGATGACATTAAGTGGGTTAAAAACCAGTCTTGATTCTTTTTGAGCTTATATCTGAACCCGTGTGTTTCATTGCTGTGGCCCACAGGCTCCTTTTGGCAAAACAGGAAAGACAGTGACTTGCAGACATCCGTGAGTTTTTTGAAAAGTTAAACCAGAAACGGCATCGTCGAAGCTGACAGTTCGCAAGTCCAGGAGACAGGATCAAAAACATCAACCTTCAGTACTGAGCTCTTCTTTGCACTGTCCAATGCTACTAGAAAAGTTGCTATTTCCCCAAGTATCTTTGAACACAGATTTTTCATTTTGTGACCATGGAGAATGAAGCAGTCTTTTCAGGCAAATGTTTTGATTTTACTTGTTCCTTATGTTTTGGATGATTTTTCCATGTGTACCAGAATTGCAACATATACATTCACCTGGTGACCCGAATGAGTACAGAGGTCATTTGCAAGTTGTGTGTTGGCTTATGATGTTTTCACACATCAATGATATTGGTGGTGTTTGAAGTCCTGGTCGATTCATGTCACCTGGACTTTTGTACAATGAATCTACCTCCCACTTAGTAGGTATTGATAAGGTTTGGAATCCAATCTCTCAATTTGAACTTGTATCTTGAAAAATGCATAGCAATACTCCACATTGCCCTGTTCTACCAAGAGTCCTTTGTCCTTCAAATGTTTCACTTTTTGTGTAGCTCTTTTTTAAACTTTTAAAGCTCTTTTTGTTTTGCATGGTTTTTCATCCCTTGTGTTTATTCTCACTTATATGGATGGTTTTCCTTTTCAAGGGTGAAGTGTGTGGGCCACGTGGTGGGAAAAACTGATTGACTTGCAAAAACAGGTTTTCAAGCACAAAATCACGTTTTCTTGATTGAGTGATATGAGGAAACTGATTGAAGTTTCTATGTACTTTTTTTCCCTGAAATGCAACATGCTTGAGTGACGACATTAAGAGAGCTTTGTGAAGTCAAAAATCCAACATGCATTTCAAATGCAGTCAATTGACAAACCAGTGCACTCATTCTCATTATTACTGAGAAAAAGAATCTTCAATCATCTTTGCAAGGAGCAGAACAAAGGTTTGGAAAGAAGGGTTACTGGGAAGTGTTTTCTTACTGTTTCACACAGTTTGCAGCACTATTGTCCTGGGGTTTTTGGTGGTGAGCTATTCTAAGACTACTTTCAACTGGTGTGGTTGATTGCTCAATTCAAATGGGAGTGTACCAAAGCTAGATATCTCTTGTTGTAAGTTGTAGCAAAGCACCTCTTACAACAAGAGATATGTACTCTTGATGTGGAAACACAATTGTTGATGTAGATGCATGTGATGTACATGTACAAGTAGATTTAAGCTCAAACTCATTGGTTTTGAGTTTGTGAAAGAAAACTTTTAAGTCATTGCAAACAATTGATGCTGAAATAATTTAGATCACTTTGCATACTCAGGTATATGGCCAAAACAAGAAAAATATAGTGGCCATTGATGTATGATGAAGCATTGGGTTGGACCTTAGCCCATAATGTCAATCTCACTATACTAGATGGTGAAATTGACATCAATTGTAATCATACTTTTGGCTAAATGTAATGCATAGATGGGTATTAGATTCTCATCTGGTTTTGAAATTGAATTGCCAATTCAAATAAAGTGTGAATGAATATGTAATATGACAAGTCACAAAGCTTACCAAAGAGTACTATGAAAAAGGGTTTTTTAATCATGATCTCTTCAATAGACACATATACATACATGCATGTGTGCAATGGGATGACCATAGCAAAAGATGGCACTTGGCCACACATTATTAGATAGATTCTAAAACCCAATAACTAAAAGAATATAATATCACTAGACACACTAGTGGGTCCCCCACATCAAAAAACTATTTGTGACCGATCTCCAAACAATGTTATATAAGTTGATCAATATAAGCACCTAAAGCACTCACAGAAATTTCCTTTCGCATTTGGAGGGCACCTTATGTCTGTGAGTATTCCTTCTAGAAAGGAGGAGGATTATACACCTAATCCTTACTTATACATGCAAGATCCCTCCCATTATTAAGAGTACACATGAAAACCCGGACTTGGTTTATGATAACCTTCCCCTTGGGTTTTATAATGGATAAAGCCCACATTCTCATCAAAATGTGGGGTCAAAATCAACTACCACCTTGTCCTAGGCCCCTTATTTTTGGAATGTCCCCACCCTAAGGCTTTACCCTACAGGGGGCAACAAATCCTTTGCCCATCCTTCTTTTGGCACATAAAACTCAGTTAATATGACTGAAAAATGACCACTAATTATATTGTCAAGGTTAACATACTTCGTGGTTTGATTTGAACTTATCATCTAATAAAACATGTTCTAGTGGATTTCAATCTTTCACATGGACAATTATAATAACTCATGACCCTGCATTTGACAATTTGAGTCCTTTGGCTTGGTTTTGCTGTTTACTGATTCACTTGGTTCTTTTATAAGTCCTTGATCAGTAATCCAAAATTGATCTTTTGAACTACCACTATTGATAATGAGAACGAAAGCTAATCACACAACTTGACTCTAATACAATTTTTTATGTTTTTTATTATGTGTCATGAATCCAATTACAGACATGTGTGAGGATGTTTAGATAACATTTTGGTTTGAGATCAAATCTTAAATTACCCAGCTGTTTGAACAGGGGAGACATTGATGATTACTTAGCTTTGAAGCAGCTTGGGACCACTATGCACGACGCACCCATGTGGCAGCCACATGATATTGTCTTTCATAATAATTTGTCACATTATTCCGTCCCATGGGTGGATTCTTTTAAGAATATGCATGACAAAGGTAAAGATGCTATAATATAACAAGTTTCAATTTGCTTTCCAGTTGTACTTTTATTGGGCAAGGAATATCAATATCTCTTCAAAGATACAAGCCTCCTTGTATAGAGGCTTTATCGAGGTTTGATGTGCCATGTGGAGTACAATTAGCACATCCCAAAATTTAAGAGAAAAGCTATCAATGCAAGTTGATTGTTCTACATGTTGTGTCCTTTGTAAACCATCGCATAAGAACAAACAGAAGGCCGTTGCCTAGATGTCACTAACTTGGTGCTAAGAACTTGAACATTAAAAACTTTGGGAAGTGATTTTTAGGGTCTGTAAATAAAAGGAGCTCCTGATCCAACGTGCAACCAAGGCAAAATTGAATGTTACAATTGGAGATTAGTGGTTTAGTTTGGATGGTTCTGAATGTCAAGTGTTAATTGAGAAGATGTGAATGAAACGTAGTAGTTGGTTTTCATCTTAATGACTCATCCTAAATCAAGGTTCACAGTTCACACCACTTATGACATTTCCTAACTATTTTACATCTTGATGCCATATGTAAACTAGTTCACCCCTTATGTCAAACCCAACAAATGTCATCAATCTTATGGTAATGCTTTCTAATCAACTAGTAATGGTTTAGTTTGGGTCATTGAGAAGCATGTTGAGTCGTGCAAGCATACCCAAACAAATTGACAAAAAAATAAAATTCGCTTGAAAAAAGTCTGAAAACATAAATTTTAAATTCATTGTTTTCCTTTGCAGCCTTTCAGTATAGCAGATGTTATATTGCAGCATACTGCAAAAAAAAAAAAAACAGCTGTATTGAGACTAGTGTCCATGTATTCTAGCATTTGGATTTTCGATTCCAGAATATGAGACTAGTTCTAATAGGACTTCAGTAGAACTTTGATGGGCTCTGTTTTTAGGTTCATAGTTCTTACATGGTTCAATTCATTTACATATGTGTCCTTCATTGGGAACAGATTTATGATTCTGGTTATCTCTTGTCTTTGTCAATTACAAAATTCGTCACCTTAAGTGAAACATGACTTTTAACAAATGACATAACATATTGTAGTCCAAGCGAAGAAATTAGGTCCCATGCAAGGGGCCTGTGATTCCCAGTAAGGAAACATACATGAAATAGGACGTTCATTAGCAAGAGCATGTTGTGCAAAAAAAAAAAAAAAAACAAGTGTAAGCCCAAAAATGATATTCTAAAATAGACAATACCCCTCTAAGATTCTACTAATGTTGTATGATGCAATTTAATTTGATTGCTACATCTCTCAACTCAAAGCTACTTAGGGAGCTTAAAGACAGCTCAATATAGGGCTCTTGTGGGGACCATACAACAGCTTGGCTAGTTGCTCTAATAACAATGGCAAAGTTATAAATGCGGAATAAAAGGACTTTTAACAAAGTCTAGAGGATCCCAAAGAAGTCCCCAAATCCAAAAGATTACATCCTTTCAAATGTAATGAACATCATCTTCCTTATGTGGGAGCTCAAGGTTGCATTCTAAAGGACACGAAAAAGAAATCCATGGTGGATGTAGTAGTAGTGTCAATTGTAGAAATGCTTACATGTTTCTTATGTGTATCTAATGATAATGCTCCTATAGAGGCATTAAAGAGATTTTTATCATTTGACCAAGTCAACAAACTTTTGACAAACAAATTAGGTCATACCACTTCAGGAATTAGAAATGAAAAAATAATAATCATACCACTATAGTAACAAGATTGTACATGACTTCCAGGGCACATTATGCCACTTTTCAGGGTTCCTTAAATTGCAGAAATCTCATGAAATTCCCAACTAAACGGACATGATTTAAATTGTATTTGGATGAATCATAGTGGATGAAAATAATCAGTTCAATGAGTTTGGATATTTCTGAATTTCTTTATTACAAAAAAGCACAAAAAATTCAAACTATTAAACAATACATGAAATCCAAAAGATCTGAAACCATAGCTTTGGAAAAAGGCGTTTTTGATTGCGGCAATGATCTTTCTTTGATTCACAATTTGAGAACAATTTGTGTGTTCTGCATATATGCTTACAAAATTTGTGACTGTTGGATGCTTGCAAGTGCAATGGTATAATAATCAAAGAACAAGAAACTAATATTTTCATTGCCTCAATCACAAAATAAGTTTTTAGGATGAGTGTGTCCCATTATGTGTCCAAATACAAATTCTGTACATGTCATTGCTGTACAATCAAATCATTGATGTGATCCATGGCATGGAATTCTATTATGGATAAAATTTGATTCATTGATGGATGTGCATTGTCAACCCATCAAACACATTTTCATGTATGAATATGAATATTTGAACACCATCAGTCAATGAACTCATGAGATGAAATGAATGTAATGAAAATGAATGGGATGAAGATTGATGGATGAAACCAGCTAAACCAAACAAAACAACATGAATTCTAATGCGTGAATATAAACAAATATTCCATGGATGAACTAAAAGATTGATGGACCTATGTGACATTGTTAAATGAAATGAAGATTGGTGACTGAATATTGTGGAGTGCATGGGATGACAATTGATGGATGAATATGAATCTTGAACCCAAGAATTACACTCATTTCATTCTGATCTCATGTGCAACAAAGGACTAATTGTTTCCAAGCTGCAATTGAAGTACGAATGTGAATATGTTAACTGCTGGAAACCATTATGTCCAACTTGAAGCCTGCAGCACAATATAATTTATGTCATACTGCAATCATACTAGAATACTAAATGTCAATACTCCATACGCCCATCGCCAACTGCCCAGTGCTTTAGGGTCTCTTTCCATATACCCTGTTGGCTGTGATCACAGTTACACGCAAGAGCTTGTGATTGCAGCAGCCTACTGGAAAAGCCACTGACCAGTGTTTTTTTTTACTGGCGAAAAATAGCCAAATTTCTATTTTAAAAAAAGGGCCAGATTGCATTGCATTGATGGTCCTGATTCATCAACCTAAACCCTTTTAGGTGTGTTGGCAAGTAGTGATGACGACAATTGTTGATCCCACCAACAAGCGAGATCTCGACCATCCCAAGAGCTGGGTTGTGAGGAAGTTGTCTTCTTCTTCATCAGCTTGTTTTGCACAAGAGTTGCAACAATTCATAAAAAGGAGCTCTCGCTGGCTTTTTGTTTTCGCCAAGTCTTTTCCTTAGTGTATGCATTATCACCATAGCCTTGTTTGTGCTTGCCAAGAAGGTGAGTCTTCATTGTGGTGGATGAGATGTTTCTTCATGTGCATGAAGACAACAAAGCTTCACTTGTGTTGTTGAGAGTCAGCATTGATGTTTGTCTTGAAGCTCTTGCCAGCGGAGGGAGTATTTCTTCCTCCAAACCCGTTGTCTTATTTGTTGGAATCCTTTTGTGCATTGTGTATTGAATTGTCGAGGCACTTTTGTATTTCATTGCAATGTGTAGGATAGAGGTCCATTGCAAGCATGGTGTTCATCACTAGTTTCAAACCACCTTGGTGTGCTAGTGTTCCTCAACAACACTTGTTGGAGATTTTTTGCACATCACAGTCTTACAAAATCCCAAGAACATCCATGAGATTGTTGTCGAAATCTACATGGAATATTCATGGGAGGTGTTAGGTGAGTAGGATTTTATATTTTAAAATTTATAAAATTGTTCATATGTGTTTTTGTGATTTTCAATCAATCGATGGTCTAGACTTTAGAGTCCGTGCTTGCATGTTCACCACTGCAACCTATAGGGGACTATGAATTAGTGAACCTTGAAGGGACTCGATAGGGAATCAGGATTCAGGAATTAGGGTGTGTTGAATTAACCATGGTTGCACTTTTTTCAGTTTTTTGTCAACATGATGTAGCTTTTCTTGGCTTGTATAAATATAATATACACACTGCATTATCAACTTCTTGTAAATCGATTCTTGTTTATTTTATGTGTTCTTTGGATTTTAAAGGTCTAGACTCCAACGGTGCAATTTAAGGTTCCATAGAAAGTCTAGAACCCAACTTAAGGTCATTTTCAGTTAACATTCTAGAACCCCCTTTTTTTCATATGCTATTGGTTTTTGGTTACTTGTCAGTTTGATATAATGTCCACTAGTTTGTGTTTATGTAGTTTGCACATTGCATTTTAAAGTTTTTTCAAATTTTTTTAATTGTAAAAGTTCAGACTCCAAAGGTCCGATTTAGGGTTCCACAAAAATTCTAGAACCCAATTTAGGGTTTGATAATGCCTCGTCAACTTTCACATTTTTACAAGTTCAAGTTTTTTTATTTAATAGGAATCCAATTGCTTTGGATGTACCTTTTTTAATTGGTGATTAGAATGGTGTTTCTTCTTTTCATGATTCTCTTATGATGCACTCAAACTCCTTGAAAAATTCAAATGCAAATTTCAAAATGAAAACAATAGAAAAGATTAGGGTACGCTCCCTTGCTCTCAACATTCCTGGGATAAAAAGGGTATGTTAGAACTTTGGAATGGGGATTAAGATGAGTGGAAAGCGGGTCAATTATTCATATGGATATGCACAAACCAAACAACAAGTTGGTTAGTGCATAGTTGGAACATTTTTGGTGCACAAATGAACCACTGGCGTACACAGATTCACAAGATTCATCATTGCTTGGGTTTGGGGAAGTCACTACCTTCCCTTTATATTATTTTCTATGATTGGCCATGGGGGTTGCACCCAAATGTCATTTTCCCCAAAACTCCCAAGTTGGGAGTCCCAAAATTCTTGAAATTGGGACTCTCGCCACTTTGGAGGCCCATAATTTCTTTTATATACCTTTAATTGAGATGAGGTTTAATGAAAAGTTGTAGCTCTTATTGAGAACTTTCCAATGATATGTGGCACACCACTTACACACACGTAATTCAGGGCGATTCTCAACTTTTAATGGTTGAGAGTCAAATTGACACTTTGATTTTTAGCCCTTCTTTTGGCCATAACTTGTGTTGTAAGTATTCAAATGCATCATACGAGCCCATTTTAGACATTTATGTCTTAAAAGATTTCCAATGGTATAAGTAAGTTTTTAATCTAATGAGTTTTGACCCTTCAAATCACTCTCTAAAAATTCAAGACTTCATAGGGATTCCAACTCCCAAAGTGAGAATCCATTTGGGGTGTGTGGGCTCATTCCTTCACACTTTCTCACAATCCTGGGAGTGTGAATGTGACTCCCGGGTTGGATTTTCGTGCCCTTGCTTTGGTCGCGAGCCCAAAGTTAAGGTTGTGACATCTTACATCATCCCTTCCACTATTTTTTCCAGGTATTTTTTATTTATCAAAATTAAATGATGATGATGTTATCACCCCCCCTGAAGAAGGTTTTCCTAATGTCCACCCTCTTGAAAAAGGTCTACATATAGTTAAGTCAAAGCCATAAGTAAAAAAATGGAACTATGACACAACAAAAAAATTTCAAGATTCTTGGGTTGTTAAGTTTCCATGGGCAAAACTATGTGTAAGGTTAGATGGTAGTCTACACACTGTCAAATGCAGAATTTGTAGTGAGGTGGAAGGGAAAAATAAGGTGTTATTTGCTAAGTGGGATTCTTTGGTTAAACATGTAGGTCATAGAAAGGCTGCAAAGGATATTAGATTGATGTGAAGAAAGGGGATTGGTATTATTATAAGGTTTGTAGGCATGCCAAGAATCAAAAGTTGTTTGCTTCTCGTGGCTATGAATTTACTAATATTCAAGTTGCACATGGTGTGGTTGGAAAGAATGTAAGAAAAGTGGTCCAATTTACCATTTTGTTGCATTTATTGCAGCAAGGACATCCTATGTTGGAATATGATACATTGAAGCTTTTGTTTAAGTTCTTATAGGTGTCGAAAAACAACACGAAATATTGGAGTGATAACTTTGATTGGACAATGGTAAAGTTCATGCATCAAGAGGTTTTGAGGGTAACCAGGGTAACAATGGGGGCTGTTTGCTATGCAGCTTTCAATTGTGATGAAGTTTCTACAATGGATAATTAAACTTAGTTATCTGTGCATTGTTATGTAATACAAAATTGGGTAAGGATTTCAATTTTGATTTATTTGGACCAGGCTATTGAGGGATTGGGGAGTGATAATTTGACCAAGGTTATTATGGAGGCTTTGATGGTAGGTGGTGGTGTGCCAAGAAACCAAATTGCTTAGAAGTTGATTTGCTTTGGGGCAGATGGTATTAATGTATTTCAAGGCATCAAAAGTGGTGTTATAAAACAAATCAAGGAGAACTATGTTCCTTATTTTATTGGGGTCCATTGTATGGTTCGCTACACCAATTTGGGAGTGCAAACTTTATTAAGATTGCTTTTAGTGATCCAACTTGAAAATCTGTTGTAAACCTTGCATTCATAGTTTGCCCACTCACCTAAAAAACACTTGGAGTTCATAAAACTTGAAGAATTCATGCAAACAAAGGGAAATAAAATCCTTCAAAATGTGAAAACCAGATGGATTTCTATGTTGAGCCTTGCTAAGGGAGAGATGGAAAAATACAAAATTTTGTTGGTGAAGATGGCCTTAGGTAGTCTTACCAATCAACAAGCTAAGTTGAATTATGAAAACTTGTGTGACCTTCAAGTTTTGCTTAAGCTTGCTTACATCTTGCCATTGTTGGAATTTGTCCATGTTTTCATTAAATTTGTGCAAATGAAGGATGTCTATGTGTGTGATCTGGTGGTAGTTATTAAGGTATGTCAAGGTGACATCTACATGATGGATTGTGATCAAACTTCCAAGTTCACAATAGATAACTTTTGGGTTTTCAAATCATTGTTGGAGTTCAAGCATGAGAACATCTAGATGTGGTGGGTACCTAACTTGAATTTTGGTGTTTAGCATTTGGCCTTTAAGGCAAATGGCCAACATTTCTAAGTAGTGCATCAAGATTTGGAGATTGGCTTTCCATCATATGTGATAGAAGATGTTTTTGTTGTTGTTAAATCATTGGTGAAAAATTAGTGCAAAGGTAAGGCCTTCAAACATTTCCATTCTTTTGGTGTTTTTTTTTGTTGATTTCCTTCATTTTATTTTTCTTGTTTATGTAAGTCCATGGTTTTTGTGTGGTTTGGCAAAAGCTACAAAAAATTTGATGAGGGTGTTGGAAATTAGGTTTCCAAATCATGGTGTCATGAATGTTCTTGGGATTGTGTATTCCTAGTACTGCCTGCAATTGGAATGTGATGCATCTTTTGCCAATCACTTTTTGTCGCAACCCGACTTTGAAGGAGTGTGAGGATGACATTCACACGCCCAAAATGGGGAGTTGGGAGTCCTCTAGGACTTCCGAATCTTCAGAGCTCAATTGCAGGGGTCGAAACACCTCACCTTGATGTATTCTTTATACCATTAGAAAGGTCTCAAAGTGTAGATATCGAAAATGGCCTTGCATGAGCCATTCGGACATCTGTAGCACAAGTTATGCACAAAAGAAGGGCCGGGAGTCAAATTGGCAATTTCACTCCCGACCATTAAAAGTCGGGAATCGATTCGACCCCGGTGTGTGCAGGTGGAGTGTGAAACATCGTTGGAAATCTCTTGAGGAAAGCTACAAGTTTGCATCAGACCTCATTTCAATCAGAGGTCTGAGCAAAGAATTATGAACTCCCAAAGTCCCGGGAGTCCAAACCGAGACAATTTTGGGACTCCTCTTTGGGAGTCCTGGGAAAAAGAGCCATTTGGATGTAGGTGCCATGGAGTAACGCAGAGAATACTATATGGGGGAAGGTGGTGGCTTCCTTCGAGTTCGGGTAATGGTGAGTCATGTGAGTCTAAGGTCGCTTGGGGCTTGTCCTAGCACTAAAAATGTTATCGAATGTGAATTAACTAACTTGTTGGTTGGTTTGATGCAGGTTCGACTAATTAAGTAAAACTTGTCCCTTTTCCTAGTCTAATCCCAGATCTTTAACATGCCCTTCTACCCCTTTTAGTGTTGGAAGTTGGGAACATGCACCAAGTTCCAAACAATTCTGATATTTGATTCCTTTGGACCCAACTTGGGTCTAACAAGGACCTTGGGAGCGCGTCATTTGGTATCAGAGCTCCGGTTGAACTCGATTCACTTCTTGGGAGTTTTGGATGGCACTCAAGAAGAACTGTAAGCAAGCACAAGAGACCATGTTGGAAGAACCCATCGAAGACCGAGTAGTCCTGTCAGAATCAATTGGAGAGGAGGAACCAAGAACCCGAGAGGACCAAGATGAGCCTGAAAGTGAAAAGGAGCAATGGAGCTCGGTCCTATTCACCCAAGAACAATTGAAAATCCTTCTCAAAATGACTAGGCCTGACTTCAGTGAGTTGGTTGGGGCCCTCAAAGGGGGGTCATCCAAAAATGCAAGATTCCAACCAACCAAACCTAAGAATTTCGATGATGCCCACGATCAAGAAGTTGTGGATGCTTGGCTTGCGGAAATGGAGGATTATATACATGCCGCCAAGGTTGGACGACATTTCACCATGGAGCTCGCCCAATCTTACTTGAAAGGCTATGCCACCACATGGTGGAGGACAGTGAGACAAGAGGGAGGGAAAAACCATGGCTACAATTGGGAGTTCTTTAACGAATGCGTCGAGGTCGAATTTGTCCCAAGGAACTCCGATTACATCTCACGGTGTAAACTCCGTGACCTTGTGAATGCCACAAATGATAACTTGTAACAATATGTGAGGGTTTATTCCGAACTCATGCTTGAGATTCGACACATGCATGAGCTGGATCGTGTGTGCCAATTTGTGATGGTGCTTCCAACTTGGGCCAAGCGAAAGTTTGAGGAAAATTGGCCCTCCTCACCATCTGAAGCCATCATGAAAATGGAGGGCTTTTCGGATGTGGGGCGGGGTGAAAAGTCCGGGTTCAAGAAGGACAACAAGTTCCTTCACAAAAAGCTGCGACATGAGGGGGAATGGAACTGAGGGCAAGAAAGCCCAAAAAAGGATAAGCCAAAGCAATTCCAAGGCTCGGGGTTCAAATCCAAAGGAAATTTTGCGAAGAAGGGGGCTCCTTTCAAAGCAAGCCAACCCAAGGGAGATGTTGGGGTGAAACCTAAAGGAGCATGTTCCAATCATAACGAAGTGGGGCATTACTCAAAGATTGTCCCAAATCCAAAGCGGGGAATCAGGGCTCTAATGTAATTGCCCTCAATGCCAACCTAGCCCAAGCTGAATGCAATCGACTTATTTTCTTGAAAAGGAAGATTGCTAAGCGGGATGTGTTATGTCTTTTAGACACAAGGGTTTCTCACAACTTCATAACCTAGGAAAGCGCCGAAAGGATGGAACTCCACTTGAAGGAGCTCAAGGCACCCATCGAGGTGCATTTCGCGGATGGGGTTCCCCATCCCATAACGTGACAAACAAAGGGAATGCCTCTTCAACTAGGAAATTGGAAAGGAAAGGTGGACTTGCTGGTTTCCACCTTGGGTGGAATGGATTGCATTTTGGGAATGGAGTTCATCACCCAAAACAATGTGCTCATAGAAGGGCATAATAGGCTAGTTAGAATCCCATCTAAAAGTGGGATTGTGCGGGTGAAGGCACACGAATCGCCTTGTGTGGGTGGATCAACCATGCACTTTATGTTAAAAAAAACCTGGGAAAGAGAATGCGTGGGAGGTTATGGCATGATGTGTGTTATGTGGGTGTTGGACGAGTTTGAACCCAAGGAAGCCACCAATTTGGTGACTTCCTCCAAGTGCATAAAGCAAGTTTTGGAAGAGTTCCCGGATGTGATGCTCAAAGAGTTGCCCGAAGACCTGCCCTCGAAAAGACGAGTTGATCATGCGATCGAGGTGATGCTGGGAGTGGCACCTTTTGCCAAGGCCCCATATCGAATGAGCCATGAAGAGTTGAAAGAGCTTAATGTTTAGCTTGAAAAACTCCTTGCGAAAGGTTATATCAAACCAAGTAAATCACCATATGGGGCACCCGTCCTTTTTGTTCACAAGAAGGATGTGATGTTGAGGATGTGTGTAGATTATAGAGCCCTCAACAAGGCAACAGTGAAAAATTGGTATCCTTTGCTTCGAATCGATGATCTATTTGATGGTCTTTCGGGAACCAAAGTGTTTAGTAGGATTGACTTACGTTCGAGGTATTACCAAATTCGGATTGCGGAAGGGGACGAAGAAAAGACTATTTGTTGCATAAGGTATGGCTCATATGAATTCTTGGTGATGCCCTTTGGGCTCACCAATGCACCCGCCACATTTTGCACTCTCATGAATGACATTTTCCGGGAATGGTTTGATGACTTTGTGGTCGTTTACATAGACGACATTTTGATCTATAGTGGCTCCTTGGAGGAGCATGCGGATCACCTCTAGAAGGTGTTCCAAAGGTTAAGGGAAAACAAGTTGTATGCTAAGCTTGAAAAGTGTGAATTTAGGGTGACGGAAGTGGACTTCCTTGGACATAGGATAACTCAAGAAGGTTTGAAGATGGATGATCACAAGGTCAAAGCAATTGTGGATTGGGAACCGCCCAAGTCAATTCCGGCTTTAAGATCCTTTTTAGGATTGGCCTCCTATTATTGCAAGTTCATCAAGAACTTTGTGAAGATAGCCGCACCCTTGACAAACCTCTTGAGGAAGTCCGCCGTAACTTACGAATGTGAAGGAGCATGCGACGAGGCCTTTGAAACCTTGAAAGGTATTTTGGTGAAGGCATTAGTGTTGAAGTTACTCGACTTTGACAAGGATTTTGAGATCCACTCTAATGCTTCCAACTTCGCAATTGGAGGAATCCTAGTGCAAGAAGGAAGACCGGTAGCATTTGAGAGCAAGAAGTTGAGTGAAACTGAGCAAAGGTGGCCAACACACGAGAAGGAAATGTGGGTCGTCATACATTGTCTCAAGACTTTGGGGCCATTACATAGGCTCCAAGGATGTGGTGGTGTGGATTGACAATGTAACCTTGAAGTATTTTGCCACTCAACCCAAATTGTCATCAAAACGAGTGAGATGGCAAGACACATTGGCATTGTTTAATGTGGACATCCGGCACAAGCTCGAGAAGGAGAACGTAGTGCCTGATGCGCTAAGTCGGAAACACCAACTTAAAGTGGTGTGTGTGGGAGAAACAAAATTTCAAAAAGGAGGTTCGACTAGCGAGCCACTGAAATGAATTTTGCCAAGGAGGTGAGCCAAGTCCCACTTCCATTTGCAAAATGGACTATTGTGGTATAAACAAAATTGACTCTATGTGCCAGAAGGGAAGATGAGGGACACAATTTTGAAGGAATGTCATGATGGGCCACTTGTGGGCCATGGTGGTGGAAAGCACACCACAACATTCCGCAAGTAGTCCTACTATTGGCCCAACTTGAAAGACAATGCGAAGGAATATGTGAAGACTTGCTTGACTTGCCAACAAAACCGAACACTCAACAAAAAGCAAGCGGGCTTGTTACAACCTTTGCCAATTCCCGAAGGGCCGTGGGAAAGTGTGTCCATAGATTTCATGGTAAGCTTGCCCCCATCAAGGGGTTTTGATGCCATCATGGTGGTGGTGGATCGATTTAACAAGATGGCACACTTCATTCCCACAAAGGATGAGGCCATGGCCCAAAAGACAAGTAGGTTGTTCTTCACACATGTTTTCAAATATCATGGCCTCCCAAAGGACATAGTCTCGGATCGAGACCCAAAGTTCACAAGCAAGTTTTGGTGAGCCTTATGGAAGCGCATGGGGTCGAAGCTCAAGATGAGCACTTCCTTCCGCCCCCAAACCGATGGACAAACTAAGAGGGTGAACTTGATAATCCAATAATTCTTAAGGAATTATTTGGCGGCGGATCAACAAGATTGGGTGGACCATTTGGAGTTAGCCGAGCTTTGTTACAACAACTCAGAACACTCTGCAACTGCGTCCACCCCCTTTCAAATGGTGACGGGTAAGTCACCAATTGTGCCCATGACTTGGGCAGCACATGGACAAACCCCAAGTGATGTAAGTGAGGAAGTGCCAATGGTCACGTAATTTGATGAAGAAAGGCGGCGTTTGTGGGAGGTGGCAAAGGCTAACTTGGAAAAGGCGCATAAGAGGTACAAGGATTTTGCGGACAAGTCCTGACAAGAGGTGAAGTTTCAAGAAGGGGATGAAGTGTGGTTGAACATCAAGAATTTCCGATTGCTTGAAGGTTTAAGTCACAAGTTCTTGGGCCCATATGTGGGTCCATTCAAAGTGTTGGAAAAGAAACTTTCCGACACTTATAAGTTAAAACTATCGGAAAATCTTAGAGTTCACTCCACATTTCATGTTTCCCTTTTGAATCCGGTCTCCCGCGATGCCTGAAGGCCTAATCGAGAGCACAACTCAAGGCTCCCATCAAACTTGGTTCATAATGAACCAGAGTTTGAAGTGGAGGCTGTGCTCAAGTCAAGGCAACTAAGAGGACGAGAACGGGAATATTTAGTTAAGTGGAAAAGGATACCATCTAATAGAGGCATCTTGGGTGAATGAATCCGACATGGAAGATGCCCAAGAAGCCATAGAAAAATTCCACACCAGACCGACAAAGAAGAGACGTAGAACGTGATGAGGACATCACCTTTCTTTTAGTGGGGCATGGTGTCACATAAAATGTACCACATCAAGTTGCAAGCGAAATAAAGTCTAAAAACTTCCAAAAGATTATATCATGAAAATAATGTATAAGTGTAAATAGGGTTGTTAAATGACATTGGACAAATGGAACCATCTTGCGTAGGCCCAAATCAAAATCGGACTCCTAGTTTGGGGTTGAGAGAAACCTTAGCCCCAAAAAAAAAGGCAAGCAAGGTGAGCTTGCGGGGACATGCACATGACTTAAGTGCATCTTAAAAGGTTGGTTGGTAGTGGCGGCCAACACGGGAAGTCATGACCCCGTTCGCGTACTTTAATCGTGTAGTTTGGGACTTGGGTTTTTTGCAAAACCTAAATGTCGCTTCTCGTACCATGATAAGCAAACCTTTTAGTTAAGGCTTCATTGTTGTGATTAAGGCGCAAGGTTGGGAAAGGATTCATGTCAAGTAGCTTAGGTCAAAAGTAGATTTGACTTGAGTTCTTCATGAGGGGAAGGATGGAATAGTTTCTTCCCAAATGAGGGGCTTCGTAAATTAGGCTAGTTAAGGTTTTTTTGACGAAGCATTGAAAGAGGGTTTTCAGGAAACCTTCTTGGACTTGTCAAGAAAGTGTTGGAAACTTGGGGACACCTAAGTTAACTTGAGACAAAGTCCAGCCACAAAAGTCGGCAAGTGATGGCCAAGGATCCAAAAAAAAACAATTGCAATTATGAAAGAAATTTTAAATGTCAATGAGGACATTGATTTTTTCTTCTAGTGGGGGAGAGTGTCGCAACCCCACTTTGAAGGAGTGTGAGGATGACATTCACACTCTCGAAATGGGGAATTGGGAGTCCTTCGGGACTCCCGAATTTTCAGAGCTTGATTGCAGGGGTCAAAACACCTCGCCTTGAGGTGTTATTTATACCTTTGGAAAGGTCTCAAAGTGTAGATATCGAAAATGGCCTCGCATGAGCCATTCGGACATCTGTAGCACAAGTTATGCACAAAAGAAGGGCCGGGAGTCAAATTGGCAATTTGACTTCTGACCATTAAAAGTCGGGAATCAATTCGACCCCGGTGTGTGTAGGTGGAGTGTGAAACATTGTTGGAAAGCTCTTGAAGAGAGCTATAAATTTGCTTGAGACCTCATCTTAATCGAAGGTCTAAGCAAAGAATTATGAACTCCCAAAGTCCCGGGAGTCCAAACCGGGACAGTTTCGGGACTCCTCCTTGGGAGTCTCGGGAAAAAGAGCCATTCGGATGTAGGTGCTGTGGAGTAACGCAAAGAATACTATATGGGGGAAGGTGGTGGCTTCCCTCGAGTCTAGGCCATGGTGAGTCATGTGAGTCCAGGGTCGCCTGTGGCTTGTCCTTGCACTGAAAGTGTTCCCGAAGGTTTGATGTAGGTTTGAGTAATTAAGTAAAGCTTGTCCCTTTTCCTAGTGTAATCCTGGAGCTTTAACACGCCCTTCTACCCCTTTTAGTGTTGGAAGCTGGGAGCGTGCACCAAGTTCCAAACAATTCTGTTGTTTGACTCCTTTGGACCCAACTTGGGTCTAACAGGGAACTTGGGAGTGCGTCACTTTTAGGTTCTTAAATTAGCTTCTTGTCGTGGCAAAACATTGCACAAGGTGGATGAGGAAGAGGTTTAGGTGCAAAAGCTCCTAAATGTTACTAATCTTGATTGCCAGCAAAACATGTTCAAGTTCACAATGAGGTCAAATGCAGCAACTTGTATGGTGCCCCCTTTTGACAATAATCCATTAACTAAAATGTGGCACCTTGTGACAACATCTCGAATATTGGTCTCCAGTTTCCTTATGTACGTCAAATTGGTTAAATTGGCCATGGTACATATAATAGGCATCGTGGAGGATGAAAGATGCTTCTCAACTTTGGCTTTTTTGAAGTCAAAGCTTCACAACAAGTTCAATATTCATCTTCCAATTGTTGTGCACATGTTTGCACAACAATTGTACACTTTGGAAAATTTCCCCTACATTGATTGTATTGAATAGTGGAGAGCAACATGAAATTGTTACTACTTTGATGGTTAGGGTGCCCTTGTTTTGTGGAGTTGTTAATAGTGTTTTTATAACGGCAAAATCTTTTGTGGTTTGTGAGTTGCAAGCTATGTTTTTGTAAAGGAAAATTCTTTTTGGCCCTTCTCAATGTGTTGTTCTGTTTGCTCAATTTAATGGTTGTTTTTATAAATCTACCAACTTTTTGAACTTCAATTGCAATTGTTTCTCTTCTTGCATTAATTTATGAAGTCGGAATTGTATGCTAACTTGATTGACATTGCAAGTCACTTGTGCGAGAAAGGCGAGTTCTAAGGGTTCAATCCCCCCCCTTCCCCCCCAAAGTGCTTATGTTCACTAATGTTAGGAGTTGCTTTTAGTGCATTCAAATGAATCAATATCCTTGAAAATTCTACAGACTGCCTCAAGTAGTTGCCAAATTCTGACAACAACATTTCACACTTCGTCATATAATCTTCAAATATGATTATTTAATAGTGCCATTGACGTAGGGCCTTGTTTCTTGCTGCAGAGACAGTCGCTTTCAATTGGAGAGCTGCAAGTGTCATGAAAATATGTAATTAATCATGTAATGAACTCTTGGAACACGTGGTCTCATTAAAAAAGACAGATGTCATTGTATGGTGAGTTACGATTTGAGTCACAAATCCTCCTTTTGGTCAATCCTTGAGTCATAGAGTTGTGAACTGAGTATGAGCACAAATAATCGAAAAAAAATAATGCAAAGCTACTGTGATCACAGAAGCCTAACATAAAGATGTCTTTATAGCATGTATAGTATGTAAAACACTATGTACTATGTAGCGGTGTTGTTTTGGGGGCAAATTGTTGTCACTTGGGGACAAAAACATTCCAGTTGAACTCATACAAAGGTTTTTGTGAAAAAAGTGCACCAAAGTCGCCAGATTTTGAGGAAGTTTCTAGTGAATTTGACATATTTAGTCAATAGGTTCCAGCAGGTAGCCAAAATAGCAAAATTATTAATTTAAAAAACTTTCCTCTCTGATCTATAGCCAGATTTGGCTAATTCCTCTTGTCATCAATGTGGCTACATCACAAAATTGAAAAAAAAACCCATGTTATGCAGTACTTCAAACTCAAGTAGATAATTTATCTTGTGCTATAATGGGGGGCGGGGGGGGGGGAGGGGGAAACAACCTTTGTTTCTTTGCACTTTAGTGTCCATTTTTACTAATCTTGTGACATGCAAAAGCATTTCATAAAACATTTTCGAAAACTGGCAAAATGTTGCAAAATCCCCTTCATGAAATGTCACTGGCAATTATTACACACACAAAAAGGGAGGCTTATTTTTCTTGAGACAAATCACTGGCTGGCTACAGAAGAGGTCTCCTCCTCTGCCCAAACTCACCATATGCTTGCCATGCAGTAGTAACTTCGTGGCCGAGCATTTCAATTTGTAAAATGCCCCCATCCATATCAGGCCTGTGCGAGAGGGCCTCCCGCCGTACTGGCCTGTTATGTCAAGTCACGCCATGTTAAGGAAGCATTATTTAACATGTTGTTTTGTATTGAAGCATATTATCTAACACGTTATTTTGTAAGTATGGCCACCAGTACAGGTGTCCTAACATTTGTTTTGAACTTCTTTCTACTTGTGGTACGTAGGCAACACCTGTTATGTCAAGTCACGTCATGTTAAGGAAGCATTATCTAACACATTGTTTTGTATTGAAGCATATTATCTAACACGTTATTTTGTACCTATGGCCACCAGCACAGGTGTCCTAACATTTGTTTTGAACTTCTTTCTACTTGCAGTACAAAGGCAACACCAAGCCCCCAACTCCACTTGAAAGTACTAAAGAATGCGCCACGAACAACAGACTTTGTTACGTACATAGGTCTTCACTAGGCAAGCCCAGTGAGAGAGCGCCCCTGGCAAAATCCGTCGTCATTCACAGCCCATTCTTTAGTGTTTAAAAGTCAGCCACGGAAAGCATAACAAGTTCAAGGAATGATGCCTAAGTAGGCACTACTGAAGACTTGGGAGCAACTACCGATATGGCAAGCTATGTTGGTGGCATGAGAGCCGCAGTTAGCCTCTTTAACCATACAGAATCCTTTAGAAAAAGGACACTCTGATTCCATATTACCTCTATTGGCCTTGCCAGGATATTGTGTTTAGATTCATTTATAGAGTATAGTAGCTTAATGGATTTTGGCCCCTAGGTAATATATAATAGGTCTATTTTTATATGAGGATTTTGAAATATATAATATTTTGGCTTGTGTTGAAACTTGAGAATAGTTATAATAGAGTTATAATATCTTGAAGAATTTTGGTTTCTTTTAGAGGATTTTTTGAAGATTATATTTTTGCATGGTGAAATATTTGAGTTTTGCATAATTCTTCTTTTGCCATAAGGTACCTTTAAATGTAAATGGCAAGGCGACAACGTGACACACACCCCTTGTTTTGAAGGGAGATTGTTTTTTGGGTTCCTTTATGTGCGACTTGCCATGATTCTCTAAATTGAATATCTTTTCACATCTGTTTTAAAATTCCCTTTTGCCTTTCTTGACCCTTCAATTGGTGTCTGTGATGGGCTCAAAAAGAAGACTTGGGGTTGGGAACTTCACACACGCCCACACCCCTCCCTTACCCTCTTTTTCCTTCCAGCCAATGCCGTTTTCCCATTCTTGCAGTACAGGAGAAATAGTACATCAACTTTGTACAGTTTGCAAGGGGAAGAAATTCATTGATTTTTTTATTGAGTTTTGAGTGATCTGTACGTCCATGCAGGCCCACTAAGTATCACTTGCGGACCACATAACTTTCTTTTTCTTGGTGCCATGTCCTTGGTCCCTCTTTCTATTGGTTTTTCGGTTCTTTGGTTTTTTGTTTTTCCCCCCAAGATGGGCCAATGAACAATAAAAGAGGCTTAGGACTGCCCTTGAATATATTGCCGGGAGTTTTTTTTAATCTCATAGAGGTGGTTGTTTCTATTGAGTAATTAGTTTGGGGGATTGGGGGACCCAAAGTTTTCACTTTGGGCAAGGAGTCACTTTGTTTGGCCCCTCACATTTATTTTTTCTGAAGACATTGGGTACTCCCCAAAATAGAAATATAGAGGTACTTCGTTTGACTCACCCCTTCCCCCCACCCCCATAAAGGAAAGAATCTGGGCCTTCCTGCTCAAATGTTGAACCATCTCATTGGCTGCATGAAAAAACTATTCCTAAAGTTGTTTGTCACCATTTTTGGCCTGGGCTAATACCCCCTCCTAAGGGCCCGGGTACTTATTTATTGTGCTTATCACATGGAGAAAGAGGATCTCCACCCACATCAATATGTATGTTGGATGTCGCAAATGGTAACAGATGCCCAAATAAGTGTGCATCCATAATTTATTTATGTTTTTGGTTAGAAAGTGCAACCAGGCATGGATATAAAAGGTGTGGAAAAAGATGGTCGAACCTTTACACATTTTTCTTTTGCTTCTGAAGCTTAAAGAACATTTGTAACCCTCCACCTAGTGCTACCAACATCATAAAAATTGCTCAATTTGGTAGAGGAATCGGGAAGTTATGGGGTGTTTTAAGTAAGGGGGCTCAGTGATCAGAGATGAGTGAATTAAAACAGATTACAATTTTGAGCTTTAAATTTTAAGATGTTGCATCTTTGCCTGTGGAATACCAAGAAATTTTGTAAAGCCCTAATTGGCACACCCCTCAGGTTTCAAATCACTCAAAACAGATTAAAAATGAGGAAGATATGAGGCTAAAACTAATGAGAGGTCTAGAGCTATTTTCTCAGAAAACTTGAAACAAACTATTACTCATCCTCTTCCTATGTTCTCTGCATTGCTCTTTACTTTTGACTCTCAAAGAACATTTGTAGGCCTTCAGTTTGCGCTAGCACAAAAATTGCCCAATTTGGTTAACAAATGAGTAAACTATTGAATAGTGTTCGATGATAAGTATGTGTTTGATTATGAGCGATTCTACCAAAGGGTAAAAGAATCGGTCTACAATAAATTGCATTTGCCCAATTGAGAATATCATGAGGTTAGGCTTAGATACGAGATGAGCTCAATTTTACCATAATGAGGCACCTGAAAGGCCTTGTGACCTGGGACTCCAGGGTCCCGTCCTGGCCCCTCACTTTATCATGCTATTTTGGGATCTCAGGATTCTCTAGCGTGGACTTATGGTAAGGTCCTGAAAGAGGGCAAGTCTGGAAATTTGAGTAGCTTGCTTGGCTCCCACCTTGTGCCAAGCACGCATACCTACAATGGCCCTCTCTTGGTCCTTGCACTACAGTTATCATTTCTTACTATTTTGTAATGTTCCATCAAAAGCATTAAACTCCTTCAAGATTTTCATGACTTGGGGGGTGGAGCCTGGAGGGGATGGGATTGTCAGTGGAGGGTGAGACCAAGCCCGTGGGCTTTACTTGAATAAGGGTGTGCATGAGCTTGTAAAACAATTTGGGTCATTTAATATCCAATGCTCAATTTTCTCAATTGTGGAAAATGTAAAGTTGCTTTTGATTATAAAAAAAACCTTAACAATCACAAAACATTGGATGCATAAAATAAGACCTACAAGCAATGTTTTTTTCAATTTTTGTGATGTAGCTGAAATAGCAATCATTCATAAGATGATTTAACCAGATTTGATGACAAACTAGATATGCAAGTAGAAAAAAAACAGAAGATCATTCTATATTCTTGGCTAGCTACTGGAACTTATCATAAAAATCTGGCGAATTTGGGTCATTTTTGTCATGGAAAATTCCTTGGATAGATTGAAATCATATTTTCTAGGTCAAAATTTGACAAAATTTTGCCAAACAAAAAACCCCTTATCCAGAGACAGGGGTCACTCAGAGTGACACATTGATCAACCATTGGGACAACAAAAGTTTCACATGAATCTGGGCAGCTTCACATGACACATTAAGACCTTCTGCAAAAAAAATTCAATCACATTGCAAAGGATGCAAGCATCTTTCATCTTAAGTCAGGCAGTAGTCATAGGCTAACTATGACCCAACTTTCACCCCTTAAGAACACACCTCCCATCTGCATGGCCAACGTAAAGCAGGTGGTTGATTTTTGAAGAAATACAGCCATCCTGCTACAGGAGGTAAGTCTTAGACACAAAGGTATTTTGACATCTATTTTGAGCTAACTTGACGTCCTATAATTTCTCCATTTTTCTACCTTTAAATTGGTCACCTCTCCTTTGAAGTATTAAATTAAACAAGAAATTTATTTTAATTCATCAGTTTTTTGACCAGTGCTGGTCTGGTGTCGACTTTAATAGACAAAAAGTCCAGGCTCCAGGTTAGGTTTTGGGCTACCTCGACTGCATGTTTGCAATTTTTTTGAAACAAGATTTGGATTTGGATTCTAAAACAACCTTGTCCTGAAACTAAAACCTAAACATGGCCCTGATTGTCTGCCCTTTACAACTTAAAGGTCCATGTTCTTTAGACATGTAAAAGTCCAAGGTTTCCTCAAAGAGCAAAACCTATTTCCTAGCTTTCTAGTTTGTGACAATTCAACTTTCAGCAAACATGAAGGGATAATCCATCATGATGTTGGGTAGTGACCATTAATCTAGTTGGCTGCCAACTCATTGCATCTCTCTCTCCCCCCAAAAAAATCAGACCTCTAAAGAAGGGTCTAAGGGTTACCATATAGAAATCTAGTTTTCAGGGGCCACCTCTTCAAACTGCCTGTTGCCTTGTCTTATTGGCTCTCAAGATTTTATTTTCTTGCACTACCACAAAAGGTGTACAGGGTGTCCCTGTATGTTAAATAATTTCACAGAATTTTGAGTGAATTCATTAATTTAATGAATGAGAATTAATGAATTGCACACACATTTTGTAGTAGTGTTGTTTGTGTTCATTGGTGCATCGTCATTAGAAACACCTTATAATGTAAAGGTGTAAGCTACATAAGTGCGGATAAAAAATTTAAGCCAAAGAATGCACATTGGCAACAGATTCTGCCAGAGTAGAAGCTCATCCAAATCCAGCAGAGAGCAAGCTAGCACCTCAACCATGACCTCATGAGGCTTAGCTCATGATTTTTGATGTGATTTGTTGCCCCATGGACATATTTAGTCCCAATTTATCTATTGATCACTTGAAACAAGAGCATTGATTAGGTTCATTTGGTGCTCTTTTGAATATTATTGTCATTAGTTGTGTTACCTCTTCAACTTTCAAGTGATTATTTCTTTTAATTCGTAGGGTTCACTGTCTCTAAACTTCGAAGTGACTGGTTTTAGTGATCAAAACAGGTCATGAAAGATGATGCTTTTTTCACTCCTGAATCTATGAACCAAATTTTGTGAAACTCTAGGTTTTTGTAGTCAGATTTGAGCAAAGCAATTGGACTGTTTGCCAATGGTTTTCCTCTTCATTACTTGACATATTTGCACCTTGTGGCTAAACAGTGCAGCTTTTGCCATCTCATCATCCTCTTGCTTGATTTTGGCTAGAATTTCTGCCAAAGATTGTGTCCTTAGTGAGACAGTCCTGGAGGAGAGGGTTTGCAAAGGTGAAAGTTCAGGATGAACCTTAGCTAGGGTGCCCATCTCCAAAACCTCTCAAGCAATCCATAGAACAATGGAAAACACCCATGGAAATAAAAACCTTCTTAATGAAAAATGCGAGAATGTGGTGCAATATTGTGTAGGATGTTTGCCCCCCAAAGGAACCTAGAAGACATGACTTATACTTGATTCAGCAATCGTGTTATTTTGTGGGGGACTATTTATTCATCTTCTTGGTCTTGGTGTGAAAGTGAGGACAAAATGTAATGCTATAGCCAATATACAAATTTCATTTTCTTTTTGTTGGTTAGGGGTGGGGTGTCACATGGTATGGTGATAGATTCCACTTGATCCGATGACAATGTTCTAATTTGTTTCAAACAAACTTAGTACGGATTGATACCTTAAGTATCTTATTTTGGAGTTATTTATATTCATGTGTACTATCAGAAACTCAAAAGCCCATACTCCAAATAGGTGTAATACCTACTTGTAATAGGTAATAAGCCCCTAATAGGTGTAATATCCCTCCCATTCTTTTAGTTGCAGGGGAGGTTCTCATATGCGTGCATTCTCTTGAGGGAGGGGTACCTGAGGGCATAATCACAAGGGTGTTCCTGAACCTCAAGAGAATGCATGAGTACAGAAACCTCCCCTTCCTCCCCTTATGTAAACAACTCTCTTTTGATTTCCTTGCTTCTTTCCCATTTTGTAGAAAAGAAATAATTTTCCATGGGAATGTGGGAACATATAAAATTGGGGAGCACCCCTGGCATAACGCACTGGGGTTCTTCTGCTTGGGGGACATCCCTCAAAATTCACATAGAAATAAAAATGGAGTTGTTTACATAGGCATAAGATTTCTGCCACTCTTAATCATGTCCTTGTGTTTTGCATATGTTTAGGTTATGATGAAGTCCTTCTGGTGCTTTATGGTGGGTAATGCCCACCCCCTTGGGCCACATTTCCAAAATGTGGGGCCAGACTCAGCTACCGCCTTGTTGTATGCCCCACTTTTTGGGAATTCTGGCACCCTTTGGCTTTACCCTACGGCAGAAAAATAGCCCATGGGAGTAGAACTGAAAACCACTTGGCCCCTTGCAGGTGAACTTTGAGGGAAAGTGTTGGGGGTAAAGCCCTAGGGTGGCTTTTTTGAAAATTCCCAAAAATAAAAAGGGCTTACAAACAAGGCCATGGTCCAGTCCAGCATTTTGAGAATGTCCCCCACCCCAGGGCTTTAGGACTCACCCTAGGGCTTTTATGCATCATTTGCAGCATGCATTCTCAGCCTATGGCAATATTTTTGCATTTTTCTGGTCTGGAAATTAAGGAAACTCCAAAGGTCAGGATTAAAGATATTATGATGCTTTTAGTGTCTATTTAAAGAATTGCAGAGTGTAATATATTTTGGCTTTCAAAATTAAAAAAGGCATTTTTGTAAATGTCCAATTTATATAATCTTTTTTTTTACCCTCTTTCATAGTGTGTCAAATGAGTCTCCTTCAAATTGCCCTGGAACACATAAATATGAGGTAGAGTATTAATTAATTTTATTAGTCTAAGTGTTTGTAAAATTTTCAGAATATATTTTTCTAAAACAAATGATGCATCACTTTCTTACTTTCTCTTTCTTTTCTTTTTTTCATTTTTAACAAAAAAATTCAGTGTTGTGATGTAGCCAAATTGGTGCTCATCCACAATAAGATTTAGTCAAATTTGGCCATAGACCAGATGTGAAAGTAGAAATTTGATGAATGATTTAATATTTTGACGAATGTTGCGACCTGTTGTAGAAATCTGGAATTTTTTTTCTTTTCAGGAACTCTGGCAAATTAGGGACTTTTTTCACAAAAATCCTTTTGTATGCGTCAAAATAATATTTTTCAAGTTAAAGAAATATGAAAAATCGCCCAAGAAAATGTTTTGTTGGGCGTTATCATAATTGTGGTTTTATAGCTGTTTGCTCAAAATAAAGAAGGAAATTTTGGCTTTTCTTTCCTTTCTCCTTGGGGGTATTAGTCTAGGGGGGTGTGCTACAAGTTACATGTGCTTACCCCTTGAGCTCTAGATCATTGAGACTTGAACTTAGTAATTAAGTTCAGATCATGTCCTTTTTTCTCCGCCTTTTCTTCCTCTTATTTTGTCCCCACCACTCTCCCCTCCCATTTTTTTGGAATAAAGTCATGCAAGCTCACATCATTGAGATTTGGAGGGTATTCTATGGGCACCCAATATCTATGAATATCCCTTCTCTTTTCTAAATGGGATCTGATGCTTACTCCTAAAGAGTGGGAGGGTAATTTATGCCTATTTTTAGGTGTAAGATCCCTCTCACTCATAATGATTAGTAGGTACCATAACCCTTCCCTATAAGGGATCTGATTCATATTCCTAAATAGTGAAAGGAAAATCATGCATCTTTATAGGTAAGATCTCTAATGAGTAGGTGTGAGAAACATCTATTTCTTATTCCATTCTCTTTTCTTGGAGGGATCTTACACCTACTCGGAAGAGAGTTGAAAATTATGTCTACTTGTAAATATAAGTTCCTCTCACTTGTAACAAGTAAACGGAAAAATCCTTACCTTCTTATGCCTTGTGATCTGCATCTGCATAGTAACCTCAAGAGTGTGGGCCCTCCCATTGTATAGCAGGAGCCCCCACTCCCCCTCTCTCCAACCCCCTCATTATTTCTTGATTATCATGCTGGGTAATGTGTACTGAGCAAGGCATTGACCGAGGGCTCTGCCCTTGTTCACAAGGTGCACTGCCATCATGCTAAGGCATTAGTGTACATGTGTTTGAGTTCACAATAATGTTTGTCACAATGCATAAAGCCCACAAGTTGAGGAAAGTCCAAAAATGTGATGCCACATGCCGGACTCGACTATTGCCTCATCCTAACATCCCACCCTAGGGCTTAACCCTAGACACAAATTTGGCTCTTTGAAATTTTGTCCCATTTGTTTTGAGCATGGTGAACTCACACTAAGGGCAGATCGCAGATTTTGTGATCACCGCAGCTTTCCAAATTTTGTTTTACCTCCCAGTCACCTCATAGCTCTACTGGTCAAGCATTAATCAAATGCAGGAATTGTGAAAGCTGTGAGTCAAACTGGGATGCACCACAAAATGACATCTACTTTTTGTTCATGGGAACATGTTCACAAAGTCCCCAACATTGATTAACTGCATATTTTCAAGCAGTTGGAGCATCGCCAACAGAAACTGACTATCCACACAACAAGAAACAGGAGTGAGTATCGTCCCTTTCTTTAGTTGATATGCTTCATGCGACTGGAGGAGAGTTCAGTTCTTAGTGGTTCCCTTTCCTCCTAGTGGCCTGCCTTTTTTTGGGCTGTTTGCTTGCCTGGACTTTAGTCCTTGCTTTCTTTCTCTCTCCCTTGCTTGGGTGCCTTCCTTTTATGAAGTTTGGCAGGGTTTCATCATCATCAGAAACAAGGCCTACTATGTAAGTGGCTTTCCATTAGGTGGTTGGGATCACAGCACAGTGTGTGTAACTATGTGATAGCATAGCACCCTGTGTGCAGCTGTGAGGAGAGTCTGCGTGTGCAACTGTGAACAGAGCAGCCTAACGGAACAAGACTCTGACTTACGACCCTACAGTACTGCTTTATTTCTTGAGTGAGGCATTATAGTGGCCATATTTAAACCAGGAAGTATTAAGTTTGGACAAGCACACCTTCTTAATCGAGGCCTCCTAGCGGCCATATCTAATCCAGGAAATGTTAGGGTTGGACCCAGAGACCCTGATTTAGTCAGAGGACCAGATATTTACCATGGTTAGGAGGAACCTCAAAAACTTGAGGCTTTTTTACCGTAGTGTAGGTGCCTGGTTCATCCAAGGCATTCGGTATAAACGGGGGGCGGGGGGAGAGTAGGGAGGGAGCGAGGGCCGGACCTACCCTTCTCAGTTCGCGACAATTCGTATGCAGAGGAGAGACGCACATGCGCGCGGAAGGGAGCGCACACGAGAGAGCTCCGGGTATCGATTGCCAGAGACGAGGATGTGGCGACAAAAGTCTAGCTGGAATGATGAACGAAAGCGCCCAGCGGAGAGACGGATTTCGAGGATTTCTAGTCTCATTGTGTGCGGCAGCTTTTTTATTTGATTCAGCGCACCACAAAAACAAACAAAATAAATTTACGCCTGTCGTTCACGTACTCTTTCCCTGCAGGATGTCCCTTGCCTTTCCATAGTGAGCGACTAATAGCAAGATGAGGACAAGAAAGCCCCCCAAAAAAGGGGGAACACGTTAAGCTGGTCCAAGACCACACTTATTGTGTGCAGCAGGTCGACATGGCGGAGCCCGCACCTTTCGTATGTTGATCTATTAGTGCGTACTCTAATCTCCTTTTTGATTGATTATTGACTCTTGTGCACTTGTAATTCATTTCACCTTTGTTTGTTTTCTTTCACTGGTCAGAGTTTTTGTGCTGCAAAAAAAGGGGGGAACGCGTGGCTGGGGAAGGTATGTGAGAATTTTGGAGTCTAGTGTTGGAAAGTGAAGGAAGGGCCCCCGGACCTATAGTATTATGGGCTGCAAGAAGACAAGGGACTGGTTGCCTTTTTGAGAGACCTTTGGTGATTCTTTCCGCACAGAATTAGGCCGGCCTGTCGTCGTCGTCGTCTCGGCCTGAAAGCACTGTGAAGCAGCTCAGCCGGGCATGCACGTCGTTGAATTGTCAGGTTTGGAAGTTGGCATCGGCCGGGCACGCCGCACGGCCGCACACCTATATCAGAACGTTCCGCAGCCCCGACAATTCAGAACCAGGTCCAGGGCGTGCAGTCTCATACTTATTAGTCCTTCTTCCTCGGTGACAATCAAGACGCTGGCAGGGGGAGCGATCATGTGCTCGATAGACAATTTTATCGTTCTAGATACTTGCAGCAGTTCCTGAGATGAAGATCCTCATGTGGCAATCATCGATGTTTCGCAATTTGAGATTTTCTTGGTCTAGTTTATGATGCAGATTCTTCATTTGCTCTTCTCCGGCAAAAGAGGAGTCTGTATCATAAACCTGGAGAAGAGAATTGTGTCATACATGTATAATTCTTGCTGGATTAAACGGTTGCACTAGGTCGGTCACGACGAGTTCACAACCTTCTTCTTTGACGCTGCTGTCCCGTGGTGATGCCAGGGCAGCGTACGAAGCAAGGCCCTGTACAATATCATTCTGCAAGGTCACTTGTGTACTTGGATCCGCATCATTCTACTGTTTCTCTTCATTTCAAAGCTTTCAGATCATGTGACAACTAGTACATAGCTGTAGTCTCGGCGCAGTTGTACAAACTGATAATGCATTAAGAGATTGTTGCATGCAGAGTGCGCGATGATAGACGATCACGTCCTGCGGAGGAAGGCAGTAGATTCAGCGTATTATCTAAGCCGAGACCTGTACAAGCTCATTAAGAGAGAATGGCTTCGACTATAGGTACGTGAGCAATCCTTGGTTTCGCTATTCAACACAATAACGCCAGCCGACGTAGATCTGAAGCTTCATTACCTACCGGGAAGCGGCACAAAGTACCTCTGACGGGCGATGATCGCTATATACAGTGAATCCATCGCGTTACTAAGAGCTTGATTGTCTTCCTTTGTTTGCGAGTTGATCTCAGCTGCACATCATTAGCAGCTTTATGTTATTGCGAGATGCGGACCAATTGAAGTCGATCGTCTTTGCCCCTGTCTTTGAGAGCGATCTTGAAAACAGTAGACTGAATCCACCGCAAAATATGTGGCCAAGGTAGTGATTAGTCTGAAGGATTCATGATATGGATACTAATATCTGTGACTAGAATGCGCAGGAGCTTTCTCTGCTGCGTGTGTAGTAGTACCTGGCGTAGCTATGATCCGGAAGTGTTGAACATCTTGGAAGAAAAAACCTTGAGGTTAATTCCAGGTATATAGGAGATGCAGCGCCTCTTGCTCGGTTTATGATGATTCATTGATCATTAATATATTTACAGACCAACAATTTCTCTGGTCGGATCTGGTCCTAAAATAAATCATCGTTATATAAATCTATTCGGCTTTGCTCTATTTCTCCACACAAAGCTGTGCAGAGCTTAGCTTGTACAATACTTAGGAATGTGATGCAAGAATATGATGCTATGAGATGCAAACTTGCTGTTTCTTACGGTCCGTATATATTCGGGGTTGTAATTGAGCATTTCAGGAGCATGCTGTTCAATCTTTAGGCTCAAAATGTCAGGATCGTAGAACAACAGATTCTCTATCAACATGAAGTTTGCCATAAGTCCACTTTAGTCTCTCATTTTGATGACCACCCTAATCCAATTAGAAGTCACAATTTTGCAGGCCTGATTGAACTGTTAATTTTCGCCTATGAAAGAGCATGAAGAAGCTGGCTGCACGCAGCACGACGACACTGAAGATTGTCAGTCTTGAATGAGATGGCTGCAAGGTGTGCAAATGCAGAACTAGCTTCGCCAGCCACTATTCTGCCGCACAAGGTGCAGCTATCCTCTACAACTTTTGAACTTTTTTCTAGGTCGTTTATGGACTCTGCCCTTCAGGGTTAGAGACATTGTGATGCATCCAGAAACGGGCCAAACTTTGGTATCCCTGTACATTCGAAGGTCATGTGGAGGTCCATGATAGAAAGATTTCACTCATAAGTACTGGAGCATCCACTTGGGCTTCACCATGCTAACCCACCATGTGTTGTTTCCAATCTAGTATGTTGAATATTTATCGTCCTTGAAAGATGTCATTTAGTGGGCAGAGCCATTGTGCGACGAGACGCTTGTTACAATTGTCTCATATATGCTGCCTAACTCTAATCAGCATCAGATAGATACTTTGCGCTCGCCGCTGATATTGCTGCCGGAACTGGAAGTTGTAAGATGGTATATACCTAGAGATGTGTATGCTTGGTGCAATGTTTTTACAAGAGTGAAGCAACTTGGCTAGGCCCAACTCTTTCTGCATCTTCTTACATACAAGATACTGGAGGCACCAGCCCCACCAGCAGCTTTATTTACCAATCCACACATGTGTGTTTTATGTGATAAGGGAGCTTTGAACGAGCTGAGAACCTCTAGCGTTTCAAGGCAATGGAGAAGAGGAACTAGAGAGCCAATGCTAAGGACCAGGTAGACCGGTGGCTCATGTTAGAGGCTTCAAAGTTCAAACCAATGTTGGGTTGGGATCAACTTTTGAACACACTAGGTGGTACTGGCATCAAATCTTTTAGAAAGTTTTTATACCAACTTGGTACTTATACTGGATTATTTTTTTCAAACTTTCATACCAGCCTTGGCTTTGTAGTGACAGAGTCCAAGGAATTTTTTTGACGTATATGTGGTATGTAACTCACATTGAGATCACCATAGCTGCGGTGTAAAATTGGTATTAGAGTGTAGTCGCAACTATAAGAGTTGCACAACTGTAGGAGTTGCAACAAGTGTAACTAGTGTTTGATTTTTCATATTTTAGTGTTTAAAATTGTACTAATTTTGTAAATATTTAAAATAGGTTTTATAAGATATATATTTCATAGATTATGAAAACATGTGAAATAATTTGAATTGAATGCAATGAGTATCTAATATATTGCAAAACACACATAAAACACTGTAACAAATGTTTTTTGTTGTTGTTTTTTTTTTAAAGATTTAAAGTGCTTTCAAAATGACATAATCATGTATAAATTTTCTTTACACCATTACGTAATAATATGTGAAATGTCATTATCAAAACATGAGTATTTTTTTTTATCATTTTCTTATATAATCAATCATAATCTATCACATTGTCTTTGCAAGCACTCACACCCTTTTGTGAATAATCAAAAGGGTGATGCAAGTTAACATGGATCATTTTTGAAATCACAATGATAATTTTTATAGGATGCATTGTGTTTAAATGCTTATAAAATTTTGAATTTGTCAATCAACAATTGATTCTAAGGTAACAACTTGATTACAATACATTTGTATAATTATTTTTTAAAAATAATGCATTCATTGTTAGTACAGGACTTCTTAAAACTCAAATATATAAATTTAGTTGATTAATTGAATATCAAAAAATAAAAATGCTCATATAAAATATACACCTTTTTTATCTTTTTTATCTGATCCCTTTTTATCATGTAAAAACATAGTTATGGATGATCATGATGAAATTTGAAATTGTAATGATTTAAAATATAATCCTTTTAAAATATTTGAAGAATACAACTTTTGATTCATTATTTCTTATAGGGATCAAAATACACCCTAAAAAATAAACTGCAAAAAAGACTAAATCTTTTTTAGGATGGTACACCTAAAAAATGATTCACCCTTTATTCATATGAATTTTTTTTCAAGCTGTATCTATTGTAGCAAATGATATCAACATCTTTTGAGATTAGTTTTCACCTAAGTTTAAAAAATTCATAGATGAATAAACATTCAATAGTAATAAAATAATAATAATAAAATTTGAAAACTAACAACCATATACATTTGAACACTTTTTTAAAAAATTGCTAAGAACTTGTATGGAATGTTATATTTGATCGAAATGAGCCACTATATCATACATGCACCCAAAACAAGTTCATTGCAATAATGTGACACGTACAGGGTTGACTCATGTTATCATGTTTGCACCCATCACCTCAAGTGCTTGTCACACAATAATGATTTGAGGCTGGTATTCCCTCAAAGTCATACCAATTTGGTCGAATTTTTTTTATACGAGTGCCAGTCTATATACTAGAGTTCCAACTTGGTACCCACTCAACACTGGTTCAAACCTCCCTCTCTATGAAGATATTATGACTATTTTTATCCTTACATTCATTGAGAGTCGAGCACTTTGGCCAGAAACCTCAGTATGAAATGCAGAGACTCGACATCTAATGCACAAGGTTCGACAGTAATTATAGTAGTTGTAGTCTGGAGCAGCGGTTCCAGAGTTGCTGATATGTTAGTGGCCTGCAGTCTGATGGCAGTACATAAAATTGGACTGAGTTCTGGTGACAGCATGTTGTCTGAGCAAAGAAGGCTAGAGCTGTGCAGTGTAAAGACATGAAATAACTTGTCCATATAGATTGTTCTTGTTTCTTGTATATTGAAGAAGCATAATGTGAGAAAATTGTTTCCCATGGAAAAGAGACCAGGGAGAAATTGTTGTAATGCAAGAAGCATAATTAATATGTGACCTCGAAAAATGTTTCACAGTTGAAAAAATTCCATGGTGATTGATTGGTGTAATGGAACAAGTAATCAAAGGACTCACAATTTCACATTTATGCTTCAATTTGGAAAAGTTTATGAAGCATCTATGAAAGAAGTTCATGAAGATTGTTGTAATGGAAGAAGCATAATGTTCGAAGGGATCAAGAGAGGTTGTAGGTGGTTGGGGGAGGGGCAGTAGGTAGGTATAGGACATGAGTGATCCAAAGAAATTTTCCATCATTGAATCAAATCGAATTGAAAATGGGAATCCACAAAATCATATTGATCACCACATGATTAGATGCCAAAGCTTGCATGCAATCTTCAAGTGCAGAATTTTTTTAAATACATATGTAAATGTTGCTTTTTGCCACTCTCTGACAGAAGAACATTACCACCTTCCAAATTGAATTGTGAGGCCTTTTCTACCAAAACAAGAACAACTTCAAACAGAAGTGACAACCCCCTGACTAATGGGTCTGATCCTTTATTCTATAAAATCAAGCAGCTCATTGCCTAATGGCTCTGCAACTTATGGCAAGTTCACATAAGCAACAGCTCAAATAGGAAATGTTCCATGACTTCTCAGAAAATGGACTCGCAGTTCACAATCACAACCAGCAATCATCCCTCAATGAATGTGGGACCAAAGTGAACTCTGCATCGTTGTTGCATTAAATGTGGGACCAACATGAACTCTGCATCGTTGTTGCATTAAATGTGGGACCAAAATGAACTCTGCATCGTTGTTGCATTAAATGTGGGACCAACATGAACTCTGCGTTGTTACATAATGGGTGCACAGACCTACTAATGAAGTCCCAGCTTTCACAAATTGCTCGTTTAGTCCAACTGATTGCAGAGCTTTTAAGGAAAGTGACAATAATTGCAAACTAATGCTAATACTTTACCTAGGAGAGATTGATTTTGGGCTGTACTTAAGATGTAAAACCTGAAAATGATGACTCTTAACCTCCCTGCATTGTTTGTGACCTCAGTAGCTCTAACCTCACTGGATGTTAGAAGGGGCTTTTGATGGATTGAGTAATAAGAGGAGCAATTGTCAAGGGGGCCAGGCAGTGCCACTGTTATCTTCCAAGCAAATCAAGACAATACTAGCTAGCTGACAGTCCAAGCAAGGGAAATCCCCTCCCCAAAAAAGATTGCCTATGAAATTGCACAATAAACTCCATAACAAATACTTTGAAGGTAACCAAGCAATGAGCATTGTATCAAAAAAATAACACTCGACAAAAAAATATTTTGAAGGTATCACACATAGTGTCAAAAAATAACAAAACTGACCACAAAAAGAACGAGCACCATTGGTAACCTTCCGAATTACACTCAAAAAATGTCAGAGACCAGTTCTTCCATCATGATGAAGAGCAGTGACTTGAACTGCCATTACTCTTCTTTTCCCCCCACTGCGTTTCTTTGTTCGTCAGCAGGTGTGCATAGAAGAAGGGAAATAAATAATCTGCTCAAAAAATTTCGCCCACAAACAATTCTGTAAAATTCTGGGTCCTCGGTTTGTCTCTTGCATTTCTGGAAGCAAAAGACTCAGTTGGCCGGTCATGATGTTTTAACTAGCACTCAACAAGCAACATAGCTTTGAATTGAGGAAAAAAGTTAAATACTATCCTGGTTTAAGCTCCAACAAGCTCTTCTCAAAAAACCATATCTTTTTTGGTTTCCCCTTGTCAATTTTATGTCTTTACAATGTTTGTTCCATGTTTTTTGTCATTCAAAAAATTTACAAACCTAGTTTCATGTTTTGCTGATTTTTGTTTGTGTTTCCAATTCATGATTCTTAGCAGCTTCACCTCTTTCGGGATTTCTGGAACTTCACCTCTTTCTGTTCCTGGATTATTTTTGGGCCGAAAACCATAACTCATTCCTTCATTGCTGTGTTGGCTGAGGTGCATCATCACCCAGTAGGAAAGGGTTGGCCAAAGCTTTATCCCGTACTGAGCACAAGAACTGATGAAGTGGGACACGGTCATCGTCATCTTCCAAGTTATCACCATCCATGCTGTCTTCATCACTCCCACTGTCATCCAATTCAACATCAAATGAGTCACCAGCACCATAATCCCCTCGAAGCCAATCTGACATATCAGTTCCCTTGTTCCCTTGTTCATAATCATTGTCAAACATGCCTTCATGCCGGAACACACGCTTGAACCCTTGTAAGGTTGATAAATGATCCTGGCGCAAAAGCTCCTTCAGCAGCACATCCTTGCAAGAGTCCCCTGTAACTTCCCATAAACAATGCTTTGGAGGTTCATGGGAAGACATAGCTGCTGCTGCCTTTTCCATGACTGCTGCTTCACCCTCCTGATTTCCTCCTCTGCTCTCACGGGAGTTGAAAATTGCTTGTGACATCCAATCCTTCCAAACCATTTTCCGGTACTTGCGTTCCTCATAACAGCCTGATGACAAAGTTCCTAGTTGATGTCATATGCTAGACATAGCCATAAGATGTTATACCCTATAATACACTAAGCCCTGAACAAATTATTGAAATTTATTTTTGTCATCAATTATCTAATCTGACTACCCATGCAGAAGTGGATCTGACAAAGTGTGCATGGAACACAAAGAAAAAATACCAGAAAAAGAACACCTGAAAATATACAGCACTCTGGCTCAGATCAGTAGTACCTGAGACAACAAGCCTGTAGACATAGACTATCTTCTTCTGCCCTAGCCGAAATGCTCGGCTGATTGCTTGTCTGATAACTGCTGGGTTCCACAACACATCCATGAAAACTACCCGAGAAGCTCCTGTTAGGGTAATTCCTTCCCCACAAGCTTTTGTCGATGCAAGCAAAACCCGCACCCCACTCATAGGATTATTAAATCGCTCAATAATGCTTAGTCGATCTGTTAATCTGAGTTGGCCATCAAGCTGCAGAAAATCTGTGTCTTTCCTCCATCCAAATTCAGTCAGGAACATCTCTTGTAAGAGCAGAAGCGGCCCCAAATTCTGACTGAAAATGAGCATCTTCTCACTACCTGATGATGTGCCTGTCTGAAGAAGCCTAAGGAGATTGAGAACAAAGTTTGTCTTCACCCCTGCTGCAGGGTCCTTGTTGGTCATGACCTCCTCCATGTCCGAAGGTGGCAAAATGTTGCTTACAATTTTTGAGACTTTAGATCCTGAGAAAAGAAATGGATGGATACATACGAGGGACATGATTGTTTCTTGCTCTAATATTGTATGCCGTAACTGTACTGCCAATTCTTGGAGCATTCTGTCTTGGAGGGGTGTCGGTTGAAGCAGAATTGAAAAGTCCCGTAGTGGTGGAAGGCTGCGTAAAACATCCCCAGTATAATGGTGCACAAAGCCACTTGTCAGCTTCTGAAGTTGTTCCAGACCTCGGGCTAATGATTCAGAGCTGCCATTCCGTCTTTGCCCACTCTCAATCTTATTCCCAACCTCATCAATGAACATCCGCCTGGCTATTGCTTCTGCCACTTTTGTTGCACTGTCCATCCCCGCCAAGGGATCAGATGCACTGTCCTCAATGCCAGCCTTGATTTCCTGCAGACATAGTTTCAGATTGAAGAAGATACATTATTGGGAAACAGAGAAGTTTTGACCCTTGCCCTTCTCAGCAATTGCAATTGACAAGGGTCCTTTACATTTGTAAGCCAGACAAAATCAAGCAAAGAAAGCACTGACTCTAAGTGCAGCCAGACCAAGAGAAGGGGGGAGCACTCACTACCTGGACAATAGAATCGTTTCCACTCAACTCAGAAAAGGTTTCAACAAATCGGGGCCGCACGAGGTAGAGAGTGGTGAACAGCTCCTCAAAATTGTTCTGAAAAAGGGTGCCAGATAACAGCACTCGCTTCTTTGTTTTAACAAGCATAAGCGCCTTCCTCACTTTGGCTTTTCGGTTGCGTGCAAAATGCCCCTCATCCAATATCAACATGTTGCTTGCCTCCAGAAGGTTTTGCCGGATTGTGGCACGTTCTAGTGAGTGGTTTGCATCATCAGTGAGTGACGTAAACATGGCATAACTAACAACCAGCACACTTGGATTTTGACGCCATTCCCAAAGTGTTGCCTGCTCATTTGCCAAAGTACACATCAACATGAAAAAGACAAAAAAGACAAAAAAGACATGAGGAAGTAAACTCAAATGGTCTCTGTTATTTTCTAGTATTACTCTCAAGAAACCCCACCCATTCATTTTCTTGCAGTAACGTGTCAGACCAAACTTGTGCAATGGTTGCTTGCTTACCAGACGACTGTTGTCTGTTTTCCTTCGTGTTGTTCCACCCACAAGGTGCAGCTGTCCATCCTTCTCATGTTCCTTGACAAGCTGGCGTCCATATTCAGAAGCCCGGTTGAGAATATATACAGGAATGTCAACATTCCATTTCCGAAACTCCTGTTCCCAAGGCTGAAGCATGATTTTGGGAGCAATGATAAGAGGACGACAGTTTGGGTTTGCACTCATATAGCTTTGCAAGAAGCTGATGATCAGAAAAGTCTTCCCTGTGCCTGGAGCATGTGAGAGAACACAACCCCCTATCTCTGTCGTCAACCCTCCAGGACCCAATCCTGCCAGGTTCCGCCAAAGGAACTGAAACCCCTCTTTCTGATGCTTCTGCATGTACTTTTCCAACTCAGGGATTGCATCAAAAAGTGAGGTTTCAGTCATTCCAGGACCATGATGATCCCTGCAATCTCGCAGCTCGTCTGTGTCAGAATCCCAGCCATGAAAGTTGTCAAGGTTGTCGAGGTCTGACCCATCCACTTCACTGTCATCTCGAGCATCTCGAGCAATTGTCAGTCTTTGAGGCATCTGCACACATCACATAAACAAGTTAACAATTTTCTACATGCAGTCTTTTGCAGCATAGCAAAAGCAAACTACAGGTTACTTTGCCACTCCAGACAGTGTGTGTATAGTAACCGGGTCACAACAAAAGTTACTGTCATTGATAGTATGAGCATCTCCAGCAGTGGTCAGTATTTGACCCTGCAAAAATATATTTCACATCCAAGTTTTAATTATTTACTTTTTTTCAACCCCACCCATAAAACTAAAACTGGGACTGCAAATAGGTGAGAGACTACAAACAACAAACCACCCGGACCAATCATTATGACTCACCAATCAGAAACAGGGAGCACCATTCAGATCATATTTATTACACTCTTCTCCGGCAGGTGTTGGGCTTTGTTGTGCCTTTTACCAGTATCAGCAAATTGTGCAAAAATGCTGGGTCAAAACCATTTTGCTGAACCAAATTGGCATGTTTTGAATTTTCTTCATCCAATTTTTAATTTGCAGGGTCACATACTTAGCACTGGTGGAGTTGTTCTAAGCTCATGGAGTGTTTGCAAGCCTTGCAAAGACACTTGTCCAGTAGGTAAGTACACGACAGAGTACTTCAGAAAAACAAAGTTTGAGTCCTTACATCACGTTCAACCATGTTTGCAATCTTGAGTCCCAGCAGGCCACACACTTGGCAGACAAGCCCTGACTCATGGTCAAACGAGAACACATGCTTTGCATCACTCTCAGATCCATCAGGATTCCTGCACTTGGTGACACAGTCAATAGGACCCTCCTGCTGCTGTTCCTTCTTCCCTGATTGCATACCTCCTCCCTACAGACATCAAATCCACATGAGCACATACAAACATTTCAGATACAGATTTCATCTTGACAGCAAAGTTTCTTCTTCTTCTAGCTAACAAATCCCAGTACCCTCCTCACCTTGATTGTAGCCACAAAACTCTGAACACCCGTCAGTCTGGAACATGGACTAATCAAAAGACCTGAAACCACAGCTCCCAAGTGCAGAGATGTTGTTAAACTGCCGTTCTTCCTGTGTGAACCATCCGTCCATAGTGCTGCTGGCAATGTGTTACGTACCTTACTTCTGGCTTCCATAGCTTCACTTTCCAATGCCATCCGCATATCCTCCCATGCATCCTGTACTCTGGCATCCTCTGCTTTGGTGTCTGGCATCACTGTACTTTCAGGACCCCATTGTTCCATAAGCGGGTTCCACCCTGGAAGAAGACAACATATTTCTGGGCTTTGTGGAACATTCACATTGTCATCATCCACATTGTCCTCAGGAATTGTCTTGAACAAATCTATGTATGTCACTTCTTTTGTGGCTTGTTGCTTCTTAGATCGTGGAGCAACTCCCTCAAACTGACGCCGTTTCCGATTCTCCTACAGTTTTTGGTTAGCTTTTCCATAATTAGTGCGAAAACTGAACCAAACTGAACC
Source organism: Sphagnum contortum (assembly GCA_963920785.1). Taxonomy (NCBI): domain Eukaryota; kingdom Viridiplantae; phylum Streptophyta; class Sphagnopsida; order Sphagnales; family Sphagnaceae; genus Sphagnum; species Sphagnum contortum. The sequence goes on along the minus strand of OY987289.1, from coordinate 13,670,374 downwards.
CAAAAACAGTTAGAAGGGATTCAGGCTTAGGGTTTAGGGTTTAGGGTTTAAGGTTTGGGTTTAAACCCTAAACCCTAAACCTTTGGGACTTTGGACAATGAATTTAATGAACCTGAGCAGTTTCCTGTGACTCTAAGGACCATCCTGTTAGAATCTGTGAATCTCCTCTGCTAACTGTGTCCACAAACATTACCACCTGCAATTACCCACAAACGACCCCGAACATCAACTTCTTCAAGAGGTGGTCCTCCTGCAATATTACTAAACAAAGTTCCATGGCTTAATGAATAAGAACCTTGCAGATAGTGATGGATGGGTTTAGGGTTTATCATCCTCTATTACAGATGCAACCATACCCATGTGACAATCTAGCATGCAAGAGGTAGTGCAAGACACCATAATCTGCTAGACCCATGAACCTAAACAGAAGCACACAAGTGGGTCAACAGTTTGTGTGGAAAAAACTCACTGACCTGTGGAAAAACTCCTCCCTTGGTCCTCAATCTTGTCTGGTCTTTGTCCCGAGCACACTCTGTCACCAGTAAATCCTCAAGATCTTCTGCAAAATGCTCCAGTCCCATCATCCCAAGACTCACCGGAGGATCATCATCCTTGACAATGTCTGCCTGCTCCAGCATTGAATTCAAAACTTCCTCCTTGTAAACACAGACAAATTTTTCATTGTCTAGTATGATAGTTTTCGTTGTCTTTGGGACAAGTTTCTTCACCACCACATCCTTGTGTTTCAATTTTTTACGGCGGAACAAGTGCTTGCCTCTAGAGTTTGCTTTCTGAAACCTTTTTAGACTCTTCACCTTTGCAGCGGGATCAACTTTTGTACACCCCTCAGGAAGATTACACTGTGGTGTATCAACCTCCTCTCCTATCAAGTGTTCCAAAAAAGCTGCTAAGTGAGCATCCTCTGTGCTATCTGCATCATCAGCAGGCACAGGTTTTGCCAGAAGTGGACCTGATGGTTTTACATTGTTCATCAGCTGTTGAGGAGGAGGAGGATTACACATTGTAGCATCAATCTCCTCTGCTATTGAACATTCCAAAAAAGCAGCCAAATCTGCATCCTCTGAATCATAATCAGGGGCAGCAGCTACTGCCAGACTGGGATTTGCTGGCTTGACTTTGGCATGCTGCAGAGGATCACACATGGAAGCATTGATCTCCTCTTTTGGATGTTCCCACAAAGCAGAAAAGTCGGCATCCTCCATACAATCACCATCATCATCATCGGGAACAGATTCTGCCAGAATACGAGGTTTCCGCTTCTTCACCTTTGTTGTCTTAACCTGAAGATGTGTACCAGCAGAAGAACCATTATTACAAGCTCTCCTCCGCTTGAAATTTTTCCTCAATAGGGGACGAAGATGACAGGATTTCCTTGCATAAAGCTCCTTTCGGGTCGAGCGTTCTCTATAGTCATCAGAATCAGAGCTATCACAGCTCGTAACAAGGTCGAAATGGTCAGTGACAACAGTCTTTCGATCTATCTCTTGCTCCTCATCTTCCCGATAAACAACAACGGAAGGAGTAGAGTACAGATCATTTCCAGACCTCCCATGTTCACTATTGTCATTCTGGGTTACTTCTCTGACACAATCACCGACAACCTCTGATCCCATATTTCTGTTCCTGACTTCAAGACTAACTTTGATGCCACTGTTGTCACAGGGGTTTCCTTCAGTGGCTTTTGGACTTTCCATGCAGTTACTGTGAGCAATCATGTCTCTGTTTGTGGCCTTGTTCTTACTATGATCTTTACAACTGGACCCACTCCGGGATTCTCCTGGAACAACTGTTCCTCCTCGGGTGGTTCCCCGGCTGACTCTGTTGCTACTGCCATCACCACCAAGATCATGGATGCATTCATTTTCAGACTCATCAGCAATGGTTGTTGCCCTGATACTATGATTGTTTTTCCAACAGCCATTGGTAATCACATTGCTGAGGCCAGTTGCTGATTTCGCAGGAGCTGCCACCACTCCACCACTAGTATACTGCCAGGTGCCTCCCTGGCCACCACCGCAACATGCATTGGGGAGTTCATTGCTACATCCCTTCCTCCTGGATTTGACAGCAACTTCTCCTCCCCTGATTGCAGAGCTCACTCTGTTGCCATTACTACCACCATCTAATTCCATTTCATTGCTTGCCACATCCCCAAATCTATCTGCACCTGCATTGGCAGATCGACCACTGACAACAACCCTGTCATTGCTACCATTGACTTGTCCATTTCCAGAAGAAGCAGCAGCAGCAGCAACTGATCCACGGATTCCACGCCGGAGTCTGTAACCAATTCTTTGGCCAACAACATTCACAGGTTCACTAGCAACAACAGTTTCCCCCAACTGGCAGCTTACTGTATAGCCATTACCACGGCAGCCATCAAGATCAGCACCACCACCCCCATCATCATCGCCATCATCAATAAGTATTGGTTGATTTCTTGATCCACCATGGTCAATTTGAGGTTCTGTTTCTTGTTTCTCCACATTCAAATCAGGAGAGCTGAAAGAGAAGATTGGGAGGGTGCTTCTCTCCAGCTCCAGCTCAGAGCTCTGTTCTTCCACAGGGCTGGAGGAGGGCTCATCGGACAATAATTTCTCGATACCCACATCTTCAAGAAAATCGTCAAAGGACAGGAGAGAAATAGGGTTGCTGTTTCTCACTGCTGCTGATGTCCATTGATCACCACCAGCTACTTGACTCTTGGTGGAAAAATCCAGTTCTTTGTTCTCTTTTTCCGTATACCACACTGTCCCATCAACAGCCCACTTCCGCTTTGCTGCTTTCTCATTGCATGGTAAAGCTGACATCAGGATTTGCGAAAATGGCATGTTGTTGAGAGCCTTCTGCATGATACTCATTTTAGCAAGATCCACTTGCAATATGAATCCTTCCAATAACAATCTCTGTTCATGATCAAACGGAAGCTTCTTCGGGATTTGATAAAGCTGTACGTAATATGTACATCTACACTTTTGGCGCATGTGTAGGCGTGGGGTCATCCTCAGTATTTTGGCATCATACCAAGCCTGTGCATCAAACACAACAAAATGCATGACATGCCTACACTGCACAACAGAGGTAAGAAAAATAAGGACTAGGAAAGAAGGAATGGCAGACATCTTCTACTGCTGGTTTTAGGGTTGCACAATAAGGTCTGACATTCAATTGACATGGAGTAGTGTACCCAGAGAAGGTAACCAACCCACAAACCCAACAGCATGAACAGCAGCACACACACACACACACAGAAAGGAGAGGGGACAAGAAAGACACTGACCGCATGACGGTTGCGGCCATCAGGATGATGTGCAAACACACAGACATCGTTTCCTTGACTCAGCACTTGTTTGCAGTCACTTGGATATGCCATGCGGGATCGCATGCGCAGATGGCCCTGAGGTAGCCACTCATTGTCAGCAGACTTGAACTTCTCATAACGAACTCGGAATTCTTCTCCCCTTTGTTTCAAGATGCTCGCATCCCACCAGGATCCCTTGCAATAGGCCTCCAATGCTGTGACCCAATCAAAAAGCAAATGCCCTAGTTATAGCACTCAGATACCCTAAAAGCAAAAGTGAATGTTCCAATCTGGCTATTGCATCCATCTACAGAAGAGAGAGAGAGAGAGAAACAATGCACAACAAATAGACAAAGACTTCTGCAGAAGAAGAAATACACTCATTCATACCAGGCATGGAAGTCATCGCATCTTCTTTGTCTTTGGCAGTTGCTCTTTTGTTTCGGCAGAAGTGTTTTTCAGAGTCAGAATCATCTGAGTCTTCATCCATGGAGGCAGTGGCTCTTCCACAGCTGTGACTCACTGACCATGATCCGTGCTTCCGAGGAGGATGGGGGGGAGCATCGTCAGCAGCAGCAGATGGACCATGATCCAGCGAGAGTGTAACCCATGACGAACCCCGTGATGAAGATTCCAGTGAAGGCGATGCCACCTGCCTTCTTCTCCCCCTCAACATTGCTTCCACTAGGAACTCAACATCACTACTACTAGCAGCTAGCTGCTTAGATCACAAGACTTTTCAGGAGAAGATAGGTGACAGCAGATAGATGGCTGACACATTCCTGACAAAAACCACAAAAATGAGAATCAGAAAAAATTGTGGAGGAAACCCAGTTCTTTCTATCAGAACTTTCTCCATGACTTCCTTTGTAAACCACCCCAAGACCCCAAGAAAAACCCTTAACCAAAAATCAATTGTACGCTACATAGGTAAGCTCCTTAGATGATGGGTTACACTAAAGGTGCTCAGAGTGAGGTGCTTCTTCATCATGCAAAAATTGACCCTTTGGGTTTTTGCCAATTTTTACAAAGACCCAAAATCCTCAGCTATGTACATACACAGACATAGATATCATGAGAAGAAACTGCTCAACCTGTCGTGTACTGCTCATACTTACTCTGTGAATGAGTGATGCATGTGATGCATCACTCTTTGTCAGTGTCTGCAAAGGCAATGAGGATATGTTTAAAGCAGCAAACCCACAAGGTGCAGAATTTTAAGGTGAAGAACAATTGCAGCTAAATGGGCAAGAAATAAGGGGGTGGGATTCTGATATCGATGAGCATAATAGCGCTGCCGAATTTGTTCTTACAAGATTCAGAGCAGCTGAAGCGTCCGTCTGGGCAAACAAAAATGCAGCCCAGAAGAGGGAGGAAGATAGAACAACCAAGAATACAGCAAAATTGGAAATGAAGAAAGCTTACCCACAAAGAGCAAACAAGGAGCTCATTTTACCACCAGCAGCTGCTAGCATAGCTTCCCTGCTCTCCATAAAAACCGATCCCTTTCTGCATTCTTCTTCTTCTTCTTCAAGCTTTGCATTTGCAAAATGTTTAAAACAACACTGAAAAAAATCCAAATATGAACAAAAACACTGCACCATTTGTATCATCCCCCTTTCTTTCTTTCTTTCATCCTTCCCCTTTCTCTGATTTTGTCAAGAAGATAGATAAGTTCACAATTTCTACAGCAACCCAATTCTTGTTGTGCACAAGATGAAGTTCTTTCGCAAGAAAGCATAAAACACAGTGCAACAGGGAAAAGATCCACACATTTGGGTAAGGAAGAAGAACCGAAACGCTCACAAAAAATACTCAAAATTTGGAGGAGAAAAGAAAGAAAGAACTCAGCCCCATTAGAGCTTTTATTTCCTTCCCCCACAACAAGTCTTCAATTTTGTTCCAAACCCATTACTGCATTTTTCATTCCTCTGCTGCAACATACATATAAAAAACCAAAAACCCACTCTTGATTTTATTAAGCATCTGCTGATGGGTTCTGTTGTGTTGCACACAAGAATTAATGCTTTGAAAGCTCACATAAACCCTAACCTTGAACAAGAAAATTACCACCCCCTAATAAAGACCCCTCCTTTGAGGAGGAGGGGGGGGACGACGACATGAAATTAATGAAATCAAAAAAGGACATGAAATTTTTAAGGAAAGGAATCCACAGAAGTTACAAAGACACAACAAAATGCAGCACAAAGAAAGAAACAAGAATTTTCTATGTTTTTCAAGAAAAGAAAAACGCCATCGACAAAATGCTTAATCAGAAAAAGCATTGTCAGATACAGAATTTTGGGACAGCATGATGGCAACCCCATTAACAATAACAACAACAACAACAAACAACACCAGCAGGAGGAGGAGGAGGAGCAGCGGCAGAAGGACTGTTTTTGCACGAATTCCAACAATCAATTTTGGTACATCACCCAACAATCAATTTGCACAAAACATGGACTGAAAATGACATAGAATTGAATGAATGAATGAATGAAGAACATTAGGTATCACACAGATTTACTGGCCTTGCCTTGGTAGGCAAGGATACTGTGTTTAGATTCATTGTAGAGTATTGTAGCTTAAGGGATTTTGGCCGCTCTAGGTAAATAACAGGTCTATTTTTATATGAGGATTTTCTGGAAGATGTTATTTTGGCTTGTGCTGAAACTTGAGATTAGTTTCAGAGTTATAATATCTTGAAGGACTTTGGTTTTTTTTTAAGAGGGTTTTTTGAAAACTATATTTTTGCATGGTGATATGTTTGAGAGTTTCCATAAATCCTCTTTTTGCCTTACTATATTCTTTTTAATGTAAATGGCAAGGCGAGATTGTGTGACACACCCCTTGTTTGAGAATGTCTAGCTATATACCACCTATGTTTGATGTTTGGGCCCTCTCCTCCTCTCTCAGAGGTTACCACTTGACACATCCAACATGCATTGTTCATTCCCCCCCCCCTCCCCTCCCAAAACCCCTACTCAAAGAGCATTTCCAGCAGTCAGTGCTGACAGTATATGACCCTGCCAAAATGTTTCTCACATCCAAGTTTAATTATTTGCTTTTTTCCAGCCCCACACAAAAAACGAAATCTGGGACAGCAAGCCAAGAGTTGCGAAACTAGTAATAGCAAACCACCTGGACCTGGACCAATCAAACGAGCCAGCCAGCCAGCCAGCCAGAAAGAGGAGGGGAGGGGGGAGGCGACAATCAATAAATACGATTTGACTCTATTTACTCTTCTGAGAGAGCCCCTGGACGATGTGCACTTTTTCCTCTACCAATCCAGTGGGCCCAGATATATATATATATGACTGTTACACACCTCATCCAAAATGTGCATTGTAGGCCCACAAACTCAGCATACAGTGGGACTTACTCTCATAACGCAATAAACATGACAAAGTGTGTTGTGTCAAGTGAGAGACTCTTTAAATGGTCATCACTTGTGCCTTGTTGGCCAATTAAAAACAGTAATTTCTTTTAGTGGCTATTTTGGAGGGCACTGTATGAGTTTCACATTGTCTGACTGGTATATGCTTCATCCACAAATGTATTTGTACATGCCATCTTTGCTACTGGGAGTGGGAGATGCTCTTATTATATTAGTAGGGCTACTGGGTTTTTTCTTTGGGGGATTAGCAAACTTTTTTGAGGGGTTAGGGAAAGGTTTAGGGGTCTGAAATTTTGCTTCTTGATGCAAATCTTTCCTTTCTCCATGTCTACTTCTAAGTATTATAAAGCACTCCAAGGTTTTTTGGCTTTGCCTACCAACAAGGCAAGGATATTTGTGTTTAGATTCATTACTAGTGTGACCTGGGTGCCTTGCCACCACCCATGAACATGCACCACCCCAGTTTTCCCATTTTTGAGGCCATCCAATGAATGAAATTTATCTCACTTTTACAACCATTTCACGCAACATCCATCCATAGTGGTGTGTTTGTGGGTTTGTTAGACAACGGTTTTTTTTTCTTTTTTTGGGGTGAATTTTTCTGCCACTTTGGGACAAAAAATTAGGTATGACTCATACAAATGATTCTTGTGAAAAAAAAAGTGACAAAGTGACCACATTTTCAGGGCCAAAAAAAAAAGAAGAAATCGCCATATTTTCAGAATAGGTTCCAATAGGTCCCCAAAACAAAAATATTCGACAATAAGTGAATTAAGATATTAGTTGGGATCTGGGTTTCAGGACCTCGATAGACGGACGGACAGTTGGGATCTGGGTTTCAAGACCTCAACAAATGGACGGACAGACGAGATCTGAGTTTCAGGACCTCAACAGACAGACGAGCAGGCAGGATTTGGGTTTCAGGACCTCAACAGACGGACGGACAGGATCTGGGTTTCAGGACCTCGACAGACAGGCAATTTGGGGGGTGCGGAAGGGGAGACCCGCTGCTTCACCAGCCTCTCCCTGCCACCGCCCCCCAAAACCTCCGTCACAGACTTAGTGAGATTATATATAAGAAGATAGAGTATATAGTAGGTAGCTTGAGGGATTTTGGCCCCTAGGTGAATAATAGGTTAAATAATAGGTCTATTTTTACATGAGGATTAAATTTGAAAAATATGATATTTTGGCTTGTGTTGGAACTTGAGATTAGTTATAGAGTTACAATATCTTGAAGGATTTTGGTTTCTTTTAGAGGATTTTTTGAAGATTGGTATATTTTTGCCATTCAGCTTTAACCGATCACAAGTCCAATTTCAGTAATGCCCTTGCCCTTTGGCTTTTAACCGATAACAAGCCCAATTGCAGTAATGCCCTTGCCCTTGGGCTTTACATGGGCATAAAAATAAATGCAAAAATCAGAGTGGAGGGCTTTAGGGTTTACGTAAAGCCCGTCGTTTAAATCCAAACACCTGCTCACAGGGCAGAGGAAATATTATATGGTATGTAAGGCATGCAGATGGGTGCATCATCAGAACAAGGCACATGCCCAAGGCAACAGCCAATGGCAATGCCAGGGTGTGTTGGTATTTTTATCCATAAGAGGACTTAGCCAAATTTGGATACAGGTTAGAGAGGAAAGTACGAAAAAAAATTACGATTCGTCCTATATCTTCTCCATTGTTGGAACCTAAGGGTGAACCATTCTCCTCTCATATTTGTCAAAATATGTCGAATTCAGGAAAAAAAAAATTCCCCCTCATAATGTAATGACTTGGGCCCATTTTTTTCAAAAAAAATAAAAATAAAAAATTCCTTTCTATCATTCACACCTCCAACAAAAAAACAAAATTGTAGCCAAGTTGCAAAATTTCACCAAAAACAAAAAAACACAATTCATCCCCTCATACATTAGCTATAATTGAAAGTTTTCAATAATTGAACCTAATTAGGTTTGGGTGTTTTATTTAGGCACGGTTTCAGGCTTCTTCCTACATGGATGATGGAACACCAAAACCTAAAGAACCAGTTACGAAATGGATCTAGACTCAAACAGACTCAAACAAATCTCGCAAACCCTGTGAAATACTTCAACTAAAAATATGAGTTTGATCATTGATTGTTCATTAAATTCAAGTGACAATATCTCAAATTTCTAGAATTTTGGTTGATAAAATTATTTTTAAAGCTGCCTGCCTAAGTGTGAGCCTCCACAAATGTGTGGGTAGTACAATGACAGTGAGTAATGTACATACCCATTGGCGATTGCAAGTTCATAAGATGAGAGAGAGTGCATGGAATGCACTTGTTGTTTGTGAACTATTGGAGGGAATGCACTTCTTACTTGTTGTTTGGCAATTATTAAAACACGAGAACTTGAGTGACAGGAACAACAGAGAGTAATTGATGTACATAAACAGAATGTTGTGAGAATCTGGAAGACATGACATGAGGTCACAAATTAGAACGCAATTATAACCCACACAACCTTCATTTTTTTATTAACAAAACTATTACTTGCACTTCTACAGACTACTTGTTACCAGAAATTGCTTATGCACAAAAGTCTCAGCTGTTGCTTGTAACCAACAACCTCTCCCCTGTTACATTATCTGGTCCTTAGCATGTTTAATAAATTTAGGTCTCCTTATTAATATTAGGGTTTTTCGTTTTTCAATTTTGTGAGGTGCAGGGGACTAGTGACAGATCACCCACAAGAGGAATTTGACGCACTTGGCTTGGAGTTTTATCAAGTATATCTCCCCTTTCTTTAGTTGATATGCTTCAAGCCAAATCGTGAAGGTTTCGGGTACTTAGTGGTTCCCTTTCCTTCTTGTGGCCCGCCCCTTTTGGGCTGTTTGCTTGCCTGGACTTTGGTCCTTGCCGCTTGTTTCTTTTTCTCTCCCATTCTTGGGTGCTATCTTTTTTTCAAAGTTTGGCAGGGTTTCCTCAATTTGGCTGAGGTTAGAGAGGAAAGTCTTCTTAAATTAAAATGATGTTTTTTTGTTTCAGCAACATCTAGAAATATCATGTCTAAATAATAAGTTATGACGACTTTGGAGTTTAAATTTGATGACTTTGGTGCATATTTTGCAAAAGAATCCTTTGTACATACCCTTGACATTAGATTTTTTATTTTTTTAAAATTCTGCCATGCAAAATTTTGTTTAAAAACTGGTTAATATCACTTTTATGACACAAAGTTAGTTTCATGTTGAGATTTGAGAGACCGAGAATTATTCATTGTTTTTCAGATGAGAGAAAACCCCAAGTACTAAATCTCTTCTACCCTGAATGAAATCAAAGGGGGAGGGGTTGAACGGGAGTTTCACAATTCCATAGTCTTGGACCAATGAAACCCTAAACCCATTGCTATCACACAAAAAGAAATAACAAAGAGCAACTTTTAAGGAAAGATTTCATTTTGAAAATAAAATATTTTTGGATATTGTAAAAACTTCTTCATTAAGCTTCACAAAATAAATTTTCCTTTAAAAAAAATAGCTTTTGAGAATTTATAAAAAATCTATAATTTGTGCCAAAGCCATTAAAGTACCTATTAGGTACCATATTAGCCCAGGCCAAAAATGGTGACAAATGGAACAAGGCCTCAACAACTGAACACTCAATAATAGCACACTACCTTTAGCCTAAGGTCAGTTTCCACATTGACAAAATGGATAATTATTTATTTTCAAAAATTAAATTCATTTTAAATTTTTAAATTACATATTTTTCCATCGTCTAGTATATAATATTGTGATATGAGTAGTGAAATTACTCAGAGTGTAGCCTATGACAATTATGATGATTTTCAACATGTTAACTTCATATTTTCACAAAATTTCATTTCACTATTACGAGGAATATTTAATGACAAAACTAATCTTAGGGCAAGGTAGTGAGGGAGAGGAGAGTGGGGAACACATGGGTCTGGAGTTGTGGGCACTGCAAACTAGTAAGTTAAAGGAGTTCAATGATGAAAAGAAGAGGAAAAACCAAGTTGTTATTTGTGGTACCCAAACTCACATTAGTAGATATAATGCACAAAACAACTGCTCTTTTGATGCACCACAACTTCTAATGATTTCAGACACAAATAATTCCCTCTAAGCTAGTAGTTGCTCTGAAGTGTGTACTAGCCAAATGAATTGTCTCTCCAATCCATTTGAAATCATGAACACAAAACTGTTTCAAGGTATACAGTTAAAATGATGATTTCCGAGGCTTTTGAGATGTTGTTAAAGATCTCAAGAACCCATTTAAGATCTCAACTACAGAGTGACATGGATGCATGCACAAGATGTTGGTCGGTTTTTGCAGACGCCATACGCCTCCTCCACCTCAATAATTTTTTGGAAAAAAAACACCCCGCAAAGTAGGGCATCAGTTTGGAGAATACTAGGGTTTTGGGTGCTTAGGGTTTGATGATCAAGAGCCTTAAAGGTTGTAGGAGCCTCTGATGAGCACAGTCTCTGTCGGGAGTACGAGTACATTTGTTGGATGATATGCGAATCATGAATGTTGAAAAGGTATAAAAATGGATGAAAATAAAACTACTTAGGCAATATAAAACTTAATTGATTGTATTTTCATCCATTGTCCAACTTCCTCTCCTTTCTCAACTACCTTGCTCCATTTTAAGTTGTTCAAATTTCAAAAGATTATAAAGCAGTTTACACTAATTAGCATCCAATGGGGCACATTGAGTTCTAATGTCATTGAGCTTTGCATTGCATTTAATTTGTTGCACCTTTTTTTTATTGCTTGTCTAATTGCACTTGTACTTGCACACTTTGAAGTGACCACAATTGGAAAAATCTTCTTAGTTCCCCCTCAATCACCAAGCCTTTGTTTCCAAAATTATGATGTTGCACAATTTGCAATCATCCATAGGGTAGACCACTTGGTGACCGAACACTTAAATGCTCAGGGCAGGCCAAATCCAAGGCAAGGGCTTTGTTGTTTTTGGTGTCCAAATAAAACTTGAACCCTTCCTCTTCGCACATTTGACACACTAACAATCATCAAAAATAGATTAGAAATGAGAAAAAAAAAGGGGTCAATAATTTAGAAAACAAACCACCAAACACTACAAAGGTTGGTTCTCAAACACTTAAATTCCTTGAATGTTGCTCTATTGTTATTAGAGTTCAAAAATGATTTGTAAAACTTCAGGTGACACACTTATAATACTTGAATCGTTTAAAATGAATAAGAAATAAGAAAGATATGAGGTTTGAAAATAGGAGAAATCCAAAGGAAAAAAAACAAAACATGTTTTGTAAGTTGGAAAGCTTAATTTTTTCTTGTTATTTTTTCATTATTCTTTTTCCTTTGCATTTCAAAGATGATTTCTAAAACTTGAGGTAGTGGTCTCATAACATTTTAAGTAACTCAAAATGAAACACATGTGATGAAGATATAAATAAGTGTTCAGTCATAAGTAGGCAATTTGGTGATGGACTGGTCTGTCCTATTTAACCAAATTTGACTTGAAACAAAATATGAAGGTAGAAACATTTATGGGCATTTCTATACTTTGGCTACCTAATGAAAGCTAATTTAAAATCTTGGTTATTCAAACAAAAAAAAGTTTAATTTGGTAATTACAAACCCAAAAAATTAATGATTTGTTGCTAGTTTGGAAAAAAATAATAATAAGTTTGGAAAATTTTACCACAAAAAAAATGTTGTCAATCGCATCCTTGAATTGCCCATAATTAGTGAGTCTGAACTTGTTCACTTAAATTTCCATGTGCTTGAAAAAACACCAAATTTTGGGTATGTTAAACATAAGCAATGGGCACAATGTTGCCATGTCTTATCTAATTATGGAAACATCATACATAGGTGAATGTATGGCTTAAGATTGGATGGGGATATCAAATATCATGACCAATCGACACATAATAAAAATATTGTGAAATCATGCACAATGCAACGAATCAAGTCCACATTTGTTAAGTTCAAAACAAACATTCCATGGGTTTAAAGCATGTGGCTAATTATTTGTCATGATTTTTTTAATATCATATGCATGGTTAATTTCATGGAATCCCAATATGGCATTTTAGTAAGGAATCTTATTTTTTATTTTATTTTCAAAATGTTATCATTATTCAAATGAGAATTGTGATGTTGCCCATGCAAGAGGATGAAATGTTTTTTAAAAATAACCATTTGATGCAATTAAAAAGCCCTAGTGCAAATGCACTATGTACGCAAGTTGGCCCACTATGAGACCTGAGTAAAGGCTAGAAGAGTGCTAAGGAAGTGTCGTCGCGCAGTTCCAAAGTGCTGGACCTTGGCATTCAAAAGTATAAGGATGAATAATGTTATGAAATGGGGAAGTTCAAGTTTCTCATCATTTTGTAGCACCAAGGTAATGCGACAAAGGTCCATGGATTCATAGGTAAGGCCAAAACAAGGAGTAGGTATGGAATAACATTTTTGTTGTCCATTGTGTGTTTTGGTTATTGATCATTATGACTAAAAGTAACTTGAAAATATAGAAAGGTGATGGCAATTGTGATTGAAATAATGGAAACATTGTCCTAGAAAACACATGGTAATGATTGCGATTATCAAATAACAATGAAGGCTCAATGGCATGAAATGGTGATGGATGGGAACACTCTTTGATTTCATATGTGTTTAAATTTATAAATAATGGTGTTATTCAAAAATAAACTTGTCAATTTTTGCAATTGAATATTTATAAATTTTAAGAAGTATGATTGTGAAGTAATTTTTAACATTGATAAAGGATAATAGTATACATTACAAAAAATATATGGATTTTCTCACACAAAAAGTTGTGATTCATGACACGTGAGGTAAACCTTGTGGTTTGACCTATTACAATTATAATATGCAATGTCTATTGTGGTATATATTACATTAAAATCACAATTTGACAATAGATAATGGCACCAATTTTAGCTTGTTTATATCAATAGTAACTAATATTTGGTTTTTAATCATAATTTTTTTCTATTTTTGAATATATATTTTTGAAGCAATATTTTTGTTTACTTCAATCATTTGAAACTTGGTTTTGGTATCATATGTTTAGTTTTTGGTTACATGGCTTCTTTCTTAACATTTTTTTATTTTTGTTGCTTATAAGGTTTTTGTGGGTTTTTTTTAACTTTCTAAGTTTTATGATTCTAATCATTCTTGTTAGATTTTACCACTTGTGATTTGCTCATGACTATTCATATAAACTTTTCACTCATTTTGATTATTTTTTTAACATTTCAATATGCATTTATACCAATCATATTCATTTTGATTTTTGGTTTACTTTTACATTTAAAAATTAGTCTCACATTAATATCAAACTTTTATTGATTTTTGCCTTTTATTTCATTTATTTACATTTTTCTTGCATGTTAATTTTGTGGTTGCATATATTTATTTTTAATTTTTTCATTATTTTTTGTTTTTCTTTTGGTAACATGTATCAAATCTTTTGGTAACACAAACAAAATCAATTCTTATTTTCTTTTGGTTAATTTCATCTTAGTTTTATCTGCACATTTAAGTGGGTTTTAGTTGAATTTTATCTTTGGTCATTTATATTATATTTGTTCACATGCCATAAAGAAATTCCCAATGTTCTAGGTGGAATAGGAATTGCTATTCTTTCCATTTCTCAAGGAATTATAACAAATCGGGAGGCACACCAAAAACAAATAGGAGGAGAAAATCTATGTTATGTATGGTAATTCATCTATGTTTTGTTTAAACCATTTTGCGTGGGGAAATCCTCATAAATAATGTTAGTCAATCAACAAAAAAAAAAAGATTTCCCCTCTAATGAAGAAACAAAATCTAATTGATATGGAAGGTATAGTTACTGAATCACTCCCCAATGCCATGTTTCGGGTTTCTCTAGATAATGGGTGCGAAGTTCTAACTCATATTTCGGGAAAAATAAAACGCAATTATATAATAATACTACCAACGGATAGGGTAAAAATAGAATTGAGTCCTTATGATCTAACTAAAGGACGTATAATCCATCGACTCCATACCAAATCTCCAAATGGTTAAGTAACTCTCTAAAATGCAGCTTTTCAATCCTTTCTAAGTATTGACTTCTCTTTTTTTATATAAAAGGCAAAGTTGCTTCTTGTGGCATCCTCTTCGCCTTTTAATTATATCCTTCTTGTCTTTTGATGAAAAAAAGCAAAGTAAAATATTTACGAAGCAAGGAAGGAGTGGGAAAAAATCTCGCTCTCTAAACTGTGCAAAATAGTTACCTATCATAGATAACAAGGCCACCTTCACAACCTTCCTCTTTCTTTCCCCTAGGCACTCGGGTCTCTCATACCTTTCTTTGTAGTCAAAGAAAATATGTTTTGATTTTTAATTTCTTTATTCCATTCATATCAAATTTGGTTAAACATTTTTCAAAATGCATAAATTTCTTGTTTGTTTTCCCATAGTTATTTTTTATATATATTTTTAAATTTTAGTATCATGTATAAATATCAATCTCATATTTATTAAGGTGTAAGGATTTTAGTTGTGCAATGCAAATCAAACATGCCCTATACCTTAGGAAGGATGGACACCTTTTCAAGGGTGGTGACACTCAAGACTTTCAATTGCACATTTGATTGGGATCCATGGTATTTAATCATTTTGACAACTTGACAAAAATGTAGGTATAAAGGTGGAGTGCACATTTACAATGTTTAATTAACATAACATGAAGTTGGTGAAAAATTTATTGATTGTGCTTGTACATCTAAAAATTATGCCCCAAATGGAAGTGTTATTTGTTATGTTCCATTTTTGGTGTACCATCACCATTTGTATAATAACAAGATAAATTATTTTATTGCAAAGTTTAAGGCTAATAACCACCTTATTCTATGTAAACAAATGATTCAACATATAAGCTACAATGGTGGTTTTCTTTTGCTTCAAACCATGGCATCACTAAAATACCTAACACAAGTAAAGTTCACCCAAAAACCTCATTTTTAAAAATAAAACTACAAAGATTATGAAAGAAATCACAAAATTACATGATTACATGTGGGAACTTGTTGGTGTTTGTTGTAGAGTCATTTGAGTGTACATTGAATGTTGAGATTAAAGACCTTTCATTATAATCTAAAATTTATGAATGCCACAAAGACAAAATAATTTAATCAAGTAGGGAAACTTTCTAACATCATTCATGTATATGAATACCATTATAAACTTAGTATTTGCTTTCAGTACTAACATGAAAATTTTGAGATTAGGTGTCTTTCATTACAATCTAAAATATGTGAATGCCACAAACATAAAATAGTTTTATTGTAGGGTAATTTTGTAACATCATCAAAAGCTCAAACCATTTGAAAATATATTTGTAAACATTGTTGCCAAACATTTTATATACTAGATGATTGAATATAACTAAGATTTGACAAATATAACCCAATTAAATTTTATTATCCATATAAAATGCTAGATCTAGGCAACTAAGCACTTTAAACCTAAAACAACAAATCAATTGTAAATTGAACATTCTTTAATAAAATAAATATGTGCCCTATCCTACCTAGTGAAACACATTTTATTTGCACATGGAATCACTTTTTTTTAAAAAGAATTGGAAGTGTCCATGTTGTGCATTGGCTTATAAAACAAAACAAAACAAAACTTAATGAAGTTTATAAAATAATTTAATTAAATGTGTGTTTTAATGAAGGCCAACCCCCAATATCTTTTAATGAAAAAATTTCAATGTGAATTGCAAAATGACTTTTCAAGTTGTTTTGACTTATTCTATCCATGCAATAATTTTCATGGGTCGCCCCCCTTTCACCTTTTCAAATGATAAAAATTCAATAAACAAGCCAATGTTGATCAATTTTTTTAATTTAACACCAAAAGGAAATTATTTTCTAAACATGAAAATAAGCTTATTCATAGTTCTTATATTTTAATCATAAAGTGACAACTAGTTCACAACTATGAGGAATGTTTAATAGACACATAGTTCATCTAATGAAACCAACAAAAA
This sequence comes from Sphagnum contortum, assembly GCA_963920785.1. Lineage (NCBI taxonomy): Eukaryota > Viridiplantae > Streptophyta > Sphagnopsida > Sphagnales > Sphagnaceae > Sphagnum > Sphagnum contortum. Next base: position 13,653,619 of record OY987289.1, on the reverse strand, counting down.
ACATATAAATTACATTCAAATTTACATTTATTTGTGCAATGTATACATTTCCTTATTCATGCACATTTTGTAAATTTGTATTTCATGGTTTTGAAATGATGTATTAATGCATGATTTTCTGGAATCATTTTTATTTAGTTTTATTACTTTAAAGTTTATAAAGTCCTTCAATAAACATAAAGAATTAATGTAACTTTATAGTACTTAATAAAATGTTACGAAAGTTTTTTAGGGTGTATAGGCACTAACTTGAAGCTTGAAAAAACACTCAATCATTATACTTTGGCATCTTTTTTTTGAAATATTGAAATGATTATTGTTGCATGTGGTTTTTAATGTGAAAAGCATGGTTTATAGCCATGTTTGCAAACTAAAAGGAAAAATCTTGTCATTAATATATATTAGGGAATTTAAAATAATTTTATATTGTGAAATGACAAATATTTTTATAAATTAGATGCTAGAATAGAAATTTGTAAGAATTTATACTTTGGCTACCTATTGAAATATGTAGTAGAAAATAAGAAATTTAATTTTTTTAATTGGAAAATTAGCATGCCATTTTTTCACAACAATCCTTTGTATTTATCAAAATCATTGTTTTCAAATTAAAAATGTGAAAAATCCCCCCCCCCCCCCCCCCCCCCCCAAAAAAAAGATTGGTGGACCATTAATCATAGAAGGATTTCCAACAATACCAAGAGTAGAAAGGGGGCCACATGGGGAAGTATCAGCATTCAATAATTTTAAAAAAAAAAATCCTATTTAAATAAACTACCTTCCTTCATATATGGATACAACAAACTAATGTCCTTTATGACATATTAAAGATAATAAATCATATATTAACAACTTTGCAAGATTATTTAGTCCATGCTTTGCTTTAGTCATCTTTTGTTTTTTTAGCTTTTAAGAAGGCTTGTCAAAAATTGTAAATGGAAGTTTAAATCCAATCTAGTACCAAGTTCAAGTATGAAAACTTAAAAGTTTAAAAGATTCAATATTGATATATGAGCTAGTGTCTTCAAAGTCGATATTCACCCATCCTTGATTCAAAATGTTGGTCAATTCCAAACTTTTGGTTGGGTAAAATTTTAAAAATTGTGCTTGACATGTCTTCATGGGACAAGACCCATCACAAGTTGACACATCTTGGGTCAATCTCGCCCAAGTCCCAAAACTTAAGTTTAACCCCAACCTATTAAATGCCAAGGTTAACTAAACCTAATTTGAAAACCAACCTAGCGCCTTAAGGTCCTTTTTATATAGTTTGGGTCTTAACATCAAATATTAATTTTACCCAATTTTTTTCATCTAGGCAAAAACATTTTCATCAAGTTCTCAAAATTAGTTTTTTTAGAAAATTGTTCAAAGAATAATTTGTAATTTTCTCCTTTTGCCTAATTAGGAACTCACTATTTGTATATTTTATTGAATGTGTGAAATCAAGGGGTATTTTTTCTATGAAGTAATAAAAATAATACTAATATATTATTAAAATTTGGACTATTTAAAATGAATTGTAGATATAGTTCTATAATCTAGTTTTATAAACTTGATTTATATTTAAATAAAATACAAGTATATTTTAGATATAACTCCATAATCTAATTTTGAGAACCCATTTATATTTAAATAATATATATTATATATATTTTCAACAAATTACACTTTATATTTTTGTGCACTTAATTTGGAAAATAATGGAGCATTCATTTTATCCCATATGCATATTTGGACTTTGGACTTGTGCCTTTGTGGGATAAACCATAAGGCTTTATTCCTCTCCCCCATCCTTCTACAAAAGAAAAATAATGGATTGCTTAGGTGCTTGTTTCTCCACCTCATTAGAATGTAGATTTTTGTCTTTCTAGTTCTATTCATAAGGAAAAAACTACTTTTAGTTTGAAATAAAAAAAATTCAATTTGGGGGTGTTGGAAGTTTCTTTTTTTTCCTATGATGGGCCAATTAAAATGGTTCAATTTGGAAATTTGAACATTGGGATGCATCCTTCCACCAATTAATAAGTTGGAACCAAACTTGATTTAAAACTAAAATCAAATGATTTTATACATTTTAAACTCGTCAAACCCAAAATTGTTGGTCAAGAAAATTTGACCCAAACCCAAAATCCACATTTTTTATTTTTTGAAAATTTTATTAGACATGAAACCTAAGAGTTTTCCTTTTTATAAACAACCTAAACCTATTGATTTTAATAAAACCAAGATTTAGCCAACTATAGTTCAAACTATTTGCCTTAGTTGAAGTTTAAACCAATCTTCATCAGTACCCTTTTCAATTGGTTATAACTAATATTCAACTATATGCAAAGTGATCTACATGTAACAACTAATAACCATCTAGTTTAAAAAATTCTTGATTTTGGTTACCACAACCATTAACCATTCCACTACCCCTAGCCATCATGCAAGAAGTGGAATTGGACCTTATGGTTGTTCATAAAATTGGAAATCTATATATTAAGACAATTGTTTGTTTATTTGTAAAATCGTTAATGAGATGGTGAGTGTGTTTTTCCTTTCACGATTTTTAGACCAATGGAAAAAAATCATTGAATTTATAGTGATTTTTCTCATAAAATCTTTGAAATTAAGCCCATTGCAAAATATTATTATGAGGGTTGACTTATACAAGCTTTAATATACATGGGCCAATGGCATGGGTGCCCATTGATAACAATAAAATTACATGTTTCTTTAATGATTTATCACCACTAGGTTGTTGCCCATTCTATTATTCCAAACACCACACATTGCAATAATGAAGGCAACATTTAACTTTGAGGACAATTTCATTACCTTCTATACTATACCACAACTATTCATATAACTTAAACAATATCATGCTAAAGCTCCCAATTATATTCTTACTAAGAATTATTTTGATTGCCTTTGATTGCCATTATTCCCATAACCAAATCTTGGTTTGAAAACATTCTTTACACCTTATCTATGTCATCACAACTCTTAGAGCCATTTGACACAACTTGCACACACACATCCTCAAGTACATATGAACTCATTCACATTAGTCTCACAAACTTACATAATATCAAGAGCCCCTTTGATTTTTAATTTTGCATTTATATACTATATGTGGTCAATTACAACTACTTTCAACTATCCATTTTTGCCAATAACTACCATAGTTGGCTATTCATGGTATTTGGCAATCTAAGTTTAGTTAGCATCTAGACTTTGATTTTAGCTCTTCTTGTTCAATTGTCTTTGAATTCTTATCAACTATATTTAGCTAATATCTTTTCCTAACACCCAGGAGTGATGGTTCATGAATTCCATTGTTTTTTGGTTGGATTTGGTTGGAAGTTATACCTAACAATATGATTCACTTGGAACCAATGAAGATTTGGTTGGATTTTGTGGAATACACCTAGAGAAGGTTTAGTCACATGAGGTATCTTATATTTATATGTATGTTACATCTTCACTTAGAGACAATGTGTTGGTCTACAAGTCATTGACTGGACACAAAACTTGTTGAACTTGGTAAATTCTAGAGATTGTGTCATGTGAAAGAATGATTTCACAACTTCATGCAACATGAAATACTATGAAGTTGTAACTCTTTAGATGATCCAATTTGACAACATGTATATAACTTTTTAAAAAATATCTATTTGTGTTATCATAACATATTGAATTTTCATGCATAACTACCTTTTTTCTTTCCCATGTGCCCTAGCTAAGATAGATATGGAAAGGCAAATTGACATGTATGTATTGATGTCCTTGTTATCTTTATTAAATAATTTAATAACCTACATCTTTCAAGCCTATCTATTTAAGTACCCTTTTATCTTGCAATTTTGAAAGATGTCATACATAATGATGAACTATTGGAAACCATATGGGAACATAAAAGAGAAATTTAAAGAGGGGAAAGGGGGAAAAGGGGGGATAGGGGGGATTTTTTAAACTTTGGAATACACTTGTAGAAATAATATATGTCTTTAGGGATGATTAATTGCCCACCAAGTTTAATTTTTAATTTTTTCAATTTTGTGACATTGAAAATTTGACAAAATTTCCCCCAAAATTAGAACAATTAGTTGAATTCAAACTAGATTATCTCAATTTTTATGTTGAAAAAATGATAAAATTGGTTGAAAAAAATCATTGCTACCAATTCTTTTGAATTGGATTTTGACTAAGTTAAAAATTTCAAATTTCCCAAGTTTGTGATGGCATTAAAAAAATATTATTTTCAATTTAAATGGTTACAAATTTACATAAAACCTTGGATTAATGAATTCATTGGAATCAATACTTAAATAACTTTCATGCTTACAAATCCTTCACCTTATTTCATGCATGTAGAAGGGTTAATTAAGTGACAATAGTTTTTTAGGATTTCATGAACTTGAGATTGCAACAAGTTGATAACAATTCCTTTAAAGATTTTATCATTGAAGCCATAACTAGAATTATAAAATAAGAATGGAAGAAATAAAAAATTGAATACATTGGGTATTAAATACTTATTAAGACTCTTTAAAATCCCAAATTTAAAATCATGTTTCCAAGTGTTATCCATGGGATTTTTCACAATGTTGGCACAAAATTGAAGGTCATTTGTGTTGTGATTCAAGTATTTGATGTATACACATTATGTTAAAACATACTATAGCTTCGACATGTAAGTAATATTTTTGTCATTCATGTTAAAGATTTTAGGTACTTAGGAAAATGAACTTTATTTTTGAAGAAAACTTTTCGACACAACAATGATATAAAAATAAAGTGCCACATAAGGTAGTGCATTCAAATATTGTTAGAGATCTTTTTAAAAAATTATTTGTACACATGCTAAAATTGTAGAGGAAATATGGAATAAGTTGGTGCAAAAAATGTATATAATAAACAAATTGATGTTTATATCTTTGTGTTAGGTTTGTACATACTTATGAAACCTTTCATACCTACCTATGAATTTACAAACCTAACTCTCCATGTCCCTTTGTATCTCTATGGCTCTCTCCAAAATTTCTTCTCGCTTGGCTCTTCCAAAAACATTCTTAATTCTTCATGAATCAACCCACAAATTTGAATAGGTGAAATTGGAGCTATATATGGCAACATACATTCAATGATTGTTTCTCAAAATACAACTTTAGAAAACAAGGATCATATATTCATTGACAAACTATGATACCATTTTGATTTTCAATTTGTTTTTTGGTTAATGGTATAATGAGTTTCAAAGCTCAATTCAAAATTCTTTGTTTTCTTGCCTCAATTATTGTCTATGTTGTAGCCTTTGAAGTTACATACATTGAAACTTATTAACAATCTACCTAACATTGTCTTTTGATCAAATATTTTTTTGAAACAAAATTTTGAATAGCAAGTAAATTTTAGCAAAAACACATCATCTTTTGTGGACTAAGCCCAAAGCTATTGATCAAAGGCTCAAGTAGTAAATAGATTTTTCATTGTATCAAAACATATTCAATTTAGGCATCAAACTTTGCGACTCACACATTTATATGGAATTGTAATGCTCTAAAATCATTTTGTATAACATTTTATGTAGTCCCATACAAGAACTCAAAATTGTGATGTGGTCTTTATTAATGTCACATACCATGGTTTCAATTGGACATTGGAAATAAACAATTCAAAGGGCACCATTGGTAGGAACAACTTCACAAACATGAATGCAAAACCATAATAGATGTGTCTCTAATTGAGCATGGACAAGCAAACCCACATTCATTTTTTAACTAGGGGACGAATGTTGTTATTTAAAGATTAAGAAATGCAGTCCAAATGTTTAAGATTCAAAGCTTCATACATTCATGATAAGAATGTCAAAACTATTGTAAATAGTTAATGTGGAACATTTATGCATTGTTGTATCAACATTCTAATGAGAGGAAACAATGATTGTGACATCCAACATTAAACCCATTCTAATGTAAGGACCGAAACAACAAAAACTATTCATGAAAATAAAATACATTCACCTATATAAAAAATAAAACAATAGAATTGTAAATAAATTTAGGTTCACAATGCTTAACATAACATTGCAAATTCATTTCCACATGGACCATGTCATAATCAAATATGTTACCATTTTTTTAACATTTGCTCATTTAAGCTATCATGTTGACACATTACCTATAGCTTCAAATTGTCTTTTTGTCATTCCAACCCATGAAAATCACAAGAACTTGAACTCTAAATTTTTTTTAAAATTTAAATTTGAAATTGGATCTACATAATTTGAAAGTAACGGAAAAATAAAATAAAATAGATCCATGTCAACATTTTGAACAGTTTCCCCCCATTATGTTTGTATAAAACTTTTTACATTAAAAAAATTGAAGATCTAATTACCTTCAAATGTTTAGGGGACATCATGTACATTTAAAACTAACCTTTAACATTTAAAACTACCATCTATTTAGATGTTAACCTTTACAAGGTTTGGAGCCTTTTTTTTTTGGAAACCTCTATACCTTTACCTGGCCAATATATATATATGGAAAATTTGTATTATTTAGCCCTATATGGCTGATGCATTAAAATTGATAAACCCACCCAACACTCTTATTAACCCTCCCAATGGGTGTAAGGCATGTGCAACATACTTCATGATTTTATCCTCCCTTGGCCATTAGGCTAGCTACATAATTGAGTTTCAACCAAAAGCAAACAAAAGATTGTGTTTGTACTAGTCAATGACAGGTTCAAACTTTTCACCTACACATCTTCTTCAGCCCATCTAACAACATCCACAAAAGAATTGATCTTATATTTTCAGTTATTGGGTAGTACTACTATTGTTCACCTTCTCACCTCATTCCATTCTCACAAACAACAACAACAATCAACTTTGTACAATACACAAAACAAATGTTGCTTGATATGGTGTAGTAGGTTGAAAATGCATTTCTACCTCCAAGCATGGTTTAACAAGCATCTCCACCCACACTCCCTATTTTGGCCTCTATCGGTGTTTACCACGAGTGTTATATAATTTAACGATTTCGACAAGTAGGCAATAGTGTGCCACAAGCACACAACCAACCAAAATTACATGCTACAACATCTGTATCAGACCCTCAACACATCACATAATGTTAAGTAATACAATGAGTCCGGTGAAAGCAAATTTTTTTTTTGTGGTGACTTTTTGTCATTTTGCAAAAAATGTTTTGTACAAAGAATGTTCTTTTGCTAATTTCCTGGTTGAAAAAATAAAAAATCACCCAAAAAGGAAAATTAAGTATTGCCAAAAATTGTTACTATTGCCGACAATATGAAAGGGTGCTTCAGATTTTTTTTACTTTCATTATTTTGAATATCACCAAATTTGGCTAAATATACTTGTGAATTATCCTCACTTGAGCAACATCACAAAATTGAAGAAAAAAACACTGGGTGAAAGAAAGATCAGCTTTTTAAAGGCCATTTGGAGAATTTGCCTAAAAGTCACCCCCAATTTTTACCTTAGTGTTACCTGGGCACACCCAAATCAAAGGCAAAATTTGCCAAGAATTAAAAAAAATTGAGAATGAAGTGATTTGGGAGGGTTTCAATAGCCAAAAGTGAGAGTGGGGGGGGGGAATAAAAATTGCCAGATTTTTATATTTACCTTTATGTGTGTAGCCGTAAATATGGAAGGTTGATTAATTTTGTAGTTCATATCTGGTTTATAGCCAGATTTGACTCAATCTTCTTAAGGATTATTGCCATTTTTGCTACATCTTCCTATAGATGATCACCAGGGTTGTTCTTTTTTTCTCCCCCAATTTTGTGATGTAGCCAAAGGGACAACCACCCACAAGAGGAAAGAGTCAAATTTGGCTACAGGTTAGAGAGGATAGTGCCCCCAGTGTCTAAAATATGGCGACTTCCATGTTTTTCTCCTCAGAATGTGACCAACAAAAAGGCATCTAAAATAGAATCTTGCAGTAGCCATCAGAAAAGAAAAAGTGTCACATAGATGTGAAAATTTCACACAATAAAATTTTAAAAAATTCCCCAAAAAAACTTGTACTCAATTGTTTGGTACTCTATTGTGGGCATATTTTACAGGCCCAAAATTGAGTTCTACACTACAGTATGCTGCTGTAGTGCAGTGCAGGTTGAAAATCACGGAAGGGCCTATACTCTACTTCATCCAAACGAAAGTGTACAATGTCGTACAGGCCATTGTACTGTGAGAGTGGAGATGGTGTGCTGCTAGCTGTATGTATGCTGGTCACATGAAAAGCAGGCAAGCCTCTTTTGTTTGCAGTTGACATACTCTGGAATAAAGTTAGTTAGTCCTTGCACAGGGCATGTCTTACAGTAGGTTGTCATGTGTGTCCATCATTGTTCTATTTTGTACTTTGACATAAGAACTCCATCACACCTTCTTATATACTCTCAAGCTCAAATACACCCAAAAAAAACACACTCCAAGTTTTAAGTACAGTCAAGTGTATCCATAACACTTTCTCTTCTTCTTCTTCTTCTTCTTCTTCACATTTCTCTCTCTTTCTCTCTCTCTCTCTCTCACTTACAATTTTAGCTCACAACTTCATGTCACCGAATGTTTTGTATCTCCAATTTGTGAAGCTTGTTTCAATAAACCTGTGAGCTCTGAACTGTTTGTACCCATCAAGTTTGGTTCCTTTTTCATAAAATTCAGAGAGACTAATCAATTCCAAACTTAGAATTACACCCACCAAAAAAAATAAAATCTCATATTGATGCAGTATGAGAAACTCGGATTTGCAACTATTTGGAATTGCTCAATAGATTTCTTGAGAGTAGAATTTCCAAGTCCCTTTCCTCTCCAGAAGTAAATTTTGGGTTTCGACTTTCAACTTTGGCTATGGGACCATTTTGAATCTCTTACAGAACAAACTATGATCCAAAATCACAGCTGAATTATATATATATAATTGGTTTTCACCATTTTTATTAAATTTTTGGCTGGAAAAATCTGATCTCACAAATTACAGTGTTTGTGAGATCTTGAAGAGTTTGAATTGTCTAGATCTGAAGTCCTGGCTGGGCAAGCTTCAAATTCATCAAGACTTGGAACTATCGAAATCCAAAATTTCTAAGATGAGAATTATAGCTAGTCTAGCTGTTTGTAAATTGCATCGAGATCGATCCAAATTTCATTTGTTGGCAATTGCTGTGTTACTGCTTACAACTACGAATCTGGTTAGCATGAATTTTGCAGTTGCAGCAGCTGGATCAATATTTGGATCCAGTGCACGGTTGAGTTTCTGGGAAGGTTTTTTTGTAGAGTGGGCCAGTGATCATGTGAGTTTCTTGGATGGAGGAGCTACTGTTCAGCTCAAGCTTGATTCCTCTTCAGGTAAGAAAAATTTCCAAATAAATCTCTTTCGAACAACATCCATGCTTGAAGCCTTCTGCACAAGGCTTTTGCTCCAATTCCAGAAGAAAACAATTTCTGATTCATTTGTCACAAAGTTAAGATTTTAGTTTGTAACAATTGATCAGAGATTTCAGTTCACAATTGGTGAGAGGAAAGTTTTTGTTTGCAATTGATTGATTGATTGATTTAGTCTGCAATTGGCTGCAGGAAGTGGGTTTGCATCAAACAAGTCGTACATGTATGGGTTCCTAAGCATGGATCTGAAGCTAGTGCCTGGTGACTCCGCAGGCACTGTGACCAGTTTCTATGTATGTAAATAATATGCAGTTTCCTCACGAAATCAATTTCAAATGTGAAATTATATTTTAAAAAATATTATATAAGAATCTAAGAATATGAGAACCATACTAAAAACTCCATGGGTCATAGTGTTGTTATCATGCACCCATGATCAGCATCGTAGTGCTTCATGCTTGAATTTCCAGCTAATCTAAAATCTGCAAGCAGGTCCATTGGGTGCAAGATCTAACTTGGATTTTGAGTCACAGGTGGGTGGGTTGGTGGATTGATCTTTTATTTTGGTTTTCTTTGGTTGTTTTTCCTACAGCTTGCATCCTCACATTCGGGTCCACATGAAGAACTTGACTTTGAGTTCCTTGGTAATACTTTGGGAAAACCAATTGTTCTGCAAACCAATGTGTTTGCCAATGGCACTGGAGGAAGAGAGCAAAGATTGCAGCTGTGGTTTGATCCCGTTGCAGATTTCCATACATATTCTATCATCTGGAATTCAGAACAAATTTTGTAAGCTTGGGATTCTTCTCCCTATAAGTACCTGATCATCTCTTTTGCTTGTGTCCAGAATTCCTACATGAGGTTTCAACCAAGAGCAATGCAACCAAGAGTTTTTCAACTAGTAGAGATTTTTTCACAGATAGATTCTTAACTGCTATGATCATTTGTGCTCACTACGACTTCTTCTTCTTTCTGTGATTACAGGTTCTATGTGGACTCAACACTCATTCGAGTGTATCGAAAGAATGTTGGGATACTGTACCCAAACATTGGACCCATGGCTGTGTATTGCACATTATACGATGGAAGTGACTGGGCTACAAATGGGGGCAAAACTGAAGTGGATTGGAGCTATGAACCATTTGTGGCTTCCTACAAGAATTTCTATATCGATGCATGCGAATGGAGTAGTAGTAATAGTAGTAGTAGTAGTAGTAGTAGTAGTAGTATCAAGACATCATCAAATTTGAATCCTCTGAAAGAGAGTCTCATTCCTTTTTGTGGCCTTGATCAAAAACATCTATGGTGGGATGGACCCAATTATCGAAAGCTCGATGCTGCAGCCTTGTTCCAACTTGACACAGTTCGATCATCATTCATGATCTATGATTACTGCTCAGATGTGAAGAGGTATCCAAATACTCCTGCAGAATGCATGTGAGTAACTAACACATTCTCATATCTTTCTCGTCCATGAGACATGATGTTCCTCTGGACAAATAGTATAATTCTGGAAGAAAGGGATCACACTCTGAACTCAAAATTCTTTTGGGACAATAATTTTAGGTTCAAAAAACCTAAACCCTAATTCCTAGTTTCACAATACAATGCTTGAAATCCTTGAAATCTGGTAACTTGGGTGCATTTTTTTCCACAACAATCCTTTGGTATGAGTTCCAAAAAAAACACAATATTCAATATCTCCTACAAATTAGGTTTAAAAATTGCAGAATCACTTCCATTTAATCTTCTACTTATTGAGGACTTTCCAATACTAGGAAGAGCTGGCCCCACTTTCCCAAAAATATTTAGTGTTGATTTTATTGCATATTCTTTAAATTGTTTAATATTCCATGACCCTAAACCCTAAACTGCCAAACCACCTCGGTGACCATCATCCATAAGCTGATTTAGCCAAATTTTATTTGAAAGGAAATTTTATTATTACTCGCATACAAAAGGGAAAAAAAATCCTTATATGTATTTTTGGCTGCCTACTTTGAACCATGTATTAGAAATTTGAAAACTAAAAAAAATAAAATTGTATACATATAAAAATAAAATTTCTACTTTGATGATATTTTTTTCCAAAAAAATCATTTAATTTGCAATAAAATATGTCCAAGTTTTCTCACCCCAAAAAATGGCTGACCCAAACATATGATTTTAATCTTCATAATTCTATACATATGCTAGTTTGGGGAATGGATGAGGACCGAGCCCACGAATTTTCCACTGCAAATATCACTCCACACAACACTATAAATTAGGTTTGAGGTAAGCATATTTATTTCTTCCCTTGATTCATACCTAGCTAATGTCCTTATTTTAAGGGGTTACATACAACCGAGGTTGGGTTTAAAAAAAAAAAAAAACCTCATTGAAAATCTTCTTTAAATTAATTAATTTAAAAAATAATTAAATGTTGTAATTAGGCTTTTACTACAAGAGAGCCAAGCCTTGTGAAGGAAATAAGATCAACTTCCATTTAAGAGTCTTTTTTTTTTGGAGCAAATTAAACAATACAAGTCTACTTCAAAGAGGTGGGTATTATTATAGGCAAAAAATGGGTTACAAACACACATGAGCCTAAATACATGTAGATCATGAGGTGTAAGAGTCCTTAAGCACAAGAGTGATCTACATCTGCACCTATAAGTAGGTGTACAAGTCCTTAAGCATGAGAGTTATCTACATCTACACATATAGATAGGTGTACGAGTCCTTAAGCATGAGAGTGATCTACATCTACACTTATAAAGAGGTGTAAGGTTCCTCCTCTTTGTTTAGGAGGGATATTCACGAATATAAGGTGCCCTCCAAATCCACTACAAAAATTTCCTTGAGTGCTTTACAAAAATAGCCTTTTGTAAACCATAGCATTATTGGAGCACAATAGGTATGGTGTGCTTTGTAGAAGAGGTATTATTAGCCAAGGCAATTTTTTTTGATGACAACCATGTCTATAAGGGATAGAACTTTTTTTTATTATCTTTTTTTTTCCCCTCATTTAACAGTTTTTTGGTTTTTTTTTCAATCTTTTGTTTTTGTTTGTTTTTAAGCCTTTTTTGCACCTTTTCATAAATAATCACACATCATGGAGGAGAGAAGGAAGTGAATCCTTGTTGTGATGGCTATGTATTGGTGTTTGTATATGTTGATTCAACAAAGTGTTGAACATTCACGGCCTGGTTTTAAAGTATGAAATTCGGTTAAATATGCGTTGTTTGTCATCATGTGTGAATTCATGTGAAGGAGAAAAATGAATTGTTGGGCTTTTGAAAGCCAATGTGGATTCACATGTTGGTTGCCATCCCATTTTATTGTTGTTTTAAATCTCAAAGGGTAACAAATTTTGTGGGGGCATAAATTAAAAATTCTCTTCAAGTTTAGTTTTCAGGGGAAAAAAAAGAGAAAAAAATGATTTTTTTATTATTGTGTTTAGGCCTTATGAGGAGCCACCAAACATTCCCTCCAATTTTATCTTTCAAAAAATCATAAAAATTTATAAAATATCATAAATCAAGGTTAAGAATATTATTTTGGAACCCATGGGCCCTCACTATTTTCATTAGGCCCACCTTTTTGAAATAGGCCTGAAAAAAATACTCCATAGGCTCAACCAACATTATCCATAACTATCCATGTAGGATTCCAACAAGTTTTTTCATCCAAAGTCATTTGCTTGGGCTTGTGCCCTAAACTACCCTAATGTAAACCCAAACGGACCACCTTTCATAGTTTGGACCAAGGAGGAATTTTAGATTTGTGTGGTCCCAAGCCCAAGCCCCGGCCCCGGCCTGGTGTAAATTGACCTTTAGTTGTTTGTGTAAAGCTCAAAATGCTTTGAATCTTTTGTAAAACAAAGGGTGTGTCACATTGTGGCCTTGCCATTTACATTAAAAAGTATCTTAAGGCAAAAGAATAATTATGGAAACTCAAATATTTCACATGCAAAAATATAATCTTCAAAATATCCTTGAAAAGAAATCAAAATCCTTCAAGGGATTATAATTCTATAGCTAATCTCAAGTTTCAACACAAGCCAAAATATCATCTTTCAAAAAATCCTCATATAAAAATAGACCTATTACCTAGGGGCCAAAATCCCTTAAGCTACTATATTTTATAATGAATCTAAACACAATATCCTTGCCTTGGTAGGCAAGACCAACAAAGTTGCAAGTCAATATACTAATTTTTCACCATGCCATTTGTTTTGGTTGCCTTCTTGAATTTCACTACACAACATTTTGCAACTCAAAGTTGATGTCAATGGAAATCATTGTCATCACTTTCACCCATTTTTCCTCTCCAAGTTTCAACTCAAGATGTCAAGTGTGTTAGTTTAGTTGTTCAATTAGGTCAACATTGGAGTGCATGACAAAGATCCTTGTTAACTTGCGAAAAAAAGAAGTAGTCATTTGCTTTATAATTCATATCATTATCCAAATATGGAGCCTATCCAAGATGGGACTTATGTGTAGGGTAAAGCACTAGGGTGAGAATATTTCCATAATATGGGGCTTAGGACAAGGTGGTGTTTGAGTTCACACCTACATTTTGAAAATGTTCTTCACACATGGGCTTTCATTCTTAATGAGGAAACATAAGATCTCTTTCTTTTAAGAAACATATTGATTGATATAAAGTGCCTTCTACATACACATGGAAAATTCTCCACTTGTGCTTTAGTGATCTGAAGAGATTTGAATTCAAATGTGTACAAGCATTATGTATAGGGTAATGCTCTAATAGCAAGGCATTACACCTTATGAACCAAGGATATAGTTTGAGATTTAAGGTGGAATGCCTTATTGCCAAGGCACTATTTTGCACAAGGACCAAGGTAGGCCCATATGGTAGGAGGCCCCACATATAAACCCACTTCACATGAGGGCATTTCATTAAATAAAAAACCTTTTGTAGTCCAAAATGCCATGGAATAATTTTTTTGGGAATCTAAACAACATTGTGGAAAAGGGAGGTACTTCTATGCTCTAAGTGAAGGGGTTTGTGTGTGTGAAAAAAATGTGGATTGGGGTTGAGAGAAATAGTTTATTTTTTGCAAAAGATGGCATGATGAGTTGTTGAAGATGTCATTCTTTTAGAAGAAAGCAAACTACATTAATGAAGAAGACAATAGGAGAAAGCCTTTGGCAATAGATATTTTGTTGTATTGTGTTTGTTTTTTTTGTGTTTGAAGGTGAAAGTTGTTGTGTTTAGAGATGCCAAGTTCAAAAAGATAAATGTTAATTCAATGTGTTGTTCCAAAGGCAATAAAATTTGTGTGGTGCAAAAAATTTCATGGTGATGAATCAAGCTCTTGTGATGCATGGTTGGAAAGCTAAGTGGTCTTAAGTCATCTATATATTCTTTAAATAAATACATGTATGCACATGCCCATAAGGCATAAGGTCATAAGCCTTTTGATCCGCTAATGAACAAAAAGGGGGTGGGATTTGAACCGAAATCCAACCACAACAATCAAAGGCCTTGGGTCTTTTCAAGCCCTTTGTATCACATAGTTACATTGCAATAAGGGAATTACTTTTACCTTTGTTTTTTTTTCCTTGGCCCAATCCTTGTTTTCAATCTTCAACTTTCTTCATCATAAAGATTCCAAAGGCCAAAGACCATAAAGCTTAGAACCCATGTTTTTTATTTTTTCTCTTCGATGTGGGTCATGAATTAAGGGGGGTTTTTTTTTGTTAACACCTCTTTTAGGATAGTTTATTACACATAATATGTTTTATATTAAAAATTAATTAATTGAATTTTAAGGTTCATATTGTCAATGTTTGTAATGTTTAATGCTTTTCAAGGTTCAAAAAATTTCATTATGATCATGGATCAAAAATTTGTTAGGAGGGTTATTTGGTTTGGGTGTTATTTTTAATTACTTTGGTTACTCATTAGGCAATTTTTGTTATGTAAATCATAAGCTAGAAAATTGTTACATATGTATCTTCACTATTTTTCCTTCAGCCAATTTTGTGAGCTTTGTGAAAAAGGAAAAACATTTTTTTCAAATGTTTTGGATAAAATTGAAACAAATTGTAACTCATTGGCAAATGGTAAAAGCTATTGTATGGCATACAACATCAAAAAGATGAAAGATAAAAAAAAGTTTGATGCATTATAGATTTTTTTTGATATTTTTAATAATTTGGTGGAAGAATCAACAACATTTTTGAAATCTATGTGTATTAATCTAATGAGTCCACAATTAGAAATTCAAAAGGTTGTTGTGATTCTGTTTTAATTTTGCTCATGCATTTGGTACTCAAGATATGTTGGACAAATTTGATGTGGATGTATTTATTATATGCAAACATATGGATATAGTTTGTGATGTCCTTTGCAACAAAAACAAGCTTTTTGGCAAGTAAATCCGCACCCCATCTACAAAACAAATACTACACATTATGCAACAACTTTAGAAATTCACAATTTGCCAAGTTCATATGTGGTGTCATTGATGGTACTCATATCCCATTAACTAAAATGCCAAGTAGAAGGTCCATCACAAATTTATAGGTTTCATAGGTTCATTCCAAATCTCTGCAAAATATGTTATTTAATAGGTTCATATTGTTTAAACACAAAGGTTGTATAATATTTAAATATGGGAGTCACTAGAAGAAAAGTAGGTATTTTCAACTGGTTTCTACAACAAACTTTTATTTACAAGCAACATTTGCAACTAAAATCTCATTAGTCATTTTTGACAAGTTGCATGCAATATTAGTGACAAATAACAAGAGGTATTAGATGAAATAAAAAATTAATAAATACAAGTTCATCTTTTGACTTCATTGTATACATACTATCACATGCGACTAAAATGCAAGTAATTTGGTCACAATTGAAGGTAAATGATGTGCTGCCACGTGTTCCAATATTAATTATTTAAAATATGATAATTATTATTATTTTGAAATAATTTAAAACATTCAATTCAAATGCTTGGATGATTTATACTATGACACATGGCCCAATGTAAATATGTCATGTGACATGTTTAAATGAATTTAATACAAAATATTAATATTAGGTTGGTAGGTACCTAGATGGGTACATAAATAGATGCTTACAAACTTAAGTTACCTACCTATTTACCTACTTAGGTAAATAGGTGGGTACATAAAACAAGCTAGGTGGGTAGGTCAAACCAAGTACCTACTTAACTAAATAGATATGTAGGTTGGATATATTTAAATCTAAACTACTTAATTATGCCTTTGCTAATATAATGTTCAAAATAAAAATGCGGAATAACAATATGGGATAAATTTTGAAATTCCAACTTCCTCATAAATTAAGTTGCAACTCCAAAACTTTCCTCTTGGCTTTTATTCTCAATTTTTATATTTATAAATAATTTCAATAGATGGCTCACTAAATAATTAAATAATCATTTAATTAATTTAACACATATTTAAAATACAAACTAAACACTAAAAATATTAAGTATTCATTATGAACTAACTATATAAATAATAGCTTCTTAATATTTAACTAACTAGCTATCTAGTTAGTCACAACTTGTCAATAAATAACTCATAAATAAATAAATAGCTAAAATATTTAAAAATCTGGTCGAATTATAAATAATATAATTGATGTAAAAATGTTTTCAATCCTGTAATTTAAAAATAACTATTTAAAAAAATTCAAATTCTACATTTGAAACTCACAATTATTATTAACAAAATAAATTCCTACACGATTTTAAAACATAATAACATTAAACTAGTTCCATTAACTACTATATAATTGCATTTATTATTGTAAAAACATTTGTTGGTCAAGTAATTTTTTTTCTACCAGTAATTATTACCTATAAATACAATAATTTACTAAAAATATCATTAATTTTTATAATCACTACTGTAAAACTATTTATCATCTATGAGTAATTACCGAATTAAAAGAACCGTGAAATTAATTTATAATAATTCTTGAAATCACAATCCTTACAACAATTCTTTTAACTACATTATAATTTTTCCAAAATCTTAAATCAGATTTCAAGTTGTAAAGTACAAATTGTGAATAATTATGTTT
The DNA here is from genome assembly GCA_963920785.1 of Sphagnum contortum. Taxonomy (NCBI): domain Eukaryota; kingdom Viridiplantae; phylum Streptophyta; class Sphagnopsida; order Sphagnales; family Sphagnaceae; genus Sphagnum; species Sphagnum contortum. The sequence continues at coordinate 13,636,143 of OY987289.1, read as the reverse complement.
AATTGAAAAATAATTGTGCATCTACTTTGATTAATTATCATCTGAAGTAATTACAATGATTTTAAAATAATGTAATATTGATTACAGTAACTCATTTATTTTATTGTAAGAATATAAATTATATAATATAGAAATCTATGTTGTAACAATAATTAGTTAGTGTAACGTATAATAATAAATATAATCATTTATAAATATTTATAAAGGTGATTTATTATGGATAACACTAGTAAAAAAAAACCTTAAAACTCAATCAATAATTTTCTGAATTGAAATATTCATTTTAGATTCCAAAAGAATAATTCAGATTTAAAATATCAACTTTTAGATCAAATAAGTCTTTTGAATTTAAATTAAAAAATTGAGAATTGAGATATCAATTTTCAGATTCAAATAAAAGTATTCAAAATTGAAATGTCCATTTTAAGACTCAATTAATAATTTCTTAATTGAAATATAAATTTTGGGAATCAAAATTAATAATTCGGAATTGCAATTTCAACTTTCAGATCAAATAAGTTTTTAAACTTAAAATTAAAATCTGCAGAATTGAAATATTAATTTTTAGAATTGAAAAAATATTTTTGAATTCAAATATCTATTTTTAGATCAAATAATATTTTTGAATTGAAATAAAAAAATTTCAAACTTGAATAATTTTTGAAGAAATTGAGATAGTAATTTTGAAATTCAAATATAAAGTTGGAAATTCAATTTGTTTTGAAATATAACTTCTCAGATCAATTTTTTTGAAAAATAATTTCAAATTGTTAAAAATGTTTGGGAACGAAAATAATTTTTAAAAATCCATGAATAGTTTTTAGAATAAAATATCAGTATTCAGATTTAATTTTTTTAAATTAATAATTGAAAAATTAATTGCAGGAGCAATTTTTATAATTGAGCCATTGATTTTAATGTTTAAATATAAATTTCATAATTGGAGTTATAATTTTAGACTCAAACATATTTTTTGAATAGAAGTAGCATTTTTAAGAATTCATATTTAAAACTTCAAATTGAAATAACTATTTTTGGAATTCAAGTGATAGTTTTTAAATTCTAAATATAGTTTTCAGAATTGAAATAAAAAAATTTAGTGTTGAAATATCAATTTCCAGATTTGAATAAATTTTTGAGATTCAAATATTGATTTTTAGATTCAAATAAAATGTTTCACAATTGGAATAACAATTTAAAGATAAAGAATTATTTTAAATTAATTATAAAAAATCAGAATTCAAAAAAAAATTTCAGATTCACATAGGTTTTTTAAATATTGAAATATCAATTTTTTAGATTCATTATATGAACAATATACATACATATGCATAATTATCATACATACAAATATATATTTATGATGTGTGTAATAGATCATAAATATAATTTTGATAGATACATAAAAATACACCCTTATGTCACTGTAAAATATTTTTAGCATGTGACTAATTTGGTGACTATTGCAAGTAATGGGATATATCAATCTATTAATGGATGAAAATAGATTTAAAAATCATCTAAGCAATAAGATGAAGTTTCGAATAGTTGCATCATAATTGTAAAAATGATGAATGTAGTTGAAATTTGATCTTATAGTAATAAATACTCCCAAACTTAGTCGCAAATGACTACAAATTGCATGTAGTTGCAAACATAGTGATTACATTTGGATTGACAGCATGCGCCATGCCAAACTACCTATCCCACCATCTCTCACCATAGCCAAAGTGAAAAGCATTGCTTCCATTCTTTCCATTTTGAAATCTAACTTTAAGGCATCTTGGCAATGGCTAAGTCGATTTTGAATGAGACGTGGATTGCAAAGGATGCTCCTTCACGGAGAGGGAACAAAAGTCAACAAGAACGATCCAAATTTGTTGGCAGCTTTAGAAGAACATTATGGGATTATCACGCAATATGACCCAGAAAATGTCTACAATATGGACAAGACTGGCTTGTTTTTTCGGTTGCTTCCGAGATACTTACGCCAAATGACAATTCATGACATGTTCAACTAATAAATCTTGAACCCCAAATTTTTTACCAAAAAATGCGTATTTAACCGAGATGCGTACTTAAACAGGTGTGTACTTAAACGGGAGACTACTGTACACTTTCATATTGTCCTATAAATTATATATGATGCACAAAAAATATTTTAGAATGTTGTGTTGTGCAACTTAAAGGAATGTAGGATGGGGGTCAATTCAAAACTTTTAATTTGGATAACAAATTAGGATTCAATAGACTTTACAATAACTAAAGATTAATGTTCAAGGCATGAAGATGACATTTTATTTGATTAATGAATTTGTTTATCCCATATGCACTTATTTACAAAAGAAATTGGAATCCTTATCATCCAAATGATGTAGAAATGTGATAGTAGGATGAAATCCGAAAATGTCATCATAGAATATGTTTTTGGGCCTTTTGAAAAATAAATGATAGATATTGAAAATTTTCAATTCTAATGTTAACCAAATTCTAGAAATTTTACCAATTGCCAAATCTAACAACCTTGTTGTGTATTACACAACTATTATTAGATGTGAAAAATCCCATAATCAAGTTATTTGAATGATGCAATAAGGAGGGACAACTTTGTAAGATTTAAACTTGATAAGTTACCAATTTTGAAAGATGGAAAGCATGCAAAACAAGCAAGAAAATAAATGAGGAAATTTTGATTTGAAACATGATTGATAAACCTTTTGATAAAATTCTGAATTTTCACATTGTACTTTGAACATGGATTGAAAAAAATTATTTCATTTTTTGTGCACATAAATGTTGCCAAAATGCAATGAAATCACACACAGTTAATCTCAAAAAATAAGATTGCAATTCATGTAAAGAAGTTTTAAATCATGTTAGGATAAATTATAGTAAAATGATTCACATCCAATTCCTTTCCCAAAAGCACAAAAGTAAGGAATTGATATTGGAGGGTGACATGGTGTGAAACCACTACACACATTTTTGAATTCTACATTTATCCAAGGGTTATGGGAGGGAAATATATATTTTTTGAATTTCACAATTTATTTTGTCATGAATCCATATGATGATCACAAACCATCCAAAGCGCAATAATTATTTAATTTTCATTAATATGAAAAATTCCAAAACAATTTGGATCAAATTCTGGAATTTTATTTACTCAAGATCTCAAAAATGGTTACAAGTGTTAAATTAATTTTTTTCACCTTCAAATGTTAATAGAAGGGATTCATACTTTCATATGTCATCCTTGAATGTATATTATATCACTATACATAGGTTATATGAGAAATATTTAATTTTAAGTCAAGTTGAAAATTTACAAGTGTTATTCAATAGTGGTTACATGTGTATGGAGTCATTTTATCATGAACTTACCCATTATCAAATGCTACCATGTAAAGAAAAGCTAGGCCATGAAAGATCTTTGAGCTTTAATACTTTAGCAAAAAGAACATCTACCTATAATTATCCCTCCAATTTAACAAGTCATTGAAAAGACATCTAGAATTCCAAGGAGTTGCTCAAACCTTGGAAACAAAAGGGAATAAAATCCTCAAGATTGCAACCTAGGTGCGAAAGACAAATTATTATACTTTTGCTATATAGTTTTGAAATCAAACCATTAAGTGGTCCTCTTTTTACTTTTACTTTTGTTTTTCAAATCTATTTGATGGTGCTCCTTTTGCATTACCTTTGTCTTCTAGATCCCAAAAATGAACCTTGTGTTTCTGGTTTTAAAATTTTTTTGTCACTTACACAACAACCCATGTTTGGAAAAAAATGGTTGGTTCCTATTTTATTACCTCTATTTTGTTGGTCTAAGTGATTATCCATGGTGTTTTGTCTTCTTTATTTCCTTTGTTTCACAATTCCTAGAGATGAACCATGATTTCCAAATTCCTTCCTTTAATTTGTTATGTACAAAATGCACAAATGAACATTTTTACTTTGTTCGGTCTTAACTTTGCCAATGTTGAATGACATTTTTTGTTTTTTTGTTATATGTGGCAAACCAATTTGGCCTCCTCCTTAACATTCATTTTCTCCTTGGCCTTGCTTATGTTTTGCCACTTTTGGAAACCATGGTTCAAAGGGGGATATCTTCATATGTGATTTCATAGTTGTAGTGATAGTATGCCAAGGTTTGATGTACATTTTCTATTGCAATACCACCTTATCATTCCAAAAGGATGAATTTTGATCTTGTTGTGGACTACTATAAGGTGACCACAATCAAATCCATATGAAATGGATTATTGGTTGCAATACAAATGTATTGAACATCTTGCCTTTGATATAAATGGCAAGAAAATATGGGTTCATTAAGGTGCAGTTTGCCAAAATATAGGTGTTATGTTGTTAGTGACATAGGTGACATTTGCAACTATGTATAGCTTGTGAAAGTTTGAGTGCAAAAGTAAATTTCAACCCCTTTTGAATTGTGTTCTACTTGGTTTTGTAATGGTAGCTACACGTGGTGGTTATGGTTCGAATGTTGTATTTTTGATAAACAAGTTAAGTGTTCCTTTCCAGTTACCTCTATTTCGTAGAGCCCAACATTAAAGCTTGATGGAATACTTGTCCTTTTGTCAATGTTTTACAAACCATGGTTATGAAACATTGTGGTCCAAGTTTTCCATCGATTGTTTTGTTTTGTGTTGGATGGTAAAAGCTACAAAGAGCCCAATAGCAAAGTTGGATGTGTGGTTTCCCACGCAAGTGGTCATGGATGCTATTGGGATTATTTATCCCCAATATTGGTCGAAAACATATGCAAAGATGACATTTCCTTGACATTTAGAATTGTTGAATTTTTTTTATTACAACCTACATCCATGTGGACAAGCCAAGGAGGGGAAATTTGTTCATATGGTTCTTGCCATTCTTTTAGGTTTGAATTTGGATGCTCAACAAGGCCTGTTTAAGTTCAGTGTTGTTAAAAATGATCATCACAAATTTAGTAAACGTTTAAACGTTTAAACGGTTTTTTTACATTTAAACGTTTAAACGTTTGAACGATTTTTTTACGTTTAAACGCAATTTTTTTCATTTAGTACGAGTTAGGAAGGTCTACGCCTTCAAATAAGACCCCCAAAAGCACTTTCGTGCCACGCAAACCGGTGAGCTTGGCGAGGGTAGGCTCTTGTGGCCAGTTTGGGATGTTGCGTTGCGTCTTGTTGGCCATGCGATTAGTTTGGATAAAGTGATGACGTGCATCGCAAGGCTTGCGCCCAGTTCCATGCTTGCCGATGTTCGCATTCATCAACAAACGAGCAACACAAGCAAACGAGCGATGAACTACAATGCTGAATGCGACTAGCACTACAGTAAGGCACTGCACCATTTTTTTATATGGGCGTTTTTTTGGTACAGAAGGAGAACGTTTAAACACCGTTTAAACGACAGAAAAACTTTTTTTTGTTTAAACGTTTAAACTGTACCTAACAACATTGTTTAAGTTGACCATGAAATCCAATGCCACTCCAGCCATCATTAAAGTTGTGACCCTTGCATCCAGCAAGGTTAACCTCTTCATTGTTAATCCTTTCACACTTATGTGAGAAACAATCCATGGATTGCAATTGTTGTCCCATGCTTTTTCTAGTACTTAAAGGTGGTAGAGATTGCCATGGTTCATGTGCTTGATTTTGTTGAAGACTGAAGGTGTTTTAGTCTTTGCTTTCTTGAAGAAAAAAGTTCGCAATTGTGTGAACAGTCATATGCAACTAGTTGTTTCGATGTGTGCATGATAGAAGCTTTTCACACTTGACAGTTTTCCATACGAAGCTGCCAATGAGATGTGGTCTAATGTTCAATCAGTGAATGCTTGAGGCTAATATGCTTGAATTTTGTTTGTGATTTTGTGCCCCATTTTTTCAAGTGCTTGTTGCTAGATAACACTTCTTTAGCTTAGGCTTATTGCCAGATTGTTTGTTGACATCCAATACACATAGGCCAATAGTGATGGATTTGGGGCTTTAATAGCCAAAGGATATAATAGCCAGAAAAATGGGGCTCATCACAATTTTACTTAATGGCCCAAGGGTATTTTTATAAAGATGGCATGTGCAAGATAGTTTTTGGAAACACTTCTCTATTTTTGCCACATATGCAACAACCCAGATTTGGAAAAAAAAAGAGAAAAAGGCTACATTGCATAGTCCAAGTATAATGCTCTAGAATTGGGTGGTGCAGGGGGGAATATGATGAATGAACAACACCAACAACACCTAATAGGACGGTTAAGGAACTGCCATGACAATGAGGAAACGAATACTAAATGGTACTGTTGTAATCCTTACTTATGGTTTTCTTTATGTTGAGAGATGGATGATGAAGTCCATCAAATATCCATAACACTTAGTGCCTGCAATATAGGTTGTTATACCTTCTCTAGTGCATATGTGTAGTGTTGAGCTGGGTCATACAGTCTCCACTAAAGGTAGGAAGGGAAACCAAGCCAATGTTTAATAATTGGCTCAACTAGTTTCCTTATATCCTTGCAGGTGGGTATTTTTGCTTTGTGAAACATTCCCAATGCCCATGCAGAATTTGGCCTGTATGGCCAGAATTTTTAAGAAAATTCCCACCATATGTGCATATGCCCCCCTTGTGCAGCTGGCTTGCCTTGATCTCTACATCTATAAAAGCCCTTCAGGCAGGGCATTACACCTCATCAGACCTCAAGCCAAAACCTCGGTCCATAGAGTGACATAATCAGCCTCCAGGGCATTACCATATGCATAACAACTTTGGTTGAAAAGTACAGTGTAATTTTTGAGACCTCCCCCAGTGCAATTTCCCGCTTTAGACTGGCATAGGAGGTTTCAGGAATTTCCTTGGAATGGAGCATTTTGCAAGGATGAGCAACCTCAACTATGGGAGTACATAGCTTGGTTCAGCAGCAAGGTGCCTAATAAGTTTCTTTTATTTTGTCATTTATGCTTGGCAGTAATAATAATAATAATAATTATTATTATTATTATTTCGCAATGTATTAAATACTGAAGCTAGGGTGCTTGAGTTTCTTTCAGATTTTTGGCATGGTAGGCAAGCATTTTTTAAAAAGAATTTTCAACAATTTCAAAGAAGAAATAATTAATGCCTAACCAGGCTAGGTCTTACAATATTCATTTGGTCCTCAGAAGGCAACATGCTTCTCCCCCCCCCCCCCCCCCCAATCATGTAGCTTCATCCTAGAGTTCTTAAAATTGATAAAAATCAAAGAAGAACAGAACTGGCAACAATATACCACTAAGAAGTGATGGCTCAGTGGTATATACTCCAGGTCTGTAACCCTGGGACCTAGAACTAAATAGGTTCTGGTTTCAAACCTGCTGGGGTGCACGTGAAAACCCTGTTATAACTGCCCTAGAAATAATAAAATAATGGCCATTTGATAAACCCAACTCAAAGTTACCCCATCACATGGCTGGGTCCTCCCAATGGGGATTCCTTACTCAGTAGTACATGAGTAATGAGGAGACCTTACAATCTTAATTTTGGATTCCATAGTTGGCAAGATTGGGTGTAAGTCTCCTTTGCCCAAACTTTAGTGCATCCTCCCCATTCTGCAAAAGTCCAAGGGCGAGGATTTTGTGCTAGAACTACAAATTTGCTCCCGTCTAAACTCCACAAACCACTTGTCCAATTTCAATAAAGGAATAATAAGTCTAGCCTTTGGACACAATCCATGTTATGGGCCTTCCCCCAGCAAGAGGACACTTTTGGTAACTCTTTTCCTAACTTTCGTGTCTATGTAATGGGCCTTTCCCCAGCAAGGGAACACCTTTGTTAACTCTCTTCCTAACTTGTGTGTCCATGTTATGGGCCTTCTCCCCCGCAAGAGAACACTTTTGTTGACTATCTTCCTAACCGTCTCATGGGGATGAAATGGTAAAGAGGGAAAGTGTGTTTCACTTACTTTCCATAGTGGCCTATTTGATCTCAGCCAGCCATTGGCCTACAATGCTCAGGTCACACTTTGCCTGCTGTTCCGAATATATTGTGCAAAGTTTGTGTGCAAAGCTCATTGTCCAACAATATGAGAGTCATCCATAAAGTACCTCAAATTGGGAGTACTGGGCCCCAGTTTTGTCAAGATTGAGTACCAAATCAAAAGTGAGGATGAAAACAATATACATTAGAGTTATCCGTAAATTAAGAAAAACACAGCACCAGAACCCTGAGTTTGGTCATACATGGCGAGATTCCAAAAAAAAAACCTGCGAAAAAGTACATTAGCATTCAAGGGGGGGATGAAACTCAGAAAACAATCAATTTTGGTAGTAAACTGAGTTTCATCCTGGCTTTCCTTTTTCCTGAGCGCCACCACTGCTGCTACATATATTTTCAATGCTCCTTATTGTACAACTACTATAATTAGTCTCGACCCCTTAAGCATTAAATGCTGAGTATCAGCATTTCATACTGAGATTAATTAAAAATGTCTTTACTTTGCGGATACCACTGAAAGAGGGGATAGGGGGTGAAAGGAGGCCCAAAGACAGGGTGAAGAGAGGGTTATTTTAGGGGTAACTCTATTGAAAATAGGAGAACCAGCTGGTTTTCTCACCCCCAAATTGAGGACATGAGTGACAACACTAATTTTGGATTTGCATTACTTGCACCTTCACTGGTGGCCATATTCCTTCATTATTAAACTAAGTCTTGTGAAAGTAAAATCCTGCATCCTTGTAAACTGATACCCAGTTTCATGAAATGGTACCCAATTCCGCTCACTTTACAGTGACATTCAAACCGGGGATGATTAGGGATTAGAGTGTCAAACTAAGGCCCAAAGACAGGGTGAGTTTACAAAATAATTCTAATATATGCATTCTTGTTACCTTTTGCATTGGAATGTATAATAGGTTTCATCACAATAGACTACACCATATGCTATACAATATTTATGAAGCAAAAGGCACCATGGTTTAGGAGAGATCTCAACATGACAAACAAAACAAACAAACTACCTTTCTTCATAGTTAGATATTGCACATTGGTGAGCTTGCAAGTGATTTTTTTCACTCACACTAGAAAATAAAAGAAATGGTATTGCACCTTTGTGGGCCCACAAGTGCTTTTTTAAAATTCACATGGTCTAAAAAAAGAAAAGGATATTCCACATTTGCAAGTTTGCAAGTGATTTTTTTCACTCACACTAGAAAAGAAAAGAAATGATGTTACACACTTATGGGCCCATAAGTGTTGGTTTATATTTACATACATCATGAGAAAAAAAAGATATTGCACTTTTGTGAGTTTGCCAATGGTATTTTTCTCACGCTAGAGAAGAAAAGAAATGATATTACACCCTTGTGGGTCCACAACTATTTTGTATTTATTCACATAGTTGGAGAAAAAGGATGATATTGCACACTTGTGAGTCCACAAGCCATTTAAGGTTATTGGCAACAAATGTTGATTTATTATTCACAAAACAAAAGAAAAAAAATGATATTGCACATTTACATGCTTGCAAGTGGCTTTTATTTATTGATATAGGTGAAGAATTACAATGATATTACACACTTGGGCGCCTACAAGTGGTTTTTTCAATTCATGTAAAAGAAGGAAAAAATGGTATTACACACTTGCAAGCCCACAAGTGGTTTTACCACATATGTTAAGACTTTAGGTATATATGTTAATTGATGTGTCAATTTTGTAACCATAATAACTAGTAACTAGACTTGCAAAAAAAATCAAAAGTACAAATATCATCAACTAAAAATTGTTGCATCGTCACATGTTCATGTATTGAAATTTGGACATGGATGTAAAGTGGATTGTTAGTTGTTTACAATGGAGAAATATATGTAAATCATTTATCATACATCCCAATTTTTTATATCGTTATTTTATGCTACCAATTTTTTTTCTTGGCTGCCAAAATCTTAGCTCAAAATAATGCAAGGTGCCAACTATACCTATGAAAAAATCACATTAGTTGCCAAAAAGTGCTTCTTCCACCCAACATGTGTAGCCAACTTGCAGACACTCCTTGATTGCTTGTCCAAGAATCAAAGTGGGTGAATATTACTAGAGTTTTGAAAGCCAACATTTAAAAAAGAAAGGATCCATGTTATCCAAGGTTTAGAATTAGTTATGCAATTGGTGTTGAATGGAAGAAAGGCTGAAAATAAAAAGAAATATCTTTAATTTGTGACAAATTTTCACCTTTTCAAGCATGGGAAGCCCATGATAAATTTTGAACATAATATGAAGAAGCTCTTTTGAGTTTTTGAGGTTTACTAATGCCCCTATAAACGTTAGACATATTTGAATATGTGGGGAATGATAAGAACCGTGGACAATGTGATTTTGAAATAAATGAAAGTGGTTTTGCAATGAACTAAATTCATTTCCATTAATTGTGATGAAATAACCACTACAATTAATGTTAGGTTTCTACGCACATGTATGCTATTAAAAATTGGAGAAAAGTGTGTCAATCCTTTTGAATCTTCAACAGGTTGTAAATGGAGCCACATTTGATAATCTTACTATTTCCATTGTTCATTTCTTATTCATTTGGGTGGTATATGAGGGATTGATGTTGTTAACAAAATTGTGTGCTTTAAAGTCAACCATGCAATAGTTTTCCAAGGTTTGAAGATAGGTGTTATTGTCCAACTCATGAACAAACATAATGTTTATATTGTTGGCATTCATTGTATGGCACATCGATGCAACTTGGTTGTCCAAACTTTCTCATCCTTGTTTCCAGTTGTAAAGATTTAAAGTTTGCTTATTTATATGTATATTTACTACAGTTAATCCCCAAAAATACATTTTGAATGCACTACATTGATTGAAGTGATTACATCAAGGGGTTTGAAAATTTTGAAGAACATTAAAACAAGGTGGATTTCCATGTTGGCCCCTTCTAAATGAATGTTTGGAGAATAAAAAACATCAGTGGTCAAAATGAGATGATTCTACTAGTAATGTTGATGCTAAGAGTAACTATGAACGTTTATGTGATGTGGAAATTGTTATGGGCCTTACTTGTGTGTTGCTTATGTTGGAAGCAATGCAAAACTTGAACAAGCTTATTCAAAATAAAAACACTTTCATTTTTTATTTTGTTGTAGCTATCAAATCATGTCAAGTTGATATTTACACCATGTATGTGGATATTGAAAAGCAATACTCTCTTGAATAGTTCCAAAGCTTTATAGATTTGGTGATGTTTAAAAATGATGCCCTATGCATTCAATGGTGGACTAAGCCATAATCATAATTGGATTTTTTTTTTCTTCATCCAACATCTATACATGTTGCACAAAACTATCAAAGCCACTAGATTGTGTCAATGGTGGTTTGAAATGATGGGGCTTGTGCTACCCAAAATGTCAAAAATCAATGCATTTCTATTGTCAGATGTTTGATTGCAAAATTTCACAAATGGTTTTTGACTTAGGAATTGATGTATGTTACGAGCATCATCTATGCCTAATACCAATTCCAACGAGAAGCTGCCACAATGTTCCCTAGTCATTTGCAAATTTAGAAAACATATTATTATCATGCTAGACCACACAACCAAATGTTGTTTCACATAGTCCATTATTGAATGTAATTTTACTTGAGCAATAATCATATTTTTTTGTTAACACAATGCAATCTAATTGCAATTCTATCATGTTGCCCCTGCATGATTGTAGTCCTACCATTGGAATGTGGAAGTGAATGGTTAGTAGCTAGATTTTGTAATTGAAGATTTTTGAATATTTCAAACTTGTTGAACATGTTTTCATTATGGTTTTGGGGAGTGTTGAGGATGAACACACATTCTCTACTTTTATTTTCATGAAATCAAAGTTGAAAAATTAGCTAGCCATTCATTTTGATTGTTGCAACCTTAGCCATGGATTTGTGACCAAGGTAACAGTTGATAAGGGTGCAGGCCAAGAGTGAAGCTTGGGAGTCACATTTTATGCTCCCGAGAGTGTAAGAGAGTGTGAGGAAATGAACCCTCACACTCCCAAGTGAGTTTTCGCTTTTGGAATTGGAGTCCCGATGGACTCCCAAATTTTCAAAGAGCGATTTCAGGGGTCAAAACCCATTAGGGGTTCTTTTTAACATTGGAAAGCTCTTGGAACGTAGATGTTTAAAATGGGTTCACATGACCAATTTGGACACTTAAATCACAAGTTATGGCCAAAAGAAGGGCTAGGAATCAAATTGACAATTTGACTCCCGACCACTAAAAGTCGGGAATGGCCCGATTTCCTTGCTTGTAGGTAGCATGTGACATATTGTTGGAAAGCTCTCGACTGGGGCTACAACTTTGCTTTAGACCTCATCTCAATCCAAGTCTGCACACAAAGTTATGGGCCCCCAAAGTTGGGACTCCTGCAACTTTGAGAATTTTGGGATAAAATGAAATTTGGGTGCTAGTCCTATGGCTAGGCATAGAGTATACTATAAGGGGGAAGGTGGTGGCTTCCCCAAGTTCGGGCTATGGTGAGTCTTGTGGGTTCATGTTTGCCTGTGGCTCGTCCGTGCACCAAAGTGCTTTAACTATGCACTAAACAACTTGTTGTTTGGTTTTGTGTAGGTCCATGTGAGTAATTGAAATGCTTGTCAATTTTCTTAGTCCCATCCCAAAGCTCCAACACGCCCTTCTACCCCTGAAATGCTACAAACCAGAGAATGCGCCCCAATTCCTTTTCCTTCCATTGTCTTCAACTTTGGACTTGCAGTTGAGTCCATCAACGAACTTGGGGGTGCGTCATTGATGTTGTGGTGAGAATGTATGCACATAATTTTTTTTACACTTAATTTTTTTCCATTGTACATTGCCATCATTGAGTGGAATGAAGAGAAATTTCACTATGAGTTGGAGTTGTAAATTGTAACATTGTTTTCATGTAATTGTAATATAAAAATAATGAGTTTTTTTTTTATCATTTGAATTCCATGTGTATGCAAAATGTAATTCAAAATTATGTTTTTGTTCTATATTTTTTGTCAATTCTATTTGTAGAAAGGGATTTTGGTATTTATGTCTTTTGTTTTATAGGTTCGTCTTCCAATGAATATGGCAACATTAGGGTTCAATCCCTTTGGAAGCTAGTTTGATGGCACAAATTGTTACATGAAAAGGTCTGCAAAATCTAGATCTTTAGTTTTCATCATGTGATCATTGATTTTTAGGTTTAAGGTATGTAAATTCATAACCAAAACTTTTATGATCCAAATTGCAACTTGGTTTATAATTTTAACTTTGTACAAAATGGCTTGTAACTTCTAGCTTATGTATTTTATTGTTAATTATTATTCTTGGTTGCAATTTGATAGTTAGATGCTTGTCAAATTTCTAGCATGTTTGCACTTTATTTGCACATTTGATGGGCAACTTTGCATAATTCACATTTGCACACATGCCATGAACTTAATATTTTGATCGCATTTGCTTTTATGTTTACAAAATGAACATGACCATGTGTTGTGGATTTTTAACTTCGACGATTGGCATCTTGTTAAGACCCAAAATAACGTATAACCACATGGACAATTCATTATTTCTAAAAATTGCCACCTAAAACTACAATCCTTAAATATGTGGAGGCCAACTTAGCAACATCAAGGATCACCCAAAAAAAAGTTGTTGTCCTCAAGTTAACAAAAATCAACATCTTCATTAACATTATGGGATGTTTATTTAAAATTCCCATGTTTAAACCCTTGGAGTTGAAGTGAAGCTTTCAACTTCATTTTTGACTCAAACTCACATTATTCATGTGAGTATTGCAACCTTAAGGCAAGGATTGTGACAATTTGAATCATTAAAATATTTAAATAATGAAAAATCTACAATAGTTGTTAATATTTGTGTAATAAATTCAAATATCAACATGAAAATGTTTTATTTTTGTATCTTTTGACTTTTTCAAAGTTGAAACATGAACTTTATGGGTGAAGGTTTTATATTTAAATATTGGACCTAATCAATAATAGGATAGGAAACTTGCAAATTTGGGCCAATCATTGATGTACTTTATTGCATCCAAACTTCAACATGAATCCTAGTAATGCTATATATTACAAACTTGTAGTTTTTAATAGTGCCATGTGTTTCTTGTTATGTTTTTGAATTGTCATATGTGCTAGTCAAATGAAATATTTGAAGTTTTCTTTTGCTAGCATGTGAATGACAAGTCGTAGTATTCCTCACTCTCAACAATCTTTAAGGTTTCCCACAAATTCCTTCATAGGAAAAACCAAAACTTTTTAATTAACCATGATAGTAAAATTCCTTGGGCAAGGTGTATTGCAATAGCTCATCTTGCAAGACCTATGTCCTTGGAATGTTTAAATTCAAGAACTCCAAGTTGGTGATATACAGTTTTCTACAGCTTCACATAGTGATGCATGCATGATAGGATTGCAAGCAAACCATGCCCATCAAATGCTTTGGACAAGAAAGGTTTATGAAGGATGAGGCTTAAAATGGAACCAAAATAGGGCTCGCTAATGGTGAAAGGAATTTGGATGGGTGACCTCCAATGAATCTTGTAGTGGGACCTGAGAAAGCCAAATTGAGAGAGGGAGTGGGGAAAAATCAACCCTAAAGCCTTAATAATGCCAAAGGGTTTTGGAGGTGATGTAATCCCAACAACATCCATTCAAGGGGTGTGGAAACTTAGCTATTATGAAGGCCCATAGAAACCTTGCATACTACCTAACACATTCCTATTTTTGTCAAAAAGGGTTCCATCACGTGTGCCATTTCTTCTTTTTCCAAAAAAATAATAAGCCTCTGGTCCCAAGTAGTGGGTTAGAGCACCAAAGAGTTGTACAAAGATGGATGGTCCCAGAAACAAGAAAAGGAGAGGTGAAGAAGGTGGGGTGTGTTGGGCACTATTTGTCCTTTGGCCAATTGGGACTCCCAATATCTCCCAATGTGTACTCACTTGTACTTGGATTTGTCTATCTAGTATGCCCTAGTACACACTTTTTGTTTGAAAGGACTACCTACCTTATAAGCCCAAGTTCCAACTCACAAGAGAACCTAGCACCTGCCTTCAGAAAGAATTGGCTGCTAGCAATAGATCACTCACTTTTGCAATGAAAAATAACATATCCCTTCTCAAAAACTGCATTGTAGCCTACTCTAGAAGTTCAATATTGTATAAATTGTTTTGGGGTTCTTGGTAGGTCATAGCACAAGAACCATTCCACATTTTAGATCATGAAGGTTGTGTCAAGGTCAGGTGTTTGTATCTCTACCCAAACCCATAGCAAGATTAGCTTTCATATTTTTGACCCCAACCCATAGTGATCTTCACTTGACAAGAAACAATGAAAAGAAGTGGACCTCGAATGGGTTGATCTTAGGACACTCTTCCGCATTTTAGACCATGAAAGAAGTTCCATGATCTTGCCATTGTCATCCTCTTGTAAAATGATAGGAAAGAAAAGATGATGGATAATGTGTATTGTAAGAGAGTCTTGGGAGGACCTTACACATTTATGACCAAGAAAAAAGAGCAATGATTTTCAATGTGTAAAGTGAAGTACACAACATCTATCTATTGAGGAAGGTACTTGTTTGTTGGTCTTAAGGGATTTTGGCCCCTAGGTAATAGGTCTATTTATATATGAGGATTTTTGAAAGATGATATTTTGGTTTGTGTTGAAACTTGAGATTAGTTATTGAGTTATAATATCTTGAAGGATTTTGGTTTCTTTTAGAGGATTTTTTTGAAGATTATATGTTTGCTTGTGTTGAAACTTGAGATTAGTTATTGAGTTATAATAGCTTGAGGGATTTTGGTTTCTTTTAGAGGGTTTTTTGAAGATTACATTTTTGCATGGTGAAAGATTTGAGTTTCCATAATTCTTCTTTTGCCTTTAGATACCTTTTAATGTAAATGGCAGGGCCACAATGTAACACCCCCCTTGTTTTGTTTGTGGTGTTTAGATCTCTCAAACCACAATGACCTTTGCTATGCTCTTGGTACTGTTCGACGTATGGTGCAAGAGTTATTGAATATTGAACAATTTTGTTAAAGAAAATCAAAAAAAGTTGGACCTGATTTTTTTATGGACATTGGTGTCTGTTCTTGATACTATTGGAAACCCTTCAATGAGAAAGATTTCATAGTTTTTAGACCTAAGCTATGGGAGCGATTGAATTTTGAGTAATTTTTTACGGTGAATTCAGCTATGTTACAAAACTTGGTTTTGGAAGTAGAAATTAGTTGGTTAATGGCTTCGCACTTCACATGCGGGCCAACTAACAGCACATGCCACACTAATAAAGCATTTTATGAGGTTCGTCCTCGTTCATAGGGCTCAAACCTGTGAAGCCCTTTGGGTGGTATGCGTAACCAGGCAGAGTGAACCAACAGCCCCTAGTGCACCATCCATGAGTGAGCCATGGATGGTTGGTGAACACTTTTCCATTGGGTTCCAGATCTCTAACTAACCACAATGGTACATTATCTCATTTGCTGGGACTGTTACCTCGTTAAGTACTACCAACCCAACTACCAACCCAATAGCCTTTGCCTAATTACAAACCATATATACATGCATCTACTCACCTAGTAGACACCTATTGTGCTATTTACTTACCCACTTCAAGACCCTATTTTCTATAGGATGGGTCAATGAGGGGAAACCTGATATCAACTTAGTTGGGGTTCATTGTTCATTCACAATTGAGTCATAACAAGCAACCAAGGGCCGATGCAATGGTGGCTATTGATTCACTCTGAGCAACTAGGTTTACACCCTGCATAAAACAATTTTGAAAAGCTTTGAGGAAAGAAGGATATTAATGGAGGGTAACCCACTCTACTAATTTGTTGAGTCCCAGTTCCGAACCAGTAGTAGGGTGCACAATAGAGCTTCAAGCAGGTTCATGAAAAAAAATACACTCAAAGTACAAAGGAAAAATTTCCTGAAATCCTTTTGGCTTCTTGTGTGGGCCATACCCAAAGTAAAGCATGAGGAGATGAGTCCCTACCAAGTCACCTTACTCTTGTAAAGTTGCTCCATGTGCAGTGTCCTGTGCATTGGTACAAGGCACTCCAAAAGCTTCTCTCTACTGTTCATGGAAAGAAAGCCTTTCACGTTTGTGCCTGTTCAATTCTGCCCCCTAACATGTCCACCAACTACAGCTAGTGCTTCATGTACTGGGAGATGCCGTGCTGTCAGGGCATTACGGGAGCTCAGTTCCAAGGCCCAATGCCCTGACAGTAGGGCCTTCAATGGTGTAATAACCAAGGACCTGAGCATTTGTTTGGTTGAAATGCATGATCCAAATGAAATGTCGAAGATGAGTCCCTGGGAAATACTCCTGCTTCACGGAACTTACGCAACCCTTTGAATGCCAAGCTTGGGAAATTGTCATTGGGGGAGATTTCGCAAAGTGCACTGTGATTTTCAGCCAAGGTTGTTATGCTGAATGTAAAGCCTGAGGGCACAGGTGCTGCTGCGATTTTCAGCCAAAGTTGTTATGTGGTACGTAACGCCTGAAGCCACAGGCGCTGCTGCAATTTTCAGCCAAGGTTGTTACGTGGTATGTAAAGCCTGAGGCCAAAGGTGTCACCAGAATTTGGGCCCATGCAAGGAAGAGAGAAAGATGATGTAAAACAACTCTTTACTTGCGGAAAACAAAACACTATTGTGACTGACTATACTTAAGTGCAAAAACTCTATTCTTTTACTTCTTATTTTAACCGTGCAGCCAATGGCCAACATACGGCTGTTGCTTTGGTTGCCAACAATATTTTGTTGGCTCTCCTTGTAAGGAAGAGACACCAAACCCTAAACCCTTCCATTTTGTTCTCCCCCTTTTTTTTGGGGGGGTGGGTGCTTTGGTTTACATATGATTGGCAGGGTTTCATCATCAAGAGAGAGCATCATGAGGTTTGAGGATGGACCTATAAACACCTCCCATGAAGTTTGGGGGGGTGTCAGTCAGTGCAACTTGAAGCTGTTTTCATTTGCTTCCACATTTTGAGGAATGTTCACCAGGTGTGACTGTGCGAAGGGTGAGTGAGTGAGTGAGGACGTGTTTGGGAACTTCACGGGACATTTCCTATTTTAACTATTAATGGTTTGATGTTGCTAGTAGTAGCAAAGCCATCATTTACGTGATGAGTTGCTTGTTTCATGTTGGGAAAAGACTGGCTAAAACTTGCAGCATTTTTTTGCAAAATGGCTAAACAAATGTGTTTTAAATTTTATTTTATTTTCTCATCACCAGCTTTCAACAACTTTTTTGAGATAAATTGCGAGACTTCTCTATTAGTTTCCTAACATTGTAGCTAAAATTATTAAGTATTCTTTATTTAAAAATATTTTCATATCTGGACTATAGCCAAAATTGACTAAATCTTCTTGAGGATAATTGCTAGTTTGGCTACATCCCAGGCTCAAAGTCCCAAGATTATCCGAGTATGAAAGGTGGATGAGGGGAATGACAAAGAGCAAGCCAGCGATTAGGTATACTCTCTTGAAGTGAATAGGTATCCAAATCATTTTTGTCATCTTCCCTCCCTTCCACCCGAGTGGGTTACTGGGTCTGTTGGTCTGTTCAACCCTTGCAGCCTTTTGTCTGTTGAAGATGACAAAAGACTTGGATTCTAAATTTTCACACCATCCAATAGCATCAAAAGGTATCATGTTTCAACCCATAGGAACATGACAAATTATGCTCCCACACCAATCATGTATGCTTGTGTAAGAGCACCCATGGAAATTTAGCAAGTACTATGAGTATACGTCTCTAGCATTCATCATATTCCTTATCACTCAAAGCTAATTGGTACAACATGCAACACGTCGATCTCACTATTGTCAATTGTAATGAAGTCTTTGGACGAAAACATATAAGAAGTTCCTCCTTCTAATGCACGACTCTAAAGATCATATTCCCACTTTATAGAATTTAATCATACCTTGTCATACCTCAACCAGCAGATTCAAGCTTACAAATCCCCTAAAAATAATGCATAATTATTGTAATGATCATTATTAGCATGATCTGGGTTAAAGGTGTGTGTCCTAAACACAAAGCACTAGTGTTTTTTTAAGATTTTTTTTGTTTTAGCCAAAGTGGTGATCATCCATAGGAATATGTAGAAAAAGTGGCAATCATCCCTATGAAGATTTAGCCAAATCTGGCTATAAATTAAAAATAAAGTTGAAATCTTTAATCATCCTTCATCAGAAACCTCCAGGACCACTTCTTTTTTCTGAATTTTGAATTTTGAATTTTACTTTTTGGCAAAATTTCACCAGTAAAAACAAGGATGCAAAGCACCAATATGCTTCAGGATGGTTGGACAAAACCCACCTTGATCCTGCATATCAAATCATGTTGGGATCAATGATTTTCTTGTGGCAAACTTTTGCAACTTGGTGACTTTTGTCTCTCAGAAAATGAAACAAAAAACCAAAAATTTGTGAAATTTAGGGTTTTGTGTGGGACCAATTTTCGAAATAAAAATAATTAAATTAGTCCCATCTAGACCTAGGCACTTCCTAGGTCACCACTTGTAGCAACACTTTGTAAACCTGCTACAACCAACCCACCTAGGATAGTCACCATTTAATGCTAATTAACGTTGGGGATCGTTGCCAGTGCACTTACTTGAGGAATTTGAGGGAAAAAAAAACAATGAGACAAGATATGCCCCCAAATTTTAGAATTCAAACCACCCCAAAATTTGATATTTTGAGTTGTTTCATAAATAGACTTCAATTAGCTTATGGCCTTCTTAAAACTATTTTAGGTGCAAAACCAAATCAAATCATACTATTTTATCAATGCAATTTATTAAATTCACATTCTTTTTCATGATAAATATGTGAATCCCTTGCGAAGGATCTACCAACAAACACAACTTGGTCATTGACCACCTTAGACAACCAAGATGGTTCATATAGGTGACTATCCCTTTGCAATTGTCAATAGTCACGAACCTAGTGAAGGAAGAGTGGACACACGGATAAAATGAAATTAACTTTATATGCAATAAAGCTTCCCCCATCCGCCACTTCCTCAAAGATCTTATTATATTGGATGGTCCATGTAAATGTTGGTTGGCATTTGGTTTTGGATTCACTCGGGAGTTGGTGAATCATGATAATATGATAATCCCCTATTTCATGGAAGAATCTTGGTTTGTGTGTATAAGGATGGCACATTTTGTATTCTCCCTTGATGTAATATGATGCACAGGTTTGCACTTAGTCAAATTTGTGACCATCAACCTGTTGACACAATGGTGAAACATGATTCTGGGATTGCATCAGCCTTTTCTTAATGAATTTTTGTTCTTTTTTATGTGGCATAATTGACGATCATCCATAGGAAGATGTAAAAAATAAAATTCCTTGTGCATGAGGATGGCGCATTTTGTATTGTTCCTTGGTGTAATATGATGCACGAGTTTGCACTTAGTCAAAATTTCAACTATCAACCCTTTGAAGTGGTGAAACATGATTCTTGGTTTGCATCAGCCTTTTATTAAGGAATTATTATTATTATTATTATTATTTTGCATAGCATAAGTGATGAGGAAGATGTAGGAAAGATGACAATCATCCTTAACAAGATTTAGCCAAATGTGGCTATGAATTAGATATGAAGTTACAATAATAAAATCAACTTTCTATATTTATGGCTACAGAATCAAAACACAATATACAGAAATCTGGCATTTAAAGCTTTTTTTTCTCATTTCTGGCCATTGAAACCCAAAATCACTTCACTTTTGAATTTTTGATTATAATTTCCTTTTAGGGCAAAATTTCACCTATAAAACAAAAAAGGCTAGTTGGCATTACGCATGGGGGATTTTTGGATTAAATTCAACTCCCAAAAATGAAATATCCCATCTTTAATTATAACATCCACCTCCTTTTGCCAATGGGAAATTGCATTGTATAATGTGCATCATCCATTGAACACCAAGAAATTTCCACCAAGTTTTGATGCGAATGGAACAAACCCTCAAAGTTGGATGCACGAGTTAAAACAGATGTGCATGTTGGTTTTTGTTGGTCTTCATTTGAACCTTTTTTGTTGTCTATAGTTGCCAAGGGTAGGTGACATTTGCATGGGATGATTTTTTTAATCCAAATAAAATCCCCAAATCTTCTTTCTAGTTGTGGTAACACTAGTGAACAAGCCTGAATTGGAGGTCATGAATCGGAGGTGCAAATTCCAAAATCCAAAGCTGAGTTGACCCTTGCCATACACTTGTGCAAGTGCTACCATTAGTAAAGTGGCAGCTTCGACACGTGTTTCTCAAATAATTCATTAAATTTGAAGATTCCATGTTCAAAAAACAATTCCTGTATATTCCTAGAGATGCTCTTTTTTGTTTCACGAAAAATAAAAATAAAAATAAAAATAAAATAAAAATAAAAATAATATATATATGTTAAATTTATTATTTTTGAAATGTACTTGCTCACAAGCTCGATTGTTTTTGCACAATGAGTTTTTTCCATCCTACAGGCCAAAATGACCGATGAAATAAAATGGAACACATCCCAAACCTGATAAATTAAAATTTTGACACATTCACATATCAAATAGAAATATTGTGACAAGTTCAAAAACTCAAGTTAAATTTTGTCATTTGTAAATGACAAGAATCAATACCTACAATATAATATTGTATATCTATAGGGCTGATTTGGCATCATGTCATTAGATACACTATTAAAAATGATGCCAAGTTGCCAATTAAGTGCATGCATTGGTATTTGGGTTACAAAAGTGAAACTCTTGACACTTTAGCTGGAGTGATTTAGAGAAACTCTTAACACTTGTTAAGCTGAATGTTTTTAAATAATAAAATTAAAATTTAAAAGTTCAAAATTTAAATTTAAATTGGGTGGTTTGTAAAGTGTGATGTTGTGCATTACAAAATTGAATGACCAACACTATCAAAACTAACAAAGTCGTACATATGAAAACATGGGCACAACTTGAATATTAGGTGAAACTCACATCCTGCATTTTTAATACCTAATTGGGATCATAGCTCAATAATTCTAGCGTGCTGAGCAAAGAAAAACTCGACATCAGTTTAGGGCCAGGGGTTTTCTCCAAATGCAATAGAGAGCCAATCAGGCAACCGTCAACATTAGCAAGGGTTGGAGTCATACTAGAGGAAAGGATTAGGTGAGTATTAATTTAATTATTATATATAAGTGAGTTGGTTACCCAACATGCTAAATGACACATATATTTAAGAAATTGTCACAATCTAAGCAAATTCTCATGATAAAAAGTCTGTAAAACTAACCAAATATATGTTTAAGTAGGCGCTAGACACAACACCCAAGTTTACTTCCTATTGGGGTGTTTTCTTTTGGCTTGGGTTAAGAGTCCCAGCAGATTGCCAAAGGGATGGTGGCTGAAGCCCCATTCCTTTTGAAGTCATAAACATGTTTCATGTTGGGTATTGCTTGAGGTTCCCTCCAGGAGAAGGGCATTCTTGAAAGAAGCCCGTGCCTGAGCACGCTTATAAGGATCACACTTAGATCAGGAATGCCCTGGCACTATGAGGGTGTTACCCTACATAAAGCATGGGCAGAATTTTATTTTACAATTTTCTTCCTGTGATGCCCAAGATATACCTGCCCGGTGTCACAAGGGGCAAAAAAAAGGAAGAGAAAGAGGAGAGGCCTGACCGGACCGGGCATGTCAATGTTCAAAATGCCTTGCCATTTGCGAAGGGCGGATTCCAATGGATGACAAACTCTTCAGATACCCTGAAAAAAACCCATTCTCATCTACGGAGAAATCTATAGGTTGAACAGAAAAAGTAGGTGGCCATGATCTTGATAAACGACTCATGCATAATACGATAATGCATATGCATGCATGCAGGGCTAGAGCTAGTTTTGATGTTTCCGTAAAGTCAGGAACACACAGCACCACAGAACGCTGAGTTCGATCTAAAACCGGGTGAGATTAAAGCAAAACATGCAAAAGAGTACATAAGCATTCAAAGGGGTTGAAACTCAGAAAAGCACCAATTTTTTGTGGTAAACTGAGTTTCATCCTGTTTTGACCCCCCCTCTGTTTCCTTTTGCCTCAGCGCCTCCACTGCTGCTACATATATTTTCACTTGCTCTTACCTGTACAATTACTATAATCACTCTCGAACTTTGTGCATTGAATGCTGAGTCTCACCATTTCATACCCAGTTTCAAAAAAAATTCCTTACTTTGCCGACCTCACTCAAAGAGGGGATAGGGGTTGAAAGGAGGCCCAAAGACAGGGTGAAGACAGGGTGACTTTACGAAAAACTCTATTGGTTTAAGATCTTCCAGAATTGGCATCCACTGTTCCAAGGCAGTTTTTGATACCTACTTTTGAGTGGTTTGATACAGGGTCCTTGATGTTGCAGGGTCAGAATCACGTGTGGGGCTTTTAATCAGTTTCTTTTGAGGGAGTTTTACACAACCACTTAAGTGTTGTCGCAGGGTCAACTCATGTGTAGGGCTTTTCAGTAAATTACTTTTGAAAACTTCTTCACAAAAGCAAAATAGGCAGGTTCATTATTTAATATACTGCCGAATTTTTAAAACTATTATAAATTCTAATACCGAATATCACTAACAGAAAATAATTAATTATTAGGCACCTTGCTACGGAATCAACCTAGGTACTTATGGTTTTATGCATATGTTCAGTCTAAAGGCCATATAATGCATGGTAGCGGCCTCTGTGCAGGACAGAGCCATACAGGAGGCACTGGCAGAAAATTGTTTTCCAAAAATTTCCCAGGACCTGACTGTTTTGTCAATGAGAGATTTGGCTGGATAAGGTGCCCTCCAGATACACTAGAAATTTTCTGGGGGTGCATTATGGACATTACATATAGTAAAGGACGTCGTGATCGTTTTTTGTGAAGCTTTCCATCCATCCATCCATCCGTCCCATCATCCATCCATGGATGGCATCATACAGGGAAGAAAACCCTGGCAGAAATAAATAACCCCCCACCCCCCCTCTGCCCATGTGTCACTGTCTAGGAAAGGCATGCCCGGCCCCAGGGGGGGCGGCACCCCCAAAATTTTGATATCAATGATATCAGCAACAAACCCAACATATATTTGCCGTCTCTGGACTTTTTCCCATGGTCAACTGTAGGTTGAACACACCTGTGCATTAGGCACAGGGTTCAAACTAGTACATACATACATACATACAGACAGACGTGTAGAAGTCTATATGGAATATGACGTGCTTAGTTAGTCTGGTGGCTGAATGTACTTTACAAGTTTCAACTCAGAAGTTGGAACGAGACTCTTGTTGCTGAAATCAGAATCAGACACTCAAGAGCTGGCCTCCCCCATGTGCTACTTAGAATTGGACACCAACTTGAAAACCACCTTGCAAACCCTTTTTCATACATGTTTTTTTGGTTCCTGTATGTACGCCAAGCGCTTTTTTTAGAATATGAGACATGCAAACTACTTATTTCTTTTTCCAAAAGAGTTGCAAGTTGATGTACATTTTGACATATTGCATGGTGTTTACTATAAATATCCAATTTGGGTGTCAATGCCATTCATGCACTTGAAATTTAATTTTGAACATTTTCAAAATAGTTTAGGGTTTCTGAAATAAATTATTTATTAAATTATTTGCATACTCTTCCTTACTTTTCTAGAGCTTCAAATATCAGCCTTGAAAACTAATTTTAAATTACAAAGTTCATTTTATAAGTGTGCTTGAAAGCTATTTCTAATCGTAAGGTAAGGTAGAAAGTTACGATTTAGCAAATTTAAGATGTGAATTCATGGTCCTTGCCTAAAGATACAACCCTATAAATTCTTAATAAGAATGCATCATACTAGTACTTTTACCTTTGTGAGTGAGGCCTTTTAGAGGCCACATGTAACCCAAGAAGTGCTACATTCCTACACCTTAATTTAGTGGAAGGCCTTTATGTTTATAATGTTTAGAAGCAACCCAAAAATCTTTGGGAATCATGTTACCAATGAAGCTGGGTGGTTCTTCAAAATTTTCAAAGGGAGAGAACACATTTAGTTCTTTCATTACTTGCACATGGAAGAATTGTGTCATTTAGTTTTTTTAACACTTAGTCAATTTTTTCAAATTATTATTCTTAGTTTCATTGATAACAATTGATCATATTTTGTTGATTCTTGACAATATGAAAGAAAAATAAAAGAGGGTGCATATATTCTGGTGGTGATTCTGATACACACTTCATTCTTTTTAACCTTTAACATTCATCGATCAACCACTCTTAGAGCTACTGATAATTGTTAAAAATCGACTTTGAATTATGCATTCAATTTTGAAACCCGCTCAACATTGGTCTTTATTCTTTACCATAGTACTAGTATAGGTGCTACTCCACCCCAAGGGAGTTTGAACTTATTTCAAATCTCATGTGTAAAACGTGAAAACATTTTAATTTTTTTAAAGGTGAGAGTTTACTTAAATAAAACTATTTGGACGAATGATTTTATGTGGCCAACTAAGAACAATTGTTCTACTATGGTGTTAAATAAACAAAGGGTTCTTATTACAGCAATACAAAAGTATTGCTTGCTTTCTTTCTTTCTTTTTTCCCTTCTTTGCCCTTTGGCCCAATCCATCTCTTTGTCAAAAGCAATGTATGATGCACAGACACATATTGGCCTCGTGTTATGCATGTTCTAGGCCTCCTCTAATGGACATTAGAGATCCAAAACATGCATAACACAAACACTCAAAGTGTGTGTGTCTGGACACCACCAGACACATACCATAGTAGTACATGGGCCAGTTTCGACATTAATTGTATTATTTTCAGATAAATGTTGAATTTTATTTTTTTAAATTGAATTTTATTTTCTGAAGGAAAATAAAGCAGCTAATGGAATATTTGGGAATATATAATTTGTGGAAATGAAAGGCTCCAAATTAATTAATTATTTGACAAACATATGTTGACCTGGCCCAGGTTTGATAGTATCGGGTGGGGCAAATGGGCAGTCAGGAAATTTCCAGTGCAAAAATACAAGTGTTGGTCTAGTATTGACTTATTTTTTATACCAACTGGTACTCGCTAAAAAATAAATAAATTGGTACTAGTCTGGTACTGGAATTGACTAATTAAAATAATAATAATAATAATAATAATAATAATAATATCAGTCTGGTACTGGTATTGGCTAAATAAAAAATAGATTAATATTAGTCTGGTACTGGTATTGGCTATTCAAAAAATAATAATAAATACCAGTCTGGCACTGGTATTGGCTATTCACAAAAAAATTAATACTGAAAACTACTACTCGCAATAAACCATTTTACTGGCCCAAGATGGTACACTTGACTGTTCTTCATCCAAAATTTACTGTAGAGGGCAGCGCCCCTGAGGATGAAAATATGTTCTGGAGGGCGCCGCCGCTCGGGATGATATTTAAACGAGGTACTAAACTGTAGATGTAACTGTACATAAGGTGGCCTCCAAAAATACTACGAAATTTCTCCCAGTGCTTGTTGCACGTGCAATGCAACAGAGCCACCGCCGCCCAGAGGTACCTAGTGGTCCGAGTACTAGGTACTAGTGTTTCTTTTGGCAATTTTTGTGTTGTAGCAAAAATGGCGATGATCCACACAAAGATTTTGCCAAATTTGGCTACAAGCTAAATAAATTAAAAAAACAATTCTTCTCTAATATTTTGGCTACCTACCTAGTAGAATCAATTATAGAAAATCTGGAGATTTTTCTTAAATTTTGATTAAATTATGGCTATTGAAAATTCCAAAAAGCACATGATTTTAGCAATTTCAATTTTTAGTCTAGCATTGTGGCTATATACATGTAGACGGAGCAAAAAAAAAAAAAACAAAGGGTTGGTAGTGGGTATCTACCTACCTATGGCAAAATAGCCCGCTGCCCTACACTACATGGCAATGAGGGACTCTACATAGAGTTGCAAGGGTTAGTGGGGGAAAGGCCCGGGGGGGGGGGGGGTTTCAGGCTATAGTTCGGGTGGGGTAGAGGTAAAGTGCAAAAGGGGAATTCCTAAACACATATCATCGGCAGGCAAACAGCGGCGGAAAAAGAAAGCGAAAAAGCGCGCACAAAACAATTTAGCCAATGGCGCCTTCACTGCCCACGGGCAGAGTCTCAAGAGAAAAAAAAACAATGTGTAGATAATATTCCACTTGGAACATCAAAAGTTGTCAGTGCCGTTGGATCCAGTTAGGCCATTGCCGACTCCAGTGCCGACGGGCAGAGGGCTAATAGAAAATAAATGAATTTGGCGATGAGAAGACACTTTGGAACAGAAGGAAGAAAGTTTCAGGTACTGTTCTTGTGTCGCAATTAGACCAATGCTGCCGCCTCCAGTGGCCACGGGCAGCGGGCCAAGAGAAAAAAACACAACAGGTTGATGGATACTGCTGCACTTGCAACAGAAAAAAGTTTCACTGAGCATGTTCGAGTGACCGCAATCGGAGCAACGACGCCTCCTCCACTGCCCACGGGTAATGGGCAAAGAGAAAAAAACACAACAGGTGGATGGAGAGATACTGCTGCACTTGCAACAGAGAAAAGTTTCGGTGAGCACGTTCGAGTGATCAGAGCAACGACGCTTCCTCCACTGCCCACGGGCAGAGGGCCAAGAGAAAACAACACAAGTTGTGGACATAAAATGTTTCAGTGCTGTTCTTGTATCGTTGTTGTGCAGAGAATTTGCGGTCAGAGTGCTGGTGGCAAGGGAAGAAGCAAGAAGGGAAGGGAGAGGAGAGGAGAGGAGAGGAGAGAAAGGGAAGAGCGTGACAAGAGGGGGTGCACAGACGGGACGAGAGTGTTGGGGTTATGGAGAGTAGTAGCAGTGTGGAGCTGCAGAGTAAAGCAGGGGTAGACAAGAAGAAGAAGCTGGGTGAGGCAGCAGCAGCTCCTGGGCTGCTGTCTTCTTCGGTGCAGGCCGCCGGAGGTGGTGCTGGTGCTGGTGATGGTAAGCTGGATGCGGAAGCGGAGGAGGAAGAATTCGGGTTCGATGCCAACGGCGAAATCGCGTCCGACGCTGTTGTTGTTGGTAATATGAATGAGTCGACGACGACGACGACGACGACGGGGGCTCCTCATGGGACGCCACCGTTTTCGCGTCGCTTGTCGCGGAAGCTCACGCGGCCTGACTCTCTGGACGTCGAATCCATGCGCGTTCGCGGCATGGAGCACGGTGGACATTCGGTGAGTCACAGAATTTAATTCTTCTCCTTGTTCTTGTTCTTGTTCTTCTTCCCCGCTCCTCTTGCCTGCCTGCCTGCCTGCGCGCTTGCTCGATGACTTGCTCAGAATTGTTGTTGTTTTTATCATGGTAGCTTTTGTTTCTATCTGCACTTGCTGCATGTCAGCAGCGACTCGTGTCGCTGCGTTAGAGCTGCAATTCCATGTGCCACAACTAGACCAGACATTCGCCTAATCTCAGTAGAAAAGAAGAGAAGAAGAAGAAGAAGATGACGATGATGATGATGTTGGAGAAGAAGAAGATGATGATGACCATGATGATGGAGAAGGAGAAGAAGAACACGATCATGGACAGGGGCAGTGGGAGAGTTCGGTTTTCTGATGAGAGAATGGAATTCTCACCATGCCCGCAGCTTTAGTTTTTCCTCCTCCGGAATTGCATTTGCGAGTCACGTCAATGCTGCAGAAAAGGGTAGTACCAGTGATGCGACCAATTTCTTGCAAGAAAAACAAAGTCTAGTATCTGCAGAAGAAGAACATCATCAATTGTGGTTGAACCCTCCAGGGGTCCTATTTACTTGTCTCCTTTGGATACTATTGTTTGCAGGTCTTTCCTGTTACTGCAATTGTAAGGTTTGCAGAGAGTTCTCATCTGTTTTTTGGAGGGCTCTACTTTTGCATGTGTGTTTGTGTGTATTTCCTCTTGCCTTCCGACTTCTGGTAGATTTTTTTTTCCAGCTGATTGATGCAGTTTGTGGGATGCTCTGGGGGTTTGTTGTATGAGAATTTGTAATAGATATATAGCCAAGTTTTGAGATTGTCCAAGCTAGACTCTGCACATCAGTACTGGTTTGAACATCTGAGCCAGTTTCCCCAAAAATGTGCTCAGGGTGGCAGGAGACTTACTACTACATCTGCATCTTCCCTTTGAGAGATCTAGTATATCTATGCTCTCACACTTATTTCTGATGGGAACTGAACCCAATCTTTGCAGGATGCTGGACCGTCTTACTTACTGCTTGCTTTGGTTTTTTTTTTTTTTTTTTCCATTTGTAGGCACTGTCTCTGGGAATTATACTGCAGCTGGCTTATCAAAGCATCGGTGTAGTGTATGGAGATCTTGGTACCTCACCTCTTTATGTGTATAGCAGCACGTTTCAAGGAAACATGGTTACGAGTGATGGACTGATCAAAACCCCAAAGGACATTCTTGGCGCTCTCTGTCTAATCATTTATACCCTCACCCTCATTCCGCTCATCAAATATGTGTTCATCGTGCTGCAGGCAAATGATAATGGAGAAGGTGTGCCTCTATACTCCATAACCTGTAGAATGATGCCCAAAGAATTCAGTATGAAGAAGTTGTTGGTTTTGACCCTGGGATATTAGTTGAATTTGCATACAAACTTGGGCCTTGTGGGCACTAGGACAAGGCCTGTGCATGAAGAAGCTGCTTGCTATTTTCATCAAGTGAAAAAGAATGTCTCTGAAATAGTGGGAGAATGTGCTCTGAAATGGAGAGTGCTATTTTGCACTTCTGTAAATGACATCTGGAAAGGTTGGTCAGGATGTTGCCTTGATTGGATTCGTGACAAGTGATGGGTTTGAATGGATGTTGTGCAGGAGGTACCTTCGCATTATATTCACTGATATGCAGACATGCAAGAATTCCCCTGGCTCACAGACAGGTGCCAGCTGACCGTGAGTTATCAACCTACAAGCTTGAGAAACCAACAAGAAGAAACGCACGGGCTGCTCGAATCAAGGCAATTCTGGAAAAGAGCACATTTCTGCAAAATGCACTGATCATCACTGTTCTGTGTGGCACATGTTTGGTCATTGGTGATGGTAGCCTCACACCTGCAATCTCAGGTATTATTCTGTCATGTACAAAGCACTGTGCTCAGAATTCATAGTGGAGAAGAATGGTTGTTCTTTTTGTCGTGGATTGTTTTTCCATTGGGAATGTTGAGATGTTGAGGTGGGCAAACATGGATTCTTGCATAGGCTGTTGAGGTCCCTCATGAGTTTTGTATTGAATTGGACTTATGGAATGCAACCTGTTCCATGAGCTTGAACCCATATACCAGAAGTGGGTAGTGCACATTGTGATGAATGGGGCCCTGCATGAAAGAAGTGATTTCCTAGTTTTGCTTATGCATATGAGTGTGTTGGCCTGCAGTGTTGTCAGCAATGCAAGGCATCGAAGTTGAAGTGCCAGCTGTCAAACCTAGTGAGTAGAATCATCCCCTTGAGCTCCAAGTGTATCTAATAACCATTTGCAAATCATATCTGCAAGACCAACTGTGCAAAATAACTTGGACAAAGCACCTAGTAGTGTAGCTTTGAATGGAATCTATGGTAAACCTAACATGCTGGTTTATGTTTTGATGCAGTGGTCGTGGTAATCTTGACAATTGTTGTCCTGTTGATCATGTTCAGCCTGCAGCAATTTGGCACAAACAAGGTGAGATAGTTATCTAGGTATGTAGACAAATTTCTAAGCATATGTGACTTAATTTACTCTTGTGAACTGTCAGCAGTGCTGTCAGACACCATCCCTCTCAAAATGAGCTGTTGAAGGGGTCTTGACCCAGGGTATGAGACTGGAGATGTGCAGTTCAATCACTGGCATTGAAACTGCCAGTCACCATCATAGTAGGGAAGAACGGTAGTGCTAAGCATTAAGCACAAAGAGGTTTTCTGGAGAGGTCATGAAGAGGAGAGTAGAATTGGATTGTCTACCTTTGCACAAGGACAGTAAGCATATTAGCTGATTGTAGCTTTTGCACATGGCTATTGAACTATTTCAGCAGGGCTCTCATATGGTTCCAGGTTCAGATGTCTTAGGAGGAATATTGACCTTTGTATCACTATTTCACAGGTGGGCTTCATGTTTGCTCCAGTTGTGTTGACATGGTTCATCTCAATTGGCTTAATTGGGGTATACAACATCATTAGCAATGACCCAAGTGTCTTCCGTGCCTTGAATCCGCTGTACATTATTTCATACTTCCACAGGAATAAAGTCGAAGCATGGAAGTCACTGGGAGGCATTGTACTTTGCATCACAGGCAAGTCTCTAGATAAATTCTTTGAGCTTTGCAGTGTCTGGTGTGCGCTGCTCAAACTTGCTATATGTGCTTTACTATACCTGACAAAACTCTTTCAACACAAATGCTGAAATTCTTGCAGCAAATTCAACTGTATAAGTGAAATTGTTTTTTGGAGATGAGCACATAGTTTGTAGAGTGACCTTTTGTATTCTATGAGCACACACCAGAGGTAGTCCACTTGTTTGTCGAGAGAAGGTATTCACACAAGTGCCCTCAACTGATGGATGGAAGTAACTGGTCATTCCTGAAGGATTGGGCTTTATGTGATTGCAGGCACTGAAGCCATGTTTGCCGATTTGGGCCATTTCAGAGTGTCATCCATTCAGGTTTGAACCTCTTCTTCCTATCTCTTATGTGCAAATTATATAGCATATATGATAGCTGTGGGCTCTCAATTGAACCCCTGTGATTGGAGCAGAAAGCATGTCACTGTTTCCCCAGCTCATTCTCTGGATTTTTGCAGATATACATTTTGATCGTCCAACCTTTGAATCAGAAACTAAATTCATTTCCAGCACCTGAGTAGTACCCCTTTGTTAGTCCAATTTAGTGTATCCATGATAACCATTTCTTTGTGTTTGCAGATTGCCTTTTCTGGCTTAGTGTTCCCTTCATTGCTGGCAGCATACATTGGACAGGCTGCATACCTCCTAAAGCACAATACAGCACAAGATGTTTCATATACATTTTACAAATCCGTTCCAAGTAAGTCATCCTCAGCCCCCATGGATATCATGCCTGATCTTGTTCACAAAATGAAGTTTTATGTTGCTGTAGGTACTATACACGGTTTATGTGACTTGGAAATGTTGACATGCACCCTTCATGTTAAATGTCTCATTTTTGCAGTACTATTTGCTGATCTTCTGCATGATTGGTTACGTGCTTCTATTGTTTCTTATATCTGTTGTCATCATTGTTGTATTAAGAGAAGCATGAATACAGAGGACAACAGTTGCAACAAGTCTTTTTCTTTGGAGGGTGGGTGGGCAACAAATTGTGGGAGAGATGCATAGAATGGGCTTTGTCCAGAGTCACATTACCAGTGTTCCTGATAATTGTAGAATTGATCAGCAAGTGCATCATTTGTGTAATGAGAGGGAATCATTTCTGGAGGTTTATGAAACTTAGCCAGCAGAGTCCTCTTTAGATGCCCAGAGAGTCACATGGTATGCTCATCAACAGCTTATTATACGGGCTGAGGTGTCAATTCTAAGGTTTAGAAAAATTTATTTGAGGAGTTATTCTAACAAAGTTCACATAATATGTGGTGCAGAGCCTATTTTCTGGCCAATATTTGCAGTGTCCACTGGGGCTGCGATCATTGCAAGCCAGGCTATGATCTCAGCAACATTCTCCATGATCAGGAATGCAATGGCACTTGGCTGCTTTCCACGTGTTACTGTCAGACACACCTCCAAGAGAATCCATGGGCAGATTTACATCCCTGAGATCAACTGGCTTATCATGTGTCTGAGTATTTCTATTGTGGCAATTTTCCGTTCCACGACCCAAATTGGAAATGCTTATGGTAAGTCTTAGGGCAGAAGGTGTGTTTTGTTGTATGTCAAGAACTACTGCCTGGAAGCATAGCGAGCTGAATTTTCTAACCCATGTTGAGATCGGTTGGACAAGATAGAAAGTTAACCGTGCTGTTGATTTTGGGGTGGATGCAGGCATTGCTGTTGTTGGAGTTTTCTTCATCTCCTCGTCCCTCCTTACTCTCATTATGATCATGATATGGGAGAAGAATATTTTCCTTGCACTCTCTTTCTGGTGCATTTGGGGTGGAGTGGAAGGGATGTACTTCTCATCAGTTCTTTCCAAGGTTCCACAGGGTGGTTGGGTTCCTCTTGCTATTGCATCATTCTTCTTAACTGTCATGTTCTCATGGCATTATGGTAACAGAAGGAAATCCATGTTTGAAGTCCAAAATAAGCTCTCACTGGATTGGCTCTTGGGGCTGGGTTCTAGTCTTGGTGTGGCACGGGTTCCTGGTATTGGCCTGGTCTACACAGAGCTGCCAGTTGGCGTTCCTGCAATTTTTGGTCATTTCATTACAAATTTACCAGCAATCCATTCCATTGTGGTTTTTGTCTGTGTGAGAAACTTGCCTGTGAGCTCAGTGCCTTCTGATGAGCGGATTTTGATCAGAAGAGTGGGGCCCCGAGAGTTTCGTATGTACCGCTGTGCAGTGCGCTATGGCTATACACAGGGAACAGGAGAT
Source organism: Sphagnum contortum (assembly GCA_963920785.1). Taxonomy (NCBI): domain Eukaryota; kingdom Viridiplantae; phylum Streptophyta; class Sphagnopsida; order Sphagnales; family Sphagnaceae; genus Sphagnum; species Sphagnum contortum. Next base: position 13,602,571 of record OY987289.1, on the reverse strand, counting down.
GAGGACGAGGAGAATTTTGAGGATCTTCTCGCCCACAGCTTGGCAAGTTTTTTGAGGACAGAAGTAATGGAGAATACTCCGGCATCTATAACATCAACAGTTTCTACCCACCATAACAACATTGCACATCATGCTCATTTTGAGATGGCAGAAGGTGACACAGATGCAACAGCAAACCATTCCATGTCTTCAGAGAAGAAACTGGATGGAGATAGGTTGCCTGGGAGTGTCCTACCTTACACAAAGGAATCTTCTGAGGTTGCATCTCAGGTTGACAACTCTTACAGCGAAGATGAAGTCACCTATCTGTACAAAGCCAAACATGCAGGTGTGGTGTATATGCTAGGGGAAAGTGATGTCAACTGCTCAAAGAAAGCATCACTTCTCAAGAGGTTCATCATCAATGGTGTGTACAGTTTTTTGCGAAGGAATTGCAGACCCAATACCCTTTACCTTAGCATTCCTCGCATGCGATTGCTGAAAGTGGGGATGACTTATGAAATCTAAAAAAATGATAGCCCTTGGAACTTTCTTTCCTCTTTGTTTGATGGGGAAGCTGAGAAAAGACAGAGCTCTGGAGCAAACTGTCAGTGCCCAATTCTTGCAATATCAATCACCTGATGCAGGCTTCTGCCAGGGTGAGCTGGGATAGGATCTGCAGGCAACTAACTAAAGATTCAAAATACTATGCTGTTTAGTGTATCATAGTTCAAGTCGCAGGGGTTTTGGCACATTCTGAAATTGGGTTTTAAAGGGCCTGAGTGTATACTATATAGAGGTTAGAATAGAAGACGAATTCAAATTTGTCATTGCTTAGATGACCATGGTTCAGAAAAGCAATAACATGTTGCATTGATACTTCTCTCATGTTCATTGAATTCAGTTGCGTGTTCCACTCCCTAAACATGTAGCTATTGAGGATTAACAACACACTATGGTGATCTTTACTGTGGTGATCTTTATGTTTGTTTTTGGGAGAATTGTTTATGTTTGGGTTAGAGAAGCATGAGTCCTGTCAGAACAAGGATCCAACCATACAAATTCCGGGTATTTTCAATCACCTTTCTGTGTCTTTGAAAGTGTGTTGTGAACCTGGAATAGAGATCTCACATATGAAGGATGTTCAGGAAATATGGTGAGCTGTTGAATCATGTCTGTGGGAAAACACACTTTGATCTCTTTTGCTCATCACTCAATTGGGCCATATATGCACTTCCTTCTTTTACCAACCTTGGAAACAAAGCAATGCATCAGTGCACTGTTGACTCAGATGATGATGAGTGGGGGATGCTACCTGATCAGAAACCCCTTAATTTCACACTTGATCTGACAGATGGAAAATTTGCAACATTCTTCTTTGACACCCAAATTTATATCATCCATTACTACAAGCAAAAAACCCTAAATTGCAATGATGAAAATGGGATAGGTGAGAGAAAACTTCCACATGTCCCAATTGGCCACTGCAGCCTACATAATTTACTCACCTGCATAATTTACTATATGTATATTTTTAAATTTTTCTTTTAATGTGAGTCAAGTAACTAACTCTGATTCTGCACTTTAGTAACTGGAAAATTGGTTAGTAGCTCTCCACTGAACTTTATGAGAGCATCTCCACCAGTGTTTTTTGTTTTACAAATTTGTGAGGTAAGTGGGTTGGCAATCATCCACAAGAGGACTTAGCCAAATTTGGCTACATGTCAAAGAGGCTAGTGGAAAAGTTTAGGAATCATACTACAGTTTGGCTATATGTTATAATCTATTGTCTAAATATGGTGACTTCAAAAAGCTTTTCCTAGTAATGTGGCAATGTGGCAACAGAGAGCTAGTTTTTTCCCAAAATAACCTTGGAAGGCCCTCTGTTTTCTGTCACCAAGTTGCCAGATTTTGTCGAAAACAAATTATTGATCTCCATCCCACAATGGTAAAGACCCCTTTTTATTAAATCTTGCAACAAGATAATGCAAATCTTACTATTATATGCAGTGATCACTTTAACATCTCTATATAGATTTTCTTGTTGTGAATTTGGGCCAAGGTGAATTGACCCCCCACATTGGGATCATGGTAAAACCCCAAAACTCATTTAAAATGCTTATAAATGTTTTAAATATTTATAACATTATCTCCTTATACTGAAGCAGGGTCTCTGAGTCCAAATCTATAACTTTTGGGGCCTAATATGGCCATTTAAATGGGTTTTGCAGGTTTTTACAGTGATTCCAATGTGAGGGTCAATTTGCCATGGCCATGAATTTGGTCAATGACACTTATTGATCTAGATGTTAATGGTCTTGAAAAGACTCTTTTGAGGTTTGTGGATGGGGACACAGAACATTAAACACCAAATTATTTTAATATAAAGATGTAGTTTATCATTATGGGGTGGAGATGCTGTTAATTGCAACCTATAAATATGCAGATGATACATCAAAAAGGCCATTACAACAAATTTTGGTTATTTTTGACTGAATTGGTGAGTCACAATGATTGGACCATGTGATGACATTTAATTGACTCCTCACTTTACACTTTTCAATATTTATGGGTGAGGAACAAAAAAAATTTAACTTGCACATTATTTTGGATCTGGTAGATACCAGTGTTGGGTAGGTACCAAACTATGGTCCAGAACCAACCCAATTTTCAGCCTGTTTTCATGCAAAGAACTGATTAGGCATTAGTCAGGGTGATACCCAAGACAATACCCAAATTTCAAGGTATGTAACTTGAAATACCTGGTTCACAAAGAATCAAGTCTTCTTTTTTTAATTCAAATTTTGATACCTAAGTAGAATATGTAAATTAGGTTCAGTTCTTACAGGGTCTAGGAATAGGGAATCTAGGCTTGGTTAAGGTTTAGGGTTAAGGGTGGAGATAGGGTTTAAGTTTAAGTTAGAGGTTGCATTTCTATTTAGAGTGTAGGCTAGAGGTGCCGCTTTTCCCATGTGGGAAGTGGGATCATAATCCAAGTATGTTGCTCTTGGTATTCATCATGTTTTTTAAGGTGTTCATTGTGTTATTGTTAGTTGTTGGTACTAATGTTCATAATTGCATTGGGATTAGTGTTCATCCTACTTGTCGACAAACAACTGAGGTACATTGTTGGTGTTCATTGTGTTTTTGAAAGTGTTCATTGTGTTGTTGCTAATTTTAAATATTCATCACATTGTTGTTGGTTTTCATCTTGTCCATGGACGAATAGTTGAGTGACACGCCCCCAAACTCCTCAAAAGACCCAAAAGTGGGTTCTAGAGTGAAATGACAAAAGAAGAAGAAAGTTGGGGCACACTCCCTAACTTGCAACACTTCAACGGTAAGAGGGTGTGTTAGAGGTCCAGGATGGAACTAGAATGAACTCACAAGCAAGAGTTCAAAATGAAATCAACATGCATAACTAAGAAAAAAGGATGATTGTGCAAGTTTAATGAAAGTGGTGCTGCAAATTTAATAAACATAACCTCAAACACAAGCTTTACACTGCCCACAACCTTTGGGAAGAGGCACCACTCCCCTCCCTAAAATATACTTTATGTCTTTCCACGGGGACTACATCCAAATGTCACTTTTCACTAGACTCCCAAAGGGGAATCCCAAAACTAGAACTCTTGTTCTCCCAAAACTTTGGATGTTCGTATCTTTTTCAAACCAAGTTTATTTTTTTACAAATCATCCTTAAACTTTAACAACAACATAACAACATAAAAAAATAAAATTGAGTGTTTAAAACTGGCCTTTATAATGTTCAATGGTTTAGTTTTTGAGTTCTTGACCCCCTTACTTTGGGGGCCATAACTTTTTCATTTCTAAAATGTTATCAATGACTTTTAGTTTGTTAGATGTGCTAAGAGGAGGGCTTCAAGTTTGTTGGGACACTAGAAGCAACGGAGCCCTCCCCAAGCTGGTCTACCTTAATACAATCGTCAAATCTAATGTGTAATTAAGTTCATGAGGTTTGCAATGGAATTTTTTAACCCATATTCTTTGGCTTTCAATTAAATTTGGCATAATATATAAGTAGGGGCAATAGTTATGTACTAACTAAATACCAAGTGCCATTGGGGATGAATGAATAAAAAATACTTGACCTTAATAAAATGTTTAAACCTAAAAATAAAATCAGATTATTCTAAACCTACCTATATAGCCTAAGCTTAGTTACTTTTCAACCTACTTACATACCTAAGTAAACTTACCTACCTAGTAAGGTTTAATAATTACCTACTTACCTAAACACCATGTGTCAACATTTTATTAGCCTTAAATTAGACGATCGAGATTTCATTAATCAATATTTTTTAAAACAAATAGGTGGGCCACACTTACCACATGTCACCATATAATTGGTGTTTAAAAATGGACATGTGTCAAATGGTCAATGAACGTTCCATGGTGTGCCATGTGTCATCATCTTAGTGGCAAAAACTTTAACTATTGAAATTAATCCAATGAATTTTTAATTTTGGAAACATAAAAATAATTTTAAAATGACGTGTCCATAAACAAGTCATTCATTTTTTAAACATGTGTCATACTTTGATTAGTTGCACATAAGATGTAATTATATTTGGATTGGTATATATAGATGAACATGTATATTAGCACCATATATACATGTATACCCAATGTTGCATACAATTGAATGTCATGTGCAATTTATCTTAAGCAACTACATAAATTTGTAGTTGCATGTGTCACATGCAACTGAATTTTAGTTGCGAACGACAATTACAAAACCCAAAATTTCTACTAATGTTATAATCATAACATAGTTGAATAATAGTATTTCAGTAATGGCGCATTAGTGGGTATACTAGTTGTATCAATGAAAATTATAATAAAAAATTAGTTGCAAATGTATTTCATAATGGGTGATGAAAATGTGAACACATGGCATGATCACATGTATGTACATTATACTTAGTTATAACATGGTTATTGCATTGGTAACACATTTACAGTAATTCTAAACTAATTGCCACAAGCAATTACATGTAACTCTTAAAAAAATCAAACATGGTTGATTACATATGTATGTACAATGTGTATAAATTATTGTATAGAAGACCTATTTTCAACTCAGTTGTAACTATAATGCAATTAATTAATTTTTTAATAATGGCAATTTATTTATTAATACATTGTATTTTTAAGAAGGTAATTGCACATTATTTGTAATACCAAAGAGATAGTTGCACAATAGTTTTATATGATTTTTTTTAGTTTTAACTGTAAGGTAATGTGGTTTTGTTGAACATGATTTTTCATAGTGACTCTTAATTCATTCTTAGTTCATTTTTAGTCCAGTCATGGGCCACACATAAAGAGAAATATTCTATGGAGGCTTCTTTGAATTAAGTCACCAAGGAGTATAAATAAAAGTATGTGACTTACAAAATTTACTTTTAATTTATTCAACACCAATTTTGGGTACACTTTTTTTTGTTATAGTCTTATTATATTCTTATTTCATTTTTGTGATAAAATCTTATTAGATTTTTGTTTCACACATGTCATATTTTTGTTCTTATTTTTCTTGTTTTGTGATCTAGATTTGGAACCACTACAAAAAATCATGGTTTTTTAAATTAGGAATTGGTAAAAAAAAACCGCATATGGTTTTTTTTGCCCCCTATCCAACTTGACCAAACTGCCATTTTGGACAAGTCATTTTGAACCCATCCGTTTTGATGAGGTCTTTTTGATTGATTTTTCTTACTAATTTTTTTTATTGAACCATCGTGATAATAATATAATTTGTGCAGCAACTAAATATATATATTATATAAAAAATTTAATTTAAAATTAATATGAAACTATTCATTACTTAATTAATTACCTACCTTACTTAACCTACCTAATTAATAAACCTAATAATTAATGCCAAAAAATAATTTCTTTATTTACCTACCAACCCTATGTCTTAGGCCTAAGTTAGGCCACATAGTTTAACCACCTAGGGTATACCAAGGTGTTTATGTCAGGCCAAGCCCCTTAGGCTAGGCCAAGTAGCCTAAACTAGGTGGTCTATTAAGCTTTGTAACCTAAACTACCTAATTAAGTTAACCTAAGTATGTAGGAGGTACTTATTAATAAATGCATGTACATGGGTCCATTCAGGATTGACCTGAATCCAAGGTTGCTAAAATCAACATGACACAGTTGTTTTGCGTCAAGCGTCATGTTAGCATCTTTCTTAACGTGTTTGTTGCGTCCATTAAAACAAATGCAAGAAAATTTTCATTAGTATTTAGACAGCCCCCATTATAAATGGGGATTGAAAACGAATTTTGGTTGCCAATCTTACAGCAACCGAAAAAATTTGGTTGCCATTAGACGATGAAGGTGGTTGGACAGTGACCAAAACAATTTGATTACCATCCAACACACCCCCACCATCACATGGCAACTAAGATTTTTTGGTTGCCCAAGAAAGCATGGGGGGGATTTTGAAAAATTTCTATCACCATTTGACATACCCCCATCGATAAATGGCAACTAAAAGGGGTGGGGGTATGTGTTATCGTTTTGGGGAAAAACAAATTCATCCCGCACTTTATCTTTTGGGCAACTAAAGAATTTCAGTCACCATTCAACAATGGGGGTATGTTGGATGGCAACCAAATTTTTTTTGGTCATCCAAAAAGGCATGGGAGGGAGGGCCATGAATTGGTAATAAGAAAAACAAGAGGGGAAAAAAAGAAAACAGAAGAGTGGGAAAAAAAGAAGGAAAAAAAGATAATAAAAACAAGGGGAAAATATTGGCAAGATTAAGGAGAGGGAGAAAAAAAAGGGCAAGAAGAAGAAAGAAGGAAAATTGGGGTTGGGAACCAAAAAAAGAAGGGAAAAAACATAGAGCAAAAATAAAAGAAAAAGGAAAGCAAAACAAAAAAGAGATTAGTAACTAAAAAAGAATCAAAAACAAGAAAAGGGGATTGGGGATGAAACAAGTAAGAAAATTAGTAAAACAAGGGGGAGAAAAAAATTAAAATAAGAAAAAAAAACCCAAATGGTGGGGAAGGAAGAAGAAATAAAAAAGAAAGATTTTCACCAAATGATAACTAAATTCACTCACCATGGTCAAATTCATTTGGCCCCATTAAATGGCAATCCATCGATTGTCACTAAATTCAATTGGCATTGTTGGATGGCAAACAAAATGGATTCGGTCCTTGCCATTAGATGGCAACCGAAACCATTTTGGTCACCATCAAATTTGGTCGCCACCATCGGATGGAAACCGAGAAAAGAGGAAAATGACAAACCCCTTTCTACTTGTTTCAGTCCCTCACAAGGATGGGCGACTCAAAAAAATATGGTTGTCATCCAACCGTCGTAATTTTGAATATGGTGACCAAAGTTTTTCAGTTGCCAAAAAGGGGGGCCATGCCACATTTTTTTGGAGAACCTTTCAATAGTTATTGACGAGAGAGCTTTCCAAAAACATATGACAAGCCCCCTTTTGTGGTGATTGGAAACAATTCAGTCCCCATTCGAAAAATAATGACATTAGGATGGGTGAATGAAGAAATTTAATCAGCCCTTTGTAGTAATTGAAGAATTTTTACCAACCTTGAGACAATTGAAATTTTTTCAATCACCCTTTTTGTGGTGACTGAAATGTTTTGGTTGCCATAGAAGGGGGGCGTGTCATATGTTTTTGGAGAGCCTTCGATGAGGGCTTCTAAAAACATATGATATGTTTAACTTTCCTGATGACCGAAAATATTTAGTCACCATCGGATTGTGGCAGTTTCTGGGATGGCGATCAAAAAATTTCCGTCATCATCCAACATACCCCCACCATTAGATGGCAACTAAAATCTTTTGGTCCCCAAAGGATGCAAATGTGTGTTATCATTTTGGAAAAACAACCCTCACTTTCCCTTTTGGGTGATTGAAAAATTTAGTTGCCATTCAATGGTGGGGGCATGTCAGATGGTGATAGTTGGATAGAAAAAAATATAGTCACCTTTTGCATAATGCATGTGGCAACTGAAATTTTTGGTCACCATAGAAGGTTAATTTGTGCCATCTTTTTAAAAACATGTGACATGTGCCTTTTTCATGACAATTGAATTTTTTTGATTATCATCGAACATTGGGGGTGTGTGAAATGGCGACTGAAAAAATTTAGTCATTATCAGACATACCTGCAACGATGGATGGTGATTGAAAATTTTTGGTTGCCATCTAACACACCCACACCATCGAATAGTGACCAAAATTGTTCGATTGCCCAAAAGTGAAAATAGGGGTTTTTTTTCCAAAATCATAACACATGTTTGCACCCCTTTCGAAGACTGAAAGATCTTAGTCACCATTCGATGTTGGGGGCGTGTTAAATGGCAATCAAAAAAATTCAATTGCCATCCGAGAGATTGCCAATATTTGATGGCGAATGAATATTTTTGGTTGTTAGGAAAGGGAGGCATGTCATATGTTTTTGGAAAGCTTTGTCAAAAAGATTTAGTCACATAAAAGAGGGGCAACCAAAAAAAACTTTGGTCGCTACAACATTGACGACCAAAAATTTTGGGTCATCGTACAATTAATTACCACAAGGTCGTGAACATTATGGCAATTAAAAAACTTTCGGTTGCCCTTCTTTGTGGCAACCATAAATGTATCCTAGGCAAATGGAAAGTTTTTTTTGACCTATGTCGACCTTAGGTTGACCTAGGTTGACTTAGGCTAACCATATATTGACATGGCACAAGGGTATTTCCATGTCCAAATGTGTCTGTCATGTTGTGATGGACGCACGAACATGTTGACTACCCTGCCAGCTACCAAACATGAATGTTTAAGTTTTTAAGGATTACAAAACAAAATTTTAAATTTTTGTTTATTTTACATTATTATTATTATTATAGTGGATTATTGTATGCCAATAAATATTTTAATGAAGTTTTGTTAAATTAAAAAAATTATTTAAAAATAATTTGGATACTACGTAAATGTCATTTTGAATCTTACAAACTAATTATATCAAGCGTCTAAACTGCGTTTTTTTTAAAAGGAATCAAAAGGAATGCATAAAGTCATATAATTGATTTCAAATTTTTTGTACAACAAAAACGTGCCCTGTTTTATGAAAGTACATGTTCATTGGATGAATTTGATGAAAAACCAAATCATACAAGAATGTCAAAGTCTTGAAATTTTGAAGGAAGGGGTTGCAAGGCAAAGGACTCATTTAAAAAACTATTTGACCAAAAAATTATGTTCAATGGATTCAAAATATTTAACTATAGGTGCAGGTCACTATGCAGGAAATAATCTTGCCAAAAACCATGTTTAGTTATCCATTTGAAACTCATTTTAAGATTTTTTACATTTTTGGTTATAAACCAAAATATTCATACCGAATTATGTATGAATGTGAAAAATGACCATTGTCACATGAATTATCTTAAATTGGACTAATCAATTTTCCTCACTTAATTTTTGTTCAAATAAATGTTATTTGCAAAAAATAGTTTCACAAAAGTCCTAAAATCTTTTTTTCTTTTTTGGTACCCCAATCATGAATGGACCCACCTAGGTAACATGTAGGTTATAGTCTATTAGGCCTTATAGGTACCTACTAGGTCTATGTTTAAACTACATATGCCTATATGCTATTTAGTAGGCTACCTAAGTACATACTAGCTTATTGATAGACCTAGATTAAGCATATTAGTTAAGTAGGTAGCTTAGCCTATTAGGTAGGTCTAGGCCTAGGCTATCTACATAATAGGCCTAAGTTAGCTATATATTTAACATAGGCCTAGGTAGTTAGGTTAAACTATGTACCTACTACTTACCTAGTAGGCCTATGTGGCTTATGTTAGGATACCTACCTTGTAAGTTTAGGTGGCTTAAATTAGGCTACATACTTAGTAGGCTTAAGTGGCCTAAGTTAGGCTACCTACCTAATAGGCCTATGTGGCCTAGGTTACATACCTAGCTAGTAGGATAGGCTACCTATCTACTAGGCTTAGGTGGCTTATATTATTTATCTAATAGGCTTAAGCTATGTACCTATAGTAAACCTAGGCTAATAGGCTACTTATATGGCTAATTAATCAGTCTATTTAATAAACATATGTCACTTAGGATACCTACCTAGAAGGCTTACATTACTTAGTAGGTTATTTAATAGTCCTAAATTACATCCTAGGTAGCTTATTAAGTAGGTTTAGCTTAAGCTACCTAGCTAGGCTAATAATTAGGTTATTATTTAATAAGTAACCTACTAGCCTATTAGTTATGTTAAGTTAGACCTAACTTAAGTTTAACAAGTAGGCTAAGTCATTAAATGAGTATGGTTCATTTGAGTAGGTGTCAAATCATCATGGTCAATTTGAATAAGTGTCAAATTAGGACGATCAATTTGACTAAACCCTATCCATTCAATATGGTCAATTTGGCTGCGTCATGGCCATTTTAATGGACATTTCTCCATTTTGACTAGATCTTCAACTTGACATTTGGTCAAAAATGTCACTTTAATCAAATGTAACATGTTTTTTTCATGTTCCAAACTTTTAATCAAAATGAATATACTCTTTGGTCAATGTGGACACTTTAGTCAAGTTAACATTTTGAAAAGTTATGATTTTTTGTAATGAATGAAGCCCGCCCTTATTTTTGTTGTGGTTTAAAAAATCCTATAGACTTGGTTGTTTTCCTGCTTGTTACACCCCCAACTTTAGATACCCATTCTCCTATGACCCCCATTTTGTTCTCACTTTCATTTGGGCCTAGATATGAAGGGCCATATATTCTACTGCCATGGTGCGAATAAGCTACATAGTGAATTAGATAAAGGTGATGCAAAACTATGGAAGGAGTTGTCATTGGTATGTATAACTTTCTATTACCTACCCACAACTTTAATTTTATTCAATCCCATACATGAATTGACGCCAAATAATGAAAGCACATTGGGTGTAGTGCAAAAAACCAAAAATGTTAAAATGGGTATGATGACCATCATGATGATGATTAGGGTTGTTAGAGATTCAAGGAATAAATGAATAAGTTTTTGCACTAGAGGTGAGGTTGGCTTGGCTTTAAAGATGTTGGCCCTTTTTTTAATCTTCATTATACACTTTAATTACATACAATAGGGTAAACCATAGGACCAACATTGTAGCAAAAAATGTCTTTAGTTGCGACTTCAACACCGTGGCCATATCTTCGAAGTTCTTGCAATTGTTGAAGATGCAACTGCCTATATAAACAACATAGTAAATGTTCAAAATTCCTCTTCCACACAATACTAATGACATCCCAATTTTATACTCAATGGAGAAGCAAGTTGTTGCATATGGTAATCTGAATTTCAACCTATGAGTATGTGATAGAATTTGGGGGTGATATGGAAAATCAAGCAAAGTTAGTTATAGCTAAAGTGCTAAAAAAGGCAACTGAAATTAAGTTTGGAACTTGAAAGAATTCTGCAATCTAAGTACATGCTAATTAGCCTCATTTGCCTACACTTTGTCAGTAGTTAGGGCTTAGCATTTTATCATATTAACATAAAGTTGTTAAATCTATTCCATTGGAAAACTGTGGCTTGTCAATGTTGTAGTGGTGAAATAATTCTATTTCAAGTATCCTTAGGGTCCCGCTTGAACCACATCGAAAGAACTCTCAAATGCTTACACAAACAAATCACATAAACTCAATATTGACACAAAATTGGAATTGTTCTCTCAATCTCTCATGTTGGCCAATATATGTGAATATTCTTTATCACCATGTTAACGACGATACATCTATTGGCAATGAAAATCAGTGATGTTACAATTGCAAGGATGTCCTTGAATAGTGCAAAAGAATAGTGCATTTGACATAGTATAGATGCTTCTCAATCTTGTTCGGGCAACTCTTTGCCATTGAAAACACTTTTTGACCCACTTTTGCATGAATTGAAGCTTCTTTCTTACCACCATGAATATATTCAAGGTGATTAGATTGCAATCACTCAAGTCTAGCTACCAACACCATATGTCTACTAATATTAAAAAGATAAAATTAGGAATAGGAAATTCAACCATTATCAAACATGCACACACGCATTCATACATAAATATACATACATATGGTGGTGTACAGGGTGAGCTAGGGAGTTGGGTTTGCATAAAGTGGCATTTGAATATTACAAATATTTATTACTATTTATCCAAGTCTGACATCCAGATTTATGATATCCGACAAATATCAAAAGTGGTATCTTGTGTGATATCCGGGTTTGATATCCATATTTTTCCAGATCTCTGCTCAACACTGGTATACTCTTACAACATCCATGTAATTGAGCTACCCACCATAATAAGAAATTAGGCACCTGGTTGGTCTACCTTATTTCCTTTTCCTCAAGGCCATAGAGAAATTCCTACAGAATTCTCTTATGACACAACCCACTAGCTGGTGGTGTCCTTGGAGCAGATCACCAGCTTATATTCCTCTGTAATATGAGGAACATGGGTGGAATTGTGATTTATAGCAATATCAATGAAGCCACTCATGGCAGTATGGATCACCCACTAATGATGCATAGTTGTTTGCTTGTCAAATGTTGAGGCGCACAAAGCTCATGAAGGGCATCTTGAGTAGACAAGCACACAGATATGCATCAAAAACAGGCTCAGGTGAAATTATGGCAGTGCTCAGCCAAATTATGATCAGCCAAAGTTGCAAACCCCGCATGTGTTCAAACTTCAAACCAGCGAGGGATCCCACTTGCTGCAAGGACAAGCAGCAAACTGGGATCCAGCTGCTTACTGATGTTCAACTAGTGTTTCATAATTAGTACATACCTGCATTCCGTGCGGTTCTTGACTTTTATGAAGAGCCACCAGTTCCTGTTCTTTCAAAAAAAGTAATCTGGATTCAGTTCTACAAACAAATGGAACTGTAGGACACGGACGGGTTTGGGGACCGAAACTATGTGTTTTGTCACATAGTTATGGAGATCTATGTTATTGGTTGCACATCTACTTTCTCATCCACCTTTTGTCCTCACACAAACAACACCAAAACATGTCTATGCATAAGTGATGGGCTTCATCATTCTCCTACCATAAACCTCACACAATCAACACTAAAACATGAGTCTATGCGTAGGTGGTGAGCTTAACATCCTTCTACCACAAACCTCACACACTCAACATCAAAACAATCGAAACCAAAAGCCTTTCTAAACATCAAAACTTCCATAACAACTTTGTATTCAAATTGTAACTCTTTACAATGGGAGGAGGTGTGTGTTAAGGTCACAAACACCTCCTTATATACTAACCCAAAGGAAACAAGTCAAGAACCTTCCAAAGGTTATCCTACACATAATTTAAACATAAGGAAACAAAATCACATGTTTCCCATGAGATTCCATATTTAATTAATCTTAAGGAAATAACTCAAGGAACTTCCAAAAGTTATCCTCCACATAATTTATCATAAGGAAACAAAATCACATGTTTCCCCATGAGATTATACATTTAATTAATCTAAAGGAAACAAAATCACATGGTTCCCCCATGTGATTCCACATTTAATTAAAAGGAATGACATCACATAATTTTCCATGTGATTTCACCTTTAATTACAAGAATGACATCACATGGTGCACATGCACCATGACCATTCATTTACCCCTTTTGTATAATTAATTAAGTAATGAAATAATTACATCAAGTTACCTCTAACAAATTACTAAGGTAATTATGAAATTACCCATCAAGTTACAGAACCCCAGGTCCAGTTCTGTTCTGGTGGTCTGGTTCTTGAAAATAATCAGTTTTGCTTCCAGTTTTGGTTTTGGAAATCAGACTCGATTTTGGTCCAATTCTGGGTATCCTAGTCTGGAACTGGCATTAACCTCTGGTTCGCCATGGTTCAAGACCTTTTTTCCAAAACAAAATTCTTGTAAAAAATTCCAGTTTTGGTTCCAGTACCAGAACTGGGTCCAAAATCAGACCCAATTCCAACTCAGTCTTAACTACCTTGAAATTGGAACTAGGGGTTCTAACCAGTGAAACAAGGTAATCAACAAACATACCTACCCATGTTGGGTATGTATTAAAAATTGGCACAACCCCCACCGGGTATCAGTACGGTTCTTAAGGTCCATGACCATGTTCTTCAATGCATCATGGAACCAGAACCTGATAAAAAACTACAGTTCTCCAACGTTTTGAGAAAATCTGAATGACTGCCTACAAAGATACCAGTTCTGACATATAACCACGGTTCTCAATGTTTTTGAGAAAATCAAAATGAATACTTACCAACATACAAGGTCTGATATATATAACCATGGTTCTCAAAATTTTCAAGAAAATCCAAATGACTACTGGCCAAAATACCAGTTCTACTATATAACCACGGTTCTCCAATCTTTTTGAAAAACTCCTAAAGTCAGCCTAATCAAAACCAGCAGTTCTCTTGCCAGTTCTAAGTTCTACAGCTTTGTGATTGTTCCTTTATTTAACCCCAGTTGGGATTTCTTGCTATATTTTTGCAACTTGCTGAAACCTATTGGCTAAATATGATCATTTCTAAGGTTTTTTTTGTTTTTTTCAAATCTGGCAACTTTGGCACTTTTATTTCACAAAAATTCTTTGTATGAGTTTCACTCGATTTTCTTTTTTTTTATGTTGTCAAGTGGCAAAAACTCACCCCACGAAATAAAAAAACTCCATTCACAACATCTTCTTGCCGAAACCAAGTAGTGATATCCATAACCACTTGAACAATGTCCATGAGTCTCACCAGCCTGGTCTCATGGGATGATTCTTATACATTCTCATTGGATGTGGGTGGGGTATGTATAACTTTAATTTGTGTAATATTTTGAATTTTGCATTAGGGAGTACTGTATGTGTGCATCTGAATTTTTGTTTTCTATTCATTGATTGCCATTTACATGAATAATTCAATGGGCATATTAGCATTTTTTTTGGGTGTGATTTACTTTGCCAAAATGTGGATTTTTTTTTTAAATGGAATATTTTGTCACTATAATCTCATTATTCTGAAAGTTCAATCTTCAAGAAGTTTTAGTTCTGAAATTGTTTTGTCACATTTAGGGTAAATAGGTTTGGTGAGTGAACATTTAAGAACTCAACCGAGGTCAAATTGTCACACATTGTTCCTTTGATAAGAAAGTCCAAGAACATTTTTAGCCCTCCACCTAGTGCTTCCAATGTTGCAAACATCTCTCAATTCAATAAAAGAATTGGCAAGACATGTGAGGGGTGTTTGGTGTAAGGGGGTTTAGTGTTCAGCGATGGATGACTTAAAACAAATTTGGATTTCGAGCTCAAGATTTTATATCGTTACATGTTTGCCTCCGAAATACAAAGAAGTTTTGTAAACCCTAGTTGGCACATTCATCAAATTTTAAAACACTCAAAATAAACTGAAAACGAGGAAGACATGAGGCTGGAACTAGAGAGGGGTCTAGAGCTATTTCTTTGAAACAAACTATCACTCATCCTCTTCCTCTGTTTTGTGCTTTGCTCCTTTACTTCTGATGCTCAAAAAACATTTGTAACTCTCTAGTTTGTGATCCAATAACATAAAAATCACTCAATTTGGCTAAGGAATTAAGAAAATATTGAAAAATGTTCGATGATAAGTATATGTTTGGTGATGGGCTCTGCTTTTAATTTGGTAGCAATTTTTTAACTAGTTTTTTCTAGGAAGATGTTAAATTGGCCAAAGAAATTGAATGCAGTCAGTACAAAAGTTTTTGCTGCAATTTTTTCACTCAGTCTGCCCATTGCCCCATTCATATTTTCTGAAGCAAATTAAGTGATGCCCAGGCACATTTTGCACTCATAACATGGAATGATATGTTCCAAAGGAATGTTCCAAATGGCACATAACATGCCAATGATATGTTATATATACCCTTAATACCCATAACACATCCAAAACATGCATAACATGGACTCAAAATGTGATTAAAGTATGACGAGGTAAAAACAAAACAGGGCAAAAAGCAGCCTGAGGGAAAAAAAACTGCATTCAATTTCTTTGGCTGATTTAACATTTGTTGTGTTCTTACTCATTAAACCTGTCACCAACTAATGCTAAATCCCTCTTTGGATGCTAGCCAATGACTAGTGGTGTAACATCTGAAATTTGGCAAAAAAATCACTCGGGCCTATCATGTCCTCAATCATGTTGTGTGTGCTTAAAATTTTAAGAATGATCAAGAAATATGTTTTAACTCTGGTTTCTCTTTATGTTATACATGAAATTGGCACATTTTCAGGATTTATCTTGAAACACACAATTCACATTCCATTCCCACCAAATGGAAAACCCAACAATGTTTTGGGGAAAAGAGCATAGAATCCTTGTTGATTTTGTTTTTAGGTAGAGAAAAGGGCCAGCACTTTTGCTGCAAACTTTTAAGTTACTTTGTAGCTGTAAAGCACTTGCGGGGTTTTCTAGTGCCTTTGGAGGGCACTTTAAATCCTCAACTATCCCTCCTAGACAAGAGGATAGATATTGCCCCTACTCCTTCAGAATGGGAGGCATCTTACACCTACTTATGGATTCACACCAAGGTTGTAAAGGGAATAATCTAAGAGAATAAATTAACCTCGACTCTATCTCATTCACACACAAAAACAAAAAAAAAAAAAAGAAACCCAAAAAATGAGTTGGCAAATTATGTGTGTCATTGGGCTTTAAGGATGGGGTAAATGTTTTAAGATATCTTATCCCTAAGAATAAATTATCTTTAATATTTAAAAATTTGATTTCATTTGAAGGAAGTTAGTTTAACCCCTTGATTTCAAAGGACTAAAATGTTTCCCTTTATGATTCAAATGTCATTTATATTTTCCATTTAAAATTCTCATCCTAGGTCTGAACTACTCAATGTAAATTAAAAAAATACAAACCCATTATATTATTTAAACTTAACCTCTTGTGTGAATAATGTATGAGTTAGTTTATTCCTTAAACTTTAATCATTTTAACCACCCAATCAAGTAGGGTTTAAGTGGAATAACATTGTTTCTACCATCTCTTGTTCTCAATCCAAGATAGGCATAAGATCTCTCCCACTTCTAAGGAATAGATGTAAAAACTTAAATCCTCTTGCCCTTTTATGCCTCATGATCTATGTATGTTTCAATTAGGCTAACTTTTGCCCTGTGCTTTACATTTTGGGGCCACAGGACTCAAGGATAGCCCTTGTCCTAGGTTCCTCTATATGGGGAATGCCAAAACCCTAGGGCTTTACCTTACACTTATTTGGGTACTTTCTTTTGGTAGGTTCTTTTCCTAGGTGTGGGAGCCTGTGCTCTGTTTGTTTCACTTTTGCAAGTACCTTGATACCTGTGACCAGAAGATCAGACTTTTGTAGTATGGACTTGGAGTATCCACAATATGATTAGACTATGGACATTGAAGTATGGCTAGACCTGATGTTAAGTCCCATGTTAGGTTAATGTTAAGGATGTTATTAATCACCAATTTATATCTAAAATATTAAGTAACATTAAATCTTAGATGGCATGTGACATAACATTGATGGTAAGATAGTGTTAGTAGTCAATCTTAACTAACATTAAAATTTTTAAATGTAGTTAAATAAATTTCAAAGCCAAACATCAATATTAATTAGAGTATCAAAAAATGACAAATTAACTCAATGTTTAACATGAATCCTTGCCTATCTTAGTTTTTTTATCTCTCCTTCTAAAGAAAGGGGAAATTTTATGTTTATAATCAATGTTGGGCAATTCTTGCCATTTATGAAATTCCTCAAGTTTCAATTTTTAAAAAAGAAAAAAAAGGATCTAGTTTTAGTTCCAAAGAACTAGAATGTCGAGTCAAAGCAAGAGAAGTGGACATAAAAAATGAACATCTTCATTTCAACCCCGTGCTGCTCATATAACTATCATAAAGTAGCATCAAATTAAGTGAAAGTATGTGTTAAGTAGCATTAGTTTTCTTTATTAAGTTTATATGAATTTAATATTTTAAAAAATAAAAACAATTGAATTTTTAAAATAGATAAAAAGTACATTTGAAACTGACTGAAAATACATGTTCAAACCTACTTTTTGGTTAGAAAAATTAATGAAATTGATATGTAATAAGTTGGGAAATGAAGATCAACATATGTTTTAGCAAGCCACTAAAAAATAAATCTATTTCCTTTTTGTAAGAATCTACTTTCACATTTTTGAAACCAAAAGCTCATAGTGAAAAGTAAACATAAAAAACTACTTGTATTTTGAAAAAATTATTTTTACAATTTCAAATATGAAAATCAATGCACATTAGTGTAAACATATATTATATTTAATCATTGAATTAAAAATGTTCAATGTTTCATAATTCTACAATGGGTTTTGTTCTTATTTAAAATTTACTTGTTCTAGTTTTGACAAGGTAATTGTTGTTCATTTTATCTTGCTTACACCTTGTTAGGTTCCTTGAAAAAAATAATAATTTAGGTTTTGATTTTTATTTTAGTTTCAATTTCAATTCTAGAATTAGACTCAATTTTGATTTCGAGTAACTTGGTTTGAAATCAGTCATTAACTATGTGTTAGTTAACACCTAGTTTCAAACAAATTTTCCTTCAAATTTTTTTTCAAAAATTTAGGTTTTAGTTTTGATTCTAAAACCAGGTTTGAATTTTTGTTTTATTTTTGATTTCAATTCTAATTCCAAAACCAAATCCAATTTTAATTTTAGTTTGATTTAAGGTAAATTAAAACTGAATTAATGATTATAGCTAGTCAAATTGGAACAATTTTCTAACAAAAACAACAGGTCTTCCAATCTTACAACTTGTTTTACCAATTCCCAAGATGAATTTGAAAATTATGCCATTTAGCAAGCAAAATAAAATAAAATAAACATCATATTGAAATTATTTGTATTTATAAATTATAATAAAATTCAAATGCAATGTATTTAGAAGATTTATATTGTAAATAAAGTAATGAATGTAATTATAATAGATTAATTAATTTATAAGTTAATATTACTTATTTACAATTAATAATTATTAGCACAATATAAAATTTTCGTACTTGTTAATAATATTTGTACATTATTGAAAACAATTACACTAACTACAATAATTACAATAATTATATGATGTAGAATTGAATTGAGTTATTATTAATTACTCGTTATAATGAAAATAAATTTGTAATAATTTTACTATTATGAAAGTAATAACGAGAATTAGATTAATTAAACAATTATTATGGCAATTGCATAATTTAGAATTGTAGGTAATATTCATAATTTATAACTTGTATCTATAAATTAAGCCAATATTTATTTATTAATTAATAATTATTAATGAATTAATATTGTAGTTAATATCCATTAATGAATTTATGTATTATGTAATGAACATTTGTATGCAATTGGTAAGTTAGAGTACAAACATAATCAAAAGAGGCACCCAAGTGCATGGACATTCTTTAAAATTGCATTTTTGTATGTTTGAAAGATCACAAGTGAAGCATAATAGTTTGAATTGTCATAATTGTTTTGAATACTTACCTTTAATTGTAAAGTTTACATGTTCAAAGCTTAACACAAATCAAGAATGTTTTTCCATGTTCAAAGCATTCAAACTTTGAAAATGGATAGTCCTTGTTTTTTTCAAACATCTTTTTTTCTTTTACCAAATGTGCACCAATCCTTATGAAAATTAGAAAGGATTTTAATAGTGATGATTAGAAAGGCAAAAGGACTTGAATTGATAAAAAATGTTTTTATAACTCATTTGAGCTCATTTGGTTCAAAAATGATTTTGACCTTAAAAATTATGAATTTTGAAAATGTGTCTTTAACAAAAGTTGTTCATATTTATGCGATTGAGGCCATGAATGCATAATATACATAATATAAAATCAATTTATAGTCAAAATTTATTTATATCTAAAATGTAGTGTTAAATGGGATACATAAAATTCAAAATTTAATGTTATAAACCAACACAAAAATGACATATGTCATGTGCAATCTTTGGAAAATGACTTTTACTTTGGTGCCTTTGGCTCCTTTGACTGTGTTTTCACCCATTAGTTAAACATCTATAAATCATTAATAATTGAAGTGGATGATAGTGAATAATTAATGTTTTGACGATATAAATAAATAATGATTAAAGAATTAATTAGCTAATTAACTAGTCATTTATTTTATTAATTCTTTTAAAGTCAAAATATGATAACAAAAGTTGTGGGGAAAGTTTTTTAGGTGTAACCTAGTTTGTAACTAAGTTGCAAGTTCAAAACGTATCCTATATTGTTTGTTTTCCCTTCCCATTTTGAAAATTATATAAAGAAGGTGTGTAATTTACCACTATCAAAATAAAAAAATTGTGGCATTTGGGATGATTGAATGAAAAAACTTAATTCAAAATGAAAATGGAAAATGTTCATGCATCATTTTAGTTTACCAGCTACCTCCTTTACCTATTTACTTGCCTTCTAACTAAGTAGGAAGGTAAGTAGGTACCAACCTCTTTAGTTTGACCTACCTACCTACTTGTACCTACCTAAATGGATAGGTACTTAGCTTAAATAGGTAGGTAGCTTAAATAGGTGGGTAGGTATTAAACTATTAACCTACCTATTTACTTACCTACCTACCTAAATATTAATTTAAATTTATTTGGTGTGAATCTAAATTTATATTGCACGAGGTAAATTTGCATTATGCCACATGTCACAAATTAAGACCATCCAAGCATAGAATCTAATGGCCTAGATTGGGTTTCTTATATTTCTCAATTACAAAAGAAAGATTATAGAATGCATTCAAATGTCACCATGTGTCAACATGAGGGGGTTCCAAGTGGTAAAACATTGGTTGCCACCAAAATAGTTGCAAATTAATTGCAATGTCCATACATATGAAGTATCTTATATGTTGGATGAAACCATATAAATTTTTTCCATGTGC
This sequence comes from Sphagnum contortum, assembly GCA_963920785.1. Taxonomy (NCBI): domain Eukaryota; kingdom Viridiplantae; phylum Streptophyta; class Sphagnopsida; order Sphagnales; family Sphagnaceae; genus Sphagnum; species Sphagnum contortum. The sequence goes on along the minus strand of OY987289.1, from coordinate 13,581,610 downwards.
ATCCATGGATTGATGATGTCATCATGAGGTCACCACTATTTGTGATTAATTTGTGCTTGTGATGTTTTTTAGGCAACTAAATTTTTTGTCACAAAGTGTCACTTGCAACCAAAAAGTAGTTGCATAGCCTAGTCACAAATTTAAGCTTTTCTTCTAGTGTTTGGTTGTAGTGATGCAAGCTGGTTTTAATTCAAACTAGGTGGCAAAGGTGAGGCTTATCCTATTTTTTTGTTTCCTATTCTTTCTTTTTTTTGAAAATTTGCATCTAATTGACCTATGCCTTTTTGTTTGTTTCTGATTATGTGGTAGACCAACTTGGGGCTTTTATGCAACATACACTTGCTGCTTGGGCTAGTTTGTGTTTCGCCACTAATGGAGAACATGCAATCCATTTTCAAATTTGCTTGGAGGAGGGATATATTCATTTGTCACTTCATAGTTGCAGTAAAAGTTTGTCAAGGCCAATTATACACATTATATTGTGACACCACATCCTCCTTCTACACTAATGAATTTTGGTCCTTTCAAGCATTGATACGAGGTGATCATGAATAGATTCATATGAAGTGGGTGATGGATTAGAATACAAACAACATTGACCACCTTGTATTTGTTTTGAATGGCAAGAAAACATGGGTCCACTAGGGTGTAATCTGCCCAAATATAGGTGTTATGTTGTTGATGACATAAGCAACATTTGCATTCATAGTGCAACTTGTGAAAGCTAAGTGCAAACATAAGCTCTTGCCTTGTTTTTACTTTTTAAAATTTATATATGCACTTAAGTTTTAGGCGAACAATGGACATGGTGATTCGAAAGCCATCATTCATTATTTTTGGTTTTATATTTCTTGATTTCAAGGTACATTCATGAGTCATGAGTTAAAAGATTGGCAAATGGTTTGTGGTTTGTATGTTATTTTGAATTTCAAATGCATTAAGTGAACATCATGGTGATCCAAGACCCTAACTTAGGTCTTTATTTTTGGTTTTTTTAAATTACAAGTGTCATGGACCATGGTATATTTTAAGGATGACAATTTTGCTTTTATGGTTCTTGTGATTTTATTAATTTGGGATTTGGATGCTCAATAAGGTTTATTTAAGTTAATAATGAAATCAAATGTTGCTCAAGCCATGGTTGAAGTGGGGGTTCTTACATCCAACAAAACAAACCCCATCATTGTTAATCCCTTCACGCACTTCTAATGAATGATCCATGCATCATAGCTCCTATTTCATCCTTTTCCAGAGTATTTAAAGTTGGTAGAAATTGTCATGGTTCATGTTTTTGGGTTTATTAAAAATGAATGTTGTTTCAATTTTTTTTTGTTTTTAAAACAAAATGCGCAATTGATTGAATGGTCACTTGTAATTGGTTGTTGTTATGAAATCACAAAAATTCTTTCACATGGGATACATTTCCATATAAGGCTACTTATGATATGTCGGCAAATGTTCAATCAGGATATTGTCAAGGTCGATATGCTTGAAATGTGAAGTTAGTTTTGCAATAAATTTTCCCATGACATGTTTTTAGATAACATTGCGATTACTTAGGTTTATTGCCATCATTTCTGCAAGTCACTAGTATTAATAGTTAGTTGGCAATAGTGATGGAAATTAGTTAATTAGCTCATATAACTCTACTAGAATTCACGGTTTATCAAACCATATAACTTGACTAAATGATCCTTTTTGACCTTTAAATATATCCATTTGATTAAAAACTCCAATGTTAAATGACATGTGTAGTTTTTGATTAAACAATTTGACCAAGATGACCTATTCAACCAAGTGTCAAATTGAACATTTGGTCAAAATGTATTTAAAAATGAATATCCCAATCAAAATGACATTTGATTTAGTCAAAAGTGACAAGGGTACCTATACTATTTTAGGTACCCTATGGGTTTTGTTGGTCAAAATAACATTCAGCTTAGTAAAAAATGAGAAGGGGTACTTATATTATGTAAATACCTTAGGGGTCTCGTTGGTCAAAATGACATTTGGCTTGGTAAAAAAAGATAAATATTGTTTATACTAACTAGATGTGCTAAATATTGTGTTGGGTAAGTTAAACATATACAATGTTAATAATGTATGTTTCATAATTTTGGTTTAATACCAAATATGGTTTGAAAAAACATTTTTTAATGTTTATTTTGGTTATGTTCAACTTTTGACACAAATCAAAAATATTTTTGCATGTTCAAAACACTCAAACTTCAAGAATGGACAATCTTTATTTTTTTTTCAAACCTCATTTTTTTTTTTACCAAATGTGCAACATTTTTTTAAAAAATTGGAGAGGATTTTAATATTGATGATTAGAAGGGCAAAAGGATTTGAATTAATGAAAATTATTTTTATAATAAATTTTAGCACATTTGGTTCAATTGTGCTTTTGACTTTTAAACTTATAAGTTTTAAAAATGTGACCTTAACAAAAGTTGTTCATATTTAAGTGATAGAAGGCATGAATGCATAATAATATAATATAATATAATTTGTAGTCAAAATGTTTTTATATTTAACATGCAGTGTTAAATTAAGTATCCAAAATATAAAATTTTAAGTTATAAACCAACACAAAAATGACACATGTCATGTACAGTTCTTTGGAAAAGGAGTCTTACCTTGGCGCCTTTGGCTCCTTTGACCATGTTTTCACCCATGGAGAAGATTGCTCATTATGGTTGTTTCTTTGTATCTGAAAAAATTCATGAACAAATTCCCATTAAAACTAGTATTTTTTAATCCTTTTATTATGTTATAATCTTTGTGACAAGCTTTTGCAAGTTAAAAATGTATGCAAATCAACCATTGCATTGTTCAAATGTGCATCAATTTCACAAAATAATCAAAGTATAGGATGTTATCCACCTTTAATTGCATAATTCTATTATGAAATCTCCTCCAAATATGTAAAAAGACACATAAAAAATGTTTTGGGATGAAAATTGTCAAACTGTGACTTTTTTTTTGTGTACACAATACCATGGAAACACCCCTTGGTGTGCTACAAATGAAAAATATGTCGGTTTGTGTAACACATTTTCGATTTCTGGCAACTATGTGGCATTTGTGAGATTTGTCTTTTTGTGTGTTCACTGTTGGGTTGATTGTTGAGTGTTGCACTTAATTATGGGGAACTTCATGCAAAGTTCTCAAGGGGGGTGTTTAACACCATGCAGGGTTGCCTGGCTCTCCACCATGAAATTAAAAAAATGATTGATTGGAGGAAAAGGCTATTGTAATTTGAGTTCGCTTCACACTAATGATTCAGGGTCTCTTTCCATTAGGTTTCCTGATCACAATTACAGACAATGTGCTGTGATCATGCTAGGATCGCAATAGACTAGTGGAAAACCAATGACATAGGACCCTGTTTTTCAATGTACGACAGTCGGTTTCCATTGGAGAGTTGTAAGTGCATTAAAAATATGTAATTGATCATGCTCAGAACTCTGGGAATACATGTTCTCATGAAAAAAAACAGATGTTATTCTATGGTGAGTTACAATTTCACTCAAAGCTCTCACAACTCTTACAATTGGTCAATGCTTGATTGGTAGAGCTTTGAAATGACCATGACCACGAGGAAAAACATAAGCTCCAAAGTTGCTGTGATCAGAGTAACGTAATGGAAAGATGTCCTCCGCGTTGCAGCTTGATACCTAGAAATTCAAAATGGTTGAAAAGTCTAATAGGGAATCTTACATGGATTAAAAAAGAAAAAAGTTTGAAGGTTTCCTGGAAATTTGCTTTAGGCTGAGATGGACCTGAAGAAATTCATGGGGGTACTGTCAAGCTAAAATCTATTATTGCTTGACAGATATTTTAAAATATTTTTTGGAAAGGGGCATGTTTAGGGGGAATTAAAATATGCAAAAATCTCTCAACGTAGTTAATTCTCGCTGCACACTACACTTGACAGTCCCAATCCACTCAAAGTTCATTTTCTGGTTTCTAAGTTCTTGCCTGGGGGAGGAGTTAAATTACATGGTCTAGGGCCTACAAACCATGTGTGAAGGTGGCCAAATGTTATCCAAATATATTGACAAGAATTTGTACACAAAGGAATTCTCTCTTTGTCACTTGATGGTCCTAGTTCGCACATGGCACATGCTAATTGGATTTCTAGGTTCAGGGTTGGCCGCACGGTTTATGATCAAGAGGGGTAACTACTAACTATGTATCTTTGAAAAAAAAAAAACTTGTATACAGGGTCTACATTGTTGTGACTATCTTAGCATGAATACTAATCTATACTGCACAAGTTTTAAGAATTTCAAACACTTGTGATTGTTTCCTTTCGGGATTTTGTTCAAAAAACAGTGAACAAAAAACAGTGATTTTTCTGTTAGAATTTTTGAAATAGATACATAACTAAGTACTATGATTGTTATTTTGAACATAAGTGAATCCTACATCTTCAAGCTTTATAATTTGTGATTATTCCTCAACCTACGTGTTTGCCAAGCAAATTGCCATAGGTGTGTGATGGGCGTGTTATTGTTTGGAAGTGCCATATTGTCTATATGAACTGCAAACATGTTTCACTTTAAACACAGACAAACAAGCTTGTTGTCTCACGATATCCCCATAACCCATGCAAATTGATTTGACATACCATAGTAGGTAGGCAAGTTTGGCATTAAATTATCACAAGGAAAGAAATTTAGACTTTTGAAAAATAATTAAGTATTATTCAAGTGTAATTAATAAGTACATTAGTTATATTTTACTGTATCTGCCAAAATCTTATGAGAAGATATATTATATATTCAGCATTCAAGTGTTGGACCTCCGACCTACTATGGCATTATTCTGTTTCAATACACAAGTAGCCATCATAGTAGTAGATGAAGATTTGGATCAGGAGGCCGCATGCACTCTTTGAGCAATTGTTGATAGTGGCCATTTACATAAGTCCCTTGTTAAGTGTAGCTTATTAGTAGTTAGTATACATATTGGCTAGTATATATTGATTAGAATATTGACTAACTACTAGTTAGAATTTAGTTTGAATTTCAAATTGAGCTGCATATGCTTGGAGCACATAATTTCTGGACATAACTTCTTTTGTATCATTTGGATTTTGCTTTTGGAGAACAGAGCTTTCTGTTTTTGTCTTCTCTCACAATTACATTATGCCATTGTTTTTTACTTGATTAAGACATGTTTTAATTATGTAAAAATACATGTTTGTATTTGTTAATAGCATTGTTTTGTGGCTCTTTTTTTGTTTTTTTGACAGAACCTGTAATCTCAGTTTTGACATGTTTTTCCAAATTCAAGAACCGCTGGGCCCAATACCAAAACTACTACTGATTCTATATACACACTACACACTCCCTGATGTTATTGTACAGGTACAACGGTTTACAACAAATTAAAATAGAAGTCTATAAAGGTCTATAAAGTACAACGGTTCAAGAACTAATTAAAACTAATATTTAACTATAAAGCTAAGTTTACTTGTCAACTTTTCAAAACAAATCAACTTGTTTACTTAGAGAACCTAAGCTTATGTTCAAGAGGTTTTTTCACAGTTCTGACTTTAGTTTCGAAAAAATAATTTGCTGGTTTGATTCTTCTGCTGGTTACAAGAAACGGTGCCATCTTGGGTCCAAGCCAAAAGGATCTGAACATGAACCCCGGATTTAACACTGCAAACTGTATACCCTCACAAAACGGGTTAATACTGGGTTGGACAGAATTAAAGAATTGAATAAAATAAAATAATACTTTATCATTCGTAAGTCATGCACGGTGGACAAAGAAAACTAAACTTACTCATCCCCTCTAGGCTTCATATGCCTTGGAGGTGGACTGCACCACTTGGAATGTCAGCAGGTTGAAATGGGCTTACTAATCGAAGGGGGATGGACAACAACAATAGATAACTAGGAAGAGGATAAAAACAACAAATGCTTGTATCATGTATACAAACCCCATACTAGTGGGAGCTTGCACTACTATACACATTATCTGGGACTTGGGGCAATCAGGGAGTGCTTGCCATATTCTGAATGCAAAGTCATATTTGTGCAGTTGGAATGGACCAAAACTGGTTGGTTCCTTCTTTTCTTTTACCCTCATAATTATGAAACTGTTTGGTTCACTCTTTACTTTTAACACAATACGTTATGTATTAGGTGATTGGTGTCTAGGGGCAGGCTACAGCCTACAGACTGCAATGAGTGTCTAATAGGGCCAGAGTGAACCAGCAGCCACCAATGCACTGGCCGTTCTGTCCAGTGGATGGTGTGCGTTTTTTCATTTGGCACCAGATAGGTTCATCACAGTCCATTTTTTTTTTGGTTGGTGATCATTGTATTTTTATTTATTTTTTGTTTGTTCTTGACCATTTTTTCTCTGGACCTGAACCATAGCTACCCTACTCACCTTCTGACTCTCATAAGTACTGTACCAACTTTAGTACCTTATTAATTATCTCTTGCTGACATTACTACCCTAAAAACTAATTATCCTATAGCTAATATACTAACTACTTACATTACTGACCTAGCTATCTTATATTTAAGAATCCTATATACACAATTACCTTATTGATATAAATATTCTACAAACCTAGCCACCTAACAAGATACCTTGTTTCTTATGTATTAATTTATCGACCTACATCCCTACCTACCCTAATAATCTATCTATTTTACTCCTTGAACTTCCTTTCTATTTATTAACTTGCTTAATGACCCAACTACCTACCTATATACCTACTTATCTACCTATGCTTTTTACATAGCCAAATACTTAACTAATTACCTACTCATTTTTTTCACCCTCCAAATTTTACCTATTAATTTATTAAAGTTCATCCTAATTCATGGATGATGAACATAGGTCCCCATATGTAGGTATTATAAACAAATTACAGTGGAAACAATGTCATAATTATAGCTATTTTGGTTTAATTAATGCATATTTTATTTATATTTTGTTTACCTAATTTATTTATGAAATCACAATACATCTTTTCATGTAATTGTTCTATTGGATTATGGTTTAGGTTTAGGGTTGGGACACATAAATTAGTTAACAAATTTTTCACAAATCTCTAATAATTAAACTAAATTAAACTAAATTTGGGGGAAAATTTTTAGTGTTTAAACGTATGTGAAGTAATACAATTTCATTCTATATCTTCTTCAAAGAGAGTGGAAAAAAATTAGCTTGGGGAGATCACACAAAGGTAAAAGAAATCTTCTTTTTTGATTTTTTATGAAATTTATTTGATTATTCTTGAAGATTAAGTTTTTTTTTCAATCAATAAATGTTTGTAGTTTAAAAGTTTAAAAATTTGGTTTTTAGAAATTTTCCTATGTTCTTTTAATTTTTTTTGTTTTGCATTATAATTTGTATATTTTGTATAATTTTTGGTTTTAAGGCATATATCGCTAAGACTTTTTTTTCTTAGGGTTTGTATATTTAGGGTTGTAATAGAGCTTATGACAAAATATCATTTGGATTTTTAGGGTTATGATTTATGATTTAATGTTTAGGAATTTGGTTCATATATGTTAAGCCTTAAGGTTTGTATTTTAGATTTTGTTCATTGTATTGATTTTTGATCTTATCACTTGTTTACATTTATAAAATAATTATGAATATCCTTTGTTTCGTAGTTGTTAAAGTTCAATATTTCTTGACCCACTTTTGTTTAAATGTAATACTCATATCATATTGTGATAATTCATTAACCATGAAACATAAAAAAATTAAATATTTGATTCCTCACTAATACCTTATGAAATTCATGTTTTCAAAATTATTTGTTCATTATATAATATGATTTAACATATATAAAAATGAACATAATGTAAAATTGGTCACATTAATGGTTTAGGTTTAAAATTTTATAAATTAATTAACGTTTTTTACAAGTTTATAATAATTAAAATAAATTTAAGGTGCATTTTGGGCAAATTTTTTAAGGTTTAAGCATATGTAGAACAATGCAATGTGATTTTATATTTTTTAAAGATATAACCAAATGCTAAAAGACATACCTTCTTTTGTGTTTTATTAGAAATTTTATTTAATTATTCAAAAAATTAAGGCCAAATTCTAGTTGGTGAAAATAAATATGTGTCTGGGTATTACAAAATTATATGAATACCTAACCTTAAATGCAATACCCATATCCAAGTTTGTTTCAATATATCCCACAGGTGATTTAAATAACTTGAGGTGCAAACCCAAGCCTAAACATAATATCCACATGTAGGGTCATTTTGAAATAACCAATATGTAGTTTGGGTTTAGGGTTTAAAAATTTAGCTTCCATTTACAAGACCTATATGCGAGTATTGCATATTTGAAATGGCTTTATGGAAGTTAGAATAGGAAGGATGTAAATATTGCATGTTTGGTTTCATGACAATGCCAATAAATTAATTAAAATGTGGGTATTGTTTTTAAAATCTTTAAATGATGTGAGTCTTAATACATTATATGTAGGTATTACACAATGTTCATTTTGACTTTTGTACACCTTAAACAAATTAATTATAAAATGTACATATGGGATTATTTAAGTTTTGATTTTTACATTTAAAACATTAGGAAGATGATAAAAAAAAAGACATATATGATTAACCATATACTCATCAAATAACTGTGACTAGAAGAAAACATTATATTGATAAATGATGTATAAAAATGGGTGGATCAAAAAATGTTAAAAAACCTAATGAAAAAAAGGTTTTCTATAATATATAAAAGGACCAAAGTTCAAAAAGTGGATAGTCCAAAAAATGAAAGGGTTGAAAAAACATAATTAACTATATAAAGTGTGAATCTTAAACCATATCACTATTTATAATGTCGTGTTTAGTTCAAGAAGTAGTTGTCGCGTTTGTAGCCTTTGTTGCATGATGAACAATGTACAAATGGTGGCGTTGCATTTCAACATGAATTGCATTTGCAACAAACTTCTCCTTTCTTATGTTTTAAACACCCAAAACCACCAAATTAAACCCTAACACAGCTCGAATGAAACATATTATAAAATAACAACAAACATTGATTATTATTATTTTTTATCTTTCATGAATCATTTTAGATTCATGGAAATCCAATATAATTATTAACTCTTGTGTTTGACTTGTTTTAGTGGATTTTCGATCCCAATTTTTGACATCCCATGCCATTTTCAATGATTGTGCATATGTAAAATGGGTGGATCATATCATCTTTTATAAATCTTCATCCTTCTCCATCCATGATGTTGTATATCAAAGCACATTTCACGTGTCCTAGGCATTAAGACCCAACACCTACAACAATTACTTTGAAATTAATTTGATCAAAATTGGTTCTGATAATGGTTGACATTATTTTACAACAATTTCTAGCTTATCCCACTTGTGTTGGGCTTTGGCACAAGCGTGATTAACAACCTTTTGATCATTTTGTTTTTGCACAACCATGGCATCTCCTATGTGAATGTTCATTTTTGAATGGTTTTGATATGAAAAATTTCCTTTAGAAATTAAAGGCCTCTTAGATTTGGCCTTTTCTACCACTAAACCATGCACCTCCTTTAAATGCTTGGTCAATAACCATTTGGTAAAATATGTGACACTACAAGTACCAACTTTACACTTCGATTTCTACCCAATTTTCATCCATTCTTTGTCATTTTGAGCCATATGAGGTGGACAAAGGGGTGTCAATGGCTAAAAGGCCTAGTTGGTTTCAAGTTTCGGACCTAAACTAAAAACTATAAAATTAAATAAGTTATTATTTTGTAATAGAAAACCCCAATTTTAAAACCTTAGACATAAAAATATCACATAACATAATGCAAACACTGTAAAACATAAGATCACACAATTAGATGCAACTATTGCAAACTTTAACTTCTTTTAAGTATTACACTAAATGTTTTTTGAAAAACAATTCTTGTACCTTCCATCAAATGATGGAAGGTTTAAGTATAATTAAATGAATCTTTTTGTACAATTTTTGTTTTTGTATTTGATCTAATGTATGTAAATTTTAAAACAATCTAACCCACCACTTTTTGATCAAAATTCCCGATCTGTATTGGAAGGATCTCATCATTGGAATTGTAAATAACCACCATTGCCAACTTTAAACCACATGAATTGCTTGATTCATCAATTCTTGGTTTTGATGGAACAACATTTTGCTCCCCAATTGTTGGTTTTAATGAAATAACATTTTGTTTTTAAGCTTCCAAATCATCACCAACTTTCTTTAGTTTCCTTCCTTTAGCCATTATAACCCTAAGCATTTTTAAAAACCATTAGAATATTGTTAATTATCAATTATGATGAACAATTAACAATTTTTTATAGTAAAAAGACCAAAGAAGAAGAAAAAGAAAAAAAGAAAACATGTTTAGAAAAAAAAGAAAAAGAAAAAGGTGATGGCTTGTTGCCGTCGCTTTCTTTGTAGCAAAACACTTCAAGAAGGTGATTATAGTTGCCATCATTTTTTTTTGTAGCAAAACACTTGAAGAAAGCAACGATAGTTGTTGTCACCTTCGTTGTAGCAACACCAAAAAACAAAAAGGCAATTGTAATAAACTTGTTATCGTCACCTTTTTTGTTTCAATTAGAAAGAAGAAAAAAATGGGTAACGGGCAAGCTTGATGCTATGGTCTTTTTGTGCAACAACAATAATAGAAAAAATAAAATGATAATAGCAAGCTTGTTGTTGTTGCCCATTTTTGCTTTAAGCAAAAAGAAAAAGAAAATGTTATGACAACAAGCTTGCTATTGTTGCCTTGTTTGCAACAACAATAGAAGAAAAAAAAAAGTGACGATAACAAGCTTGTTATTGTCGCCCATTTTCATTGCAAGTAGAAAGAAGAAAAAAATGGGTGATGACAACAAGCTTGCTATCGTCGCCTTGTTTATCGTAACAACAATAGAATTTTAAAAAAAATGCAACAACAACAACAAATTTGTTGCTATCATCTTTTTTGCTTTAAGTAGAAAAAATGAAAAATTGGGCAATGGTAGCAAGTTGCTGCCATTGCCATTTCATAGCAAAAAGTAGAAGAAAAAGAAAAAGGTGATGACACGCCTGTGCCAAGTTGTGTTGTCACCTTGTTTGTTTCAAACATAAACAAAAAAATGAAAAAAAGAAGATGACAACCAGGGTTTTTCTCTTTACTTTTGCATTTGGGATGAAACGTTCCTTTTGCTTTGTCCTCTCCACGTTCTATCAACGTTGAGCTTTTCACTTTCCTTAAGCCTTGTGTTTCATGTCTTCTCAAAGCTCGGAGCTATTCAAGCTCTCCTAAGGTCTGGCAATGGAGTGAGTGGGAAATGAGGTGAGGGGGGTAGGAGGGGTAAATTTTGGGGCAGAAAAGAAGGCTGAAAAATCCCTGGGAAGAGCATGTGTTTTCGATTCATCCCCAAAACAGCTTTGAAGGGCCTCATCCTGAACTGGTGCATTCATGGCTGCTCGTTCACTTATTGTTGGGTGACCACTAACTAGCATCTCAGTATTGTAGTAGTCTGCCCCTGGATATTGATTACTGGACATTACTGGTTTTCAGATCTCCTAGGAATCCATCAAATCATAGCAATGATATGATAGACTTCTAAATGTAAACAGTACATTGTTGGAAGTGAAAAATTGTAATAACATTTACTATCAAATGTTAAGAGTTGATAATTTAAAAAATAAATGAAAGCATGAACATTCGCTTTATAACTCTCCTCATCAGAGGCAATGAGAGAGCAACAGGTCGGATGAAGTTGTCCAGAAACCAGTTACAGTTCCAAAGCTGTTTATTCTTTCTCTACTGTAAAAACTGTCAACTGCAAAAGGGGTTAGACTTCTTTTCTCCAAATCAAAAAGAGGGCTCTTGTTTTCTAGAGCAATTTCAAAGGTTGGGTGAGAGATTGGGTATGTTCCAGAGTTGTTCCTGTTCTGTGCATCAAAATCATGCCTGTCCCAGACTTGTTCAAAAGAAGGCAAGAAGCTTCTAGCTTCTGGGCTTATGTTGTGTAAGCAAGTGGAAAGCAGAAAGTAGCTAGAAAGGTGATTATGTTGCAATTATTTTCATCATTGTTTGGCATTTGTTGACATTTGATCACTAGCAAAAAAACTGAGAAAATAACCATCTATGAATTAAGATTCCCATTTATGAGGGCAATTGTGTGCATAGACATTTTCTATGGAAACATGTTCTTAGACATTTTCTAAGAAAGAAAACATGCTGTCCTTCCCAAAAAGAAAACAGAACTCAGAACATAGTCTTTACACTCAATAAAGCCCTTGGTTATAGGCTTTACCAAAGTGGGGCTAGATCTCAGCTCCACCTCATGTGTGCCCTTATAATAAAGCCTGAGGCCTTGAGCTTTACCCTACAAATATGTGGTTCACCATGGTTATAGTCTACTAATTAGGTTATGTATTTTATGACTAATTTAGGGAACACATGTTTGGGATGATGGAGTTCCCATGACTGAGGAGTTGTATACTATAATTTGATTAAACAAATAATTTTCTGATCAACTTACAACTTGTGGTTGATTTGAAGTTGTGCTCATATAAGTAAAAACTTCTGTGGCCAGTGCTTCTGGTCTAAGTGTGAACAGGACCTTGATGATGGAGCTCAATTGTGAAAAAAGAAATTTTAAATTTTAAGTTAATTTCCAAGGAAAATCTTCCTTGAAACCAAAATTTCAAATACCACATGTGGGAACTTTTAAGTTCGCTTGCTTCCCATGGGGAGGTATTTCTATACTTGAATCAACTTAAAAGATGTAATTAACCCATTTGTGTACCCCAGGATTGGTTTCAAGGAAGATTGCTATATATTCAAGACAGAAAACTGGGAATATAAGTAACTTAAACGCCATATTGATCAGAGTCTCTATTGAAATTTGGGCCCCATATGGAACTAGTAGCAAGTTCTTTTGTTTAACAAGAAATACTAACTGGAACTATATTCTTGGCCTCAAATTTTTTGGCATCTGGATACCATATTCATTACCGACGGTGCAATATTTTGTCAAAAAGAAATATCAAATTTCTTGATGCATGAACCACCTGTGCCTGCACATTTTGAAGAATGCACCCAAGGCAAAAAGTTTGTATTTTTTTGTAAGAAAATAAAACCAACCAAAGTGCGACAATTTGCAACTCCGAAAGGGTACAACAGAAAACCCAACCCACATTTCCCACGGTTGAGTTTATAAGAGCACTAAAAGGTAGCTTCATTCTTGTAGTCAAGTGTGAGGAGTGTGTGGACCACAATGTGGCTGGGTATACCAACTCAATGATTATGTGCCTTGCATGATAATGGGGAACATATGGATTTGTTGTGAGCAATGTCGAATGTTTCAATATTGTTTTTAGTGAGAGGCCAATCAAGGTGGCTCCTTGCAAACAAACAAAAACTTTGAACTTTGGGAGACACCTCACAACTAATTATAGATTTAGCAATTAGCTACCCACGCTTTTAGAAAGGCGTAATTAGTTCAGGCCAAAAATGGTCATAACCAATGTCTGGAGCCAATGACATGGCTGAACTGCACTTGGAGGCCATAGTTTTTTCCTTTTAGGGGTAAAGAGAAAGGGTGGGGGGATGTGGGATGTGGGGGTTTTCTTTTTGACATTTCACTGAGATGAAAGTGCAGTGAAAAGACACATCACTGAGGTCAAGGTAGCCACTTGAATGCCACTTAACTCAGTGTGAAATAACAAAAACATATTTAGTACTATTTTGAACCTTTTCATTGTCTCCTTTTGCCTGGATCTTGGTGCCTTCTCTTGATACTTCAATTTGATCCCCTATGGTTTGCAAAAAGTTCTCCCCCTCTCACCTATATACGTGAGCCAAATAAAAGCATTAGATTTTTACGCAAGAACTTTTGTTTTTGGAAGTTTCGAAAGTTTCTTTCTTCTTTTTCGTTTTGGTGATGGGCCAATCAAATAGGCTTATTGCAAAAAACAAAAAGACAAAAAAGAGGGAGGCTCCCCTTATCTAATAAAAGTAATGATAATTACTTAAGGCATAGCAATGCATATCCATGGGGAACATCTCCAGTTACAATCAATTTGTTGAGATGCCTTGAATCACATTGTTGAATGGCAATGAGCTGTTCCTCTGTGTCTTTGGTTCTCTCATGTTTCATAAGTCCTCTGAGTCTGTCTGAGTTCAGCAAAATAATTCTTGTCTTACAAGCAATTACTGTCTGGGGAAGGCAATGCATGAGCTTTTGAGCATCTTGTTGCAGTCACCTTGGAAACAAGTCCACAAAAGATTGAGCATTATGACTATGTTATAAAGTTCTGAAGTAAGTCTTGAAATGGGACTGAGTTTCTACTAGTTCCAAGTGTTATACCACACTCTCTGAATGCAACAACTCAATGTATTCACACGATGGTACCTACTTATAATATGTGAATGTTATCCCAGGCACGTTTTGTTATTTGCAAATCGACACATTAATTGTGCTACTCGGAAACCACCAAAGGTATGAAATTATCATCACTTGTCATGGCCTGTTGATGGCAAGAAAAGTATATGGTTCCTTAATGAATGGGGGGCCGCATCTGTTGCACCAGACTGTGAGAGTGAGTTGAAAGGCTTTTTGTTCCACTTCCATAGAGAGCAAGTGGATAAGGACTAGCTGGGTCCATTGTAGTGCAAGGTACAAATAATTTATGGTGGGTTTTCTTTTTTCTTTTCTCAATTTTGTGATATAGTTGAAGTGGCAATCATCCATAAGAAAATTAAAGTAAATCTGGCTCCAAAAAAATGAAGCATGCTTCTATATTGTTTGTTACCCTATTGGAAGTAATACCAAATCTGATGAATTCTGCAATGTGGTGACTATAAAACACTTCTTTGTCACCATTTTCCAAAAACAAATCCCTGCCTTGGCAGAAATTTGAAAACCCCTAAACACTCAAGGCAGAAAGGAAATCCTGAGTGTGTAGTGACATGTTCAGTTTGCATGAATTAAAAGAAGCCTAGATTTTCCTGATCTCCGTGAGATCATGATGTTGAACCTGGTGAAATTCTTGCTGACCCTCTGCCAATGAGCTTGACTTGGGGGTGCCAATGAGTTGTTAGGCCAGATCTGCCATTGTGCTTCAAAAACAAAAAAGGAAAAAAGGAAAACAAAAGCTGTACTTCATTCAAATCCTTCACTACAAGCCATTATGTTACTGCCTATGGAGATGCTCTTATGGATGCAATAGAGCTAAGCTCAAAGTCCACCTCTGTTCCTAGTTCTCTAAAAAAATTTCATTTAGCAAAACATTTGGCATGTTGCACTCAAACTTAGGAAGATCTAGAGTTTAGAATTTTTTTTGGAAAAATCTATTATCTCCTCTACTTGTCTCCAATTCTTTTGTGAAAGAACCCAATTCCTCTTGGTGAATGCAAAACTATAATTCACATATCTACTAGCCTATTACTCCCAAATTTTTGTTGACCATTCAAGTATTGACAATTTCTACACAAATTTGGCGGTATATGCTGGTATATAGTATATACTCAACAAGTAAATTTTTTAATGAAGTTGATTGAATGGGAAACCATGTTTTGGGAAACTTCTATCCCATTGCACCAACATTTGGAACATAAACCCCAAATACTTCAAACCTCTTCTTATCTTTTTGAGCACAACAATCCTACAACACAAATGCCCCTACATAACAATCATTTTATAACTTGCAATTGACATTGAAATCAGAACCATGTTTGCTAATGTAATGGAATAGAATAGAGTTGATGCCAAGTTCAGGTGTATAACCCCAGATTCTTTGGACTAATGGACTACAGTCTTTGCTCCTGGTTCCCAAGTCCCCCTTCTGCAATAAGGAACTGAGCTGGATGATTCTGTTAACTCAATGTGATAAGCTATTTGCAAATTTCAAGTAAGCTGGTCAAGCTTTAATGGCACGGCCATTGACAAAATAATAGGATGGATGACAAATTGAGAAACCACTAAACTGGGTGGTGCCCCAAGCATGTAATTATTAAAAGTGCACAATGATGAGGATGAGCAGACATGATCTATGGAATAGTGAGGAGGATTCTCCGCCCTTGTGTGACATGGCATGCAATCTCAAGCCTGTGCTGAAAAGTTCTCCCCGTGACTCAGGGGAAGCAAAGAAGTTTTCAACCATGCCACCCAGTTATTTTAAAAAATTATGAATTCACAAAAGTGGCAAAATTTTGCTGAAAAATTAACCAAGTGTGAAGCTTTGTGCAACCTCCAATATATTGAAGAGGTCTTCAATCAGGGCAACCACAAAAAACATGGTACGTTCTGTGCGACTATGTAGCCACCTTCTGCGGCCGACTTTATTGCACCTTCTATTGCAGGGTGGTTGATGTTGATGTTCACATGAATCTAAGGATGGTGGAGTAATTTGGGCTTCCACTGGCCACAGTGGGAAACAGCCCCCATCAAGATACAGTTGCTGGATGGATGTTGATGGATGAAATCCAACTATCCACACTACCTTTTCCATGATAATTGACGACTTAGTCAAGATACTGAACACTTGGGATGGTTTCAGAGCCCCAAAGACAAGCCAGTGTGCCTAGCTAGATTAATCAAGATCTTCACAATAATCTGGATTCAGAAAGATCCTTATGTTCTGACTGGCCAAGATTGACAAAAATTCTGATATTTCCTACCTACCTTTGCTCAGAATCACCAACCTATGCTATTTTATGACCTACATATGAACCATTAGGTATGGAATGTGCCCTTCAGGTGCCTTCTGAATGAGCTGCAAGGAGGAACTGAGGGAGAATGCAACCTAGGTGAGGGGTTCTCCAGTACAAAATAAATCTGTTGTGCTCAATCAAACCCAAGAAATAAGTTTAAGTTTTGCTTAATGCAAAGCTCTTGTCAACCTAACTATTAGCACTTTTCTCTGTGAAAAAAAAAGAGAGCACAAACACAACAATGATATAATCTAGCCATCTTGGTTTAAATAAGAGTTACCCCAGTTCCAGTATTTAAAAATTTGTTCCCAAAAATTCTAAACCTTAAGGTTGGGTTACCCTATTTTTTATTTATTTTTGAGCCTACTCCAAAACACCTGGAACCTGCCAAGAAACACTTAAGGATGATCGCTGCGTTGCCTGCAAGATGAAAATTCATAAAACACTGCTGCTGACTAGATAGTGCAGGCCTCAACAATTATGGATGAGAGCAAAAATCTGCGCTGGAAGCAAGCTACAGCCGAAGCTCAGGTGTGTAGCTTAGATTTTTTGTTTCCGTTGCAACGCGGCGCATCCGTATTGGGTTACAATTGAGCTCGTCTCATCAAGGACAATGTGGTGATGACAAGCAGTTCCCAGCAGGCATTCTTTTTTTGTCAATGTTGGCGATCATCCATAAGATGATTTAGCCAGATTTGGCTACATGCTAAGACATGAAAGTGAAAAAAAAATCAGAATCATTCATATTCTTGGCTAACTACTGCAAGTTATCATAAAAATATTGCAATTTTATATTTTTTTTCTTTTGAAATCTGGCGAATTTGGTATACCTGAAGTGGCAATTGTCCGTAAGGTGATTTAGTCAGGTTTGGCTACATACTGGAAATGAAAGTAGACAAAAACAGAATCCCCTTCTGTATTCTTGGCTACTTACTGGAAGTCATCTTAACATTTTGGCAATTTGAAAAACATTCTTCGACATCTGGCGAATTTAGGCCATTTTTCCCATGACAAATCTTTGGTAGTATGGGTCGAAATCATATTTTTCAGGTCAAAATTTGGCAAAATTTCGCCAAATAAAAAACACTGTGACTCCCCATGACCGTGGACAAGTACTAACTTGTAAATAATGTATAGGACCCAGGTGCCCCATGATGCTGCAAAGATACTCCTGCGTTCCTGCAGGTAGCTTAGCTACTGGCATTATAATAATCAGTTTTTGTTGGGGGAGTTTTCGCCACTTGGCGAGACTAAATAATCCTGAGCTACTCATGGAGAAGAATCCTTTGTGAAAAAAATGTGCCAAAGTTGTAAGATTTCGAGGAATTGTTTCTGAAATCCCCATCTAGACGATAGATTGCATCTAGTGATTTGGTTTTCAATTTAGTGATGTTCATCAAGTGGTGATTGTTTATAATTATATTTTGTCAAATTTTATAATATTCAAGATATGAAAGTAGAAAATCTTAAGTTCTGTTTTGTATTGTACACAATTGTGGCGATTTTTGACAATTTTAATTTGTTTTTCTTTTTTGAAGATTCTTTTCCCTAAAAAAGGGGGAATATTGACAGCACATTCATCGCCATTTCGCGAAAATTCTTGAAATTATTTTTAATCATTTTTTGGGAGATTTCTCCCCCAAAAAAGAGAATCTCGACAGAAATTTCCTCACTCGAAACATTTGTCAAAAAATGACGACAATTCTCCAAAAAGTTTTAAACTGCTTCCAGCATGTGGTAGGCAAAAATATAGCAAGGATTCTGTAAATTTCCTACTTTCCTCTCTGACCAAGCAAAAATTTGGCTAATTCCTCTTGTGGATGATGACCAGTAGGCTACTGTGAATCCCTACATCCCAAAATTGAGAAAAAAAAAAGAAACCCTGATATTAATAATAACGTGCCCCCCGCGCCCGCCGCTTTGCCTTGCGCGTTGCAGCCTGCTGTTTCCGACAACTGGTCGGCCGGGGGACAGGGGTGTTATATATCATTAATAAATACCGCAACCGTGTTGACTTGGTGTAAAGAGAGCTACACAGGAAGTAAGTAGAGAGAGAGAGAGAGATTCCTGATTCTTCGTTATCCTCAAACTCATGAGTGCTTGAGAAGCAGCTGGCTTGGCTTGGCTTGGCTTGGCTCGCTTTCCGTCTTGATAGATCATCACGCGTATTGAAATATAATTATTTTATATAGTCATGAATGTGTCTTGATCTGACCTTTCCTTTCAAGAGTATCGAAGTTGCACAAGATTGTAAAATAGGTTCTAGCACGTCGCCAAAATATAGTACAATTCTTGATTTTAGTCGCACGGTCAAATTTCTCGCTTGCTGTGGACAAGCAACTAGACAATCGATTATAGCGAGAGCTTGTGGTAATTTTGAAGGCGCTCGTTGCAGATGAGAGCTTTTTAGAACTACTTCGTTCCGTTTGTCCGTCGAGAACTAGTTTAATGTCGTGATCTGGGACCTCCTGCTTGCAGATGATCATTAACACACTAGTGGCCAGTCCCCGACGCGAAAATCCGAGCACGGAAGTTTGACAAAACCTGCAGAATCGGCTCGTTTTCTACTTCAACTATTGCCTGCAGAGGAATATATAATCGAAGAGGTATGTTCGATGCGTGAGGCCGTCGACCTGCTTATTAGTTTAGTACTAGCAGTTTGAAAGGGAGGATCTGATGAAGCTAGCTAGCTAGCTAGCTAGTTGCCCATGAGCAGGTTTTTATGCAGGGATCGAGATTATCTAGGAGCTCAAGGAAAGTCTGTGAGTCGGATATAAATATATAGCAATTGTTCAAATAAATTTGTAGGGCCAGCTTTAGGAGCCCTGCAAGAGTTTCAGCAAGTTCTACAGTTGGATGATTTTATTTGGACTCTTTCCTGGTTAGAATTTGCAGCGTCTTTGTGGATTGAAATTAGGAGTAGCAACTTCAAAGGCTGTTTCTTTGAATCTGATGATCTTCAAGAGCATGCAGATAGGAGAAATAGTGTACCGTAGGTGATGTTTTTACCTTTTTGTGGAAGCAACTTGCGACTCAAGAGAGCAAGTGGATATAATTATCTATTGTGTATGCTCAGTATCTCCAAGACAGTTTTTGGCCCTTGTATGGGCATATTCTTTGTTGTTATTCAAGAGACGGAATAAGAGAAAAAAAAATAGACATTGAAGGGATTTTTCTGGTATTTGTGGATGCTTGTGACTTCAAAGAAAAAAATGAGTTTCGAAGTACCGGCTTCTCTGCACACTTTGAGGTTTTGAGTCTCGACTGCGTGACCCACTAGCTAGTGTTGCAGCGGAAGTTATAGTAGTTTCAAGACCAGTTTCTGGTAAGCTTGCTTTTGAGGGCTGGCCAGGCTATATTGTCAAGAGCTCCTTAATTTCACAGGAGTAAGTGTGCAGGCTTCAAATCTCGACTCCTCCTCAAAGTTTGTAAAACTAGTCGCAGCTTGAAGGTGATGGTAAAAATCATGATCTTCATCCTCCAAGGCACTGTTCACGCTGTCTCTGTCTGCAGTCGAAATGCTCGATATAAGAATTCCAGCAGGCTGAAACAGCAAGCACTGTTCTTGAAACATATATGAGTGATATCACGCAAGGCTTCATGACACAAGGAGTTCTCGTACAACTCCCTGTGTGACATGTGGGAAAGTTCTCTGTTATCCTTTTTAGAAATCCAGCTTAGAACCAATGTCAAAGGGAAATTTATTGGTCTTTCCCCATATGGTAGAGTTGTGCATAAGCCCTTCTAGATGAACTTTTCCTGTGAGGTTCCTTGGGAATGTTGCTTGAAACCCCGTGTTGCACAATTCCCTCCCACTTACGTTTGTTGTTTATTCTTGGAGGTATTTAGTAAGACAATTTTCCCACAAGGGAATCATTCAAGAGCTCTCCTTGTGTGATCTGATGTTTGTTTTTGGTGGTTGGGTTCGTGCGCGGCCAGAACGATCTTTGTCGAAAAAACACAGGGCCTGATCGACAGCAGCTTGTTTGTAGGTCAGCATAGGACTCCTACTTCCACGAAATGGATTCGCAAGGTCCGACTCGATCCCCAGAGGAGTACGAAACTCCTCGTGATTGCATGGAGCTGGTCATGCAGAACTTGGAGTCCAGCTTTCAATCTGCAGAACAGCAGGATAATACTCCCGGCGCAGCTGCAACCGACCCGTCGACGCCCAAGTCATGCGCATCTTCTTCTCCTATTCCCTCGCCTTTATCTACTGTAACCCAAGAGCAGGACTCCCAAGATGATATTGCCCAAATTTTGATGAAGAAGCTATCTGGACTGCGCGTGCCTGAGGTCAGAAAACTGCGCGAGATTGCAGTACCATTTGCTGCTGCAGATCATGACATGTCTGGATGTAGTGAGTGTGAAGAATCTGATCAAGACAGTGACGACGACGACTTATGCAGTACTACCTCGTCCGATCCAGACAACGATCAGGTTGAAGGAAATCTAAGCCAGGACCCGTTCATTCAACCGCCTATGCTACCGGTACTGATCTTTTTCTCTCACATTCTGGGCATGACCTTATTCTGTTCGACTAGTTAGCTCATGTTTTACACTCGTCGATTTGTGATCTGGAACCTATTTTCTCACGACTGGAAATTTCCGACTGATTGATCACAATTCCGTACAGTATTTGTCCATCTTCCCAAATCGATCTTCCAATGTCTGTTTATCTAATGTTTTCTCTTCTGGATCGATCATGTGCAGGATGTGCACTTTCACGTGCCGTTGGAAACTGAGGATGACATTGCGAGGGTGAGAAGGGCTTTGATGATCAAAGGTGAGAAGAAAAACACATGGGGCAAGATGTAGGAAGAACCGTAGAACTTGCTAGCTCTTTGTCTTACAGTACATGACCATTCTTCTGCCAGTTGTTTTGGTCGACAAGATTCACACAAGAAACTTTTTGGGCATTCCCTGAAAAGAGTGAAAACCTCTGACCACGGAAAAAAGAGTGAATTAACAAAAACATAGGGAAAACTCTCCAAGGGAATCGTGAGATCAATATTTCAATCTTCTATTCTAATTTTCCCATTGCATGAAACATAGCCTGGATCATTGTATTTTCCTATTTTCAAACAAACCATTTCATGTTTGCATAGGGGGAAATTCAAGTTTCTTCTAGATCAATGGTCCCACAGGGAATCCGACGAAAGTTTCTTGTTATTGAGATGTTGATTCGATGCCTTACTTGCCGCGAGCTGCTGCAGGTGTGCTCGAAGTTTCATGCGATTTGGAGAGGCAAATGGTGACGGTATCAGGAAACGTTTCACCCAGAAGGTTGCTAAAGAAGGTGAAGCAGGTGAAGCGAAACTCGCGCATCCTCTCCAACAACAGCAGCAGCTCATCTGCACTAGGCTTCTTAACATCTGCTGCTCATGCTCATGGATCCAACACTAGATCAGGCGTGAATCACCACGATGCATCTCATCATGGCAGCTATGCGATGAATGCACCTCCTCATAATTTCCAACCACTCAACAACAACGGATACAACTTCGAATATCCTTCAAATTCTCAAGAGTCCGTGTTGGTGGCTCCACGTCCCAGACCAACCTATCAATCCTACACTTTCCGCAACCGTCCCAGCAGCCCATATCTGCGCACTTACAGCCCATCTGACATGAGCCCTCCAAGTAGCCCTGATGGACCTGCTGCATATCATCATGAATTAGATGCTTGGGACTCAGCTATCCGGTATTACAATAGTACCAGATCATATGCGCCTGCTTTTGCAGCAGGCTCCCACTCCATAAGCAGCAGCTTTGGCCGCATCATCTTTGATGATTACTACTACCATTAGCTAGATCTGATTGGATTCTTCACATCACAAAGCTTGACAAAGTTGAATGAAGACTTGTACTTCGTTGTCCTGAAGATCGATGGGTCTAACAAAATTGAGGATGTGATGTTCCTAGTGGTACCCACTCAAGGATGCTTTTCATATGTCACGCTTTCAGAATTCCTCCTAATGCCTATAGGGGAGGTGTTGGCGTGTGATGTTATTATTAAATATTGAACTGCTACGCCTGGTCAAGAAGCTCTGGCTTCCATTTGAATTACTCATGATCATCTTGTGAAGTTGTACAGATTGAAAATTAGGTGATAGTTTTCAACACCAGACTCTATCAATGATTTCATACCACCAGAGTACTATTACTTTTATTATGTCTTGAAATTGTTGATTTTAAGCTTAGAATGTTGCCAAATTAGAACCAAGTATCTGTTGTTTGTTGAGTTAGTAACTACAATTTGTACAGAAGGCCACTAGGACAACTACTGTCCAATTTGGCCACAAGTGTTTTGCAGCCATCAATTAGTGGATTCATATTGGGACCCAGGATTAATGATTGAAGAGACTACTACAACTCTTGCAGTCTGTGCTAAATTAGCCTTGGGAGCACAATTTTGGTAGAAAAAGTAAAAAGGTATCATAGGGAGCTAGTGCTATTACTAATCTAATTGAAGATCTCTACAAAAGAGTCAGTTTGTATATGTAGTCTTGCAGGGCATAATTCCTGGGTTGTGACCAGTAGTTTGAGAGTTCAATTCACTTACCTAGTGAGTTTTGCACAAAGAGATCGGGCAAGCTGTTTCAGGTAAGAAGTTCATTTGTTTTGAATATGACATTTGAGAGAAGATGGAATCTAATGAGCCCCTTATATTATGTGTACAACATCTATAATCTAGATTAATAAGAAAATGCATCTTTACAATACACTCTCCTCCCAGCCATGTGAAACAAATCACACGAATGTGATCACAGTTATCCTCAAGCTCAAAAACATCACAATGCCCACAGCTTTGCCCTGCATGATTGCTCATGATCTACAATATAATGAATGTCTAGCATAGATCTTCTTCAATTATTGAACTCACTTTTGCAGCTAATATTCAACCAAAGATAGCCTACTTCATTGAGGATTCCTTTCAGATTTTCCTTGCAATGAAACTAGGGAACAATTCATTTCCTGGAGACCTCTTAATTTATAGGATGTCAACATACATCTCTTTAGTGCTACAGAATCTTGAGAAGCTTCACTTCACCTAAGCTATTTTTTTCCTTTGCAAATTCCTGTACAATTGAGATATGCTTTGAACATCAGCCACAAAACCTCAGTAGAATTATTTGGTTGTTGGGCAAGCTTAACTTTGATAAGATCAACTTCCTGTAACTTCCTAAGTCACATGACCACAGCTGATCTGGCAGCTTTGAGATGATATATGCAATTGTTTACACGAGTAGGTAACCCGTGGCTATGCCACTCCAGCCACCCCGAACGCCATAAAAGGCCGTGGCACCCCCGCAGCGGCTGCCCTGGCTGCAATTCGCGGATGTCTGTGATCTCATGGTGAGGTCTCACTTTTGAGATCCCTTTTTCTAGGTCTTAAGAATATGGGTCACAACCGTCGCATAACAATGTTAGGGTTTGGAGCTTTCACTTTTAGGTCTCAATGTTAGGTTGCACTTTTGAGATCCCGTTTTCCAGGTCTTGAAAGTATTGGGCAGAACCGCAACAAACCTTGCTTGGGTTTCAAGGCTCGTCATGGAGCTCTGAAGGTGAGGGTCCCACTTTTGAGATCTCGCTTTCCAGGTCTTAAAAGTATTGGACAGAACCGCAACAAAACCTTGCTTGGGTTTCAAGGTTCGTCATGAAGGTCTGAAGGTGAGATCCCACTTTTGAGATACCGCTTTCCAGGTCTTGAAAGTAGAGGACAGAACCGCAACAAAACCTTGCTGGGTTTTCAAGGTTAGTTATGGAGGTTTGAAGGTGAGGTCCTGATTTTGAGATCCCACTTTCCAGGTCTTGAGATTATTGGACAAACTGACCCATAACTGACAATACCTCCAGTCTCCATGTCCCTAAACAGACAGACCCCTCATTTCTTGAGATCTGAAGTTTTGTCCACACAGACAGACAGACACCACCATGTTTGCTTTTATATATAAAATAGTAATGCAATTTGAGATGATTATGCAAGTTCTGTTTGTTTGCTGGGCTATTCCAACAAATTGGGCTATGCTGAAATTTGTATTTAGTCATATAATTTCTTCTGTCTTATGTCTCCAGTCATGTGTAGAACTCATCACATTTATTATGCTGTCAACTTCTCTTCATGTCTTCCATCTTCTCTTGTCCATTTATGGTTAAATTAGGGCATGTCTGTTGTGAACTTCGCGTTGGCTTGGACAGTGGAGTTTAGATGCCCTTCAATATAGACTTACTGTAGATTCACATGTAGAGTTTTGGTTCTACGATATCATTGAATGTTCATGAATAACCAAGCAATAATGTTTGTTACTATTTGTCATTTCAAGTCACAAGGATAGTTCTTTCCTTGTTTTGTTCCAATATTTGGATATTCAAGTACCAACTATAACTACATTGTCCACATAAACATAAATAACTGTGCTCTTCCCTTGTGTTTTTATTCAAATGTTGGTGTTTTTATTGCTTTTAGCAAAGCTTGCATAGCTCAAATATCTATCAAATAAACATTAGAGAACCATGTTCGTGGTCATTTGTCAAAGTCCAAACAAAGTTTTGTAGGCTTGACATGTAAAACTTTTCTTTGTGACTACAGGGACTTTGTACCCTCTAGAGTGGTGGTGCCATGAAAATCTCCTTTTCTAATTCCCCAATTAGGAGAGGCTATAATTTGTACATCCATTTGGTGCATTTCTAGGTCACTGATTGTTGGAATGCCCAACATCATTCTTAAGGATGTGATTATCATCACACAGAGGAAATGTGTCGTCAAATCTTGTTCCTTGAACATGTGATCATCCTTTTGCAACTAGATGTTTTACACCAATCATTTGGCAAGACCCTAAACACAACCTTATGGACTTTGTGAGTGTTATTGTGGCACCCATATGGTTCCATTACATGGTTTCAATATTGTTGGCATTTTAAATAGGTCAAATAAATTAGAGTGCCCCAACAATCTAGCATATGGAACTAGGCTATTAGTAGGAGGTATTTGACATATCTTTTGATTGGGTTGTCAATTCAAAATTGGTGAAAACATATTACATAAGACATTTTTTTCGCAAGACATGCAAAACAACAGTGAGAATTGAGATCATGCACTACATGCAACCATGCAAGACAATATGCAATGACACTTGGAAAGTCATAACTTGGGGTGTTTAACCTCTTTTGATCAACTATGCCTCCTAACTTATTGTGCACTGCCTCATCAACGTCTACACCCATTATTGTTCACACACATAAATCAAATGTCACAAACCCTCATAAAAGGTGCATCATATCCAAACAATTTTGTTTTTGTTTTGCAATTTTTCTATGTTTATGAAAGTTGCATTTTACACATTGTTGTATGTGTGGATGTTTTTTGTTTTGGGCTTACATTCTAGTGAGCTTGCAAGCAAGATGCATTTTGAGTCATCAAAACTGATTTGAAAACACATGTACAAAAAATGATATCAACATGAACTAACTCAAATCATGTTCACACTTGAACTAGTTCAAAGCTAAAACATACTTAATTACACTAACCCAACTTAAAATTAACCTAACTACAATATAACTAGTTAGGTAAAATAATGCATTTCACAAACTTGTGTTTCACCTTAAAAAGACATTTGCATGTCACCTCATTTCATCCATATGGAAAACTACTAAATTTTCATGTTTTTTGTTTCATCAAAAGCATGTATCATGGCTTGCTACATTTGTATAAAACATTATGCATTTAAACTAGGAGTCCATCAATTTGGGCAACCAATGTATAAGTCAAATTTAACAATTCAATTAAAGTACACAATTTTATTTATTTTACACATGTTCATTTACTAGTTAGATACAAAAGAATTTTCATGTTTTTTCTCTTTTTATTTTCTATTTTCATATAAAAAATGAAGGATCAAAATTTTCTATGAGACTTGTGGAATGTCAATGGGCATATCACAATAAACTTCAAGTTTGATTAATCACCTTGAATACCATAATATATGAGCCCTAGGCTAACATCTGCCATCAAGTAAAGAAAATGACTATTAATTAGCCCTATTTTGTTCTAAATTCTTGTCGTGTATTTAGATTGTAAATTTACTTTAATGTCATTTAATGAACTTGTGGTGATTTCATAGGGACAATATTTACATCAATTGTAATTGATTTTGAATCAATTATATTTCTCCCAATTCTATAAGCAAGATGGTATATATTTTCCCCATTGAACTTCACAACTTGATCAAAGTGGCACTATGTGCAATTCTACATTGTTGTATTGCATGTTTTGCATGGAGCAACACATGTTGACATGTTTTGAAATGAAAAAAAATGAATAATGTTTTAATTTTGTTTATTCTTCTACTAATGTTAAATTTGAACTTAACACCTCATTGATATAAAATACAAACGTTATCAACAACTTAATTTCATCCAAAATATTACAACATGGTCACAATATAATTTTAAACAAAGCTTCCTCTAACATTTGTCCAACTTTGCCACAAAACCACACATGCATATTGCATGGGGTGCCAAGCTTTAACTACTATGAGTTCAAATTGGGTCTTTAACATCTTGTAGTTTTTATTATACTTTTCAATATTGAAGGTAGTTCAACATGGATAAAATCTTTGTTGTGTATCCTTTTTTGTACTCATTAACATTAAAGATCATAGAATTTTGCATGCCTTTGTAACAAATAGCTATCATTTTTAGCATATCAATTTTCCTTTGGTTATGGGATCTAAAAACATTATTTCTACATAAATGGAAATGAACTAAAAATATGGCTTGTCTCCGGTACATGCTTCATATCTACTATAAATGTTTGTTTATTTTGTAAATGTTATATTGAAATCTTAAAAACCACATTTAGAATCATTGGAAAGCTCTTAATGAATATGGGTGCACTAAGGCAATTTCATAATCTTGACACCTATACTTAAAGAGTTATTGAATGTTGAATAATTAAGTTATTGAAAACTCAGCAAAATCAAAACAAAAAAAATTAGGGAAATTAAGGTGCATTCTTGGTACTATAGCAAACTTGCCCATGATGAGTGGGATTTGATGGAGATCATTTCCTGATTTCTAGATTTTTAGTGTAGGATATATTGAATTTTGAGTCTTCTTTGTCATTTAAAACTCAACTAAATTACAAAAATTGGTTTTGAAAGGAAAAATTAGTTAGGTACCACTAAAAGTTCACATTTGGGTTAACAACAAGTGGTATTGGTTTAATATTAATAACAAATAGATGCTCAAACTTCTATTATATAGATAAAAGTAAAAAAAGAAAAGACAAATGAGCAAAAGCATGGGAATTTTTTTGTAAATCTATGTGAATATTTGCCCAAATGCCAAATACTTACCAAAACTTTAAATTGGACCATGTAACAACTTTTCAAATTGCATTCCATTAAATTCATTAATTCATTTAACATAACATTCATGATTATCAATGGCATCAATAATAACATATAGTTTTTTTTGCCTCATTAGAATCTAACACTCTTTTTTGGTTGCTTTGACTATCAATGTGATTTTATTATTTTCTATTGTCTTCCCTATTTTTGATGCTTTTTAGGGCTTTGAATAGGTTGCAACATGCTGATTTTTAATTTAATTGTTATTTTCAAACCATTTGTGGATTGCATGTGATTGATGAACTTGATGAATTGTTGGTGATCATAAAATCTTGTAAGCATGTGAGGATTTTGATGGAACTTCCAAGTTGCACCCATACTATTTAAAGGTCAAAGGCCACACACTAATCAAATGTTTAAAGCAACATTTAAAAAAAATTAAGGTTGAAATGAGCCAAAATCTATGTGAAAAAGTAAAAATTTGCAATTTGTTTTACATATGCGTATGTGGTGTCACTTTAATGGCATGCTAATCGTGGCAAGTTGTGCTTGATCACTCAAAATGTTTGAGTGTGATTTCAAAATTATGATCATGTTTTAAAATGAAACAAAAAATTTGGCAAAATCTAATCATTTTTAAAAATTCATATTTATTAAAAAATTATTAACAGAAAGTATGTGACATACTGGGACAATTATAAATATGATAAATAACAAGATACAAAAGAATTCATTTGAAAATTTCTTGCTATGAAAAAATGTTTTTTTTTAACAAAAAGGCTTCGCAAGGACAATAATCCTTAATCCAAAGTAAACCTATTGGGTCATTAAATCTTGTTTAGACCTTTTAACACTTTATTTGAAAGTCTATCTTGCTTAACAAAAAAACCATTAATACAATTTACTAAACAATGAAAAAATTCACAATGTTTACATACTAAAAACATTGTTTCTATTCATCCATCAAAGTAAGTTTTATCAATAAAGAAACCATATGGTCAATAGTTGTGAATTTTGGATTTATGGCTCTACAATGTTTCTATAGCCTGACATTTTATTTTTATAACCTACATAGATATATACACATGTCATTAAGTTTAATTTGAACAAAGAAACTTAGTAATCACCAATGAAGAATGATGATTCAATAGTATACATATAAACACTTTATTTCACTCTCAATAACAAATGAAAAAAGATGAAACACAAACATAAGGCCTAAAAAAAAAGAAGGAGCAAAAACATTTTAGAACAATAATGAAAATCACATTCATTTTCTAGACTTTCAATAATAATATGTATAGTTCTAGGACTACCTTCCTTAACATTTCCAAGTGGATTTCAATGTCTAGAAATTTCAGTAGTTCTTAATATTGACTTGAGTTCAATTTTTGTCACACCTTTTAAGATGGTTCCAAGATGTTGCCATAACCACTTACCATAAACCTCATAATATTCCATACCATGGTTTAATGACAGTCGTGAGTAGCCTTTTTGCTACTAAATATGCCCTTAGAGCTTCTCCCCACAATTCCCACACCTTAAGCACCTAGGTAAAGCTAGTTTTCTCTTGCTCCTTATCAACTTTCCTTTGGTTTCCATCTCAAATTTGTGTTTGGCCTCCATCACATGGCTACCCATGCCTTGATTTCATGTACAAGTCAAATTTTAGTTTGATACTTGTTATAATTTGCTTACAAGTCATAGCCTTGTATAAGAATCTCCTATTGTTGAATGACATCTCAAGCTTACTACTTCAAAATTCAAGGTGGAAGAAGCATTAAAATAGATGAGGAAACTAATGGCATGGTGTGACCATTATAATATTACATGTTACACAAACAAATGAAGTGGAAGAAAGGCATCAAACAGTGTAAATTCACAGTGCTGTGGCTTATTTTCAACAAGCCTAGCATATTGATCAATATAAGTTTCCAAGTACCCAATATACATACTCAATACCATTGAAAAACAATGTGCAAAAAATGTTGACTTTGAACATTCCAAGGAATTCCATACAAGGCAATGTCTGCACTTATTGAAAAGAGTGACTCTCTTTTCTAAATGCTAGTCAAAGAGAAGAATGGAAAGAGGAGCATGAAATGGAAACTAATCTCATTATACCCATAGGAGTCAGAGAAGACTGGAAATTTCACTAAAGGTGCTCATGGTCAAAGTTCCATCTGCACCATCAATTATGGTTTGTATTATATCATGTACATGAAGCACTGGGTCAAACCAATCTAGTGTTTCAAAAGCATTCTTGTCACATTCATCACAATCTCTCAAACAGAAGCATTGTTGCAAGCAATTGTGTCAAGGTATAACATAGAATGGTGATGAGCTCACAAATTAATGGGATAAGCTGGAGCTGATTCTGTTGAAAACAATTTATCGTGATCATGACGAAAGAAAGATCATTTAAGATTGTTTTAGTCTCAGGTGAAAGAAGATAGCTCACAATGTGCTCAAAACATGGCAAGACATGAAATCTTTATTCAGCATGTGAGATTAGTACTTCTCTCTTAAAACCACAAAGATCAGGTAGCAGTGACAGTGGCAGATTCAAGTAAATGATGAACCAGAAGCATGGTCATGAGTAAATTCAGGTTCTGCACTAAAGTTTAAAACAAGCCAAGAGTGGAGATCACCAGAATCAGATATAATTATGCACTAGATATGTAATCTACAATATATATAAACTGTCAATTCTCGGACTAACCCAAGCAAACAATTGAGACATTTCCAAGTATCAGACAGCATGCAACTGTGGACAATGTCAAATGCACAAATACAACCATTTGATCCAAAGCTGAAAGTAAATTCAATTCTTTATTCAGAATAAGCATTGCACCATTTCACCCACAAAAGAACACCCAAAACTACTCAGAGCTAAGTCCTAGCACACTTCTGGCAGTAGTTCAGAATTCTTCCACATTGCAGGTCCAACAAAAGAAGACACCTGGAAAACTCAGAGATTTCAAACACACAGCTTCTGGCAGTAGTTCAGACTTCTTCATCCACATTGCAGGTCCTCAAAAGGACACCCAAAATCCAGAGCTTCTAATACAATGTGACTTCTGCTGGCAGTTCAGACTTCTTCCTCTCCTTCATGACCAAGAGGGATAAATTGAGCCAGAACTTCGCCTGGTCACATAACCTTCAACTATACCAATCCGTTTACAGATTACCAAAACTTTGTCCCAGCTGCTGGACTACATGAGAGATCAAGCTTTGCACATTACCAGCTCTTGCAGCAAGCTTAATCCACAGACAAAATGCCTAGCTGTACTAGCTAGAGGTACAACCAGCTAAAATGCACATTGGCATGTTGCCTGAGTTCCATATGAATAATTCTAGCGGTTCAAATCCTTGTTGTCTGGAGCAAAATTCTAAGACATATTGGAAAGTAATCCAGACTAGTTTCTTAGCGTTCCAGGTTAGTTGTGATTTGCCTGCCCACTTGCAGCTTGAACGGAAGTATCACAAAATTCCTAGCAATTTCAGAACATTCATGATGTCCATGACAACAATTCATCAATGGTACTCGGCTTTGCCTTTGAGTCTCTTCACTGTTAGACCAACACATGAATGCCACATGTCAAATGGGGTTAGGGCTTAGGGTTAAGGTTTTATAGGTTTGAGAGAGCTGGTGCTTCTTCGCGCATACTAGTAAGATCGATAATCCTCGTAGTCTTCGTAGTATGGTCGTTCATAGGCCTCTCGCACGTAGGACGAGCCGTAGCTGTGAGGTGGGCTGAAAGGGGCTCTCATGTAGGATGCTGACCCTACCGAAACCGCGCCATACCTGCCGGATCCGTAGCTGCTGCTGGGGACGACATAAGCGCTGCTGTTGTATGCACTGGTGCCGAAAGTTTCATGGCCGTAAGAGGGACTATAAGGGCTGTCAGGGGAAGAGAAACTGAGAAGCTTCGACTTCCTCTTTACGTGCTTCAGCTTCTTCAGCAGCCGATGGAATGGCACGTTGCCTGAGACCGTGACTGTCTGGCTGGGAAGGTCGCATACCACTGCGTGAACGCCTGTTGGGTCACAAAAACTACATTAGATTAGCATGAATTTCTCGAGCACAGTTGATGCAAGAGTAGTTCTCATGTGCTCGAAAACAAGCCCAGAAATTGTGAGTATCCAGCAGTGGTACACTGCTACACGAAGTCGGCGTGCAAGGTAGATCTGCAGATAGGTCAGCTAGCCATGTACGTACCTTCGAGGTCCAAAGCGTCTTTCACTTTCTCAACATCCCTCCTGCTCTCCATGGGCACTCTAAATTGCACATCCTGCATATCAACAAATATATAGTATCAAGATCACCATCAACGCACCAAAGTACAATCAGAGAAAGCTTAGCCTTGCACATGAATGCAATCGTCGGAGGACTTGCATACCGGCAACAATGGACGAGTTGTGCCATGTGGGATCATCGTCTGAGGATAGTAGTGGGACGCGGATCCGGGGTAATAAGAATCCACCGGTCTTCCATAGAACAGCTGCACATACAATATTGCCGCGAGCCAACACTATCATCATCAGCTGCGTGAATAATGCACGAACTCCTGCAACCCGACTCACTGCAAGCTGCAGTAAGCCTGATCACAACAGAAGTAGTCTTCTATAGAACAAAACTCCAGACAAAATGCAGAGCTGTAGACTGGCAACAGAAGGCAACAGCACAGATCCTACAGCAAAGACGAAAACTACCGGCAGCTAATTATCCCAGAAAGTGGTCAATGCACTCATATTGCAGTCCGAAATTCAGCATGAAACTAGAAGCTCAAGTAGCCTATAGACTGGCAGTAAAAGTGAAGTATTATACCTCACTCATCACCCTGGACATCTTCACAAGCTCCTGCTCCCCTTTACTAGATCTGGAAATCAATTCCACACCCGCAAGCAAAAAATAAATAAATAACACTGAGGAGAAGATATGCTCGTTGCCACTGCTGCAAGGCGTATGTCGAAATCTCAAAGCTTTCAGCTTGTATATACACCTCCAACAAATTGCTTTCACTAGTTGCAAGGATACAAGACAAATTAGCTGTAGAGATGAGCGGCGGGTTCTCTTGAGAGGGGCAATAAGATATGGTGGCGTTTTATGGCTCGAGAATCGGCAAGAAGCTACACAGCTATTGCTCATGCTTGTGTACTTGGGTAAGAAGATGGGGCCGAGCTGCAGGTGTCGTGCGCGGCAAGTATCACAGAGGTGGCTGTAAGTCACGTGGCAGCGATCCGGAATCCGCCGCATGCGGGACCCCGCGACGACGACCTTGTAAGCGAGAATAGCGTAAATCCTAGTCGCACTCGTCAATCAGTCAGACTGACTGTGGCGCTACATCACTGTCATTTTTTTCTTGTCGAAAATTCGCCAAATTTCGACCTGAAGAATATGATTTCGACCTTTTTCGCCCAATTCGCCAGATTTCGACAAAAACAAATCCACATCGCCAGATTTTTATGATAAGTTTCCAGTAGGTAGCCAAGAATATAGAAGGATTGTATGTTTTTTCTTCTTTCATATCTAGTATGTAGCCAAATCTGGCTAAAACATTTTATGGATGATAGCCACTTTAGCTACACCACAAAATTGGAAGAAAACAACCCTGTTTGCAGCGCTGTTCCGTTTCCTCTCTTATTGCTTATTATATTCCTTGGACTCTTCAATAAGTGAGTCTACTCACTTACACCCACGCGCTGTCAGGAATCTCCGGTCCCATCCTCTCCACAAACGTCTAATTTTCCCTTGGCATCCAAGGAAAAGGATTATGTCAATTAATCAATTAGCAACAAACCCTTTTTCCATTTTGTTTTAAAACCCTGTCTGTACACAAGGGTTATAGTGTATTAATATACCGAGGGTGTTGAATTCGCTTTGCTTGTGTGCAGAAAAAAATGTTATGGCCAATGAAATTGTTGGATTTAATGATTTTAATTTTCTTTTTCTTAGTCATCTTGTCAGAGTGAACTATTAGCTAAATGTATAATAAGGTTTAGTAGGTTTCTGAGAATTTTAGAGGATTAATCGAAATGGTAGAAAGGGACCCACTATTTTCAATATTCAGCAGAAGTTGTGTGTAGGCTTGAAGGTTTTTTTTCAATCTAATAGAGTTATCGGTAACGTCAGGAAAAGACAGAACCAGTACCCTGAATTTGGTCGTAAACAGGGTGAGATTAAAAAAAACGTGCAAAAAAGTAAATTAGCATTCAAAGGGGGGGGATTCACCTTGTCTTTCCTTTTTCCTGAGCGTCTGCACTGCTGCTTCGTATATTATTTTCACTGCTCCTACCTGCACAGGTACTATAAATCCTCTCGAACCTTGTGCTTTAAATGCTGAGTTTCTGTGCTTTAAATGCTGAGTTTCAGCATTTCATACTGAGTTTTAATAAAATTTCCTTACATTACGGATGCAACTAAAAAGAGGGGTTAGGGGGTAAAAGGAGGCCCAAAGACAGGTTGAATTTATGGATTTCTCGAATGGGATTGCTGGATTTGGTGCTCTGAATTTGTTTTCTTGAGTGCACTAACACTTCAAAGTGTAATAAGTAACTATTTACAAACAGGGTTCTAGCACATTACTTGTGCACTTTGGTTTTTCTTAACATTATTTGTAACAAGAAAAA
Organism: Sphagnum contortum; assembly: GCA_963920785.1. Lineage (NCBI taxonomy): Eukaryota > Viridiplantae > Streptophyta > Sphagnopsida > Sphagnales > Sphagnaceae > Sphagnum > Sphagnum contortum. The sequence continues at coordinate 13,546,913 of OY987289.1, read as the reverse complement.
GTTGGAAACCCTGTGTTGACAAACAATTGCAAAAGAATCAGGTACAAGCAAAACCCGTGGGTGAACCGGGGTCCATCACCCACACTACCAGTACCCTACTGTACCACTATTTACAACAGCATACAGTTTGTCCTGCAGCACTTGGACTTGGGTTCAATAGAATAAAATAGGCGTACTACAGGGGTCAGCTAACCTGCCAAAGTGCGCATGTTACTGTGAATAGTAGAGGCAATTGTTCAAATTATTCACTGTAATGAGTGCACTCAAGCTGGTTATCACACATAAACTACAGTGTGGAAGTTCCAGAGTGACACTATGATTGAAAAGTCCTATAATTAGCTTGTAGATGGATGAAGAAGCATGTAACCGACCTCTGAATGGACCAAAATAATAACGTGTGTCTGTCCAGATATGTATGCAAGGAAATAAAAGAGGGAGAGGTTATGCATTGTGAGTGATGATAGGAGACCCAATTAGATGGGCCAAAACCACTAAACTGTAGGTTACAAGATATGCTCAAAAAAATGTTGACAACCCCATTTTTTTTTCCTCAAAAAGTGGCGATTTTATTCGATTTTTTTCAGAAAGTTTCCTTGACCATGTCACTGGACCCTTCGTTTTTTTGGAAAATGGCAAATTTTCGCCACAAAAAAGTACCACTGGTCATGAGCACAGCCTTTACTGTGTGTGAAAAGCAGGGAGGAAAAATAAGTTTCACCTTTGCTTTGGGTTAGTGAAAATCTTTAATATCGATCTTTGAAGATTGAAAAGTAACTTCATTGAGATAGAGTGGTGCCAGCATGTGAGCCTGCATATTAAAATTAGATGAAGAAAAGTGAAAACATCCCCCTTGGGCTCAGAAAAATAGTTCGGCCCATTATTTTTCCACGCTTAGCTGAGGTTGGTAAAAGGCACAGCAAAGTTGTGGACCCGCAAGACGAGTGCAATAATTATCTTCTGATTGCTGCTCCCTCTTTCTTATTGGCCAATCGTAACGATTGGTCCAGGTGGCTTGATATTAGTAGGCTCACCACCTATGAACACGATTTTATTTTATTCTTTGAACAGTTTACAATTTGCCACTTTAGGAAAGAAAGGATTGCACTTTTGTGAATATGCCAAAGTAGAGAAAGGAAAATTATGCAACCATTTCTCTTTGGTGATGCAAATTTGGTGAATAGATGTTCATCTTTACGAATATTTTGGCAACATATTAGGGATGTCCATAGAAAACTAAATTGGTGACCACTATTTAAAGTTGTGTTTAAAATTGGCGAGAAATAGTTAGCCACCAATGAAAATTTGGATATAGTTTACATTGCACATTGCTAAAGATTTTCAAACCTTCATCAAATTACATTATGGTGGGATTGAACCCAAGTCATCAAAGACTACCCTCTACGACATAATGTCTCATGCATAGTAGCAAGTTAGTAATGTTTTTAAAGGCAAAGACAATAGAATATTTGAGAACTTAGAAAAAAGTGATCACTAAACTAGCAAAGATTATGAAAACAAAGGGCCAATTACTTCATGAAAATTGTGTTACGGGTCCACATGTAACAAGTTAAAAAACTAGAAAACCATGAAAGCAATAGAATCATAGTGTAGATAATTTTAAAAATAGAACAACAACACAAAGCTTGTTTGGCATTGGGCAACTTGCAATTGAAAAACCTTTATGCATTCAAGGCATATTAACATTTCTCAAATTGCCACATTCGCACAAATTCATCATGATGAAAATTTTGCATTTTGAAAAATGATTGCCCAAACATACAAACACACAAAACCAAGTTCTCGATCATTTTGATTATGTTTCCTAGTTTTGATGAAATTCAATTTATTGAATACCCATTCATCCTCCACTAAACCTAACACTTGAATCATGGCAATTTATTAATTTCACATTATGAGATATTATAAAATATGATGACAAAATTAATGATGATCCTTCACATTTTGGTTAGAAGATTGATAGTATTCAGAAGGCTCAAAATAACTTTGGCATTATTTTCCATTGTAATCTTGAACATGAATTTCTACACATCTAAAATAGACACACACAGCACCTTTGTAACCACATCTTTAACAACATTTATTTTTTTCAAGGTACCAAAAAAAAACTTCAAAACATTCAAATGTGTGTTGAATGATTCATCACATTATTCAAACAATCAATAATGAGAATACACAATACTTAATGTTTCATGCAACCCATTTTGTGAAAAACATGTGTGCAATTCAACCACTAATTTTGAAGTTGCCATTGAACATTGGAATTTGATACTTGCCATGTTTGCTTCAAAAATGTCCTTAGTCACATAACATTCATCCTTGTGTTAGAATCCCAAACTTGTGCTCAAATGTGGTTTATTTAGCATTCAAATTGAAGTGATCAATGCCATTGTTCAAATCTATAATCCGTCTCATCAAAATTGTCTCCTACTTGACTTCCATAAAAAATTAAAAGTATGCAAGTCAAATTTGAAAGCAATAGAAGGGATCTCGAACGTCCCATGTAATTTTGCTTCGATCTAAGCATGGTAAAATATAGAAAAAAAAGTAAGTGTCTCCATTTTTATCTTATGTCATGCATATAAGTGCAATAAAGTAACATCAAAATGGATGGAAGTATGATAAAATTCCCTTGGTGCCCCCTATTACATTTGTAAGAATCTATTTCCAAAAGATAAAAAATAAATACATTCTAAAAATAAGCAAAAAAATCCCCATTTACAGCATAGTAAATTTGTGATTTGGGAATCCTTAACACATCTAATTCAATGAAATATATTGATATTAGGTAAGGATATAAAGATAATTGTATTTTTAAGGTCACCATAAAAATATTATTCCACTTTTTATTTGTTAGAACCTACTTATCATGTACTTTACAAAAGTCCATAATGCAAAAAATAGATGAAAAATATATTGCAAAGTCTACTTTCAACCTACTTTAACAATGTGGACTTTGAAAATTAATGCACAATAATGAAGAACTATCTTGTCTTTAATCATTCAAATAAAAATATTCCACATAAATGGTTTATGATGGATTTTTTAAAACAATTCTTTCAATTTGTCAAATAAACCACCAAGGATATTTAATTGTCTACTTTAGTACCATGCTTATGCCCAAGTAAGTTTGATTACTTCAACCAAATCAATGACAAAAACATCTTGGGCTTAGAACGGGACAATGTAAACAATATTTTTTTAAATCTCAATATCAATTAGATATTTCAGGTTTAAATAATAGTTCAAATTATAGGGTTGTCAAATGCCATCTTCAACAATAGTGGATGATATTTTTATATCACCTTTTTGAATGGGCTTAACATAGAAATTTTTTGGGTCTTAACATTGTTCAAAATCTCCAAGCCTTTTGTTTCCATGATCTTCTCTAATTAAACTGATTTAAAAATTTGCCTATTTGTAGAGTTGGAAAAATATTTGTATAGTGACTTCATGATTACTTCAAGATGATTGATCATTGGGAAAAGGGAAAAGGGTTTGGATCAAGGCTAGATTTGTTTAATGCACCATGCAATGAACATTAGTCATGAATGGAGTAGATTAAAACTAAAGTTGGACAATAACACCTATGTGGTAGCTTTGTTATACATTAACCCCATTAACACCAAATGACATTATTTTTTTGGAGATGAAATTAAGGTTTGAAATAATTCCATTGGCAAGAATTTCTTGCATAATCATGGTAGTAAAATTGACTACATTAGAACCATCCAATTCACGTTATAGGGATAGCAACATAGGGACCTTTGTCCAATTTTGAATGGTATGTGCATGGATTAAAACCTAAGATTAGTTATCAACTAAAGTGACCTCATCACAAAACAAAGTAAAACACATTGGTGTCATCCAATGCAAGTTTCATAACTAGCTTGCATGACCATGGTATGTAAAGTTTTAGCTATTCTTCAACCTACATTATCACCACAATGTTTCTTTGGGCACTGCTTAATCTTTACCAATTTTAGAAGAGATTTCATGTTTTCAAAATCTATCATGGGTCTACCATGAGACAACAAGTACATATAAAATGATGGCAAATTGAACAAATTTCTTCTTGTTAAAACCCAAACCATCATCAATAACAAACTACAAAATAAAGTCAAGAGGATTTGGGCAAATAAAACTTAATCTTTTACATGTGCACAATTTTTATATTGTAGAACTCATTAGCTTTCACATTCAGCATGAAAAAATGACTTTCCTCCTTCTTGAATGTTTAAACAAAAAATCAAGTTTAAAGATTCAAAATTTTATTTATATGTTCAACTTTTGAATAGACTTCACACGTGATAAAACTCACTAAACCATCTCCTTCAACAACAAAATTTGCCCATGGTAATTGCATTGCTCAAACGTCTTTGAATTTTCAACCAAGCTCATATTTCTACTTCTTCACAATGGACTTTAACAATTTAGGGTCTTGCTCCAAATCTATGACATTTGCAACGATTGCATTGTTCTTTGACAAAATAATATTAGGATCAAAATCTACATGGAAAGTCATTTAATGTTTCAAAGGGGGGTAATTCATGGGCAAAAGGTTTTAAGGGATATGCAAGAAATGTAAAATTGGACAAGACCTTATAACCTAAAATTTGGTGGAAGCCTTGATCAGGCCAAGACACTCAATATCAACCTCAACTTTGAAAACAAAATTTATACAAAACAACCACTCGATATCAATGTCAACTTCAATGACAAGATTTATACAGAAACAACCAAAAGAACTTGCAAAGCCAAGGTTAACTTGAAAGAAAACTAAGAACTACTTTACAAAAATATGATTTGAAGAAGATTGAAAATGAATGTTATGTCCACAGTCACCACTAGGCTTCAATTGTCCGCATACCACATTGAAAATCCAATTGTTTTGCAATTTGCAAACCAATAATTCAAGACAAAGTTCAATTAAAAATTAAAAACTTAGAAATCCCTAGTCTACATAATTGAGTCTACAACTCTACATTACATAATCATAGAAACTTTTTTGTCCACATCACATTTATACATGTTAATGGTCACACTAGAACATTTTGTGCACACTTGAAAACAATCTTGAACAAGTTATGACTTATGCTTGAACTTTGAACACAAGTAACAATTGCATAAACATGTCATACTTAAACAATGCATTTAAGTCTTGATTTCTAAGTTTGTAGAAACATAAAAAAACAAGAAGTTTTTTGAGTCCTACATGATTTGTGAACAGTGAATTCTAATGAATCAATTCATTAGGATTTACAAAATCATAAAAGAAACAAAATTTCCATGTCTACAAGTTAAATGATGAGTCTTAACTCTTGAATGACAAATCTACAAAAAGAAAAAACATTCTTGAGTCCAAAGTTCTACAAATTGCATGATGAATGTGCTTAAATAATGTGCACAATCCAATGTGTGTACATTATGAATAACGCACATTATTTACAAATTATGAATTGTGAAACTCAATGCTTGTTGCTTGTAGTTCATTTGTAACGTTCAAATCTCAAATCATGATGTTTAATGCTTGTTGCCCTAGCTTCTAGCAGTTGGCCCTCCAATTCCAATAGCTAACTCCAAGTCCCAACATCCCCACATTAGGTTTACATCCTTGGTGACCTCCAATTGTAGGATTGAAAAATTCTAGTTAATCAAATGGTTATGATCAGTCCAAAATGGAGTGATTGGATGACCATTAAGATCATGCTTTCAATGACCTACCTTTCACACTCATCATCATTGAATGAGGTGGTCCTTAGGGCTTCTTTCTTTTTGCAACACTTGTCCATTTTAGTGATCACCCTAATGATTATAAGAAGCAAAAATGTCATTTACAATCAATTTTTGCAACTAAAAAATATCATTTATAATTAATTTTGTAACTTTTAAAAAAATCATTTGTAATTACAAACAAAAATCTTAATTGAAAAATTGATTGCAATTGATAGTTTTTCTTCTTATGAATGCCAACTTTTTTTAAAAATCTGAATATGACAAAAGCCTCTTTAATTTCTATTTTATTGCTTTGGGGAGATTGTTGCAATATTGGGTCGCTTTCTGGCAAAATTTCACCAAAATAAAAAACCCTGCCTATGAAGGTTCAATGTTAGTTTTAGGGTGGGGATGCAAAAAAGAAAATATCCAAACTTGGATGTGAGAAATATTTTTTGCAGGGTCAAATACTGAGCACTGCTGCGGATGCTCTTATTACATATGTGCATGCAAGAATAGGTGAAGTATCCCTTGTGTGCCATGTTCCACAAGAACTCCATTGAAGCCACTGAGACCACCTTCCAGGTCCAAGGGGTTCCTGTAACTTTTGAACCACAAACTTCCTGATTATATGACCTAGCTCTGAGACCACGTTGCAGGTCCAAGGGATTGTGTGCATTGTGAGCCACAAATTATTATTTTTGTGCAGTTTTTTTTTTTTGAATTTTTGTAAAATTTTGGATTCTCATTTTGTTGCAAATTCAATATTTTTTTGAAAAAATCGCAATTAAAAAAAAATCAACAAATTCGCCAGATTTCTATACATGGTTGAAACAGGTAGCTAAAATATATATAAAGATTCATAAATTCTTTCCTTTTAATTTTTAATAGAAAAAACTAACTAAATTATCTTATGGATGATCACCACCTCAGCTACATCACAAAATTGAACCCAACAAAACAAAAAACACTGATAATATCTATCCAGTGAAGTTGACTTAGGGCACAGTTCCATGAGTGCCTACTGGCCCACTATTTGTACTTTGCCCACCCAAATAGTTAGGGTTTCTATGCAAAAAGTTCAGAAACCCTGGCCACTATATGAGTGGATTTCCACCATTATGATTTTCAAATACGTATTCGTTTTTAAATTACTATCTATGATTTCCAATCCCAAGTGGAAATCATGTGGCCCAAGGGGAGTTTTGAGTTGCAGAGATCATCACCATAGTGAACCAACACCCATCAGCCCACATGAAGGATGGATGATGAGTGGTCAGGAAACAGTTTTCTGTTGGGTTTCAGTTCACTAGGTAACCATGACTCCCTAGCTCAGTTTTCTGTTGGGTTTCAGTTCCCTAGCTAACCATGGCTCCCTAGCTCAGTTCCCTAGCTCAGTTGCTTTTTTTTTTCTACCTACCTGCTAACAACCCACAAGCAGGTTGTTAGCAGGTAGTAAAAGCAGCCCTTACCTATGTATAAACCATCTCCTTACCTAGTAATTACCTATTTTTCTACCTACCTACCTACCTATATATGAGAGCCTTTTCCTCCAGAATTGGTTACCGAAGTGGAATCAAATATTAACTCAGCTGAGGTTCATCCACAACTTAGTAATAACAGGCATCCATGGATGCTCAGCTGGTCACTATGGGCCACCACAGAGGGATGATCATGGTCTTGTGTCCAAGACTCTACACAGAAGATGCAAGCTAGAAGCCTTGTAACCTCCTCTTGGTGCAATAAGATGTGCTAGAGTCTGTACAGAAGATGCAGCTTGCCAGTGAACCAGCCTTCTGATATTTTGCTGGCTATATATAGCCAGGAAGCGAAATTAAAATCAAAAGTGTGCAAATCAATTTCTTTTGTAGATTTTCAATAGCCATAATTCGACCAAAATTTATATTTTTTTTTCAGATTTCTATACATGGTTTAAGTAGGTTGCCAGAATGTGGAAGGATGTTTACATTTTTAATATTTTCATATTTAGCTTGTACCCAAATTTGGCTAAAACTTCCTATGGATTTTCACCACTCTAGCTACATCCCAAATTTGACAAAAGAAATATTGAAGTGAACCTTATTGAAGACAGTGAAATGAGAGTTGCCCAAAACAGAATAAAAAACTTGGCCTCACACAACCCCATTTCTTTTAGTTCCATAACAATTGACAGAAGATTTCTCTTGACACAGTATAAATTCACCTCTCATGTAGCTATGTTTTTTATATTTATTTACCTTCCAAAGTGTAAGAAACTTGCACATGCTTTGAAAAATCTAGTTTCTCTGCAGGCATTTGGTTTTGTAAATCCCTGTATTACCTGTATTAAAAAAAATTCTGTGTTACCTATAGGGTATCATGAGGAAAAAAAAAATTTAAATAAAAAAATGAGCTAAACTTTACATCATGCAATGCCCTAGCCCTCAGGCATTACCTTACACTTAATTGGTGACAGCACCTTTTGTGCTTTGGGCAATGACACAGTCAGGCTCCCTTTGCACTGGAAGTCAGGGCTTAGAAAACTTGGGACCAACTTTGAGCATTTTTAGCTTGTTGTTTGGCCCGAGTTACTCATAAATGCTAGAACATTGTTGTCAGGATATTAATAAATGCTGGAACATTGGCTCCAAGGGTTGCAAATTGGCTTCCCAAATTCAATGGTATACTTTTTTTCAGCCTTGGCACCAATACAAGGCCATAAAGTTCAGCATTTAGTAGTAACTTGGGGGCAGATGAAAAGATTTTTTCTATTTTCAGCCTTGACTCCTAGTTTAAAGCCCTTGGGGCTGATTTCAACTTTTGCACGATTTGAGTTGAGCACATTGGTCTTGACTCCTCATGTAAAGTGGGCCTCAATAAGGTAACTCTGAGATGCATTACTTGGTAGTTGAAAACTATTTCCAATCTCCCTCTGGTGCTCCGGATAGCGCCTAAGAATTTCTGGAAGGTCTGCCATAGGCTCAGACCATGCATGCAATCCTCAACAAGCATAAGTTGTGAATGGCTGCCATGTGTAGGGTAAGGATTTGATACGAGGTCTGTTCTGGGATGAACATCTCGGTTAAGCACGATTCTATGAGGGTTAAAGACCAGGTAATCAGTAATTGGATGCTGGCTACTGGATATAGTTGAGGCACTCCCGTGTGCCTCCGACTATATCCAGTAGCTGGTGGCCTCGAGCTGGCTATGGAACATAATCAATGGGGAAGGCAAATCAAGCTGACTGCTATTTTTCATAGCCAGCCCTCTTCAAAGACAGAAAGGGCTCTTCATGGATGAAAAGTAGATTATTTCATCTATGTTGAAGAAGAAAGTTGTTATTAGAGAATAGCACTCATCTCAAGGATGAATCGGAATGTGACGCGTTGGTGAGATTTGCCTTCTCCTTGATTATCGATCAATAATAGCATTGTTTTGCAAGTGAGGGCCCAGGGTAAGTATTAGGTAACCCGATGAGAGGAGCCAAATTATTGAACATAGGCGAGGTGCGCGAATGGGCTGAGACTTATTTGGTAATCCGACGGTCGAGCGTAACTGTAACTTGATGGGTAATTTCATAATTACCTTGGTAATTTGTTAGAGGTAACTTGATGTAATTATTTAATTACTTAATTAATTATAAAAAAGGGTAAATGAATGGTCATGGTGCATGTGCACCATGTGATGTCATTCTTGTAATTAAAGGTGAAATCACATGGGGAATCATGTGATGTCATTCCTTGTAATTAAATGTGGAATCACATGGGGGAACCATGTGATTTTGTTTCCTTTAGATTAATTAAATGTTGAATTTCATGAGAAACATGTGATTTTGTTTCCTTATGATAAATTATGGGGAGGACAACTTTTGGAAGTTCCTTAAGTTATTTTCTTAGGATTAATTAAATATGGAATCTCATGGGAAACATGTGATTTTGTTTCCTTATGATTAAATTATGTGTAGGATAACTTTTGGAAGGTTCTTGACTTGTTTCCTTTGGGTTAGTATATAAGGAGGTGTTTGTGACCTTAAAACACACCTCCTCCTCCTTCCTTTGTAATGAGTTTTGGTTTTGAATACAAAATTGTTATGGAAGTTTTGATGTTTAGAAAGACTTTTGGTTTTAATTGTTTTGATGTTAATTGTGTGAGGTTTGTGGTAGAAGGATGTTAAGCTCATCACCCACGCATAGATTCATGTTTTGATGTTGATTGTGTGAGGTTTGTGGTAGAAGGATGTTAAATTCACCACCCACGCATAGATTCATATTTTGATTGTGTGAGGTTTGTGGAAGGAGAGTGATAAGGTTTTATGCAAAATGAGAGGGAGAAAATAGATGTGCAACCAAGGACATAGGTTTATATAGCTATGTAATAAAAATACATAGTTTCGATCCCCAAACCCGTCCGTGTTTGACATAACCAGTTTCTGGACTGAAAGAGTTGAACAAGGTCCGTCAAAACTAAGAACTAGAGAAGAGAAGAGAAGGGAGGAGATTATGTATTATAACCCCCCTCCTCTGGACCAATGAGCAAGTGGCACGTTGGAAAATGCAGTCCAGAAACCGGATATGGACTAACAAGTCTGGTCTTGGAATATCCAACCCAAGCATTTATGTCTGAAGCCTGAACCGTCCTAATTTATTTTTTTCAGTACCTGAAAGGTTCTTCATTAAAATAAAGAATTGCCCAACACTGTCCCTCACCTGGCAAAAGAACAAATAGAATCTTTTATGTAGGGTAAGGATGGAGAACAGGTTCTGTTCTGGGAATATGGGCGCGCCCTTGTGGTCCTTAGTACTTATCCAGCAGGGAAGGGATCTTCCAGAAATTTTTGTGTAAGGTAAGGCTTCAGAACCAGTTCGTTCTGGAAATGTGTGACCTTGCCCAGGGCCCACATTCCCAGAATAGCCCTGTTTGAGGTACTTACACCTGCTTTTTATTAGGGCCCAGAATGGGCCCAAACTTACAAATGAAGCATTCCTATTGGCAATATTTTTCCTAAGTATTGGTGCATTGGGACCGTCTTACAAATCTGTATGGTTCCCTGGAAAGTCCGTTCCTGACACAGAAGATTCAGACCTAAAATTGGGTCAGGTCATTTGTTAGCATAGGGGAAGTGCAGGGCCAGAGGCCATTTGTTTTGTTTGAAGGCACAAGAAACAAGTGTAGTTCCAAGTTCCCTCTGTCTCAAAACATACAAATGCAGGCCACAGTGAACCAGCACCTACCAGTGCACCATGAAGGATGAATGGTAAGTGGTCAGGAAAGAGTTTTTTTCTGTTGGGTTCCAGTTTGCTATCTAGCTAACCATGGTGGTTAGCTCAGTTGCCTTTTTTTCTACCTACCTACTAACAACCTACAAGCAGGTGGTTAGCTCAGTTGCCTTTTTTTCTACCTACCTACTAACAACCTACAAGCAGGTTGTTAGAAGGTAAGTAACAAAAAAACAACCATTTCCTATGTATAAATCATCTACTTACCTGGTAGTTACCTATTTTCCTACCTATCTACCAATATATGAGACCTATATCCTACAGAATTGGTTACCAAGATGAAACCAAATATTAACTCAGCTGAGGTTCATCCAGGACTGAGTAATAATGGACATCCAGTGGATGATGTGCTGGTGGGTGCTGGTTCACTGCGGCCACAAAGGCCCGCTAGCTCTGCCATCCTCCATACATAACTGGATTCTGTGTCTATTCCAACCCTTTAACAGGCTTTTGAAGGGCAGCCATCCGCTAGTTTCACTTTTGGTTGGGCCAATTTTTAGTTGTACACTGAATCGCTAGTGGAGACCATGCTTCGGACTTGAAGCAACAGTACAGTGGATATGTTCTGGAACAGGCCTTGGAATAACCAGTTATCACTGGATGGCATTGCTCACCAGGCCCACCACATTCCTAAGTGGAATGCTCGGAATGCTGAATATGCCAGATCTGTTGCTTCTGGAATGTGCTGCATTTCCATAATTCATTCCTCACAGTTCTTAATGCCAGGGAACAGGCCAGCTAGAGCTGATTTTGGACTCAAAGAGCTTGCTTTCCCAGGCTCACCTACAGGCTTGGCTGGTGTCTGGAATTGGCCCTGGCTGGCCTGTTCTCTTGTACATAACCAGTTGTCCTAGGTTATCATGCCAGATTAAAACCAGAATTGTCTAAGTTGGGATCTTTTGTTTTTAATGGTCTGAGTTAGCAGTTTAAAATTTTGTGAATGTCCATCTTTGTTCAGAATGGGATGTCAACCATTCTATACTACAAATCCACCAGAAAGACAGGCATTATTTGCACACAAGGGTGAGACAAGCCCTAGATTTCTACAGGTGGAATCAAACCAGTGAAATTCTTTTGCTGAATTTTCACCATTTTGTGAAAAACCTTGCCAAAAACATGGTTTTCAAAAATGTAAAATCCTTTTTCGCAAAACATAAAAAATTCAACACTGTTACAAAAATTTTAAACTCCCAAATGGGTGCGCCTTTTCAGTCAGGGATTCAGAGTACTTTCTCAACGCAAAAAAGCATTGGAAAAAAGCATTGAGCACATTCATTGTTTACCCTGGGCAAAAGGGGGGGGAAATGTTGGAGAAGATTATAAGTTCATGAAAAAAGTGTCTGCAACAACCTAATCAGATGACACATTCTTGATCCAATTCATAGTTTTCTACAAATGTTTTGACGTAAATAATAAACAGTCTTATAAGCAGCAAAGACTACCAATCTTCTGAATGTCTGTGCTAGGTATGACAAATTTTCTCTCCTGTGGTGCTTCGAGCTAATACTAAAGGCAAAACAATGCACCTGGGTGAAGGAGGGTATTGGAATCCAACAAAATGGTTATCTGCCTAAATGTAGTCAAGAATTGAGATCTCCTCTTCATGTGCCTGGCCTTCTTCAGTACTTTCTGTAATGAAACCAGTGATGATCACCTTGTGCATGCTCTGATCGCATATGACTCAGTGGACACCCTCCAGCTCCAAAATCTGCTCATGCACCTTCTCTTTGCATCTGGTACAACACATGGGCACCATTAGCTCCAGTATGGGAATCAAGACATAACAATCACTATTGTTGGAATAAGGATAACCTTGGCATGGCACCCTAGGATAGATACTGCTAGCTATAGGGTGCCATTCTCCTCAAGGTGGTGTTGATGATCCAGGTGGGCTCGTACTTGCCATAGGATAAGACGCCATTCATCTCCAATGTGACCATGTGACAAGTGCAGGTAGCAGCAAAAGAAACAAAAACAGGCAAATGATTGATTAAGCTCTAAACCCAAACCCACAACCTTCTAATCTACACAAATGTAATTCAAACAGGGATCTGCAAGTTTGCAATTAATTTCCAGGAGGCAAGGAAATTGAGAACCTGCTCAGCTAACAGTGGTACACCAAGCTCTGATCAGACATTTAGCAGGATGTGAGAGAGAGAGTCGAGGTTGGTTTAGGTTTAGGGTTTAGGGTGCTGAATATTGTTGTGTTTCTTCCTGGGTGAGAAAAGTGGATGTACCTTTACAAAGGCACATCAGATGTCCAAATGGTTGTTTCTTGGCAGCGCTTTAGATCCATCTCTGGAATGATGTTTTAAATCCACCATGTGAAATCAAGGCCTTTGGAAGAGCCGCATCTTTATGAGGGTATGCCGCCTTAGAAAAGAGACTTCCTTGATCACCACTGCCCACAAATCACCTACAGACCTGAACCAACAAATCATACTATATGACAAAAAGTAGTATGAGTCTCAAATGCTTCATCAAGCTTGAGTGTACACAAAGAAAGAAAGAGCAGTTACAGCAGGAGTGGGACAAATGCCGTGCAAAATTCAAATACTATACCATCAATGAACTAGCCCAACACCCAAGTTGGCAATCACCGGCTAAATTAGCGTCAGCAAAGTGTACCAAACTCCCACCATCTTGTTCTCCCTCATCGAGTCTCTCTGCAATTTGGCAAAAGTGACTACCGGAGGCAGCATCTGCTTCATAAGCTGCTAGAAAATTCACCAGCCGAAAACAAGACTTTGAAGAACACCAAATCTGCGCCGGCAGAGAGAGAGAGAGAGAGTCACAAGCACAAAAACAAGAAAAGGATCTCAATTGTGCGCACGAGGAGTGCGACGTTTTATTTGCTGGTCGCTAAGAGATAGGTCTGCAAGCAGCGTGGAAAGGGGAGGGAAGCTGTTGGGAGATGTCCCATAGGCTTTGGCATTGGAGATGGAAGGAAAGGGTATAAAAAGGGCGAGATGAGAGTCAAAACATACTTACCTGGGCGGGGTCAATCGGTGGTCATGATGGCCGATGGCCTAGGCGACTCTGTTTCATTGCACTTAGGAACGGGTGAACCTAGCATCTTCCTACGGGGGGCATGCACGTCGTAATTTGTGGCAGAGGGGGCTCGCGTTCGCGCGGCCCCCATCTAACAATCTCAAACCGGAATGTACATCAAATTAGTTTACGGGTTGTGGTGTAGGAACCCGTGATTGTGAATAGAAAGTATCATGCTTTCTACATGGAACATAAAATTAATAGGGCGATTGGAATTAATAGGGCTAATTTGTGATATTGATTACTTAGCGATCCTCTTAAGTAGATTTAGTTTAATTTCGCAATATTCAAAATATGTTTATGATAAATTTATGTACTTTTTCACATTTTACACACTTGGGAAAAAAATTTGATTCGCTTCTTGGCGTTTTGGCTTTTTTCTTTTCCAAAAACGCAGTGAATTTGTGACAAAGTACTGTATTTTCAAAAAACATTATTGCAAAATGGCGAAAATTCGCCTCCAAATAAATCAGTGGTGTGGCCTGTGCAGGTGGGCGAACAGTGAAGTTGTCAGAGCCAAATTCTGAGGAAAAATATTCTGAAATCACCATGTTGCCAAAATATAGCAGGATTCTTTTTTAAATTCTACTTTTCTCTCTGACCTCTAAGCCAAATTTGAGTAATTCCTCTTGTGGATGATCACTACTGTATCGATCCACTACATCACAAAATTGAAAAAACCAATTGAGTTTGAATTCTGAATTTCTATTGAACTTCCAATTGCAAAGATTATTCAAATTCTCCTGCACCTTACGTCACCTCCATAAGATCCTACTCATTGAGCACTTTCCAATAGAACGAAAAAGCACACCTCAGTTTCTTTCAGATTTTTAGTTTAAGTTTTACTATATTTTCAATGACAAAATTGTTCAATATTCAATAACTCCTGCATTGTATGTCTAAAACATTACAAAACCATCTCCATGGACCCTTTACTCATAAAGAGCTTTCCACCAGTACCAAAGACCCAGTCAGAGTAGCTAGTGAGAGGAAATGACTATTTTTTATTGGCCAGTCATAATGATTGGTTCCCATGGTGACATTTAAATACCTAGCCTCTCTCTTTATGTTGTCCATTTTTTCATACTTATGATGTGTGGAGATGGGCCAATAATGATTGCTATATGTTGTATGTGGTAAACATTGATACAAGCCCAAGTAAATGGGTGTAGGTTAAATTCAAAATGAATATTTTAATTTGACACTTTTTGGCCCTGTAACCGCCTCAAGGGCAAAAGAGGTATAAACCTATCAACTTGGAGAGAGCAAACTTGCTACCCATTTGGAGCCTATGTTGTTACAATGGGAATATGATCTCTTTCATGAAATTTGCACATTATGATTAAATCAAACATTGGTAGCCTAGCTACTAAGTTAGCGCCTTCTCCTTTCTCATTCCTCCTCATTTATCTCCCTGCATTCTCTTTTATGCTTTTTCCCGATGGACTGCTTGGTTGCTTGCTTGTCACTGATGGAGGGTTGTTCACACAATTGGGTACTTGGAATGTGTGGGTGCTCAATTTGTATCCCAATGCATTCAAGGCATTTGTATAATGGCAAATGGTAGCACAAAATTAAAACCTTTCCAAAGGTATAAGGTCACGACTCACACTCTTTCTCTTACTAATCAATGCAAGAAAAGAAATAAAATACAAAATATTGTGTCTGTTCTGTGTGTGTTTGAATTGCGACCATTGTGATTTAAAAGCTTTCTGTTTTTTTACATTAGTAATTGCACTACAATGTGTGAAATGGGTAACTAGGAGTATTTCACTTTATGGTTTAGAATAAACAGAAAATCATGTTCTCAAATTGAACAAGCATCAAATCTTGAAAGTTTAATGGTACATCTCAGTAAGACAGTAGTATTAGTGCGTTCAAGATATACAACCTTTCCATAATGGTTTTCAGGAATTCAAAGGTCAAAACATAAAACTTCAGAGATGTACAACCTATAGAAAAAATGAAGACACATAGGGTTTAAAATGAAGGTAGATGTGCCAATAACCACCTTCATAAAAATAATTTGAAGTGATTGGAAATGAGTGTGAACAAATCCTGTGAAAAGAAACTTGTGTAAATCCATTATAATGATACTTGTCTCTTGCAGAACCAGACCTGGAACCAGTATCTGATTACCATTGCTAAGTGGAACTGGAACCAATATACAATTTTGATTAAAAAGGGACCGAAACTGGCAGTTAATCACCAGTTCCAGTGCCGGTTAGTAAGAACTGGATTCAAACCAGGCTGATTTTGAACTTAACCTGACCAGAACTGGAGAAAAGACATTTTGAAGGGCCAGAGTGAATTAACACCCACCAATGCACCAGTTGGCCGTTCTGTCCACTGGATGGGTTGCGTTTTTTCATTTGGCGCCGGATGGGGTTCATGACAGTCCATTTCTTTTTGCTGCTGACCATTGTACTTTTTTTTTTTGGTTCCTGCTCGTTTTTCCCTGGACCTGACCTCACACATAGCTACCCTGTTCACTTTTCTACCTAGCTACTGCACTCACCACCTACCCTACTAACCTAGCTACTGTACTTACCACCTACCCTATTAACCTAGCTACTGTACTCATCACCTACCCTACTAACCTAGCTACTGTACTCACCACCTACCCTACTAACCTAGCTACCCTATTAATTACATACCCTACCCTAAAAACCTTACCCTAAATGCAATACCTGCATTTTGGGCCATTTCGAAAGTACGCATGTGGGGTTCAAGCTTTCTTTATACAAAGATCCTACCCTAAATGCAATACCTGCATTTTGGGCCATTTCGAAAGTACGCATGTGGGGTTCAAGCTTTCTTTATACAAAGATCCTACCCTAAATGCAATACCTGCATTTTGGGCCATTTCGAAAATACGCATGTGAGGTTTAAACATCTTTATACGAAGATCATACCCTAAATGCAATACTTGCATTTTGGGTCACACCACTAACCAAGCTACTGTACTAACCACCTACCCTACTAACCTAGCTACTCTATTAATGACATACCTTACTAACTTAACCATTAGGTTTAGGGTTGAGACACATAAATTAATTGATAAGTTTTTCATAAATGTATAGTAATTAATTTAAAGTAAGCTAAATTTGGGGGGAAATGTTTAGGTTTAGGGTTGAGACACAAATTAATTAATAAGTTTTTACAAATGTATAGTAATTAATCTAGAGTAGGTTAAATTTGGGGGGAAAATTTTAGGGTTTACACATATGTGAAATAATACAATTGCATTTTATATCTTCTTCAAAAAGAGTGGAAAAATTAGGTTGGAAGGATCACACAAAGATAAAACACATATCTTTTCTTTTGGTTTTATATGAAATTTATTTGATTATTTGTAAAGATTAACGTATTTTCTTTCACTTAATAAATATTTATAGTTTAAAACCTTTGAATTTTGGTTTTTAAATTTTTTCCTATGTTCTTTTAAATTAGTTTATTTTGCATTATATGATTTATATAGCTTGTATAATTTTTTAGGTTTAGGGCATATATCATTAAGATTTTTTCTTGTTAGGGTTTGGTAAAAGTAAGTACAAGTGCAAGTATTGAAATTATGCCCCAAAATTCCAGTTGGTAAAAGTAAATACGGATGTAGGTATTGCAATGAAACCCCAAAATTCTAGTTGGTAAAGGTAAGTATAAGTTTGGGTATTTCAAGTTGAAATGAAAAAACAAACCTAAATGTAATACCCACGTTTCAAAAAAACCCATCTAAATGGTTTGGATACCTTTAAGTGAAGACCTAGCCCTAAACACAATATGCATATGCAAAGTCACTTTGAAATAACCCAACCCTAAATGCAATACCTGCACTTTGGGTCACTCCGAAAGGACGCATGTAGGGTTTAAGCTTTCTTTATATGAAGATCTTACCCTAAATGCAATACCTGCATTTAGGGTCACTCCGAAAGTACGCATGTGTGGTTTAGGGTTCTTTATATGAAGATCCCACCCTAAATGCAATACCTGCATTTGGGGTCACTCCGAAAGTACGCATGTGGGGTTTAGGGTTCTTTATATGAAGATCCCACCCTAAATGCAATACCTGCATTTGGGGTCACTCCGAAAGTACGCATGTGGGTTAGGGTTCTTTATATGAAGATCCTACCCTAAATGCAATACCTGCATTTTGGGTCACTCTAAAATAATTAGTTAATTTCAAAATCATATGTTAACAAAAGTGTGTATGGAGGTTGGGGTTGTTGATTAGGAATCCATGATTCTTATTTTTTTTCATGAATTTTAAAAGAGGTTCTATTGTTTGTGGAATAAATAATACAATGACAATTGTGATCAAGCTTATTTTGGTGTAAAAACTTTTCATGAAAAAGTTGAACTTGCAATCTATAACATGGAATAATTATCTTAAATAGTGATTTCAATAACTTATTAAAACAAAAATATACTAAAGTTAATCAATCAAATATCAAATTAATTAATCTGATTAAATCCAACTTTTTATTTTCAAGTAAATAAATTTAAGCCAAATGATTAGTTAATTATTTTAAATAAATAAATGATTATATGATTCTTGATAATTAATCATCTAAATTATCTGAAATAATGGTCTATTAATTATTTAATTATATGACAAATTTTGTGATAATTCATTAATTATCATAAATATTTATCACACAAAGGTAAAAAACAAACCTTATATGAAAACCCAACCCTAAATGTAATACGGAGTTTGTCAAGATCAAAAAATAAAAAGTTCAAGCTTAAATATTTTTCAAAGATGTTCATATTTTTTTTCCCCTTTTAAAGTTGTATATTCATACTAAAAACATAACTATAAAGTCTTTAATTTAACAAGATTTTAAATTATGTTTAAAAAAAATTCAAAGCACGTAATTATTTACTTTCTTCTTTTCTATTTCACATAATAATAAAAATGATCTCTCCCATATATTTATCCTATGTTTAATTGAAATTTTTATTTATATTTCTTTGATATATAGTAAAAAATTTCTTGGTTAATATATTCATATAGTGGGTCAAAAATATTTTATATTTTATACATATATAACACAAGTCCTTATGTAAACTTTATTTTTCATGATGTATAATATTGGTTTAAATATTGGTCCAAATATATTGTTATTCATAACACTTAATATATAAATAATGATATAAACTGAACCTTAAATGCAATACTTGCATTTTGGGTCACCTCGAAAGTACGCATGGGGGGTTTAAGCCCTCTTTAAGTGAAAATCCTACCCTACATGTAATACCTGCATTTTGGGCCACTATAAAAATACGGTTGTGGGGTTTAAGCTTTTTTAAATGAAGATCCTACCCTAAATGTAATATCTACATTTTGGGTCATTCTAAAATAATTAATTAATTTCAAAATAATATGTTAACAAAGGTGTGAGGCTGGGGTTGTTGATTAAGAGTTTAGGGTTTAGGGTTTACCCTAAACCCTAAACCCATGATTCTTATTTTGTTTCATGAATTTGAAAAAAAATTGTATTGTTTGTGGAACAAATAGTATAATGGCAATTGTGATCAAACTTATTTTGGTGTATGAATTTTTCATGAAAAAACTGAACATGCAATCTATAACATGGAATAGTTATCTTAAATAGTGATTTTAATCACTTATTAAAATAAAAATATATTAAAGTTAATCAATTAAATAAAGTTAATCTGATTTTTAGATCCAACTTTTTATTATCCAAATAAATGAAGTTAAGCCAAATGAATAGTTAATTATTCCAAATAAATAAATGATTATCTAATTCTTGATAATTAATCATTTAAATTATCTGAAATAATGGTCTATTAATTATTTAATTATATGTCAAAATTTGTTGATAATTCATGTACTATCAAAAATATTTTATATTCAATTGGGGGGAAATTTTTTGGGTTTAAACATATGGGACCTAATACAATCTTATTATATATTTTCTTCAAAGAGATTAGGAAAATTAGGTTGGAGTTATCACACAAAGGTAAGAAGTAAACCTTATGTGAAAACCTAACCCTAAACCCTAAACCCTAAACCCTGAATGCAAAACTCGCATGTAATGTCATTTCAAAATAACAAATAAGTGTTATGGATACCCAAAATATGTCTTTTTATATACCTAAATTAATTATTATTCTAATTTATGACAAAATGTAAGTTTTGCAAAGAATGAAAAAAACCAACAACTATTATGGGACCTATATGTGGGTATTGCAAGAGACACAAAAAAAACCAGTGGCTATTATGGAAACTATATGCAGGTATTGCAAGAAATGTTATAAAACCCAACGAAAACCATGGACCCATATGCGGGTATTGCAACGAATGACGAATGTCAACAACTATGGGTGGCCCATATGCGGGTATTACAAGAGATGCCAAAAATACCAACGACTATTATGGGACTTAGATGCGGGTATTGCAAGGGATGCCAAAAATTGCAACGGCTATTATGGGACTTAGATGCAGGTATTGCACTGAATGTAATATGCCTGTGACTATTTTAGGACGTATATGTGGGTATTGCATATTTGAAAATCTCCTTATGAGATTTATAATAGAAAATGATGTAGGTATTTTATATGTTTAAAATGTGTATATTGTTTTGAAACTCTTCAAGTGATGTGAGTGCTATTATATTAGATGTAAGTATTGCACATGTTCATTTTGATCTTTGGTTTGATTCTTACATCTCAAATACTAAAAAAATTATGACAAAGAAGACATATGTTTAACCATATACCATAAAACAAGTGTGAATAGAAGATGCTATTATATTGGGTAGTTCAAAATTGGGTAGTCCAAAAAGTAAAAGGGCTATAAAACCTAACTAACTGTATAACCTTAAACCCTAACCCATATCAGTGTCTAGCAATCTACAATCCCGTGTTTAGTTCGGTACGCAGCAGCTGCATTTGCAGCCTTTGTTGCATGATGAGCAGTGTATAAATGCCGACGTTGCATTTCCACTTGAACTGCAGTTGCCACAAACTCTTCCTGTGTTTGGCCCTGAACCCTATAAACACCCAAAAACCACCAAGTTAAACCCTAACACACCTTGGATGAAATGTAATAAAAAAACAATAAACATTGCTTATGATTGTTTCTTACCTTCCATGAATCATTCTAGATTCATGAAAATCCAAAACAGCTGCCAACTGTTTTCTTTGACTTGTTTTATTGGACTCTCGATCCCAATATTTGGCATCCCATGCCGTCTTGAGTTGCCGTGCATATGCGTAACGAGTGGATCGAATAATCCCTTGTAAGTCTTCATCTTTCTCCATTCACGATGCTGCATCTCGAGGCACACTGCCCACACCCCAAGCAGTAAGCCCCAACACTTTCAAAAGTTTCTCTGAAGCTAATTTCACCAAACCTGGTTTTGGGAATGGTGGACACTGTTTTGCAACAGCTACCAGGTTTTCCCATTCGCGTTGTGCTTTGGCACGAGCGCGACTAACCACCTTTTGATCGTTCCGCCTCTACACAGCCATCGCATTTCCCAAAATGCGAGCATTCATCTTGGCATGGTCCTGATGTCGAGGACCTCCTGCAGCAGTTGAAGGCCTCCCAGGTTTGGACTTTTCAGCCACCAACCCATGCACCTCCTTCAAGTGTTTCGTCAACAACCATTTTGCACAATATGTAATAGTGCAATTACCAACTTTGCACCTCCATTTGGACCCAACATGCGTCCATTCCTTGTCCTTCCGAGCCAAATTCGGTGGGCAAAGAAGTGCAAGTGGCAGAGCTGCCTTATCAGATTCAACTTCTGGACCTAAGCCAAAAAAAAAAAGATCAAAAAACAAAATGTAGATATTACAAATCATTGTTTTCAGGTATTGCATAAAAAAAATTTGACAAAAAAAATCCCGCACCTTCCAACAAATGATGGAAGGTGCGGATATAATTAAACCTAAAAAAACTTGTACAATTTCTTTAATCTGTATTTAATCTGATGTCCACACATTCTAAAACAATCTATACTAATGCTATCTTTATATTTCAATTGTGATAGAGCAGCATTTTGCTCACCCATTTCTTCATCTGATGCAACATCTTGTTCACTATTTGCTTCATCTGATGCAACATTTTGCTGAATAATTGTTGCATCAGATGCAGCAACATGTGACTCAATAACTCCCTCATCTCCTCCAACAACATATGGCAAAAGAATCATCACATCTGCCAAAGCAACACTTGGAAGAATCGCCTCATCTGATGCAACATCTTGCATATTGACCTCCAGCTCACCACCATCGCTTTTCCTGAGTCTTCTTCTCTTACCCATTCCAACCTCCAACCCTAAACAAAAGACCACTAGTTATTGTTAAATGTTAATTCTAATCAGCTAAACCAAAGCAAAATAAAAAATATAGAGGATGGGGCAAAAGGTTCAGGGTTCTTCTTTTTCTTCTGTTGCAAGAGACGCTCCAGAGCTTGCTGCGTTGCAGGGTTTAGTTGCAGCAAAGCAACGCGCAGCAAAGCTCCGGAGCCACAGCAAAGCAACGCGCAGCAAAGCTCCAGAGCCGCAGCAAAGCAAGGCGCAGCAACACAATGCGTAGCAAAGCTGCGGAGCCTGGCTCCGGAGCTTGCTGCAACGCAACGCGCAGCAAAGCTTCGGAGCCTGGCTCCGGAGCTTGCTGCAACGCAACGCGCAGCAAAGCTTCGGAGCCTGGCTCCGGAGCTTGCTGCAACGCAACGCGCAGCAAAGCTTCGGAGCCTGGCTCCGGAGCTTGCTGCAACGCAACGCACAGCAAAGCTTCGGAGCCTGGCTCCGGAGCTTGCTGCGTTGCGGCAAAACAACGCGCAGCAAAGCTCCGGAGCTTGCTGCGTTGCGGCAAAACAACGCGCAGCAAAGCTCCGAAGCTTGCTGCAACGCAACGCGCAGCAAAGCTTCGGAGCCTGGCTCCGGAGCTTGCTGCGTTGCGACAAAGCAACGCGCAGCAAAGCTTCGGAGCCTGGCTCCGGAGCTTGCTGCGTTGCGACAAAGCAACGCGCAGCAAAGCTTCAAAGCCTGGCTCCGGAGCTTGTTGCGTTGCGACAAAGCAACGCGCAGCAAAGCTTCGGAGCCTGGCTCCGGAGCTTGTTGCGTTGCGACAAAGCAACGCGCAGCAAAGCTTCGGAGCCTGGCTCCGGAGCTTGCTGCGTTGCGACAAAGCAACGCGCAGCAAAGCTCCGGAGCTTGGCTCCAGAGCTTGTTGCGTTGCGGCAAAGCAACGCTGCAGCAAAGCAAGCAAGCAAGCAAGAAAATGAAGAAGGGTTCTTACCTTTTCGTGTGCGCTCCAGCCGCTCCAGCTCCACAGCCACAGCTCCAGCTCCCGCTCCAGCCGCTCCAGCCGCTCCAGCTCCACAGCTCCAGCTCCAGCTCCAGCCGCTCCAGCTCCACAGCCGCCCGAGGTCTCTGGAGCTCTGGCGATGGAGTGAGGGGGGGTGGGGTTGGTAGGTGGTAGGTAGGAGGGGGGAGGTAGGTGGTAGGTAGGACGGGGGGAGGACGGGGGGAGGTAGGTGGTAGGTAGGACGGGGGGAGGTAGGTGGTAGGTAGGACGGGGGGAGGTAGGTGGTAGGTAGGACGGGGTAAAATTTTGGGGTAGAGAAGAGGTGGAAAAAAAAAAAAAAAAATCGGGCAGGGAGGATGGGATTTTCGTCCATCCAGAAAACGGCCTCAACGGGCTCATCCGCAACTGGTGCATTGGTGGGTGCTAATTCACTCCAGCCATTTTGAAGAACCAGATCTGGAACTGGATTCCTGAGTCAATTTGTGATTGGAAATGGAACCCAGATAATTCCAATTTAGTTTTCAGAACTGGAGTGGGAGGTCCTTCATAAAAATCAAAATCCACCCCGTCCAACAGTGGTTAAAACTGAAAGCCATCAGTTGGTGACCCACAGGCATCACATTGGATTCCAGTTGCACACCTATAAGAATTATTCCTGAACTAGTGCAGGTCACAATTTCCAACAACTGAAAACTACACTGTAACAGAAACAGATGGTTATTTTCCCAGAGGGAAAAACAAAAAAAGGGGGTTGGAACGGATTACAGGAGCTTCATGGGTCCAAATCAATCAAACAAAAAGTTCCCAAAAACTCTTCTGAGTAGAATACTAATCAGTTTGTCCACAATCAGTTTGAGCATCAGCAGCGATGATCCAATTTCGCAGTGTGCAATAGATTTATTTGAGAGAAAAAAACCACATCTTTGCCCAAACAAAGACTAGACTACCCTACCCTTAGCTATCTAGCTAGGCAGCTCCCTGCTTCTCCTTATTCTCTGTGACACTTCGACTAAAAATTTTACCCGAATGTGGTGCCTGCATTGCAATGGCACTAACAAGTTTGTAGCTATGATCCTGTACAGAACTCTAGAGACAAAAATGTTTTCTAAGGGTGACTCGGCAAAAGAAAGACATCATACTAGTCTTGGGGCCAATTTTGGGGGTTGGCAGGCATCATAAGTAAGTTAGCCAAGGATTAGATCATGCAAAATTCTGTTCTCCACACCCAATATTGGGTCCAGAGGATGCACAAGCCAGTATTGGTTCAAGATCCAGCGACAAGTTTGGATCAATACTGGGACTCAATGTGTTTCAAGTAATTTGGGTTTGTGACCACATCATAATAATGGCCACTGGGGATTTGTCTACTGTGGGCAAGAACTGGTGTTGTTGCTGCATAGTCATAGTAGTTTTGAGGACTAAAGTAATAAGATCCAGGTTCGCTAGTACCAGATGGATCGTACCGGTTGTAATAAGCGGTTCTGTATTGTCTATCATATTCATGATGATTGTGATGATGATCATGATCAGTATAAGTGCGACTGTTGTATTTCAATAGTCCAGTACCATTGTCGAGTCCGGTACTCATGTGGTGAATCAATGGCAGAGTTGAATCTGTGCGAGCGGCAGACCAGAACTGACTTCTCTTCTTCACGCGTCTAGCCTTCTTGAGGACGCGTAATGGATCCACGAAACCGGTGACGATTACCTTGTGCATGCTTTGATCGCAAATCACTCGCTGTACACCATCCAACTCGAAAATCTCCTCTCGTAGCTTCTCTTCGCATTTGGTGCAACACATGGGTACCATCAGCTCCACCACGGGAATCACCACATGGCGTCGACGTGATCCGCTCACTGCGGTGTCGTTGGAGTAGTAGTTATAAGGATCATAAGCTACTTCATAAGGCACTGGCGGCCTAGAGTACTGGCGGACGGCGCTTCTGCTGTAGCTACTGGGTGCCTGGTGCATTCTCCGCGAGTTGTTGTTGATGATCCAGGTAGGCTCCGGCTCACCATAGAAGAGCTCGTTCATCTCCATCAATGCCATCTGATCACGAACTGTGCAGAAGAAATTTCAAACAGACTTTGATCAAACAGTCAAACACCCAATTTAATTAGCTCTAAACCCCGAACTTCACAACCCACAAAAGATAGAAATGCGAATTCAAACAAGGAAGGAATGGAGTCCAGTTCCTAACTAGCTCTTAAATTGAAAACAGAATTAGTTGCCAAGCTTTACAGTGGTGCTACTACCAAGCTCTAATCAAGCTTGAACAACAGAATGTTCAGCTGAGTAGTGGATTTGGATTCTCCAAAACTGATGATGCACTTAGGTCAGGACCCTGGGTTCTTATATAGAAGGAAGAGACCAAGACACCGCGGTTCTATGCAGCATCCTGGAAACGGGATCTAGCCGCTTTCTATGGCTCTCTGAAAACACTTGGGCTGTAAAAGGAACTACAACAGCATATAATTAGTCCAGAGTGTCTGGATGTCTGGACCTCAGCGTTTGCAACTGGCAGTCATGGCAAAGGACAAGGAAGTTGCAGCAGCTTACAAGGTGTGCGGTTAAAACAATTTGCTTGTAATTTGTTTTCATTTTGAGAGCTGTGTTCACGGCAGCCTGTTGCTTCACACAGTACCCAGTTGCAGCTGGATCTTACAGTTGGCTTTAGATTCACCTTCAAGGTACGCGGCACTCTTTCCCAGTGAGGAGAAAAATGCGCAAAAAGTAGCCGCCTAAAAATAAGCCTGTCTGGCACAGATGCTCATGGAAAAGTGGGTGCCATCCAACTCAGGTTCTCAGTCTGCAGGGGTAAGGACCGGTTGTTTAACGGGTATCAAAAAGCAGCTACAAATACCCTTCGGTTATTATTCTGGGTCTATAAACCCGTTTTTGGTGTAGAACCTTGGTCAGCACTCAATTTTTTTGAAAGCTGACCTTTCTGACTGCCGGTTCTTTTGTGGTTCTTTGATGAAAACTGTCCGTTCTTTGATGCTCCTGAAATACCTGTGGGTGTCTCTAATTTAGATTTTTTCTCAAAAAATTCGAACCAGAGGTTCTTTTATTCTGAAACTTTTTTAAGAACCAGAACCGCTGGTTATATAAAAAAATCAAATAACTCCACAACACTGGTAAGGACCTTAGCAGTGTTGGGGTGGGTGCTCGGTTTGGTGGGTTAGAACCACCTGTTCCAGTTCTAAATATCAAAGTGCAATTGGGTCTGATTTTTTGGAACAGGTTTTGGAACCAGAACTGGAATCAGATTATTTTAAGAACAAGACCTGGAATAGGGTTCTTGAATCTATTTATGTGTGGAATCTGAGCCCAAAACCAAAACTGAGATTTTGGAAGGGGGGGGGTAAAAAAAAAAAAGACTAGAATCAAGGGCTAACCAGGACTTAACCAGCATGTAATCGCTGGTTCCAATCTGGGTTATCTAGAACAGCTGCCAACCTGGGTCTGACTTTCACGACCAAAACTGAAACCAAAATTTAATTTTTTTAAAGAACCAGACTAAGAACCGAATTTTGCCGGTTCTATTTATGTGTGGAACCAGAACAAGAACTGGAGCCGTTCTGATTTAACTTTAAAACTGGAACCAGAGGTTCTTCATAAAAAGTATAGAACTGCCTTACATGTTAGTCGCCCAGAAGGCACCTATTTAGGAATGAGGACCTGACACAAGGCAAGAGCCAAGCAATGGACCCAAATTCCAAGAACAGCCACCTCTGACTTCCTAAAGTACCAGTAGAATGGGACAATGTCAAGTACCCCTTATGAAACTGTCACAGGTATCAATGCACAAGAACAGCCCCTTTGAGTTCCTAACCAGAAGAATGGGAGGATGTTAAACACACCTTCCAAAGTATACAGGTATTAATGTGCAGTCCTGCACAACATTGCACACATCATAGGCGATGTAGGACATGACAGGACAAAATTACATTTTGACTCTCATGTCCTGCTTCTCCCAAGCAGAGCTCTGAACCCCTAACCCCAAAGCCAAAGGACAAGGAATCGAACCAGCAGCCTAGTTTCGGCTACTTTTTATTCAAGCTCCTTTTATCTTTTCTTTTTTTTTGGTTTTCTGTCGTCAGTCCAACCGAAAGGCAGATCCATGCAGGCATCCCAAAACCCACAAATTTCATGGAGAGTGGGGGGAGGTGTTTAGCGCCCTGCAGTAGAATGTACTCCTGGCTCACACTGGACCCAAATTCCAAGAAGAGGCCCATTCAAGTTCCTTGCCTTGTGTAAAGAACCAATAGAATGTACAGACATTTATGGACTGCAGGGAAAAACAAATACAGCCGGCTGATGACTATCACATCTAATCACGACATGGGAAGAAGAAAAACCATGAATATAAAATAAAGGCAGGGACAGAACCCATTCACAAGAAACAGAAGGCAAATAGAAGCATGAGAAAACGTGTCATCTACCACAAATCGACTACCAACAAAGGTGCAATAGTTGTGATGTGTGGAAGAGATGAAGAATGTTTCCCAAGCATAGCAACACCGTGAAAAATTGCAATGGCATGTCCACATTGAAGGACTATGGACACATGTTGATAATAAGAAATAAACACCACAAGAACTAAAGATGATGCAACCCTATAAAACTTTATTATAGACACATTGTAGATTAGGAAAATGTACAAAGGGATAAGATAAAAGTGGGGTGGGGGGGGGGGTGGAAAAAAAGGAGAATTTATGAGAGATCAAGTTAGCTCAAACTAGACATCAAAACCTATCCATGTCAAAAATCGACCACTTGTAGTAGGTTTGTCGTATTTTGCCATATCAAAAACCAACCATTTACAATAAGTCGATCATGGAGATGAAAGATGTGTCATGAAAGGGTGGAAGTCAAGAAGTAGTTAGCCTTACAGCTACCACCCAACTTAAAATGGAGGATGTTTACAACCTTTGCAATGTGATTGAATATTTTTGTTGAAAAAATTAACCAAACCAGAAAGAGGAAAACCTTTTGGTCCTTTCAAACTCCAAATGGCATAGGCACAATTGTGTAAAAACATATACACTTGTTTATGTAAACATCCAAATACCTCCATTGCTAAAGGGAGGAATTGATCGGCAGTGTGTCAATTACAACAGCTCCATTCTTTGGCTTGAGCCACATCAAAAGCAGCAAATTCTTAAGTGGTGCAAGATCGAAAAAATAAATCCATTCCTGTTGGATTGGCAAAAACAACATCAACTAAAATGAAAATGTTATCTTTGTGTCATGAGCACAAAAAATTACAGGATCAATAACTAAGCCAAAAACACAACAAAGAAAACAAATTATAAAACATGTAAGCCTAAATATAATCCAAAATTGAAAACATAAATACACAAGGCAAGAACACAACACATGTTAAAAGATGAATTAAAGATAATTTTTTCTAATATTGTATGAAAACAAAGGTTATGACAAGAAAACATATCCAAAACTGATGTTAAACAAACTGAAAATAAGGGGAGCTTGTGCCTTTATTTATACCCCATTGGGGACATAGCTCAAGGAAGCATCCATAAAGGCTTCCATGTGTGCACCGATCAATAGCGAACTAAAGCCTAATTAAACGTTAACTTAAATTATACCCCATTGAGGACTTAATTCAAAAAAGTTTCTATAGAAACTTTCATGTGTGCATTGACCAAGGACCTTAAACCTGAACCCTAAACTAATAATTAACAAAAAATAAACTATGGGTTAATTCAGAATTAATTGACAGTTAATTAAGGGCTAACTGAAACTCAACTATAAATTAACTAAACATGAATTAAGAGTTAATTGAAAATTAACGATGATGCAGATGATGATGTAGGTGACTATGTTGGTGTAAACGATGATGCAAGCGATAGATGATGGTGCTATCCATGACATTTTGGTGAACACAATGTCGATTCATTGACAAGAGGAATTAAATGTGTTAAAAGGAAATGCATGTAGTTGTTTTCGCCCCATGTAAAAACCAACATCCCTTGCAATGGTAACAAAGGTGTCATGAACTACATCATGGGTTCTTGTGCATTCATTGCCATGAGCACAATGTGAGAAGTGGGTAGCCATAGGGTCAATGACTATGTGTGCACACCCATCAATAAATACTAGCAATTAAGGGATGGGGTAGTCCAAGTTATATTCAAAGTACTATGGAAATGACCAAGGAAGTTAGTTAAAATTTTGTGAAGATTAGTTGAACTATAAGTTAAGCACCTACCCATGGGTTAGAACGTGATAGAATTCGGTCACGATGGGCTTCAAATATCCCATCAAACAACATGTTGGAAAGGGTATGATGGTGTAGACGCTCCAAGATGGAATCTTGAAGTTGAACCATTTATTGTCCAATGAATTGTTTAAACAAAAGAAAACATGCATGAACTAAAGGTGGTAAGAAATCATATGCCACCTTGAGGTGTTGTTGGAAAAGGAAGGTGTTATTGTCAACTTATGTTAAGGCTTCAAAAAGGAAGGGACATTGATCACCATAAACCTAACAACTATGATTGAAACTATAAGGGCCTAACTCCTTAAATAGGCTATTGGGGCAATGATGGCCATCAATATGAACCCAATGCCATCGAAAGTTATTGGGAGAGAAGCTTTTTATAGGCTAGAAGTCCTTCTAGGTTATCAAAGGATCTTGGACCCAAAAGGTGGCCAAACACTTGAAGGAAAGAAAAGTCAAAAAAAGTGAGGGATTCTATGAAGGTGGAAAAGGGAAATGTATATCATAATATGAAGACTTTTGCAAGAAACAATGAGTTAAAACTCCAAAGGCTACCTAAACATCACCCATTATACGGAAAAAATTGATATGTTGAACATCCTTTAACATGGCATCTTTGATGAAGAATGATGTGAATGATGAAATGTTCAATGGAACTCCGAAAACTTTAATTCCTTCTTATGAGGTGGTAAACTAGGATGGGGTGTTGAAATCAAGTAATAGGCCAAAAGGTGACCATGCTACACATTTATGAAATTAAATAAAAAGACCTATCGCATGGAGTTCAGTTCGAGAATGTTCATCCGTAAATGATATAATAAAAAGGGGACCAATAATGTGAGTGTCATTTGCAATGGATGGAAATAGACAAGAAGGGAAATCACTAGCTATAAAACGTAAAGCCCTAAAATGGGTTAATGCAAATAATGCCCTTCCCAATGGATCACCTTGATGGGTTTTCATGGCAAAAAAAATGATTGTGACATTGACTTCACAATTATGATGGCTGTAAAACAAGGGAAACTCAAATGCATAAAATGCACGAACAAAAGGGGTGAATTGCATGATGTCTCCACTTGCTACATGAAGTTCTTAAAATATGACCCCTTTTTACTCTGAATTAAAGACATTTGCCATGTCTAGCTAGACAATAACCTAATCTGAGTGAAGGTTTAGGGTGCACTTAATGTCATGGATTATTACTTCACAATCACCCTTAGTTGCAACTTCAAATTGGTGTGGGGAAAAATGTGTTACAAAGGCATCGCAAAATTGAAGGCATAAGGCACAACTTATGAATTGATACAGTGTTTCCCTCACTACAATGGGATGAACTCGACCTAAAGGTTTAATCATAATTAAGAAGCAAGCCACACTAAGAACATGTGTATTTCGAAATGAAATGTGACCTTTAATAATATGAGAAGAAAGTTGAAATAATTAAAGGAATCCAATCATTGAATCTTCTTGGTGAAAACAATCTCGAAGGTGTTCAAAAACCATCCCAAAATGATCACTTGTCAACAAATGGGGCATACATTGGAATGTCAATTTGAAGGAATCAAGAAAAAATTTGAGGTCTTGTTCTGGTTCGTGGTCTTCTAGGAAAGTGGGAAATAACCATCTAATTTAAGGTGTAGTGTAATGAATTGAAGTGGTATCAAAAGACATGGGTGCAAAGGAAAATGGTGCCAAGGCGTAAATTAATTTCGAGTAAATTTTCCCTACACATCCAATAACTAGACTATGAAGAAGGCATTTATGAATTGGGGGATCATGTTGGGGAAAAGGCATAAAACTTGAACTTGCCGCCAAAGCTTGGGCTTGTCAAAAAAAATCCTCCTACAAGCGTTCCCAATCACCTACTAAAAAATGCTTGAGTTGAATCCACATTTCTTTATGCCTCGTTGTTTAACCACGAGGGGGCAAAATGAAACACCACTGAGGTCATAAAAAAAATAAGTGCCAAACTACCACACAATAAAAGTTTTGCACTAACTTATCCAATAGAAAATGAAACACCATTTGTATGTCATGTCATAAAACAACAAGGATGCAATTATACAATCGAGGATGATGAAAGCTTAAATGAAAGGAACAGAAGACATCCAAAGATGAAACCCAAGTCCAAACTGATGTAAACAAGGTGGGCACAAGGGGAGGTATTGAATTAGGATGGTTATGGGGTTTAAATTAGATGAATTAGATATGTGACAAGAACACTAATGATGAGCTAACCCTCAATTGGTAATTTGGTGCCAACAAGTGGGGTAAGAAACTTTAAATGGAAGTTACAAACGTGTTGAAGAAATGAAGGTAGGTTGGGGGGGTATGATCATGTGCAATTGAAAAGGCTAGTAGAGTGGAAGGGGGAAGGCCCTACATGTGCATGATCAAGGGGGTTTGGGAAAGTGTAGGGTTGGGGGCCCCACATTCACTCAAAAGGTTGGGGGCCGATAAGGGGAACTAATGAGTGATGTGCGGTTTGTTAAAATGGGAGGGGGAACTTATGGGAGGTGTGTGGTTTACATGGGAGATGGGGTGGAAACTAGG
The DNA here is from genome assembly GCA_963920785.1 of Sphagnum contortum. NCBI lineage: Eukaryota > Viridiplantae > Streptophyta > Sphagnopsida > Sphagnales > Sphagnaceae > Sphagnum > Sphagnum contortum. Next base: position 13,514,791 of record OY987289.1, on the reverse strand, counting down.
ATTATGGTGGCACATGATAAAATAAACATGCGATAGGAAGGATGAGGTTGAATGGGACATGATGAATTAAGGGACAAAGGACGTTTAGTGCACATGAGGAAGGAGGCTTAATGTGAGCACAAGCCCCACTTATTAAAAAAACTACCTATTGTTATAGGGCAATCATATATCTACAAAACCAACCATAAAAAATTAAATGGATCAAAAGGAAAAATATAGAAAACTACCTAAAGGTCCTTGGCTAAGGTATTATGCCAAAATGAAACTTTAATTTCTCTAGAGGCTTGAATGGCACAATCACTACTATGTTGGGTTCAACACAACCTACACATCCTAATGCTAAAACACTATAGGCTTCATTATTTATTCCTAGTCCTTGAAGACCTAAGATAAATGATGCCACACAAAAGTTTCTTAAAAAACAATTGCATGATGGACTAGACACCTTCTTCACAAAAATCCCAATCCACTTTAATAACTATGTACAACATCAACAATATATATATATAAAAATTTATTTATTTAATGGGAAAAACTCTTCAATCAAGGAGATATCTTCAAGTTCTAGGCCCACACACCTTAAAAGCGATTATACTTTCTCATCTTTTACGAAAACCTAAACCCTTGAAAAAAAAACCTACAAAAAATCCAAAGCTCTTTCTAGCATGTAGCCCACAGGTTCCAATCCAATGATCAATCTCATTGAAATCCCAAAGGTTCCATTGCAACACAAGTTCAAAATGAAATAAAAACCTTAACCAAAACCAAAACATTAATTGAAGGTTGGAAAAAGTAAAACTAATCATAATTGAAATTTTCTCCACCATTTTTTTCTTTTTTGTCTGCTTTTACATGTGGTTCCAATCCCTATAATCCTCCTTGTCTACCAAGCTACTATTCCCTGACTCTTCCTTCGTCTCTTCTCAACTGTTAATTCTTTCTAGTTCTTTACTTTTCAACACCCTCCAACCCTTTCTTCCTTTACTTTTTCTTTTTTCCCTTACTACTAGTTCTACTTCATAGATTAACTACAACAAATTTCAACCAAGATTCATTTTTCCTAAGCACTTCCACTCCTGTTACATTTCTTGTTTTCCCTTTTCCTAAAACTCCACTACTACTACACATGTTTTCATTGCTCCTACTTGGACAATGACTATAATAACAACAATTTTTTTCAGTCTTCATTCCGATGGCAAGCAAGAAGATGCATATCTAGTTCAAATTTTAATAGGCTACACATGTTCTTAGGGTTTTAGAAATCTGATTCTCTAAAAATTAAATTCTAATTCTTCTTTTTCTCACTAGGCAACTATTACCAAAATACAATACCCTTAAGCCACTATTCTTTATAATGAATCTAAAATAATATCCTTACCTTAGTAATCAAAGCCAACAAACAAACATTGGTAGGATCCTTTATAATGAACAACTCACGTATTATTTTTTCTCAAGTCCACATCAACATAAAAAAGAAAGGAAAGAACAAAGTCAATAAATAAAGTTCAATAAATTATAATCACAAATCAAAATTGAAAGGAGCAAATAGTATCAAAGCAAGCCAAGATTGTGGAACACTATAACACCTCTAATCCCCTTTCTAATGATAGGTTATAGTGGCCTAAACACTAGAAGTCAAAGAGGAGTTGAAAAGAAAAATAAAATAACCATAAGTCTTTATGACAAGGGGAATGAAGTTGTTTCTTGATGTTCACTTTAAATGTAATCATGTTTTCTCCTAAGTGACAATTATCATTGCATGTGTTGTTGTGGACAATGCATGTTGTACCATATTCAGACGAATTGAATGAACTATGACAATGTTTCCTAAGGTTCAAAAGTCATCTTTTGTGATAAGAATATCAACTCACTACCAAGTGTGGCAAGGGAAGAGGTGGGAAACCTCTTTCTATATGTGCGTTTCAATATCCAAACAATAGCTGTGATGGTATCCCGAAGAGTATCATAGGTTGCAATGTGTTCAATCCCGTACAAATATTTTAAAAATGGATACCCAAATCATTAATGGTATGTCCACACTAATAAACATGAAAGTTATGGCAATTGTAAGGTGAGAAACCAAGGCAAGTACATTTAATTGTAAAGAAATGAGTAGAGGACAAATGGAATGCAAGTGTGGTAGGACAAATTACTTACCAAACACATGCAATTGCACTTCCACAAGATTGGAAACATGTTCACATGGCGTTCAAAGGAGCATATATTAAAATTTGGCAAATTCATTTTTCTATAAACAAACCATCAAAAAAGTGATGATACAAATGTACCATAAGATGTTCAAAAGAAAGACCTAAAAATGGACAACATAGGGTAATAAAGTTCAAAGATCTTATAGCACTAACTATAAGGGAAAATGTTGGTCTGGACATGTGCCATCGCATCATGAAAAATAAGGTGATCATCCCCTTGGAAACAAGTGACAAATGTTAAGATTGATCAGAACCCATCATCCCAAGAAGGTAAGGATAGTAAGTTGAATTGTTAAAGGAAGGCCAAGACCCCTTAAAAAAACAAGTAAAATGATTTAATGACGAGCCAAATGACTCACCATAATGCCAAAAAATCTCACATCCAATAATGTTTCTAATATAACCATGGTGCACAAATCAAACTTGACATAATGTTACAATATACTTAAAGATGGAAATACTTAAACATACACAATAAATATTTTGGGCACTAAGTATAACAAAATGAAAGCATTACAAAGGTTACCTATAGATTTATAAACATAAGGAGGCTTATTATGGTGCTAAGATTTTTCCTAAATTGCCTATGTGACAAAAGACTCCACAAATGGTATAGAATACATTAATGTGCCTAGAGTACAAAACCTATGTTGGGTGTAAAAAAACCTAAAAGAAGTGATATGGACAAATATAATTTTTTTGGAGACCAAATTACACATTTCATTGATTGAATGAAAAATCTTAATGTTATAAACTTTTTTTGTATCCATAAAAATGCATGCATCACATCTAAAACAAGGCCAACAATATGCATACCATCAATGACTTAAAGAAAAACATAAGTAGGGTGGGCTATTGTAATAATGTGAAAACCACAAAAATGTGTGAAAATGAATAATGTTTTGCCCAAAAGATCCCCTTGTCATGTATTAAATTTAAAGAAAATGACTATGAAATCCTCATGTTGAAAAACTTGCAAAAAATATAATGGGAATGGGCATGTATAAAATCATCAAACAAATGGGGAAAATTGATCCAAGGTACTTGTAAAAGATTGTAACTCCTCAAAAATGGTTGTTCATGATATGGAATTGAAGGCATTACAAACTTTCACCTATAGTACCACCCATTATGGATGCAAATCCAATATAGCGTAAACCCCATGGACCATCATTTCACACCCACCCCAGGTTGCCACTCCAAACTAATGAAATTAAAATGATCTGCAAATGTATCCTTATTCTAAAGTGTGGGCACTAGCCAATAGGTCACCTTTGCAATTGTGATGGGTCCGATGTCATCAATCTACTTTTCCAAAGCTAATAATCATGATGCCACAAGCAAACACAATACGGATGGGGGAACATGACCATGAACAATATTCCCACATACCTTAGAAAAAAAATCAAAGCCATTCCCAAAATCATCTAAGATAAAATAATCTTGTAAAAGTTCATACATCATATTACTTAAAAGACCACCAAATGAAAGAGGTGGTGAACATGCCAAAATAAAAATAAATGCCTCCTAATCTAAACTTTTTTTTGTTTATATATGAAAATCATTAACAAAAGGGGTAGGTTGACCTTTACTAATGGGTGAAGAAAGCGAAAGGTTGTTGTGATCTCATTGGATGGGATCATTGAAATGCTCAAAACCAATGCATGCATTGTTCAAACATACTCTCCTACATGTCCAAGTCCCCATGTGTGACACACTTGTGCTAATAGAAGTGGAAAAGGATCTGAAAGCATTTTTGAATTTTTTTGAAAACTAAAGCTTAGGCCCTAATCATATGCTCCTCTTGTAATGTCTCCCAATTGCTTACATTGCCTACTATGTATTGATGGAAGCAAACGCAAATATGTTAGTGACCTTCCTCAAACACCCTATGGAAGAAAAGACAAACATCAAGAAGGGAAAAAAGTCAAATGGGTTGGTGGCCACACAAGCTAAAGAAATACTCAAGGCACATTAAACTTCAACACAAAAAGCATATGAAATATGAGAACAATGAGATTATGTGCGATAATTAGAAGCATTCAAATGGTTACTAGACAACCAATTTTCAAAGAGCACTAAGGATACACTTTCAGCCTTGCAACCAAAAGCAAAAGGGTTATCATGGTGAGCCAATACCATGTAAGAACGTCCGCAATACTAGTACTTTTGCCTTTTGGAGTGGGATGTCTTTGTGACCATATTAAACCCAAAAAATGTTAGATTTGGATTGAGACCCTGATTTAGTCTAACCATGGGACATATCTAAAATTCAGAAATCATTTAAATGGATTTTGAGATTTTACCATTGTACTAGTGTGGGTGTTAGTTCACCCAAGACCCTTCTGCATAAGGTGGCATCATCATCAAGGTAGATGAAAACTGTGGTTCTTTGAGTTTTGTGAAATCGCCAGAGTAGACAGTTCTTTGATTCTGATTTTTTTCAGAAAACCAAAACACACAATTCTATGATTTTGAGCTATTCAGCAAAACAGGAACGGGTACCCAGCCAACACTCCTTGAAACTTGAAATCAGTTGAACAATAGTTAAAATAGGAAATAATGGTTCAAGAATTTCTCAAAAACTTAACTCCCACTTCAAAGTAACATTTGGGTGAAATGTGGAACAAAATGTGAAACAAAATGAAAACCACATCCATCATTCAGTAATGTCAAGCCAACCAAGGCATTAACATGCCCATAAAGCTATACACAACCATATATGACAAAGAACGGTGTAAAAATTCATTTATGAATGTTGTGAATGTGTTTCTTTTTGTGGCAAATTTTTGCATCCTGGCAACCTCAAAAAGTTAAACGGGAATATTTTATTGCCAAATCCCTGTCTTTCTTAGGAAAACATTTATCAACTTTTTAAGAAATAAAACTTCTTTGGGGAAAATTTCACCACACTTTCAACTAAGTTTTTTTGTTTTGAGAGAAAAGTCTTTTTCTACTATTTGTAAAATAATCTTCTGGAAACTTGTTGGTAAGTTAATGCTAAATCTTTCTTGGGATGTTCACTAATGATACTACATCAAAATTTTGGAAAGAAAGCAAACATTGGTTGGCAATGGGCATACGATTATCACCTATATACACGAATTGATGATTTCTTTGGATATTTTGAGGCATTACTACATATTTTTAAACCTTATGAATTATTATAGTGTTAGATTTGGTGTTGGTATGGCATATACGCCTGCACTTGGTATTAACACTGGTAGTAAGGACCCTACAAAGTCTACTATGAGGTGAGGCAATATCAGCCTCATACCTATATCAACGTGGTAAAGACCAGTGTTGAATAGGTTGGGGTTTTCAGCCGGGGGCCAAGGCTGGGTACTTGGCTTGGCAAGTCTAGGTGGGGGAAACCAAGCCCTGGGCTCAACCTGAGAAAACGTGGGCTTAACTGGATCTGACAGAAGACCTGGCCTGATGAATCTTAAGGTATTTCTCTATCCCCAGGCCAGGTCTTAGGTGTAGGGCATATAGGTTAGGGTATAGGGATTTGGGGTTGGAATTGAGAGACTTGGGTCCAAACTCCCACTATTTCTCCCCCCCCCCTTGTTGAGTCTTTTTTGTATTCTTTTTCTTCTTTAGGTCTACCCATTAATGGGTTGTTTGTAAGTAAAACATATTATTTGTAACAATTGGCGTAATCACATAATTGCTATATCCCTTATGACAAGTTCAAATGATAACATACAAAATGTTTCATGAAGTTCCCAAAAAATGAACTCACAATACTTAAAATAGGAAATCTTTCATGAAGCTCACAAAATGAACCCAAAATTCACAACAAAACCTAATGAACATTACTCAAAATGTGACACCAAATGAAAATCAAGTTCCCCAAAAACATTAACTCACAATTCACTATAGTAGTCACCCTCCTATTTCACGGACTCCGACCACAATTCACTATAGTAGTTAGTGAACATTATATAATAAAATGTATAATTCTATTTTTAACCATGATGACAAATTTTGAACTTTTTTGACCATTGAAAACATTCAAAATCAAAATCAACAACATATCCTTTAAAAATTTCAATAAATGTGCATTTAAAATATAAACACATGTGACCTTTTTTATGAAATATATTAAAGCCCATAATAAATTTGAAAACATTTTATGAAGGTTTGAATAACAAAAGGCATGTTCAAATTTTTAAGTTTTTAAAAGGATGTTGTCAAAAAGTGTTTTGTGTATGACAAAGGACTCTAATAACATAGCAAAATGACTCCAAATTCATAAGAGTCCAATTTCATGAGCAAACAAAACACAAATACAAATTATGTATAAATAATTCAATAAATACAATTATTGGTGATTTTCTAAAGTAATGTAAGAGCAATTTTAAACATTGTCAACAACTTCCTTGGCTGCTTTCACTATGAATGTACCCTCTTGCTAAAGAGGATGGTAAGCAATTCTGTTGAAAACAAACCCCAGAACTTAGAAGCATGCAAATTTGTCATTACAAGTAATGCATGCCACAAACGGGCAATTGCTACTACCAAGGATTTTGCACCTTAAGAGGTTAATATGGAAGTCCTGTTATGGTGGACCCTTAAATGTAATACACTAGAACCCACAACACCAAAACCACGTGCAAAACTATAATAAAATAAGAGGCTTGTGTGTGACTCCTGGTAACATGGGCCCTTCCAAAAAGTACACCTAACCTCAAAACAACAAAACCAAAGGTGCAAAACTGTCAATCAATTAAGTATAACTCCAAGCTACTAAGTGGAAAACGATTTCATTTCAGAGGTATATACATTGTGCTTCTCCAATTAACAGGAGTCTGGGCAAAAACGTTTTTTCAACTGGGAGAAGATTGAAGGAGCACAAATGCTCTAAAACTTCAATTTTGCACCTACTTGGAGCCTCCAAGGCTTTGGGACCTGTGTTTTAGTCGTTGTCATCAACTACATAGGAATGTAACTTAAATACATGTCATGTGAGAGCAAGACATAGTTAGGGTTTTCTTTTTTTGCTCTTTCTGCATAGAGATGGTGACTACCAACTTTTTGGCAATTTGTCCTTGAATGGAAAAAGGCAATGGTGGCTAGCAGTGGCATTGCCATTACTATCTTCTTTCTATACATGGTTTGTGCATGTGGTTTGTGTGCTGGCTGATAAGATTTTTACAAATGCTCTGTGGAGGGAATGCAAGAAGGACTGAGGGGAAGTATGGTGGAAGGGATTTAAGGCCGGTAAGGTTTGGGGCAAAGACAAACGTTGAAAAGCTAAGTACAGTGTGTTTTTGGAGAATATTTTTAAATGTTGCTACATGATTTTGTGATCTTCACAGAAATTGTGTCCAAATTAATTTCACTATGTAAATATAGATATTTGTGAGATTGTAGAATAATGCAATGTCAAGAGTAATTTTTGTCTTCTTTAACTTGAAATCAGAGAACTGGAAAGGATGAGAGAGTTTAGGTCCATGAGTTTGACAAGTCCCATTACACAAAATTTTGGGTTGAATTCATTTCTACTGTGGGATCAACACTAAGGGCACATTGTTCTGGGAATTCATTGTTAATGAGCCAAGGGAGTAAGTTCTGGATTTCTATTTTTGTGAGAATGGGATGATACTTGTTTAAAGACTCAGGAAGTGAAAAGAGAGAGATCCATTGTTTTGGTCTACAGTTGTTAAGGATCACAATAATTAGCGTCTCTTACTTTCTACAGTTTGGTGCTGATATCGGTGCTTTGGTGTTGACCACTGGGAGCATGTTTACAGGACCCTATGAATAAAATTTGGCCTGTGTATGAGTTGTGTTTTGAGGTGATGATGTGGATAATGTAGGGCTCTTGTCTTCTGTGCAACAATTTCAGTCTCAGGCAATGCAGGCAGGATAGTAGATAGAGCTGCAGAGCCCCATTTTTAGGTCACAGGAGTGTGGAAATACTCGTGAGTTTTCGAATAACTCTGTTTTACTGACAGAATGTTTTGGCAGAATGAAATATGACCAATGTTGGTCTGGTATAGACTTTTGAACAAACCAGCCTGGTCCTTCCTGGTAATGGGATTTTCATGTTTTTCCCATACCAAGCTGGTACTACTAGTATTAGGTACGATTTCAACTTTCATTCCAGTCTGGTTCTCCTATTCACCTCTCCCTATTAATTACATGAGCCAATTTATTAGCCCATCACTCTAAATCAAAACTATGTTAGATCCCCAAAATAGAAGTTTCTATGGTGATGTACAGAGTTCCTTACCTTTGGTCCACCCATATAGGTGAAAGGAGGACAACATGTGCAAAAGCATATGGGATAAATGTGAGGTGCTATGGAGAACATGTTGGGGACCACATTGGGAACTTGGGAACATATTGAGAACCTGATAGGACCCATTGAGAACTCAACAGGATCACCTGTCAAGTTCTTTGACTTTTTTCTGGAAAATTTGAAAACCAATGGTTCTCTGATTCTGATTTTTACCTCAAAAAACTGGAATTGATGGGTTTTTTTTTAGAGAACCAAAATCGTCAGTTATTTTAAAAATCAAATAACCACACAACTCTGGTCGGCACCCACAGTGTCTCCTATTTCTTGACGTCTCCCTTTTCCTTTTGCATGTTGATGTTTTCTTTCTTTGGTCGCTGAAGCGGCTCCTTTCCTTTGGGCTTTTCTTGTCTTTTTTTTTTTTGGGTTGTTGTTTGCGCTTAAGTGCCTCCTGTCCTTCCAGCTATTCATGTCCTTTCTTTTCTTTTCTTTTTGGAGTGGTTGCTGGTGTTCAAGTGGCTCCTCTCCTTTGGGTTATTCATGTTTTTGGTAGGATTGTTGTCAGTTCTCAAATTACTCCTCTTTTTTGAGCTTCAAAATAATTGGAGCCTGACCAAAAACTAACCAGAACTTATTTGAACCTAACCATTAACTGTGACTCATCCAAACATTTTTTAAAAATTGGATTTGGAACCACTTAGCATTTTAGAACTCAACTCAAACCAAATATAATTTATTCTTTTTTAAAAAAATTAACTACCCAAAATTTGAGCCCCAGCCATGTTTACTTATAAACCCCAAACTCGAACCGTGCCCATATTTAGTTACAAACCCCAAATCGGAACCCTGCCATGTTTAGGTTCAAACCTGGAATCGGAGATTACGCTGAAAATTATAGAAGCGCGTGAACATTGGTCTTCCAGACTTGTGTGGTTACCAGTTTGGCTGGTTAGAACTGCCAGTTCTAGTTCCAATTAGTGAAAACCAAATTGGAACTGGTTCTAATTTTGGATCTGGTTCTGATACTGGGAACAGGTCTAAAACTAAACCCAATTCTAGAACCAGAATTAAAAAGTTTGAAATTTTCATTTTATTTTTTGAAAAAAAGGTTTGAAAGCAAGGACTAACCAGAATTAATTAAATCTCAAATCTTAACTTCAACAGTTGGTTTTTCAATTCTGAAATTTTCAGCATGTAATGTTTATAAAAAATAATAAACATGGCATTGCTGTTCTTGTGGATAGTCTAAGTGAGTTTCGACTGTTGCATTCTTAAATTCAAGGATTGGCAGGGGTCTGAAGTTCAATCGGTTGAATACTTTCAATTTTAATTTTATAGGAATTATTAAAATTTTGGCACAAATAATTTAAAATTTGAAAATTTTTCACCAAATAAAAAATAATTTAATTTATACCAAAACTGATCGTGTACTACAATAGTGTACTACAATATTCATAAAAGTCAAGAACCACCCAACACTGGTTTCTATCTCCCTACCCAGTACCCATCAAGTGCCTTATGTAGAGAGATAATAGGGACTTACATTACCTAACTACTCAAGGAAGACACTTACACTCTTACCGAAGTTGTGCGAGGGCTAACTGGATAGGTTATCAAGGTGGTAACTCAATAACTCAGTTGCTATTCATCCGGAACTGAGTCACAAGAAGTTTTGAATGGATGGTGATGCTGCACTGGTGGACATTGGGTCATCATGACCCAAACATTAGAATACAGCTTCTTGCCAGGCATTGCAAGTTCCACCTGACTGCACAATTTGAAGTACTGAGAATTTGCTTTCTTCCTTCATACAGTCAGACATGAGTTTTCTTCTTTTCTGTCGAAATCTGTGTCCATCTGAAAAGGTCGGTGCAGGCAGTTCAGATTCGACCTTTTTCTAACTTGGAAGCTTGAGCCAGTGGTGTATGAAGGAAGCTGTCTGCATGAAACTTGGACCATCTAAAAGAAGCTGTCTGGTTTCTTTCATTCTTCTAAGCCCTGGCCTTGAAGCTTGAGCCTTACCAGCTTCAAGGAAAGTTTGTTGCTTTCAGCATGCACCATTCGTTCGAGTGCAGACTCATGTTCGATTTATTCTTTCTGATTTTAGCCCTCAAATCTTGAGCTCTAGCTGTTTTTATGACAGATGTATGTTTCAACTTGAACCATTTCAGGGCGGCTCCGTGCAGATTCAATTTCTTTGGCTGATTTGTCAAGTGGTTCTTTCATCCAATTTCCTTGGTTCTTTCTGCCTGCATGGCCGAACAGCTTGAGCTCTCACTTTGCCACCTCACATTGGTGGTTTAGTACAGGATTTTATTTTCTTCTACTCACTCCCTGGTACACCATCCTGGCCAGAGTGAACCAGCACCATCCACTGGATGCCCATTACTACTCAGTTGTGGATGAACCTCAACTGAGTTAATATCTGGTTTCACCTTGGTAACCCATTCTACAAGAAGTAGGTCCTCTATACAAGTAGATAATTTCATATATATATATAATCTCAGTTTTTAAAAAATTGAAAAAAAGAAACTTGTGTAAAGAATGATAAGAATGTTAAACAATTTTATCTATAATAAACTATATTTTCAAATTTTCATCCCCTTCAACTGTTCTTTCAATTTTTAAAAATTATCCATTAATTTCAATTAGCTCCATTAAACTAAAAAAGGGTTTACAACAATCCTAAAGTCATTGGGCAATTTTATTCACAAATGTTAATTTGTTTTAGTTACCCAATTGCAAATGACATGTCCTAAGATTAGTAAATATTCTTACCAAAGAAAAAGTCCTTTCAATCTCAATTTGTGAACCAACAACATTTAAGATCTAACAAGCAAGAACTTGAACTATAGGAAACATAGATTTGTACTTTTCTCACCATTGAAAAGGACATTTGATATTTTTCACATCCACCTAAAACTTTTTGAAAATCAAAAGTTCCTTACTAACAAGCTCCTTTGTTAGTTCCTTTGTGTTTGTTGTCATTTCAAAAATGTCTAAATTGCAATCACCTTAATCAACAATGGCATTTTCAAACAAGGGGTGCAAATGATGATAGAATTTTAACAAGATGAGATACAAGATTATTTTAATCATATTCATCAACAATGACCTTGCCTTCCTCAAGGCTAATAAATGAGGACACAAAACATAAATTCTTTGAACCTAGGATCCAACATCAAAAACTTGATGTTATGAACCTTTTTTTTTCATTTTTTTTTCACAAATTGTTTTTTAAAAACACCTCAAACCTTTTTTCTAATGTTAAAAGTCAAAAAATCTAACTCAAGAATAACAATGGACTTTTCTTCTACAAAATCATCAAAGGAAACTAAAATTCATGTTTCTACTTTCAATTTCAAACAAATGGATATGGTAGAATTTAAAGCATTACTTAACAATCAATGACCTCTAGATTGATTAAAAACACAAGAAAACACAACAAATGAAAGGACATCAACAACGATTTAAAAGATTTGTCATGTCAAAGGAAAAAACACCCATGTAGTCATCTTAACAAATTGTAATGCTTCCTGAAAAAGGATAATTTTATTGAAAATTTTACAAAAGAAAAATAAAATTGTTAGAACTTATTATTTATTGAAACTAATTTTGTAACATATATAATTTTCAAACAACAATACATGAGATTAAGAAGTTACCTTATTTTCACAAAAATATTCAACTTCCTTGGGGCTAAACCAAATTCAATGCATGCCATGTTTTAGTTTTTGTCAAGTGTAACATGTTTTAATTGCCAATTAACTCCCAAAAAGTTAATCACAAGGGGAAATTATATGTCATGAGTATCTTACAACCTCTAAAGATCAAAACTCATTGTTGTGAAATTATGTTATCCCAAAGCTAGTATAAAAATAACTATTTGGTTTGTTCCACCAATTGAAGGAATATCTTTTGTGAAAACTACTATCTAAAAGGAAAGACAAGTTTTGAACATAAATGCAAACATAAATGTTTCACCCATATACTTTCAACAAATTGCGTGGGCAAATGATTTTTAACAATCAACAAGCCCATATTGTTTTGGGTCTTGAAGTTTTAACTTCTAACATGCATTCAGACTTTTTCATGTAGTGTTCCCCATGTCAATGTATATTCTTGAAATTGTTAAATTGGCCTCAAGAGAAGTCTAGCATTGTCATTCAATTCAATGTTTTCCAATTATTTTTCCATGATTAAGATGAGAAATTTTATAAGTAGGAAATCATTTTATTTTGAAGTCCTAACTTTCAATCCTCCATTGAATTGAACATGCCCTTACCCATAAATATGTTTCTCACAATGTGGTTCTCGGAAAGGTAAACATGTATTGATCGCAAGCAACACAAATTTTAGTTCCATTTTCTAGTTCTTGGCACCTTCAACACAATTGGCATTTTCTAAGCATTTCATCTTGAACCTAATTGTTTCCTTCCTATATTCTTGAATAATTTTCAACCTAATTAAGGTTTAGGATTCTCATTGGATTTTGTATACCTTATGTTTGACCATATGTTTTTTTGGTATTGGTTTTCAAGCATTTGAAAAAATCTTTGGAATCAAAGGACTCTACAACCTAAAAAGAAGGCTTGCAATTTTGAATTATGATCTTATTGAAGTCAAATGCATTGAATTGAACTAAATTTTCATTGAGTTGAATTTGAATTCCATTTAAATTCAAATTTCAATTGAAGGGAAATTCAAGCTGCATTATATACTCATCATCAATATATTGCTGGATTTATAATGACAGGTGCTTTTGCTCATGGAGCTATTTTCTTTATTAGGGATTATAATCCGGAACAAAATAAAAATAATGTATTGGCAAGAATGCAAGGTGGTGCAAAAAGCTATTTAAAATGAGCTCTTAACTTTCATCATTTGACTATGGTGTTGAAAAAAAAACCAAAAACACATATCTCCGTTCCATTTAGAGCAAACTCCATACTAAAATCTATTTTGGTAAAGACAAGACTACTATTGGACCTTAAACTTACCTACCCTATGCCAGTTCCAATGTTGCCATTGTCATTGAAATTTTGAAATAATCGCATCTTCCATAGTTGTGCTTTACTTTGAATATTGAATTTCTGCTATTGTATTGTCATTGGAACAAAAAAAGTTTCTTTTCAACAAGTCATTTCGTTTTTACATAATGAAATTATTTAATTTTTTCAATCTCACAAATTTTGAGATTTTCTTGAAATTTGTCTTATGTTGGATAGACATACAAAAATATTTGATGTATGTGGCAGATGATGGCATTGATTGCATGGTTATAGTTATAAGTGTCATATTTGTAACTTTTTGAATCACAACCAATGTTTTTCTATCAATTTTGTGATGTAACCAAAGTGGTGATCATCCATACGAAGATTTAGAGAAATTTGGTTACAAACAAGATTTGAAAATAAAATCATTCAAATGTCCGATGTGAGGTTCCTTCACACTGTGACAAGGTTGTGAGAGTGAGCCTCATTACATTCTAGTTGCCCCTGTGCAAGCAATCATCTAAGCCATAGAGACAGGCTTACATGGAGAGATGTGGTTGGGACTTCCTGAGCTCTCAAAACATATTCTTTAATCGCACCAATTGTGACTACTTGGATGAAAAAAAGTATCCGCATCATGTATTACATTCTACAATTTTGCATGCTCCTCTCCCACTTCTCAGGCTTTCAACAAATTTTGAATGTCCTTCTGCATCAAGCCAACAGAAAACATGAATGAATGGCTGTCAAATACATTAAAGATAAATGAAAACATTATGAGGTATATGTCTCATTTTGAGTTTCTCACATTTCCAGCAGAGACCCCAAAATGCAGATATGTGAAGACTTCTGTATGTTAAGTGCCAGATAAAATACAGGAAAACAATCACTATGCTTCATCCATAAGAGGAAGCAAGTTGTAGCCAGGGAACCTCAGCATGTCAACTCCATTCAGATGTAGCAAGAGTTTGTGAATATATATGCTGTGACCTATGTTTGAATGAAGATGGACAATCGTTTGTGCAGCAAAGCAAGATTTACTGATGGCCCACAAAGTAGTAAGGAAACATGAATCTTTCATTGTGATTTTGTGCACACAATTCTTGGCGGATAGGATTGTCCCACACAGATGTAACATTAACGGAAGGTAAACAGAATCATATTACAAGCTTCCAAAACATACCCCGGGCATATCAATGGGCACTTACTATGAACCAGAAACAACAGGTAGAAAGGATAGAGACACAGGGATTTCACCTCAAATGCAAGGGGGGAAGTTGTCGGTTCATAGCGTTGCACAACCTGCCCCTGCTTGTTCACTAGAAACTTGGCAAAGTTCCATTTAATACTATCCCCTGACATTCCTCCTCCTTTGCTGTTCTTCAAGAATTTATACAGAGGAGCCTCTGCTTGCCCATTCACATCAATCTGTAAAACAAGGCATTTAAAAGATTTGGGTTTTCACAATGCAACAGTACCTTGGAACAACAACTGGCAAGACAAAAGATTCATTGCCCAACATGCAATCCACACCTTAGCAAGCATCATTGAATCATTCTCCTAATGCTTTCAAAAACAAACATGATAAACAAACACAGAATAACTTCGTGCCAATTTTGTATGTCAGCATCATGACCCTTGCATGTAATCTAGAAAAGTTTTCAAATTACTCAAAAACATAGAGAGTTCTGGAGTCATTCATTTGTTCATGGAGAATGAGTGAGTTGATTGCACCTTAGCAAAAATTGGGAACTCAGCTTTGAATCTTGAGCAAGCAGTCTCCTTAATTTGTTCATTCGAACCAGGCTCCTGACCACCAAATTGGTTTGATGGGAATGCTAAAATTTCAAAGCCTGGAAAAACCACCGACCTTCCTATGGTCAGCACTCTTGATACCAATTTGTGCTTGCATGTAGTGAACAACCCTCTGTCCTTTGACAGACATTTCCTGATATGGGGATCCTGGATGGAATCAACTCACGTACAACCATCTTACCACTTTCTTTGTATTTGCTGTACAGCTCTCCAAGTTCCTTGTAGTTACTACGGGTCAACCCACTGTTTATCCACCAAACCAACCAAGAAAGAAGAAAACCAACATCAAGGATGGAAGATAGAAGAATGCAATGTGGCAATCCTCCTTTACATAAATTTCAATGCCCAGAATAAGAAAGCCAAACATTACATTTTTCTTCTAGCTGCGTCAACTTGAAATGGCTATTGAAAACCAGTATCTGTATAGAAGGATTCATTGCATGTGCAGATCAAAACTCCACAAAAACATGTCAGGTAACCAAAAAATGTTGTATCAGTTCCACCAAACTGAAATAGACATGACAAGAATAATGAGTGCAGTCAAAACTTTTTGAATGTCAGGTGCAAAGTATCAGGCCATCACACTGCATCATGAATGGCAGTGACTAGCAGGCAATAATGAGTCTCCCGCTGAATCCATCAGCTCCCCCAACAATGCATGTAGAATTATTTTTTAAATGAACCCCATAATAACCAGACAGAAAAAAACTGCAAAATGAAAATAAGGAAAACAATTTGCATCATCGTACAGTAGAGTAAAAAGGTGCACAATACCACTGGGAGGCGACATTCACAATGAGAAGAACCTTGCCCTTGTATATGCTCAAGTCAACATCATTCCCTTTGATATCCTGGGACCACACAAAACACATGGCAATCCAGTGTTTGAGATACATTATCAGTTACAAAAATAGAATTTTTCTTTCAAGAAGGAAAGGAACTGCAAGTGTCAGTGGACGACAAGATTTTCACTGATTTATTCACAGGTGTTTCCTGTTCATTAGCGTTGGACTCTGTATACTATCTCTAGCGGTGCTCAGTATGGGGCCCTGCAAAAATATTTCTCACATCCAAGTTTTAGTTATTTACTTTCTTCCAACCCCACCTATAAAAATAAAACTGGGAGTGCAAATAGGTGGGGAGACTACTCATAGCAAACCACCCGAACCAATCATTATGATCAGGCAGTCAAGAACAGGGAGCAGCAGTCAGATCATATTTGTTACACTCTTCTCTGGCAGGTGTTAAGCTTTGCGATGCCTTTTACCAGCCTCAGCAAACTGTACATAAATGCTGGGCCAAAACCATTTTGCTGAGCCAAACCGACCGTGTTTTGACTTTTCTTCATCCAGTTTTGATTTGCAGGGTCACATACTGAGCACCGGTGGAGTTGCTCTCACATCCCAGTCTTCTTCTAATTCAATGAAGAAAACTGCCAAACCATTGTGCCACTCCTCCTTCGAGTGTAGTTTTCCAGCAACAAGAATGAACACATGAACACAACCGGTCATTATGACTGACTGCCTCTTCAGCCATAGGTCTAGGGAAATTCCTGCGACGAACACTAAACGCCACGCGACAGGAAGAAAGGGCAGATGGAAAAAGCTTCAATCAAAATTGGAGGAAAATAGAATAAAAGTAGCAGGCAATGTAACTGGTGACAAGCTTCACGAGAATCGCTTGCTTTCGCACCTTTTTTAGAACTCTCTCTTGATCGATTAACCTGGAATTGCAACGGTGAACAAATGTAAAACGAAAGGGAAAAGCAAAGACTGAGTGAAATGCCTTGACTATGTGATCGTAAACACTGTTCTTGGCAACTTCCGCAGCCGATGCGCGCGAGCTCAGATTGACACCCACAGCGAAGCTCAACAATCCCAAGCCCGCAGCTCTACGTCCTCGCGACGCCACAATCCTTGTCACCGCGACGGGCTTAGACGAAGAAGAGACGGACGCTCCAAACAGCTTGCTGCTGGCTCCCGTAAACAACGTGGCGGAAGAGAAGGCGAAAGAAGAAGCTTCTGATCCGAGAGAATGTATGCTTGTTCTGGCTAAGCAGGAGGAGAACTTGGGGGAGGACGTGATACGCACCAACAACATTCCACCCGCAACAGGCGTAGCCGCAACCGAGCCAGACCACAAGAGCGCCATCACGAGAAACAATGAACGATCGTCGACGTCACAGACACGGCGAGAACAGATGAGACTCGGAGACTCGGAGAGAGAGAGACACGTTGGTGGGTGGGAGGAGGGCAGTTTCCGGATTCGAACTCGGATGGGTTTTCCTGACTGACAATCGTGGCTTCGCTCTCAGCCACTAGGCTACTTACATAAAAAGATTAGTTCGGTATATGCTCTTATTCTCCAGCCAAGGTATCAGCAGCCGCTTATTTTACTGGCGAGATTTTGCCAAGAAGCGAAATTAATCAAAGAATTTGAAAAAGAACTGATTTTGGAGGTTTTCAGTCGCCAGAAGTGAAGGGGGGGGCGATTTTTTTTATTAAGAAAATCACCAGATTTCTATACTTTACTAGTGGGTGCCCATGGCCGAAGGCCACTGTTTTTTATTTTTTCTTATTTTTTATTGCCCTGCCCTGCCCTGCCCTGCCCTTGCCCCTGCCCTTGCCCCTGCCCTGCCCTGTTTCGAATTTTCCTTTTGCTGCCAGGGACAGGAGGAGGAAGTTATACAGGGAACGGGCAGTGTTTTTTTTCCTTTTGCTGCCAGGGACAGGAGGAGGAAGTTACACAGGGAATGGGCAGTGTTTTTTTTTCCTTTTGCTGCCAGGGACAGGAGGAGGAAGTTACACCCTGCACTGCCCACCCAATTCTGCCATACAGGAGGAGGAAGTTACACCCTGCACTGCCCACCCGGTTCTGCCATAGAATCTGTGACAGGGTTGTGCAGAACAGACAACCCTGTCACAGACAGACACCACACTGTTGCTTTTATATATAAGATTTTCACTGTGTAGCCAAAAATATAAAAGGATGATTAAAGATTCATACTTTAGTTCTGGTTTATAGCCATATTTGGCTAAATCTTTTTATGGGTGATTGTCACTTTTTCTACATCTTTGTATCAATGATCGCCACTTTGGCTACAAACAAAAAGTGTAAAGAAAACACTGGGTGCTCGTGCTAGTTTTTTTCTTAGCGAATTTTCACCTTTTTTGGACCTGAAAATTATGACTTTGACACATACACAGGATTTTTGTTAAAGAAATGACTCACCCATCAGATTTTTGAGAAAAAAAATTAATTAATTTGCCAGGATTTTACAGCAGGTTGCAAGCAGGTAGCGGATTCCTAAATTTTCTACTTTCACATCTGGTCTATTGCCAAATTTGGCTAAATCTTAATGTGGATGATCCCCAGTTTGGCTATATCACAAAATTGAAAAAAATCATATATCCCAGCTGGGTGGTAGCCTACTTAGTAGTAATGATTTTTTTTGCCTGGTGATTTTTTTCTTTTTTGGTCCCTGGGAACTCTGATTTCAACCTATACAAACTTTAAGAGATTTTGCTCAAAAAATGACCCAAATTCCCCAGTTTTGAAGAAAAAAATTTGCCAAATTTCTATGGTAGGTTCTAGCAAGTAGTCAAAAATATACAAGGATGCTTAAAATTTTTGACATTATCTTCTTTGTGGATGATTGCCACCTTTGATAGTCACAAACTGGGAAAAAAAAGCCAGTAGTGTGACCAATGTTTTGGGTCTTAAAATGGCCCAAAATCACCAATTTTTTAAGAAAAAAATTACAAATTTCCAAATTTCTGTAATAGGTAGGTAATAGCAGGTAGTCCAAAATATAGAAGGCTGGTTAAATTTTTGGGCATTCATCTGTAATTTATAGCCAATTTGGCTAAATCTTCTTACGGATGATCACCAACCTCTCCAAATCACAAAATTGAGCGAGAAGACCTAGAAGGTAGCAATGTCGGGCAGCTATCTGAAATAGCAACAGAGCGGTGCTGGGCAGTTCTTTGAATTTTTAAAGAACCGTTGCTTTCAATTCTTCAAATACTCCAGGATCAGAGAACCATCAGTTCTAGTACTTTTGAAAATTTTCAGAATCAAAGAAGCACCAGTTCTGGTTTATTTCAAAAACATCAAAGAATCAGTGGGCTTTGTTAATGAACCGGCAAAGAACCGACTTTTCTTGGAGAGGTTCTTTGACATTTTCTCTTTATTTGGAGAGCTGTGGTTATATATCAATGCCAATTAATTGTAATATTTTGAGAATCAGTGCTGTGATTCAAAGAACCGCCCAACATTGAAACAGATCCCAATGGTTATGGGGGTGATTCTCAAGATTGATAGCAGTGGCTCTCGAGAAATCAAAGAACCAGTTCTGATATGTAACAACAATTCTCAAGAGAATCAAAGAATTCAAATAATCACCTACATTGAACATTATAAGGTCTAGCACATATCATAGTTTACAAAGTTCTTGATGATGCAAGCAAAATTTCTACCCTATGCCAAATTCATTAAATTATGTACTTATAAGGTAATGAACATGTTTTGGGCTCTTCTTGAGTTTTCATGCCTTTGGTTGGGCCCTCAAAGGTTAACTAGAGCCAAAAAAAAAAAGTTCCTTTCCTTATGTCAAATATTTATCAAAATTTGAAACCTTACAAAAGTGAGAGGTCCTTTCAAATTGAAATGTTCACATCTGTTTTACAAGGAAATTTTGTCAAGGGAGGTGATTGAAAATACATGAAAAAAAATTGAAAATTTTATTTATGACCATTGGTTAAACCCAATTCACAATCCTCAATCACTAAATTAGTTCCTCCCAATGGCTATCACATAATTCTAATAACAATGATTTATCAAAGCTCATTTAAGTAGGACAACTTTAAATTTCATAAGTTGTAAGTGATCATTTGGACAATTCCAAATTAAAATATGTTTAGCCCATATATTCCCAAGTAAAAAGGCATGGAAAGATGTTTTTTGAATCTTTGTCTTTTAAGAATTTTTTTTTTTTCAACACCATGTTCGAGAGGAAAGTTTTAATATCTTCTCCACCAATATGCTTCTAATTTCTTTTCAATTGGATTTGAATTGAATTTAAGTTGCATAGATAACTCTTCTTAAATATGATCTTTCAATCAAATTGTTGAATCAAAATTCAATGTATTTGAATTAAATTCAAGTTGCATGCAATGTCATCAATATTTCCATTCAAATGGAACTTAATTTTCGCAAAATCTTTTTTTTTTTCATCAATTGATTAGTCAATTATCATTGTTACTTAATATCATAGAGCCCAAGTACATAGATAATTCTTCTTAAGTATGATCTTTCACGCAATTCCTTTTAGTAGGATCTTAACACCTCCTAAACACCCAACTACCTTCTTTGGAGTGGCCACAAAAAAAAACCTTAGCTATAATGTACTTGATAATATCCATAGCTAAGGTCTTTTTTGTCAATTTTGTGATGTAGCCAAAGTGGCTATCATCCATAGGAAGATTTAGCCAAATGTTAAAACATCCAAATAACAATATTTTTGGCTACCTTTACTTGAACTATGTATAATTATTTTTTATAAACTGGTAGATTTTTGGCTATTGAAAATTGATAAAATCATTCTATTCTAGCACTGTTAAATTTTAACTTCGGTTTCTGGCTACATATAGAGGCAAGCAAAAAAAGGCTGATAAATAGGTATATGCTACTTTATGTATATTGAGTTTGATACTGGGCACATACTTCGTACATGATTAGGTATATACCGTAATTCTACGTATATGGGTTGCAGCGATTTTCTTACATGAATTCTCAAGCTTTCCCGAAGCTCCTCTGTTTCTACAACGCTACTACTGTCACGACTCGCTTCCTTCTCCGCACTTCTTTGCCTTTTGTCTTCCCTTGTTTTGCTACAGGAGCTCCAAGCCCATTTGACTCCCTGCTGTGTGTCTGTAAAGAGCTTAAACATCTCTTGTGAGTTCTGGTCCCCTCTCTCTCTTCGTTCTGTTTCCAATGTGGCTTGCTTTGTACATGGTTTTCTTTGATTGCGTTTCTCCCCTTTTGTCTCTCTGAGGTTTATTATATTGTGCCTGCATGTGTGTGCCTCCTGTAGTATATTTATATGGGTATCTGTCCTTTTTCCTTGTCAGTCAAGTGCTGTCTCTTTTCTTGCTTGCTGAATTTAGGGTTTTCTCTGTTTTCAACTTCTTGTGGGTGGGTGCTTGCTGTTCTTAAATTTTCTTGAATAGGTCTTTCTTGCTACTTTGTCATTGTGCTTCTAATAAGTTGTATAATATTTTTGCTTCTTACTTTGTTAATTCTGGGAGTTTTCTGTTCATTTCTTTCTTTTTTTCCCCTGCACTTTGTCTCCAATACCAACTCCAGTCCTCTGCTTTTAAGACTTACTTCATGAGTACTAGCTTTTTTTTTCTTTTTAATTACCCTCCTTATTTTCTGAAATTCTGGAGCCTTGAACTTGATCACGAATATTCTATTGTCAGTTTAGTTTTAGGGTTGTCTTGACTTTTGCAATGTTGGAACATCATTCCTCATCTTCCCATCCATGCCAAAGTAGTACTCCATGGCTATCTGTCATTTTGGACTTTGATTTTGTGATTTTCTTGGGAGTTTTGCAGTTCAGTATTTAGGGTTGGTTTTAGGTTTCTATGCTATGTCGTGTCATCCTCATCCCTAGTCTCTCTTTCTTTTCTGAGATAAATAGTTGAAAATGTGAGCCTTGGTTTTGGGACTGTTCTTGCCAAGTTTGGTCTTTTGGGTTCTTTTATGTTCAATTGATTCAGTAATCCTGTGATTGATCAACTGTTTTTTGAGTTTCATGTGTAGACAGAAAACTCTTTGTAAAGTTTCTTGCATCCATTCTATCATTTTTTTTTCCTTTTTTGTGTTCTCAGATTTGGAGAAGATGCTCTGATTTTCTTTGATCTTCATCCTGTTCTGGCCTCATGTAGGCTACCCACTCAGTTTATTATCATTGATCATGTAATTCTCACAATTGTTTATCTTGTTTTGTAGATTCCTCCAATGGGATCGTGCACACATCAACATGATTGTGAGGAGCATGCATGTGCTGCGGACTGGTCTTTGTTCAAAAATATCGAGATGTCAGGGGTACTAATCTTCACTTGCTGTCACCTGATCCTTTTCATTCCCCAGCGTTTATTCCTTAATGTTGACACACAAACTTTGATTTACAGAGAGGAATTTCTGAGAGCTCTACAAACATTCTGAAGGAATTTAGATATGATAGATAAGGGCCCCCCAGTTGTCTGCAACTGTGAGGTCAACCTTCAAATGCTAGAATGATGAAGACAAGTTTAGAAAATTATGCAAATTTTTTGCTCTCAATGTTCTGTTTCTTTCCTCTCTCTGTTATCTTTCTCCTTTCTTCTATGGTTTTCTCGTTTCTTGCCTTTTCCTCTTTCTCAATCTCTCTTGTTTTTTTTTGTTCCTCTTTTTTCTTGAGGGCTTTTGGTCTTCTCTTTCTCTCTTAGGTTTTGTTGAGCTAGTCAGTACCATTGCTTAGTTTACCAGTTAAGTCTGGTCTTGTGACAGAAACACAGTAACATTGGTTAATGATCCACATTAGCCTTTACCCATTGCCTGGAAGTAATGAAGTCAGTTCAGATGTTATGGTAGGTGATCAATACCATGCATCTTGCTCTTGAAGGTCCCCAAACATGCATATACCATTGCCATCATCCAAACTACTCTTGATTTTGTTTCTTGTATTGTTTTCTCTTTTCTTTGGGGGTGTGGGTTCCTCTTGTTCATGCTTGCTGATTGGTTGCTATTGTGTCATTAGATCTGAAGTATCCATAGCCCTTGTTTTGGGGTCATCTCTCAATTCTTTTCAGGTTACCTTCAAGGAGAAATTCTCAGTACGTATGAGGATATTTTGTACATTATGCAGGTGCGTGCTTTGAATGAGGCGATTGATGGGAGTGCCAAATCAGTATTCAAACCCTGGGAAAACCGTCTGGATTTCTCAACTGTATGCAGAACTTGCTTTGCATGCCTTTGAGGTTTTTTTAAGTATGTAAAATCAGTTCTGCTGATTTCTTGCTTGCTTTTGCTTGAAAGAATTTTTGTGAATTTGTTAGTGTCAAATTCTCAATTTTGACAAATCACAGTCTTGAAACTGCATGGTGCAGGCATTGGAGAGCAACGATGATGACCCAGAGCTTATTCTTTTCATTCCGTAAAACTTTTTCCTTATGTGAAAGTGCCTGTGATTTTTTAATTTGAGAAAAGGGTGGTCTGCATTCTGTAATCTCCATTTTAAGTGTAGCTCCTTTATGTGTCTCTTTGTTGACAGGAACATAGAAGTTTACTCGGAACACTTACAGCATCAATAAGGTGTTCTATGTCATTTTATTGCAGGTTCACAACAGATGTGAAAATCAAAAGCATCTCAATTATTGGTGGCTCTGATGGCACAAGCCCATCTAAAATGCGTGTGTAGGGTTTCTAAACTTTTACATTGCCCCATAAGTACAAAATAGAGAGATTTTTCCCAATCCATATGGACAATTTGGATGTAGTTTATAGTTCGTTATTTATATAGTGGGTCAATGGCAACTGTCGGCTATTGCTGTTGTAAGTGTCTGGACAGGAACAGGTGTAGGACAAGCTAAGAGGTGTGTCTTCTCTTTTTCCATGTTACAGGTTTATGAACAGAGATGACATTGACTTCTCAGCAGCAGCTGATTTGTTGCCAATCCAGGAGTGGGAGCTGGCAGAGAACCCACATGGGGAGATTGAGTATCTCACTAAGTATGTGTTACACTTAATATACTGCAGACCTCAAACATGCCAAGAACAATCCCAAACTTTTCTGCCGTTCCTTTTGTGCTACAGAAGACCTCTGTTGGATCACTTCTTCCACCTTTTGTTTTCATTGAAGGAGACTGCAAATAGTTTCATAAGTCACTATTATGTTGATGCTAATTTCTCAGTCAAGTGTGTTTGCAGATATGCAAAGTTCCAGGGAGTTGCCAGCCTTACACTCCATTTCCCTCGAAATTTTGGTGCCAATGCAACATGCATACATTACATTGGATTGCGAGGAGAAGCCACTCAGGTAAGATTAACTTGCTGAAACCTCAAGAGTTCAGGGTTTTGTGTCAAGGCCTAGACTTGGGCAACTGTCCTACCATTATCTTGATTTGGATGTAAGGAGGTCCAAACTTGTCAGGTTCCTGGACGAGGAGGAAATCAAGCTCCTGATTGCATGCCTCTTCCACTGTCAACATTGCACATAATTATGGGGGTCACTCTCACTCTCAAGTGTCTATTGATGTCTGGGTTGTTTTGTTAACACAAGATTTTGGGCTATATTGACATATGGTTACTTTTATGGCCATGTTTCTGTTGTTGTAAACAGTTGAAGAGGGATGTTGTGGCAACCACTGTCTATGAGGCTATTCCAAATCCATCTGAGCACAGGTGAGGCCATCTCATTGTCTCTTCTGTCTTGCTGTCAATTCATATTAGAGCTGTTTCATATGCAATTGCATAGGTGCATGTATTTGTCAGGAAGGATTTTCTTTTCTTCAGGCTCCTGTAAATAGAGTTGTATCTGAAGTTGCTTTGACTGTGTGGCAGACTCCCAAGTGAGAGTGGTGCACCTCAAGTGCTGTAAATCCTAAAACTCTTGGTTTGCAGCAATCTCGGGTACAGAGTTTAGTGAGATTTTCAGCAGTTAGTTTGCTGTAGTGCCTTGAGTAGCTAGTGTGGAACAAATGGCAATATGAACATGTGAACCTACTCAGTGGGCCATATTCATGATCAAAAAACTGATTGCAGCATGTGTACATGACTACAAAGACAAATACTGTAAGGCTTTTTGTAAACTGGGGATTGTGTTACAGCTGACAGGTTGACTGCCCCATTTAAACAGAGGCTTGGCTGTGAAACAAAATGTATTGATCACAGGTTACAACAACTAAACTACCTTTATGTTCTTATCCTTATGAACGAGGAGGTAAGTTATGGAGTTATCTTCCACCCTTGCCCATGAATTGGTCACACGACATCATGTACAGAGGGTAACAGCATCCTGAGAATTTATTGAACAGTTGATATTAGCACCAATGTTGACACCTCATGGTGTACAGTATGCTGTTGAATGTCCTACTCCTCCTCCTCCTCTTCTTCACCTTCTTCTTCGGATCCTGCCTTTTCTTCGCCCTCTTCTTCTTTCAGTGGCTCAGGCTTGGGGGGAAGATCTGTTGCCTCAACCATTTCCCCTGCATATTCCTTTTGCACTGGAGGTGGCATGATAGGCTTGAATGCTTCATTTTTTAGACCATAACCCACATAGATATTACTGAATCCAGTTGGTGTGGCTACACAGAATGCACCAGGCCAGAGATGAGATCTCAAACAAACCACCTGATGCTTGAGGCCCTTGATGCTTGAGCTATAAGTTACTGACCATGCTTTTACACCATCTGCAAGTTCTTTATCCTGGTCTAGTGTCCTCAAGGATCCTGGTTCCTCTTCAGGCTCCTCTGGTTCTTCATCCTCATCTTTCTCACCCTCTTCACCTTCTTTAGCTTCTTCTTCTTCAGGGGCCTCCTCCTCCTCACCCTCCCCTTCCTCTTCTGGTGCCTCATATATTGTACATCGTCCTTGTTTTGGAATGTGTGCATTCTTGTGAACCCAAGCCTCCAAAGTGCCAAGGTCAACAGCGGGTGGCATTTCAAAGTCCTCAGCTGGTGTGAGTGTTTGTCCACCCTCATCATCCGCAGCCTGTGCCCAGGTAGTATTCACAGGTAGCAAGATAATCATGAACCTGAACATATGGAGATTGCAAGGCTTAGACTTAGGGGAGGGTTCTTACACCTACTCCTCAAGAGTCAGAGGGGTCATATGTCACCTGTTGGTGTAAGATCCCTCCCAATCTTAAGGGGCAGGTGTAATATCCCTCAGGTACCCTCCAATTAACAGTTAGGAAATTTTTTCAAGTGCTTTTTGGTTTGGCATAAAAACTGGACTTAATATATGATGCCAAGTCTGAAGAAGGAAGAGGCAAATTGGTTATTGCTTACCAAGAGGCAAGGAAATAGCAAATGATCTGTTGTGGTGGACATGTTTTGTGACTTCTTAGTGTGCAGTTGTGAATGCATTGTAATTTGATATCAAAGCTACATGTCTCTATCCTTGTATATCATTAGCACCTAGCTTGTAAAACAAACTTTTTTGGCACTGATAGGAGACGTTAACTCACTGAGTAATAGCCAGAAGGAGCAATTTGTGTAGCATGTGAAATTCGAGCAATTTGGGCCCGCAAGTAGTTAATTTCAATTCCTGGAAATTGTGGATATCCTGACACCTCTGCCTGCCAACCAGAAAATACCATATTAAATTTCTCTGTGTCATTGTTGATCCCATTCTACAGAGCTGCTGTAAGTTCAGCCCCTTTGGCATGAAAGTCTGGCACCATCAATGTTCGTGGAAACATTAAGCCTTAGTGATAAAGCAAAGATTGAAACAAGGCTGCCACAGTAGTGAATACTATGCATGTCATACATCTGTTAGAACTTACACAGATGGGACACTGCAAATGGACTCACAAATGCCTTCACTGCACATCTTTTGTAGTGTTACTCTCTTCATGTTTGCAGAGCGCATGTGTACAAGGAGTGTGCTTATTTCCATGAATCTGCCTGGAGCTCTGCCAGCATGCATTCACAGAGTGTAATGGACTCACCGGGTTGGCAGAGTGGGTTACTCTCTATCTCCATTAACACTCTTTTTTCCTTTTTCACAAATGTTTCAAAGTAATTTATGAAGGGTAATGGACGCACACATGGGGGATTACAGGTGGTTTTCACCCCTGTGAATGAGGGCAGTAGCCCCTGTTGACGTGGGCTCAAATGTGAAGCCCCTTTTGCATGGGTGCCTTACCCTACACAAAATTGTATCACATTGTTTTGGTATGAAACCAAACCCAAGTGCAGCTCTTTCAGCAAGTTGCTACCAGGCATTGAGATTCTATGCCTGTGAGTCTAGAGTAGGTCAATCCTAGCTGAATTAATTCAATCGATCCATCATTGAAATGCATTCATTTCAGGACTTCAAATTAGATTTGCAATCACAATTATTCAACTGATAATGGCATTGAATACAATGATTGCTGGATTTCAATTTCGCTTCTCTGTGATCAGAGTCATTCACCTGATAATGGTAGTGAATAAATTGATTGACAGATTTCAAGTCCTTGGCAACGAAAACCATTCAACTGATATCTATAATTGATCTGATATGTCATTGAATCCATTGATTGCAAGGTTTCAAATTATCTCCATAATCACAATTGTGAAAAAACTTAACACATATTAAGAAGACTCATTGACTCTGTTGATTGTAGGGTTTCAAATTAGCTCCACAGTTATAATTTGACAAAAACTTCACAAAACATGTAGACGACTAATTGTATTGCAGGGTTTCAAATTAGCTCCACAATCACAATTGTGAAAAAAACTTCACACACATCATGAGACTCATTGAATCCATTGTATTGCAGGGTCTCAAATTAGCTCTACAATTGCCATTCTGAAGAACTCAACACACATGAAGACTATCGAGCTAGCAGGGGAAGAGGAGGAGGAGGAGGAAGGCAGTGGGGATATTGGTCTTGGAGGTTTGG
Source organism: Sphagnum contortum (assembly GCA_963920785.1). Lineage (NCBI taxonomy): Eukaryota > Viridiplantae > Streptophyta > Sphagnopsida > Sphagnales > Sphagnaceae > Sphagnum > Sphagnum contortum. The sequence goes on along the minus strand of OY987289.1, from coordinate 13,486,870 downwards.
TATAGAGCATGCTTACTTCAAGGTTGCCAGTCAAGAACTTCTTCAACTGTCTGGCAGTGTTGATCTGCAAAGGAGTGACAGGAGGTAGTTTCTTGTACTGATCACCAGGCCTGTGACAAACCCAATATACATTGGCATTGGTTCCTACGCCCTCTTCCATGGGAATGCCGTCTGAAGGACGTCCCCATCCTCCCTTCTTTTTCTTGGACTCTCCGCTTTCCTCCTCGCCTTCTCCGCCTTCCTCTCCCTCTGCACCTTCCTCCTCCTCCTCAGGAACCTCCTCTTCCTCACCCGCCCCTTCCTTCAGTGTACTCTCGAACACATAATAATTGCTGCAAAAGAGAACCAACCCAGGCTTGGAGTCAAGAAGTAGAGGAAGAAGAACAACAATGCAGCAGCATTCTCTCATGATCAGATTTGACATGAAATCAGTTTGTGTCTTCATTCATCTTCACGAGACGGATTGCAAAACATAATAGCCAGGTTCTCGTGTGGGAGTTTTGCACGGAGCTATGTGATTTCGTCATGGAATCTTGGTAGTCCTAGTTTTGTGAAACCCCCGATCGATCTCTACAGAATCACGTTTGTGTGAATTGGTTTTGAATCAGTGTAAGTTCCTTGATTTGGGTAATATCGAGAAGGGAGTTGTCTTGTCATTTTGCTTGGTCATTTGCATTTGGTGGGGGCGAGGGGGTTTCATTTGGAAGCCAGGCAGTGGCAACAGCGATTTGTGTTGAAGCTTTGCTTACTCATTGACGCCGAAAAACTTGCCGAAGAACCTCACGGTTTCTATACCAAATTTGGGATCATCGCCTAGTTGTTTGAGAGCCAGAATGACAAAATAAGTGTCAAGACGGCCAATCCCACAGCCGCAAGCGTCGAAGAAAACACTATCAGATAACATATTTTGTGCTTCAAATTCATTGCCGGCTGCTTCTTCATCTTCTTCAGCAGATGCTTCCTCAGCAACCTCTTCCTCCTCCCCTTCTTCTCCTTCTTTCTTCTTTGGCTTTTCCTCCTCAACTTTAGGCACTATCTCCTCTTGACTTCAGCCACACAAACACGAGAGTAGTAGAATAAGACAATCAAGCTAGCTAGCAGAACGGCTCTGAGAAAACAAGCTTCTTTATGCTTGACGCATTAGATTACAATAACAACGGTCGCATTACCCACAACGACGACAACAACGAAGACAACGACAACAACGACATGAGGTGGAGAACAACAAGCGTGTAGGACAATATTGGAAACCATCTCCAAAATTCAGTTTTACTTGAATAGCGCAAAAAACGATTTGACGGGGATCACATCCTTGGGATCTCTTCCTTCTTTGATGGGTTTCTCGCCTTCCCTAGACACAAATCGTGTTTGCTTCAAGACGAAGCTCGTCTCGAAGATATCCACCGGATCCCTCACCTTCGCTTGAAGCACCTGCCAGCCATACAAAGGCTTCCGAATCATCATCATCATATCATCATCTGACGACAATTCTTCTTAGTCCCCCAGAGTACACCTCACGCACATACGTACATAGTCACATACTCTCCGATGTGGAATTTTATCATGCAAAATGCCAACAACCAAGTAGATCTTGCTGGGGAAAAGGCAAATCACAACGATTGTGGCATCTTCATCTGCAAAAAGTCATTTTGAGCACATAGAGGTCGATATGGTGGTGTCCAAGAACAATGCGGTTTTCAAAGCAAAACTTGAAGGAGAAAAACATGTGTCCAGAAGTGAGTCGGTGGGTCGGGGGATGGGGGGGATGCGGAGAGAGAGAAAAAAAAGACTCCTTGCGGCTTTCTTACACTGCGCACAATCTCAGAGATGTGAGTGAAGACATCGTCCCCTGTTGTCGTACTCATGCTCTTAAGATACGCTAGTGCATCTTCTACCGACATTGCAGCCATCTCTGCACGCAAATCCTCAAAACTTCCTCAACTCTTCCAACTGAACTGCTCTGTCTGTCAGTCCATGTCTCTGTCTTTGTGGATGGAAGATACTCTCGTATATCAATGGTGATTGTAACAACTCAATATTGAGAATCAATTCTTCCCCGTGAACTGCCCCCACGCAACTGTATGTTTTTGACAAACGTGGAGATGATGAATAGCGATAATATACAAAGGTATGGTGTCCTCCACCATGCTTGGATGCAAAGCATCGGGGAGAAGCAATCTTGCCAGAGACTGTCAAAGAGGGAATATGTAAAAGACGCAGCAACAACTGCTTTTTGCCTTGTCCCAAAAATTGATGAATGTGTTTTGGCTTTAACCTGAAAATTTGACATCTCTCTGCCCTGTTGGGTAAAAAACAGAATTGGACGCACTAGTACACCTATTGCCAACAAGTTTATAGATGAGCATTATGGCAAGTTCAAACCAGAGTAGGTAAAATAAGAAATGTTCCATCAAATTCCTGAAAACAAAACTCTCATGTTCACTGTGTATTAGAGAAGGTCGAATTCATAGCCATTGCTCCGTTGTCTTTGGAGCTCCAAAAGTAACCTTCTATTGGCACATCCGATGTCACAAAAATTACTCAAGTCCATTACCAAATGAGCAAGATACACCCTCCAGAAGTGTTAACAATTAGTGTTTAGGAGATATATTTGGCGATTGCTCTCTAATGCTTATGAAGTCCAACGAAGTTTGGTAGAGCTTCAGTTGGAACACGAAACAAGGTAGACAGAGGCTTTCCAAGGGCTGGTGGAGGCACATGGGGTGTAAGCAGTTTTTTTCTATCTCTGGACAAGCTCTTCCTCTTCTAGTTTGTTGCTTCTTTGTCTCTGGAGTTCAATGTAGACTATTCCTACTGGGAAAGCTAGAGAGTAATAGAGATCACAAACGTGCACTAAAACTGGACACTGTGACTGACCAGTTTCTTCAACAGGGGCACATGCAGCTCTGCTACATGATTACTCCAAACCTAAAAAGATTAAAAGCAAGAAATTACATTAGTTGGTAAGACTGTAAATTCAAATGATACAAACCCTGCACCTTTTTCAATTTCCAGCATTGCTTCAGATAAGTGATTTCAACCAGAGAAATTCTTCCCCGTAAAATAGCTTCTAATTGGCCTCCTGAACCTTCAGTACATCATCTGCAGCTTGTGGCTCCACCATCATGCAAAAACCTCCACTATAAGCTTGGATCTATGTTTGCAGTGCAACAAAGGTTGACTGCAGGAATCTCGGCATTTATGGAACGATTGAAACAGCAGCTGGAACTCATTATTTCTGGTGTAACAACATCCTTGTGGTTAGACTTAGTGAGGCTAAATGCTTTTTGGCAAATGCTCTGCTGAATTTTCCACCACCTTGGCTTTCTTGATACTGTCTGTCTACCATCAAATCTGCTGACTTGTGTGACTCCCCTTCTATAGGAACATAGATCCAAGGCAAAGCCTAGTTTTCAGCATAATCTTGATCTTGTTCATAGGCATAATTGAACAGATAGTCAAATTCATAGTTCTTAATTGAACCTGAAAGCAGGGTCCAAGTGGAAACATGTTGCATCTGGCATCACCACTGCTGAAAAGATGCACTTGACTAACCATACTCCACCATGTTGAATGCAGCCACAAGGGCATCCCACAGAAGCTGCTATGTTGCCGTAACAGGGGTCTCCTGTACTTGCCAGTCCATCATCTAAGGGAGCAGCTGAACGATACACCAGCTGGTCAAATTGTACTTCAGGTACATTCCAAGAACAAGTTCATAAGCCTCCACGATCACCAGGAAGGAAACCTTTGGTGTGCGCTTGGGCGAAGTGACCATTGCAAAACAAGCAGAGGTGCAGCAGAGTTCACAGGCAAGGTGACATCCAGACACAGGCAATTAAGCCCTTGAACAGCACAAGCTTGCACAAGCTTGGCCAGGTTGAATGACTCTGCAAAAAGAAAAGAAAATCACAGAGTACATTCGTGCGAACAGCACTCTGCACAAAGAAAGTGATGGGTTTAGGTTGAGAGAAAGCTGGTTGGTGAAATCAGCAGTGCTGCATTAGCGAAGGTGGGATCCAGAAGCTCAAGCATGCAAGGCAAGACAGGTAGTAATTGATTACCAAAACAAACCCATCTCCATGGTTCCTCACACAACAAATAATCCAGTGACACAGACCATGCAAGTACTTTCCCAACTCAACTGATATGGCAATCACAGCTCCAACTGCATCTCTGGCCCCACTTCAACAGCCATCATCAGCTCTTATAAGAGTCCTGCTCCCCACATCCTGATTTTAGGTCTATGGCATCACATACCTAATATCAGATACTATCATCCAATGAAACTAGTTACACAACATGATCTCAAGCTGTGATGCTAATGTGGTGCTAAGGACTGAACACATACAAGACTATCCTGCAAACAAAAATTATCTTCTAGAAGCTTGAAACTAGATCCCAGCTAGAAATTAAAATCTCCATCTAGTTTCTTGCTGCATAGTTTTATTGATTACATATCTTGACCACAAGCACACTACCAAGGCAGAAAAACTGAATGTTCACCTCCAAAGCAACATATATATGACATTGCAAAGAGAACTCCACAACACAGGCAACATGACATCATGTGCAGTCATGGAACCTTATGTGAGTTGCTCACAAAGTATCAGACCATCACCTTCATCAGATATATAGCAGTGACAAGCTGTGATGACTACCCACTAGTTTAACTCCCAATCTTGGGTGTAGATAATTAAGTAGTTATCACCCCAAAATTTAGCCAAACCATTATACAGGATCTGTGGTTTCTGTTGCATTTCCAGAAGCCAACAGAAAGTCTCAGTCATAATGTTGGTTAGCACTCAAGAAACATAGCTAATTAAAGAAATCATCACTTCATAGAATTCACCTCCAAAGGGGGTAAAAAATATATAGTTGCGTTGACAGGATGTGAGTCAGTACTTTTGTGAATCAAGAGCAAAAATCCCTATGTAAATGACACTGTCTACATAGCAATTGAAAATGCACATAATGAAGTAAAAATTGGAGCAAAAGTGCCTTACCCTAATCCTTTGAATAGTCATTTCTCATTCCAGTGTTCAAGATTTTCCATTGAACCATGACAAAATTGGGGGATGCAGAAGGGAAGAAGCAATGACACCTCTCTTGAAATGGCAAGTACTTCCTTTCTGCACACCCACAGAAAACTCCTAATATACACTTGCATTTCACCCCCAAGTTTGAGAAGTGACTGCAATCTAATGGCATCTACATGTGACCCATGGAGCAAGACAGCAAGGCACTTGACATGCATCCAGCAACCCTCTGCTACTACTTAATCCCTCCAGTTAAACCTTGCAACTGTAGATATTCAGCCACCAGGTTAAGCCCAACCAAAGTCTGCATTACCAACAGTGAGAGACTAGTTGGTAAATTTGCCCTGCTAAACAGTGCAAAGTGAGATCCTAGAGAAAGCTCCTGATGCATTGGCAGCAAATTTCATACAGTTCTCTCAGGATGTCCAAACCAGAGGATTCAAAGCCCCACTTCAAGATATACACCAGCGCTGTCAAGCAGAATCCACTATACAAGAAAACCAAGAAAAGTTGTAGGAGAAATAGCAGTAAGGACCAGAACAAGAGGGTTGCTCACTGATGGTGGAGGCCCCAGGGGGACACAGAGATGTTCCCCTCTGCTTTACAAACTCCCTACTTCAATCTTGGCTATAATTACAAGTGACTGGCACCTTTTTCACACCTAAAGCAAACTGGAAGCATGCTGTATTTGACATGCGGGCTCCAAATAGACATGCTTGAAGTTTGTTTGCAGCTTGAAAAAGAGGAAACTTCTTGCTTTCCAGATGTCTCCTGCAACATCAAACAAGAAATCAGCTTGCCTTCAAGAAAAAATACACTTCCAACCTCAAACTTACATACGCAGGGACTCACCAAAAGGTTCAAATCCTCAACATGTAAAGCATTCCAATTTCAACCCAATGATAGATTTCATAAAACGCAGAAATGGAATTATTTCTGAATATGTGGCTAGACACAAAATAAAAGGACCATCCTTTGTATGGCCACTGAATTGGAAGACACCAAGATGTTCATATGCTCTCAATGTGTGTGTCCCTTCCTATTTCCTCCTTGGAGCTAAGTCCAGGTAACATACCCAGTACTTGGAACTGACAACACTCCTCGCAATTTTTGGCAATCGGATTAACAGAGCACACATAAGATTCATGCACCTTAATAAGGTGAAACTAATCAGGTGATACTCATGCTTTTAGCAACTGGTAGTGTCTTCCCAACACCATTAACACCAATCCAAGATCTTACTGAAGAGCACAATTACCAAGAAAATTAATCACATCCACAAACTGAAGCCAAAATTGAACCTTGTTCAAGAGCATTCCCAGCATACCTTAGATAGTACGAGTGTTGTAGGAACCACATAGACTACATTTGTGGTACAGCCAATGAAAAGGTGCAGTACCCTTCTGCTCACAATCATTACACAGAATATCCTGCACATACAGGTATGACTGGTTTCATTTAGATTTCAATTCCAGCTATCAGAGCACTATAGTCCACAGTCCGATTTGACATTGTAAGAAAAAACACAATATGTTGTTACATACCATGAAAAAACATCTGCAAAAATTCTTAGTCATCAAAAACATCACATTTATTGGTCTTCACAAAATTTGAGGCTGTTAAGGCCACCACTGAGTTGATACAGCAGTTCCAAAATCCTATTGTGCAAAGATTACAGGATAGATTGCATTCCTAGGGGTAAAATTCAGACCACAAATCCTTCTAGGATCTGTTGTTGACATTGCTTGACATTGTTGTACCTGGAGAGAGTTCTGATATTCATCAGGGAGTTGTTCAGCAGCCAACAAGGCATCCAGCATCCCGAAGTACACCTGCAGTGCAACCTTCCAATTATGAGATAAGAAATCTTGAATCATCTTGCAAAAAACACTCCAATTTTCAAGTAGTTTACTATCAAACATCACAGGACACTGACAAGGAGCTAATATCAGCCATGAATGCACCACAGTTGCATTAGGTGAATGAACGAATACAAACTCCAAGCCCCCAAAGGATCAATCAGTTTCACAGAGGAAAACACTAAGACTGAAACCATCACATATACAACACCTTGAATTTTAGGTCCTGACACTTGTTTACAGATGATTACAAACAAAGAGCTTCCAAATAGGTGGCAAAAAAACAAAATCATGAGGTTGAGCTGAGCTTACAGCCATGTCTCCCAGTGACTTGCTGCAGATTGGACATGTGTAATGACTGCATGTGTAGGCCTGCAAGATAATATGAGTCAAGCAAATAATTAAGCATTGTGGAACTCCTGCTGCCAAACACCTCAGATCCTCCAATCTCAACACCTCACAAATACTGGCCTACCACTGAAAAATCAACAAGCATCAACACAATCCACTAGAAAAGTAAATAGTGAAAACAGAGCCTTTGTTACACACAACCTTGAAGATGCATGCTGTGCAGAGAGTATACTTCCTGACAGGAAAACATATCTACAAGTTTGCAGTCAAAACTCCTCAAAACAACAATTTGAAGGTAACACAACAACTGTGGTCATACCATTATATGAGTGTCACTCACACAGTGTCAGACCTTTTTGACAGGAGACTAAAATAATCATTGTGGAAAAACGAAGAGATACCTGAAAGCAGGCAGAGTGCATAAAATGGCCACATGGGAGAGCTTTGACAGGCGTATTGGATGTGAATAGAAAGTCATGGCAAATTGGGCAATTGGATTCCAACCCTTTTTCTCGGCATACATGTTCTTTGAGTTGTTTGGACATGCAGGAATTGCAAGTCATGCAATGGAAGTAGTCTATGCCTAAGCCTTTGCCCACTCGGCACAGATTGCAAAAAGGGCAGTGATATATATGCCTGCTTATGCAATTCCACCCACCAAGAAAATCAAAAACTGTTGGCTGGTTACATGGAATTTTGAATGCCATGCAGTAACCTGGGGACCATTGACACTAGTATCAGAGATGAAATCCATTTTATGATTTTTCATGGTTAGACACTGGCAGAAAACACACCTGTCATCATTGTCAAAGAAGTTGCAGATGCTACAAAAATAGCGTGCCATGGGAAACCCATTGCAAGAACTAGTAGAACATGTTGAAGATACTGGCTGCACTTCCAGGCACTGCATACACATCATCTCTTTTATTGTATGCCTGCAGACAAAACCAGTACACTTGTAACTCTTACCGAACAATGCTTTTGTTTTCATCCAGCACAGATATAGAATCTCCAGCCACATTCCAGAAGTAGATACGTATGATCTAGAAATCTTCAGCAGGCCACACATCATCCACTTATTCATGTAGAGAATTCATTTTGACCTGTCCAATCACCATCTAGTCTCACAAGATAAGGGAATGGTGTCCTCATGGGAAGGTCCATTTAAAGCCTGATACACACATTTTCTATGCTTAGAAATCAGTTGCTTCAAAATTAACCACTTAGGTTTACTTTGAAGTCAAATGCCTGTTCTGTACAGATTTTTTGAGTACCCACCGGTCCATGGAATGGTCACTGACTTTGTCATGGCAGAAACGGCATGGGAAAAGGCTACCACAGCATGACGCCCGAACTTTACAATTGCGTTTATAATGCTCGCATCCAAATATACCCTTCTCTTCATCATGGAATGACTGGCTACGCCCTGAGATATCTGCAGGGCTGTCCCCTGCCTGTCCTGCATCTCTGCATGAAAACTGCTGCTGTGCTGCAATCCATCGACTGCCAATAGCAACAAAGAATTTCTTTCAGAGTAAGCTTGGATCATCTGTAAGCCCACAATCTCTCTCTCCATGAAATCTCCTCTCCAGAATTAGCTGAGAATGAAGCCTTGCATGAATGATGCAAGACAGGTATGTTGCTCACCTGGTCATTAAATTCTGCATGAGGTAAGCTTTCCGGCGTGGGTCAAGGGAGCTGTCACTAGATACCTTGCGAATTGCAGCTTCCAACTCCTTTTGGTTCATTCTGAATATGTCACGCCACCCAGGCTTGAACTTTTCAACCCCCATCTCAACCTGCTCAGTAGTGCTCACTGTTAAATTGTGAGATTGCTCCATTTCCTTCTTAACCTTGCCACTGTCATTCAGCCCTAAAACTCCTGCAGGAGCTGAGCTTCCCTCTTCACACCCCTCTGAAACCAGCTCTCCATCTGAAACAACAAAGCCAAGGAGGAAAGATCTGAGACATTGGAGCATCTAACAAAGGGAGGTGGAAGTACAAAACACAAAGAGTCTAGTCCAACTACTCAGGATGTGCAACAAAGTGAGATTGGCCTATTGGTGCACTGTAACACAATCCTCACACCACACCTCCCCCATTTTGACAGCAATCAATACCATGGTCAAAAGAGCAGAAATTGAGCCATGGAAAGCAGCAAAAGAACATAGCCACCATGTTTCACTCAGGTGGAAGACATGTACCTCGAGATTTTTCAGTATCAGGCATTGTATCATCACATTGCGAAGTACCACTGTCTCCACTCTCCCAATTCTTGACTCCCTCTTTTATGTTCACAACGCCTTTTGAGAGGTAATCCACCACCATTTGAAGCGATTGGGTAGTGCCTGAGGGGGGAACAATTTGATCCTTGGTAATAAGTGGTGGGGAATGGGGATTGGATGTTGGAGTGTCTTTCCACCATGCACTCAACCACTTGTCAAACATGGTATTTCGAGTTGCTTGTCGTAATGAATCCATCATAGTGTTCTGTTCATCTTCTGTCAGTGCCATTGTTACCCAAGGCAACATTGACTGAAACCAGTGCAGAACACACTTAGTACACTACCTTAATCAGGGGAGATCAGATACAATCCTTCCTAAAGCAAGGTAAGGCACAATAAAAACAGCTGTGATAAAAAGTACAAATTTTAGACCTGGAGAAAAATTCAGGGACAGATCACACATACCTGCAAGACTTCAGCCCCAGTGGTTCCTATGATACGCCCCACTATTTGCTCTTGTTCCTCAATGGTGAAGTGAACCCCAAAAAGTGGCCAAAGCTCAAGCTCCTCCCTTGAGACATGCTGATCTAGACTCATTCGAACAGCCTTGCACATCCTTTGTAACTTTGCAGCCAAATCCCTTTGCTGTGAAGACTCATGTTCATCACTCACAAAATGTTTATGCCCCTCTATACCACCTGTAGTCTCATTCAATGCCAAGATGGATGTCCGAGAACTGTGGAACCGTGAAAGCTCCAGAAGTTCCTTCACCACAGGAGAACAAATTTCACAACCTAATAAGCAAATTGATCAATTGTATCCCACTCTCCGAAACATACAGTGCAATGGGAAATTACTATCAAAGTCTTCCTAATGAATAGAAAGCACCTCTGCAACTACCAACCGACTGTGACCAAGCAAAAGAGCAAGCTTCCAGAGGTGAACAATTGTGGATTGATATTTCTCCATCCTTCAGGGCACCCTAAAGGGTTTAGCCAGTACAGTATCAAAGACTGCAGGCCTGGTAGTAGCAAAGTCCCCTCTGAATTAGTCTTTGTACTCTGGAATTGATTTGAAAGAACTGGCAGCCAGTTTGGGGGTTGCAAACAAGAAACTCCATCAAATCAATTACCTGTGAAATGTCTTCAAAGAGCTGTTCTTCTTGCTTGTGATCAATAGTATACGAGTGACTCACGTTATGGAGAGCTTCTTTAGCTTCAAGGGCAGGAAACACTATATCATCCTCTGCATTACTATGGGCACGATAAAGCCCCCACAGAAACTGGAAACGCCCTCGAAACTGCATAAGGAAGTCATCACTGCAGTTAGCCAATCGAGCTGACTCAACATCCAAATACTCAAGGTCCTTCCGTATAGCTTTATGGAACTGAAAAATGTGATCAATAGGCTTGGGGCCCATGCCAGAAAAGTAGCCACTGTTACTTTCCCAACTGAAGAGGCCAGATGCTAGTGAGCTGCTCACTAGACTGGATGGAAACGAGCGTGAGGGAGGTACAGAGACACGAGCACTGATATTTTTGCAGCCTAGCCCTGGGGCACAACAGACAACTGCAGTCCCACAAGCCTGCTTCACATCCACCCCAGCAACAGAGCAAACAACATGTTGAGAAGAATGCTCTCCTCCAGGTGTTGGCTCTCCTCGAAATCGCTTCAGTGGCTGCATATCGAAGTTTCCCAATAGATCACCAGATCCATGTCTCAAATCTGCTTCTTTTGCGTGAACCTTGCCCTTATTGTGATCTAATGTCTCCTCGCTGTGTTGCTCAACTCCAGAATTCATTTTCATGAGAGGGCACTCATTGACGGAAATTGATGAGAGGCAGTGATAGTTTCCAGCAACATTTTGGGGGTGCCCTTTGCATGCCCATCCCGAAAAGAGGGTCACAAGTGCATAGTCTGCTACAGGTGCTGCAAATAAGAAGACCAGTCAGCTTCTGCAACAAACTAACATCCACGAAACTCACTCCTCGGGACTTCTACACCAAGACTTTGATCTTTGACATTTCACTACAGCTGCACAAATGGCAGGACACTATCAGGCTAAGTGCCGGTGACTGAATGGCTCTAGCCAGGGCTTAAACCAGAGATCTTCTGATACCTTTGACAAATTGAAAGTGACATCATATATGGACCATCAATTTCAGAGGGGAGAATAAAAGCCCTAGTGTGTCAGGAAAAGAACCATAAATTTAAAATGCTGTGTATAAAAGAAAACTATTGAACATTTAGCTGAATAGATGTTGAGCTGAAGCACATATGATAATGATGTGCTAAAGACCTCCACTTTAGGTGAGAATGTAATTATCACACTCCATAAGAGGAAACACCTTGATAAGTCTACCCAACAAAAAGATGATACTATCATGAACAAAATATCTGAAGTATCTTGAACACTGCTTTGGCCTCTGTGAAATGATCACAAGTATTGATACTAATGTCAATGCAGATACATATTCCCTGGGATGAACTAGGGGAGAAGGTAATGATTATCTCTCCTTATTAATCATCCATGATATCAGCGTTACTCCATTCCATTAAGCTTGTTCCAAAGACAAAAATGCCAATGTAGGATGAGCCTTACACTAACCCTGGCAAACAGAAGGTGATATAAAGGAACTATATAGAAGCATGTTACCTGCAAGGCGAATGTTTTGAAGCATCTCTTTTGCTTGCTCCTCACTGAGAACTGCAACCAACCATGGCAAAACCCGTTCCAGCAACTTGAGTGGCATCACCCTCAGCCTCTGATACAAGAGGCCATATTGCTCCTTCTCTTTCAAATGCTTTTCCGACAGCTGCAGCCCCAAAGGAAACAGCAACAAAGCAATTAGACAACAATTTAAAGAATCCATTCAAAGCTGCACAGAACAATGCACCAGAGAGAACCCATTGCATGTGAAAGGAATGGATGCTGGTAATGTATCAATATAGAAAAACACTCACTCCAATCTCCTCTGACAGATGATTTTGAATAGTCTCTACAATAAGCTCAGCTTGCTCACAAAGCTCTTTATACAATTGAGCAGCTGTCGTGCTATTGTTCACAGCCATCTGAACTCGTTCCAACAACCTTAGAACATTATCAAATCGTCCTTCTTCTTCAGAATGTTTCAGTGAGCAGATAATCTCCTCATTCACCTTCTGCCAATTGCCAGAAGAAACCATATTCTCCTCCATAGCACTGTCAGTCCACTTACATTTATCAGAATACCATACAATAGAAGAGTCAATTCTAATTAGCTGTAATTTTAACAGTGCAGTTCTCCTGCAAGACAAATCAGTTCATTAATCTTGACTCTTTTCCACCCTAATCAACTCTTTCCTCTATGAAGGTAGCTAACCAATCTCCACCTTCAATAAGAGAGCATGACACAATTGTCACACTGGCACCACATATGTGTACTTTACTTGTATCCCCATCCCCACTTCAGGTACATGTGCCTTTGCAAACAAGAGGAAAAGGCTGATCAAAAGGAACAGAGTTCAACTTCTCAGCAAGCCAGACTTAAGTAATCACCAATCTCCATGAACTGACAGGATGGGTCACTTGGATGTTGCAAGAATTTCCTTAGAATGCTCGAGGATATAATATATTAGTAAGTATTTAGATCTTCTCAATTTGTGCCATTTAACTCAACTTGAATAGAATCAGTAAAGCATGGTCAAGTGATTCAACCTGTGTAGTCCTAAGTTGGTGAAAACAATTTATAGCTACTGGTACCTGTGAAAGTTGCATACTTCAGCCAGGAATTGTGAGCGCTCAATAAATGATGACAGCTTTGGAGCTGATATTTCTCCCAGGACTTGTAGCTGGCGTGCATCATCTGCAAATTCCTTTAATTCCTTACGAATAGCATTATGCCAGTAAAAAACATCCTTGGTATGAGATCCTGGAGACACATTATCGCCTGCTAATTCTTCCACAACTCTGTCCTGCTGACCAATTAACATCTCTGCAGACTTCTCCAATGTGCGGTTTGTCAGCACATTATTGGCTGATAGCAAACACTGGTTACCATCCAACCAAGTGAAGTCCTGAATCTCCATCAGATCAAAGTCTGAGGAATTCATGCTCTCTTCATCTGGTCTGGGACGCTCTGTTGGATCTGCTGTAATATTCCCTCCCTTAAGCCATGAAAATACCACCTAACACACAACCAAGCTCTTTCAGTAAGCACATTTGAAGTAAACTATCAGCACCTGTGCAATAATGTGCATATTGACTTCACTGGTACTGGAACATACAGAGAAGCTGCATCATGCAATCAACAGGCTTTTAGTGACCAGTGTCAACACCTTCATGGGTTTTATAGAAAGCTACTCAGAAACTGGTTTTCCCCTTTACTGATTCTTTCAGTTCCTCTGTAAATGTGAGGAAACATGTAGGAAATACCCCAAAAAGAGATGGTATTCACCTGCTGTAGAAGTTCCTGCCTCGGGACAATTTTGTGCATACATGCCACCATTTCTTCCCGCTCTTCATGAGAAAGGCAAGAAGCCAGCCATGGCAGGAACTTCTCCATGAGGTTCACAGGTATGCTGCACATGAATTGCCAAACCAGTGCAGCCTGTTCATCAAAGGTGAAATGCTCCATCAAAAGTGGAAACACCTGTGAAACCAAAACTTCATGTAAGGAATGGCAATACTATGAGGGGACAACCAATTGGTTTTCAACAATTATCCTTGCCCTGTATGGCCCATCAAATCACCTGAACTTTTTGCAAGGACAAAAGAAGTCATAGAACTTATTCACAGGTTATGATTCTACCTACAATGCTGTTATTTTTAATCCTTCCATTACACACTAAACTCCATGAATACTCAAATCTACAGCAATTGTGCAATTCCTCCACAGAATGCATCAAAACTATTAAGAAGCTGTCCAAAGAGAAGGAGGAGACTGAATGAAGAGAAGAAGCTACAAGATTAGGAGGATGAGATGTAAAACCTGTTCTTCTTCCTTGGACAAATGCTGGCACAGAATGGTCTGTAAGGCCTCGGTGCAAGAAAGAAGTTCCTGCCGGAGGTTCAAAGGAACAGAACCTTTCTCAACCATGGCTTTCCTAAGAAGCCCAGACATCTGATCCAATAACTCACCCTCCACTTGATGTTCCAAGGAATAAGCATGAGCCACATTCTTCACTCGCAAGTCAAGAGCTGGGAACATAACCTGCCAAAGTACATAAAGCAATTATCAACCATGAGTAACTTGTAAGCATAGAACACGAATGTCAGAAATGTAGTTTCATGAGTTAGCAGGCCTTCAGGGCAGTTCTGAGAGCACACGTACACTCATCAGATGAAGCCAGCCTATACACATTTTCTATTCTCTAACTTAGTGCCCTAACAGCTGCAGGTCTGCTTATAATTTGCTGGAAGCTTAATGACAATCGTAAACCCAATGTTGGAAGTAGAGAGTACAATCCACATCCACAAAGCTACTGTGAGATTTGGAAAATTTCTGTAATTTTATCTGACTGCCCAAACTCTCATTTTGTCAGATTGCTCATGCCAGGACATGCAGAGAATGATTTTCATCACCCAGAGGTGTTCATGAGCAATCACTGTCTGATTTCCATTCTGCATTCTAAATGCAATGTAGCTACAACTCTCAGAGAGTGCAGTGACACATCAACAACCATGCAAATTGGACATTGCTCCTCTGAGAGAAAGGCAAGTTGTAAGGCACAGAATGTACCTCATCCTCTGCACTGGAATGATGCTTATAAATAGTGCATAGAAACAGGTAGCGACGGAGCAGGGTACCAATCTCCTTCTCAGTTCCCTTCTCGATAGCCAAGGCATCCTGGTGCAAGTGCTCCAGCTCCACCCGAATAGCCTTGTGGAAGAATTGAAACTCTATAATGGGAGATGCAGCAGGGATTGGGGGTGTAGTGAGCACATTCAAGGCAGTCTTCTGCACAGACTGGTGAGGGAGAGCTATTGAAGTTGCCATACATAAAGCAGTCCTTCAAAATGTCACCAATTACTCCCCATGTTGGGGAACAATTTTCACAAAAGGTATCTGGTCCACCGTAGTGATGAACCTGCAGTCCTCAGTCCTCACAGAAGGAGCACAGTGCTGCTGCTCCTAACAAATCTCTCAGCTATGGAGATGGTTTTCCCATATGTTTGTGAGATGAATACTGTATCCTGGCCCCCTTCAACTTCCACATGGCAGGCATGGCCTAACTTGTCTGTCTTGTCAACTGTCTTACAACCAGCACCTTGGATCAAAAATGACTAGGTCTTCTTGCTATACCATGCCAGCATCAGCTTGTACAAGAGACCTGTGAGCCGTTGTGAAGTATACTATTCTCTCACACGACTGACTGCTGCTTGCCCCATTGCTGCATTGCTCACACTTTGGCTTGCCAAACACACAGAGAGGGGGCAGCGAGAAATAGGAGTCAAAAACCTTCAGTGTCCAGAAATTCCCTTCTGCTCTTCTCGCAAAACCTGCGCTCTTGGAAACAGCCTCTCGCAGTTCTTCAACAATCATGTGACAAAACACATGTCTATCGAGCTTGGCAACCGCATCTACTTAAAATGTAGGTGGCAAAAGATATTACGTATCGTTGCCGACAACGGCAAAGAAGAAGAAAATTGCCATGATTATCAAGTGTCGTCGTGGATGCAAGTGGAGACAAGGGAGATAAAGAAGAGACCACTTGTATGCAAGCTGACACGCGCTCATTTCAAAATCCTAGTGTTACTCGTATCTCACTGCAGTTTCCCCTAAATCGAAACACTCTTGCTCCTTGTCATAGGCATGGAGAAAAGCAATAGGAGGAAGAGAGAGAAAACCAAGACACAACAAGAGAAAGACGAACACTTGCAGAAAAGACAGGTTTTCTTTCCTCCCTTTCCCTCCAGCTTTTTTTCTTCTTCTCCGGCGGGGTTTCGTTATTGTCCTCAACGACAGACAGTTTCCACAAAGAAAAAAACCTCCTCTTTTCCTCCTGCAAACCTGCCCGCAAATTGTCCCACAGAGACAGAAAACCAAAAAAACACTCATAAGAGCCAGAAACGGCCCCGCGATTTGAAATGCAACAAGATGCAACATCTTTCACTCCCATTCTTTCACCGATCCACAAAGAAAAAACCTCTCCGCAAACTTCCGGTTAACACAAACATAAGCATTTCCCTCACAATCTATTCCACACAAAACCGTATAACAATAAGAACGACGACCGAAGATGAACGGGACTAAGCGGTCTGGACGACGACGGCGACGATAATAGCAACAACAAAAGCTCGGGACGGGAATAAGAAACATGTACCAGTCTTTTGTGTTTTCTCTACATGGACAGCTGACTGACTTCCTCTCACACCGAACCACAGAACGAAGAAGAAGTGCCACACATCGGGTGGATCCGCGACTCTTTCAAAAGCCTAACTCCAGCGCCAATTTGATGAGAATCGGGTTCAGGGGAAGAAGCTCAGGTCGCTAGTTTGTTCGTTTGTTCATGGGCTGCTTCGATTCGAGAGATGGTCGACCAGGGATGCAAATTGCAAAGGGGGGACGGAGGAGGAGGAGGTGTAGAAATGCAACGCAAGCGAGAGAAACGGAAGAGCGGAAGAAGAGAAAAACGCACTTGTGTTGGGTTTCTTCTTTACTCTTTCTGCACGGGCGTCACTCACTAACTGGGCTCACTAACTAGTCCCACGAGTTTACTAACTGAGTACAGCATTGTGTGTACTCGTCACTATTGTGTGAACGGGAACGGGTTTGGGGAACGGGCGTTTGTGGTGGGGGAGGGGCGGTGGGGTCGGACGAAAGGAACTGGGCCCCACTCTGGTCAGATGATCTTCACAGTAACTTTTCGCGACTTTTTCACCCCCCTGGTGATTTTACTGTGCAGAGATCTTGAAACTTTACTACCTAGATGCAGGTTTTGTTGTGCATTGCATGGATATAAATGCACACGCAAATGGAGAGAAAAGAAGAAGAGGGCGGGACGGACGGACGGACGGACGGAACGCTCCGTGATTGATGGATAGATATGGATGTATATGGATGGTGGCATTTGGTTTTTTGATGCATTCATCCTATTGGGCAACTTTCATCATGCAAATCAAATGAGTAGAGTCAAGGTTGTGGAGCGAGATGTTCCCCAAATGAGTGTCCCCCCTGCCCCCCCCCTAAACTCCACTTATGTTAGGGTGGAGTCGGGTGGGTGCTTATTTCACAAATGCCCCCACTTCGAAGGCAATAAATGGGGCAAAACACCAATAGAAATTCGTTTTTTTAAATTATGCCCAATTGAAATCTGCTGGGTACCCGGGAATACCCGATAGGGTGTATAACATGAGGAAAAAGGGAAAAAACATGAAATGCCCATTGGAGTGTGCATTTTTTGCTTTTCATAACGCTCACCCTTTGAGGAGGGAAAGTTCCATTTCCTAATGTGCCCACCAGATACACCATAGATACCGCTCTGTGAGTGTGGAAAATTTGGACCTTTTAAAATAATCGGTTCTAAATTTTGGTCCCCGCTCAAATTATCATAGACTCATAAGAAAGGTTGTGAATTGGCAACTGAAAAAGGCTTCATGTATCAAGGAAGAAATCCTATTGGCCAATTTGATTATGCAAATGGGTGTGAAATTCTGAATATCCTTTACTTTGATGTCGCTTGAATTATCATGAAAGAAGAAAATGTTGCGAATTGGCAACCCTATTGGGCCAATTTGATCATGCAAAATGGATGTGGAAATGTGAACCTTTGGAATCTTCGGGTTTTTATTTGTGTGTCTGTTGATTTATCCAAAAAAGTTGCAATTTTGGCAAGCAAATTGTCAACCCTATCGGTCGAACTTGATCATGCAAAAAAATTGGGTGCAAAAATGTGAACCTCCATAATAGCCAAAACAAAATTTGATGTCGCTCAAACTATCACAAAAGAAGAAAGGTCATGAATGAATTACCCAGCGCAAAGAGCTTAAGATGAAAGGCACAAAACTTGTGAATTGGCAGATAAAGAGGTTTAATGTACTGGAAGAAAAGGTGCAAGTTTGGCGAGTGAAGAAGTTTAAGGTATTAGGAAATAAGAAGGTTGTGAATTGGCAAACGGTAAACTCAATGTTTGAAAGAAAAATAGGTTGAGAATTTGAAAAGTTAACACGATGATTAATGTACTTGAGATGAAGAAATGTTGCACAAATTGGCAAATGAAGGGAAAAAAAGCTTGGGAATTGGCAAGGGAAGAAGGCTAAGCTAGTAAGGAAGAAGAAAGGTGAGGAGTTGACAAGTAAAGAAACTTAAGATTAAAAAGTTGTGAATTGACATACAAAGAAGCTCAAAGTTTCAAGAAAGAAGTGGGCAAGTGAAGAACCTCAAGGGTACCAAGCTCAAGATTGTGTCAAATCTCATATAAAGTCAAAATCATCACTAATCAAAAATCCCCCCTAGGCCCTTTTCCCCCACATCAAAGTTATCATGATCCCCGTGACCTGAAGTGTAGGGTAAGGGCCTACACAATGCGTAGGGATGTGACACAAGGTACATCAAAATGATGCAATGGTCAAGGTCATTTGACCTAGAGATTCGGTGGCTCAAGGTTATAAGTGTCCATGTCTTGGTCTTTATCCTAGGCTGCAAGCATTATGGTAATGGGGCCCATGCTTGGCTCCAGCCTCCACCACATTGCAAAGGCCCTTGTTATTCCAGTCAAGCCCAAGGCCTCAACCCTAAACCCTAAACCCTAGTTCATGGGGATGATGACTTGATGAGGAGCTGGGAGGGTTTTGATGAGTGATGGGTTTTGACTCCGTTTGGGATTTGACACAATATCTTTGCCTCTTTTGGCGCCTTAACTTTGAAACAGCCAATACCCAACAGCTTTTACACTGTAGAGAAAGTTATTGCATACCATCAAAACCATAATGATATCAAGTGAATGCACAATCATCTCACTGGATTGTTTGTGAATCCTCTCATAATGATACAAGGTCATGGAAACTTGTTGTGCACACCAAAGCTTTTTAAAGTCCCAAACAATTCTTTTCCTACTTAAAAGTTAAGTATGTACCCGTATAATACCTTTACCATTCCCATAGTAATTTTAATTAATATTTTTCCAAAAATTCTAATTTTTTGAAAATTAGCTGCCAAAATGCCTTAAATTTTTTATTAAAACAAAATTGCTTTCTATTGCATACATGATCATCTTGCTTATTCTAGGTCTACATGCCCAGGTCTTTGAAAATGTCAAAATTTCATGAAATTCTTATTGTTATTGTCGGAGTGAAAAAATGAAAAAATAATTACTATTCGTCAAGAAGATCAAGGACCAACAATGATACTACCATCATTCGGCCATCCTCCTTAATCAAGACCCCAAACTCCGCCCCCCCACCCCCACATATCCTTTTTAAAAAGTGAGTTTTTATTAAGTTTTTGTTATGTAAAAAATCTCTAATGACCCAAATCCTCCATTTCTAAATGGGCTCCATTTTTATTTTTATTTTTATTTGTAATTTTTTCAAAGGGGCGTTACAAAAGGAAGGTTGTAATGTTTACTTACTTCCCCCCCCCACCCCCCCCAATCTTGTTTTTCTCAAATAGTTATTTTGGGTTTTGGGGTTGGTTACCATACTAAGGACACATGGGCAAACTAATTAATTAAACCAGATACCAAAATCACTTCTCGATTGTTTCTCTTTGTGTCAGGAAAGAACAAAGTACTACTATAGTAAGCCTATTATGGATCAAAGTCACAAGCCAAAATGATTACAATTGACTAGCATTTGAACGCCCATATATATTTTGCTCACAATATTGTGAGCAAAAATTACAGAACCCCACTGTTCGAGTCTCTGACTCTGTTACCTTATTTTTACAAATTTTTGGAGTGCAAAAATCTCATTTCCTGGATTAATAATAATGGGCTCTAAGTTAATAGGGTTTAGGGTGGGTTAAGGGTTTTTCGTCAAAAAAAATTTTAATGGAGCCAAAGTGGCAATTAAGCATAGAAAGTTGTAGCCAAATTTGGGTATAAACAATATACAAAAGCAAAAAAAAATTAAAAAAATTAAGCATCCTTGTGTATTATTGCTGGCTACCTATTTGAACCAAGTATAAAAATCTGGTGAATTTTTATTTTCTTTTTATTTGAACTCTAGCTACTGAAAATCTCCAAAAACTAATTTCATTTTGGATTTTATTTAATTTTTAAATTTCTTTTTTTTTCAATGAAATTTCACTAGTAAAAAATAAGGCTGAGCTCTATTATGTGCCTGATTTGTTTTGTTGGCTCAGCCTGAGAGAGAAAGGACTTCACATCCAAATTAAGATTGGGGATACAATTATGGCTTGAACTGGAAACCTGTCTGTGAGAGCCAAGTGCAGACTTTTAAGCTTAAAAAAATCAAATGTCCTTCCAATCAAATAACCTAACCATGGTATTACAATTGCATCATCTCTCATGATTTTTGTTTTAACCTGGCATAATGGAGAGAGAGAGCATTACACACGAGGAGGAGCTGTGTATTCTCAGTTGTGTTGGTGAATGATGGAACATGAAGCACTCCAAGAAACTTCCTAAATGTTTTGGTACACCACCTTACACACATTAACAATGCCTCCTAAAGAAAAGGAGGCAACTAAGACCTACAAGACACACCTTACACCCACTTGTTACACCTACTTACAACCTATTTACACGAAGTAATGTACACATAGGTGTAACATTGTATGTAAGTTTAGCATCTTGTACGTGTAGAGAGTGTGACTCTCTACTCCTATCTCCTCATGATCATGTTTAGGATTATGATTGCATTTGTTTCATAGTTTGGTGTAAGGTATGGGCTCCCCGTAGCATCTTGTAGGTATGATCATGTTTAGGATTATGATAGCATTTGTGTCATAGTTTGGTTTAGGGTATGGTTCTCCGTAGCATCTTGTATGTGTAAAGTGGCTTTTTCTCCTATCTCCTCACGATCATGTTTAGCATTATGATAACATTTGTTTCTTAGTTTGGTTTAAGGTATGGTTCCCCATAGCATCTTGTATGTGTAAAGTGACTTTTTCTCCTATCTCCTCACGATCATGTTTAGCATTATGATAACATTTGTTTCTTAGTTTAGTGTAGGGTATGAATTCTTGTTGAGGACTTTATAGTTGTAAGCTTCTCACACTTTCAAAGTTCACTAACATTTGTTTCTTAGTTTAGTGTAGGGTATGGATCCTTGTCGAAAACTTCATAGTTGTAAGCTTCTCACACTTTCAAGGTTCACATCTTAACAAGAAACTTCAATGGGAGGACAAGAAAAGACACCCCTAATTTGCACCAAAAATATATAAGCACCACCAAACATATCTAAAAGAAGATTCAACACTAACTTGCTTACCATAGTATTTGGGCGGTTTTGGCACACAAGTGCCAAATAATTTATTTATTTTAAATTTTCAGATTTGCCATGTGAGTTTTTAATTTTGGACTTTTCGGCATAGAAGGAATTTAGATATTAAATTTTAACTCGATTTTAAAGTTCTTTTATTGTCCTTGCGGTCAGTATTTTCATAACTAATGTGTTTATTTGTACTAAGCAAAGGTTCAATTGTAATTCTTGCCATCTAAATTTTTGAAAATTTCAACATTAGGGCTAAAAGAATTTCAAAAACTTCAACAAAACAAATTTTAATTTAATTTAATTTATGTTGAATCACCCATGTAATACAATATTAAAATCTCTGAATTTTTTTATTATAGCACACCATGTGGTCATGCCTAGTGAAGGTTCAAGACCAATGGGTGATGTGTCAACATTTTGCCCCTAGTTGTTCCAAGGCTCATATCCAACTTTTTTATGTTGTTTAATTGTGGTATTTTTTTACTTGTAATTATATATTATAGTACATGAATGGTTCCACAATTTTTTTAAATGTTATGTGTTACATAATACATATTGAACTATATCACAAATTTAACATGTGACAAATCAATAATGTAAATCATGCAAAATTCATACATTCATAGGTTTATACATTCTACACATGAATATCATGCGTTGAAAACATATTTGACACATGGATAAATGTGTTTACAAATGAAATATGAACCTATGAATGAACAAATATCATGCAAATTTTACTTCTTTTTACAAATTTGTGTCACATGGTTTTCAATGCATAATATAAATGCATGAAATGTACGAATTGTGAATGAAAGAATTTTGCACAATTTCCATTATTAACTCATGAAATGTTAAGTTTGTGATGACATTTCATAAATCTTATTGTCTTTAATATTTTTTATAAACAATTATTTATCAAAGAACATAGGATGTGTCCTTATGCAAGTATTATAGTGATTTTTTTATTAGTTGGGTGTAATTTTGTGTAAGGTTAGCACAAGGGTAATGCCATTCCCAAAATAAGGGGCCTAAAACAAGTTGGTAGTTGAGTTTGCCCTCACATTTGGGAGTTATTTTACACCAATGGGTTTTATCCCTAATAAAATATGAAATGGTCATTATCATGAACCTTAACCCTTAGGTTAATTGCCATTTGACCAAAATGGGGTGGATAAGGAGGAGGGAATTGCAACCACATAACCATTTGATAGTCATGTAAAATGTTATAATTTGAATGTTGAATTTCATAAAACTATAACCACCTAGCTATCCAATAATCATGTTAAATATCCCAAAAAAAAAAAAAAAAAAATCAACTTGATTAAATTTTTGGGAACTTTAAACTAAATATTTTCATAATAGAATTAAAAAATTGGTGGAGGAATGGAAAATCCCCAATGTTGAAAGTGCAATCTTTATTCATATGAACAACTTTCAAATTTTCAAGTTTTTGAAAAAAATGACCAAGCTACCATGCTTCATTGGTGGTAAAAAATCTAAGGTAAATTGAAGGAATCCAAATGAAGTTGGTGAAAAAAAAATGTTTCATTTGGACTTGGGATGAAAGGTGAAACAAATGGTCAAAGATGCACATCCAATAGGCATCCAAACATACTCATAGAAAGACAATTTTTTGTGAAAATTTTCATGCACTTTGATTGCTTATAGCCACTCCCATGTTCCAATGCATGTAATGGGAAAATAGTAAAACTTAAGATATCAAAGTTGTTAGAATTTTGTTTCATCTTGCCCAAGTTCAAAAGAAAACCAACTAAACTTTAAAAATATGAATGGGGCATCAAAAAGGCAAGAGAGTAGCAATGATGTATTTCATATAATATAGGCATGTCAAAATTTGGATAGGAGGATTTTAGGTAGGAGTAATAGTGGGCCAACAAATCAAGTTGGTATGTTATGACATTTAAATGTTAATATGTGTAAATCATGATGCATAAGAGGATGATTTTTACAAGTGTAACATCCTTCTCAGTTTTAAGAAGTAGGCATAAAATCCTTGTTATGTTTTTCAACATTGATGCCCATCGTAAGAATGTTCCCCTCTATTGAATTACATGACAAATGAAACTAACTAAACCAAAAAAAGAAATAACAAATGATTGTTTCTTACACCTAGGATAAATTTAAGGTATCCCAATAAAGCCACTAAAACTAATTAAATAGAAATGCATGGCCTAAGATGTGGATCTTGTGAATTTTGTAGAAAACTTTTCCAATATTTTTTACATGTCAAGTTGTGTGTGAGCAATTTTGTTTAATTTTTCACTTTTGTTTTGAAATGTGATAAAATGACAATACAAATGAACACCAAATTTAAATTGAACATAGTAACAAATAAAGCACAAAACAAATACTAATAGTTGTGAAATGTCATAAAATATGCCCTTGCAATGACACTCTAAACCTAAATATCATGCTAGTTGCACATTTGAAATTGATGTACTTAATGACAACAATATTGATTTTCATGAATTACAACTTTACTAATTGTGTTGTCACATTCATACTCGATACTTCATGGTTATAATTGAATAAATATCACCCTTACACAATGTTGGTCTAAATGGTAAAATTTGTAATTATGAATTTAATTTACATTTTCTGCGTTTTCATCTAGAACATACTATTACAACATGAAATAAAGAATGTACAATATTGAAATGGTCCTTAAAATGTAGTTGATGAATAGAAGGTTCATTATTTTTGTTATAATATTAATCAATGTTGCCCAACCTTACTTTTGAGTACACGTCCACTTGAAATCATGTTGGTTAATCACACATAATTTGTTTTTGCAACATGGTAGCACATCTATATCAAAACAATGTTTTGGTGACAAAAACATAAACAAGGAAAGGGATCAATATGCAAATAGAATATTTTAGTATTTGAAAACAATCAAGGAAGGTATAGTACCACACCACGATAACAGCATGTATATTAAACATGACGACAATACTTGCATGAATAAATTTGTGGGTGTTTAGGTTATATGATCAATGGTATTGTATAATTGGTCTTGAAATATAATACAAGTTGAAAAGTGATCAAAGATTATAAGGAATGCAATGTGATATATTATTTTGAATTTCAATGATGATTTCAATCTATATTATATGTTTTATTGGTTAATATGTTTGTCAATGTTCTCCAATTTTTTGGTTTATTATATTTTTGGTTTTTGGAATAAAAAGGTTTTTTCCATTTCCCCAAAATGAGAAAACAATAAAGTTATTGTAAAACATTGAAAATATATTTCGTGTTCAAATTATGATAGAGGAATGTTTTAGAACCACGTGTAACCATTCTAATAAGTAATTCCATTTGAAAAATATGATCTTGAGAAAATCAATGAATACATTGGAATGGAAATGATTATACCAAAGCAATTTTTGGGGTGAAGAACTAATGGGTTAATAATAAATAGTAATTATGTGCACCTTCCACCTTCTAACCAAATAAGAAAATTAATACACATTATGGTATAGTCACACAATAATATGCATGTTAAAACAACTTCATAATCACCTTTCTATCAAGTTTTCCATTTGATAGGTTGCATATTATGCAAACTAATGGACAATTCGACATGCAAATCATGTTTGGAAATGTTTTATGCATAAAGATTTTAGGGGGAAAATATATGCAATTTATACCTTAAATGTATTTTGTTTACATTGTTACATTCCACAAAATCAAAATGAGTGCATCAAATCCCACATGAATTATGAAGTTTAACAATATGTATTCATAAGTAATACTTGGATGGACAACTTATTAGAACTCCAGCAAGACTTACAATCATAATATACATCCCATTGTATAAAAGATCATACCTTACATGTGACTAATATTTGTAAAAACATAATTTTCATGAAACTAAATTGAGGAAAAAACAAATTGACCTTAATCATACCCTACTAGAATTTTCAAATTTTGATCCTTGCACCTATGTAATATAAAAAATTGTCCACACTATTTGAAAGACCTTATTGGAATTAAATGAACAACAAAATACAAAGAGGCACAAGGTTAGAAATTGCAAAGCCCATAAAGAGGAAACTAAGATTACCCCATGGAAACAAAGTAAAAGGATACAAAAAGACACCACTTGAATTGGGGGGTGGATCATAACCACTATAAATTTTGAAAAACCAAATCCTCAACTCTTCATTAAACAAAGGGCCCTTAACATTTGGGTGAAAACACATTACAAGGGGGGCCAACTTGGGTAGTTTCATGACATGTGCATAAATTATACATTTCTATGTGTTGCATTTAATTTTGGGTTTCACTTTTGGTGTTTGGGTTTGATATTTTTATTTTCAAAAATTTAATGTTATCTAACATTATTTGGAAAAACTTTAAAATATCAAATTCAAGGAATAATGGGTACATATTTATGGTATATGTAGTATAATAGAACATGATTTATTTTTTGGATTACATTAGGTTTTGTTGTGAATTAGTTGACCAAAAAAAATTGAAATGAAAATTTAAAAAATGTTCCACTTCACATATCTTGTCATCTTCCATCTGAAAGTGTTTTTTCATCGCCCTAAAAAACATCAATTTGTGATATGATAATTATCAAATTCTTCACATGGTTCACAAACTTGCTCCAATCATATGGAATCACAATGTGTAATACATATTACAAATTTCACAAGTACTAAAAATCATTTGAATCCATTTTTTAATATCTTTGTATTTTTTAATACATTGTGACGTATATATTTTAACAAAAATATATTCTAACATCCCATCATATGAAATTTAAAATTGTAGTTGTTTTGAGTTTTGATCTACCATAATATATAAAAACATTGTGAAAATCTTTCATAATAATGACATGGTTGAAGTTCAAACTTGGGACCTTTGAAAAAAATACAATGTGACAACAATTTTGGCCCCCCTTACTATGTTTTTGCTCATTATATGACCTTGAGGTTGTCTAATGTTGAAGGTCCACAATGAAACCCTTTGCTGAAATTGTTAATAAATTAAATGTTGTGTTGGGAGGTGGGATCTTTTTAAACTTGTAACATATAAACAAATTTAATGTTTTATGTTAACTATATAACCCCAAAAGGTTAATTGGTCTGCAGTAATTATTTTAAAACACTCTGCGTTTGAACATTTCAATCATAAGAATATTTGGCCTACCATTGACCATGTCAAAAATGTGACCATCAATATCTTTCTCTTCTAGAATGATTATAGTGTTTCATTAACATGGACGAATACTTTTAATCTAATGGCTCCACAATTCTGCACTCCCCATATGTTATTCCAATTGTGGTAGTTGTTGGATGTGATGATGTCATGTTGTGCTAAATTAACATGAATGGCAACAATAACTCATTCACCACCAATAACATGTTCAATATTACCACCAACACTTGCAACATATTCACTTCAAAAAATGAACAACAACAAATCAAATATGTTAAGACTTCACAACTTCTATGACCGATTCCCCAATAGCTCCAACATCAATAAGCAAGTACTAAATGTGAGAAAGAAAAATTTGCATAACATGCATGCAACATTTTAAACATGTTTATTATGCAACCCACTATAACATTAACATTCAAGTGAGAGAATGGCTAGACCAACTTTCTAACAAACATGACACTTTTTAATGCATTCAATGAATGGTCAATTTGTTCATCACATGACATACCAAGCCATCACCATAAGAATTAGTTATGTTACACTTTAAGAATCCACACCATTGGGTTATCACAATATATTCAAAATATGATCCTTTATTTTCATATTTATATGATCAAAACCTTGATATATTCAAATGAAACCTATCATATTTTTTAAAAATTATATATATCAACAAAATATATTGATCTTATCATTAATAAATTTGGTATAATTATGACATAATATTAAAATGGTTCTAAATTTTTAAATTTTGTTGGCAAAGAAGGTTTTTAAAGTATTATTAGTGTTAACCTTAGTTAACATCAAATATTTCTTTTGGGAATCACATAATTGAGTTTGATTTGGCAAATTTGATGACCTAACTCCATGACTCAATATGAATCATTATTTGAATTATGAACAAGAAAATTCAAAATTTCATTATAGAAAATCCTTTAAAAAAAACTTGTTTATAAATTCAAATAATAAATATTTTATCATTTGAACAAGGAATTTTCTACCATTTTAATTTGCCACCCACTTCCACTATAGGAATTTCATGGATTTACATGTACAATTTTAGTTGTAAAGTAGTGTGGCCTATGCCACCATTGGCTCAATTTCCACGTCCTCAACTGATTTTTCCTTCCAAAAATGGGTTTTTTGGAATTTATTTGAATTTTCAAGGCCATAAGTCACTTAAAAATCCATATTTCCCACATTCTAAATCCAAATCCTACCAAATAAATTTCATTAAGTCATGATCATCAAGATATTTCCAATAATGACAAAGGCACATTCCAATCCCTCCAAATAAGCTACAATTTAATTTAATTTATAGTGAAGAAATCATTCAATATTCACACATTCCAATCCCTCCAAAAACATTAGCTAGAATTTAATTTAATTTTCAGTGAAGAAATCATTCAATATTCATTAATAGGCACGACAATTCCAAACATCATGGAACCAAGCCCATGGACCCTTCCTCGTTGAGAGCTTTCCAAAGACACCAAAAACAAGATCTGAAGCACGGTGGATTTCATAACTGCAAAACAAAACAAACTACCTTCTTTCATAGATAGATAACACATGTGACTACGTAATCCCATAATCACTTTGGAAAAGTTGCAAAAGACAAGTAGTTGCAAAAAACATCACATGACACCCAATTATAATGATTTTTGCATACTTCCTATGGCTAAAGGTGTTTTTTTCATCCATTGCCGTGGACAACTATCCATTTGGGTAGATGTGACTACCATAATTTGCTATTGTTTATATGATTAAAATATGCCAAATGAAATTGTGCTACCTATTCATGTGTGGGTGGTGATGATGGAGCCATGCACATGGCTTTTTGTGGTACATAGTGGTGACAAGAGGTCATTGATCATGATAGTTGTTTACATATGAAGCACAAATATTGGGATGTACACACATTACAATTTGTAATTTGAGGAATAAAATAAGCGTAATTTCACACAAATGAACATTAGATTTTTGCAAACATCTATGTATGAATCAAATGATTTACAAAATATATTTTTGAATTTAACAAAAAATTTGGCTAAAGTGTTGACATGTGAAAAGTCACAACAAACCACATTAACACATGCCTTTAAGGAGGCCATTCCATGTATATTTTAAGAAGCACCTAAGGCAAAAGGTTTTTTTATATATGGAATAATGTGAAATTCTTAACATATTTTAGGTGTATTTTAAATATAATTTAAAAAAGTCCTCAAAATGAACTATTGACACCCTATTTACATTTAAATAAATTATATTTTTTTAATTTAATAAGTTGCACATTTTGTTTTTTGCACACCATTCATAATAAATAGAAGTAACTTCCATATGCACATGGCTTCTACATGGATAGAGATGTAGTGTGTAAAACTATCATAGTTGTATACTAAGCCACATGTGCAATTAGACATGTGGGTATGTTAGTTGTAATTTGTACATGTAGCAATTTGTGATTTTTGGAATACATTTTTTAATTGTGTAAAAATGTATTGAGATTTCTACCATACGGCAATATGCGATTTACAAAATACATTTTAATTCAACATAAAATTTGGTTGTGAAATGTTTCCACATCGAAAATGATACCAGATTATACATTGACACATGGCATGTATTCATGAATAAAATTGCAATTGTGTTTACAATTACCATAGTTGGATAGTAAGTCATATTGTGACTAGACTATGATTATATTAATTGCAAGGTACATCATATACAACTTTGGTACTTGTTGAATATGAGGTGCAATTTGATTCTAACAATTGTAACATCCATAACATGAGACTAGAAAAGTTGTAATATTGAATTTCTATGCGATTACATCAAACCATAAACCAATTATTAAACCCTTGAAACCTTCAACAATACGAGTTAAATCATATTACAATTTCATGTGAGACAATAATAATAGTGGTGCAAATGAAGTTGCCAACAATGCCATTCTATTAGACTCACAAGTTATAACAAAGTAACAACCTTCAATTTATTGAAGTAGAAATACAAAGAGATGTGAACATTGTAAAAACTCCAAGTTTGTAAACATGGCATGTTACAATACATGCAATACAAGAAGTTCACACTTATTTGTGACATTGTGTTTGCCTACAATAGTTTGAATCTTTAAACAAAAATATTTAACTAGCTTTCCACATATTTACATTTTCCCATAATGTGAACTAAACTTTCATGAACTACTTCAAAAATAGTTATGTAGATTCGTCGTTGTGATTAGGGAAAATAAAAGGGCATAAATCATTTAAGGCACTTCCACTTTGTACACACCATCATCAATATTTTCCTCATGAAACAAATTTCTCTAAGAACTTTGAAAACTATTGCATTAGTTGCAATTTAATACCTTCACATTAAAAACAACCTACATTACACAATTAGAAACATTGTGCATGCACCAATAACAAAATAATTTAAGAAACCAATTGACTACTTGAATGGGTATACATACTTCATTTATGTTTGTGGTGACCTACAACTCACATTTAGACAAATCAGCTCAATTACAATGTGACACTTGAAGCATTATAATTCAATTGCAATTTTTGCAACATTAAACCAAATTTGAATTTTTTTTTCAATGTGCCAAAGAACACTTCACTAACCTATTTGTTGGTTGTTGCATGAAGGGATTGAGTTGATGTGACAACTTTCATTAGATCAAGTGAGGTTTGTATGTTGAAAGCTTTAATACAACACCATTTTTTATTTTTTTTGCAAACAACATCATATTTTATGCCTCAATTGAAATTCCATATTACAATTTGGGAAGCCTACATCATTTATAATCTTTCCAATTTTGATTATTTGTTTCGGATGCCAATTTGTAATTGAATTAACTTGTCTAACTCCCTATTGCATTCTAGGTGGTTGTTTGGTGGTCACCACAAAAGAAAATGAAATATGTATAGCCATTCAAACATCCCTTTGATGATTTTAATTATTCCATGTCAATCAAATGTTTTGGATTTCACTTCATTTGTTGATGCATATAATTTGAAATTGGCATGTTTACAAGGGACTACTGCACATGACTTGTACATTAAGTTGACAACATCACAAACATTTTCATAAATACATAGAAATTATGATGTGCAATCTTGTATATATTTGAATTTTTTTAGCTTCGCCTTTAGTGAATTCATTTTGTTATGATTAAATCAAGCATTAAAGTAAAATAACAGGAAAATATAAATCTAAAATGTAATTAAAACCATATGTGATATATGCATTCATTTAAAATGTTTAGAAATGATACTAATTCATTGTCATAATGTCCATAAATTCTCAAACAACATTTGAAAATATGAAAATTACATCCTTTCAAAAACAAAATCATATTTCCATGTTTAACAAGTTTAATTGTGACAAGCTAGTTTATTGGGCCATACCTTAGGATAAAGATTATACATTCATTGGGGCTTAAAACAAATCACTCTATAAGTGGCTTAAACCTTAATGCACAATTTTTTAAAGAAAAAAACTTTTAATCTCACCTCTCTAAAATGCCTATGAACTTTGAACATGCTTAAATGACCTAGTCATTTGGACCTAAATCTTTAGAAATAAGAAAGAGAAAGAAAATTAATTAAACCACTTATTTTGATGATTCATATTATATTGTTAATTATTCTTATATTATTGTTCCAAAATCATATTAGAAGAAGCAAAAAAAAAAAATCATGCAAAACACATGGAGAGTAGAAACACAAAACAAGAATGGTAACATTTCACAACCCTAATGGTTTTCGCCTAGATACAAAAATCTCCAATTCGTAAAAGCTCAACCTTACTAAAAATTGCAAGTATTATGAAAAATGGTTGCTTTCCATAAATCTCCATCTAGAAATACAAAGCTCCATCTATCTATCAGTGGGTTTAAGAGGCTTTTATGGATCAATTCCATTTTTTTCATTTTAGTTCATTCCGATGAAAATTAGGTTTAATTTCTAAAAATCTTTCGATAAGAGATACAAATTGTTATATATAAAGCGAATGAGATAATCTGAAATGCATTTAAAGGATTAAAAATTCACATTACATGGACCTCCTTGTTGTGTTGTGTAGGCCTTTACTAGTTTATAGAGTGGATGTCACCTTTTGTCGTGGAAGAATAGGGGTCAATGTGATAAGTATGACACCTCATTCATAGAAGGGTCCATTAGGTGTTGACACTTGAAGTTCCACAAGTGTGAAATGGTTTTAAATATTTGGAAAATTAGTGTGGGTTGGTTCCCTTCCCGATCGCTTGTCCCAATAGCAAGTATTGGTAAGAAATTATTAAAGGGAACACCGGGGGTCATAATTACGACCAAAAGACCAAGTGTCCTCTTTTATAAAAGAAAGCACTAAAACTGATCCCAAGAGTGCTCTTCGTTGTTTTAATTCCTCCTCGTAGTTAATACTCCCACATGGGAAGCTACAAGTGGACACCATTTTCCCACGATAGCCGAACAACATAACATGAATGTGATTTGCCCCGCAGTAACAACTAACAACCCGTATTGCCAATATTACACGGGTACTAGAAAGACATCTGTAGATCATTTCAGACAAAACCGGAGGCGGTTGAAAATTATTTATAAAAAAAAAAAGCTGCAGCCTCCGGGAACTGGCAGTTCAATTACTGGTGAGAAGAAACAGTGTTGATTGGTGGGTATTTTGATTTTGGTTAATACCCTAGTAGCCTCACCTTGGCAGCTTCTTATTAAAGGGGATATAGATTGTCTCTAGTGCAATATATAGAGCTCGGTTGGTTGTTGTTGATGTTGTTAAGTGTATTAAGAGTGTGAGTTCGTTAATATGGCAGTAGAGAATGCTGCTGCTGCTGCTGCTGCAGCAGAACAAAAGGGGTTTCTGCAGTTGGCTCCTGTTGGACCAACCATGACTGACAGACATCACCACACCAGTTGTGAATATAAAAAATCAAATCAACTGAAACAAAGTTTCTGTAGTCTAATATGCCCCCCAAAAAAACAAACACAAATAACAAAAAAACAAAAAACCAAACAGTTAAGATTCAGAAGACACAGAAGGGAATTTTTCTCCTTCCAACAACAAAGCAGCGCCCCCCCCCCACCTCCCCCCCCCCAAAAGAATTTCATAAACTATATGTCCTTCAGGTGCTGTTGACTTGTGCATACCAGTTCCGAGATTTCACACTAATAAAATTGTATCATTTACCACTACACAACAATCTTTGACATCATACTAATAATAATAATAATAATAATATATCTACATTCAAAATCTATCTTTGAATGTGTAAATACATAAAAATATATATAATATTTTATAATATTTATAGTTCATATAATATTTAACAAGGGGTGTATCATTACTGGGGCCTTATTGTTTACATTAAAAAGTATCTTAAAAGGCAAAAGAAGAGTTATGGAAATTCAAACATTTCAACATGCAAAAATATATTCTTCAAAAAAAAATCCTCTTAAAGAAACCAAAATCCCTCAAGATATATCATAAACTTTAGAACTAATGTCAAAAGTTTCAACACAAGCCAAAATATCAGCTTTCAAAAGCCCTCCTATAAAAATAGGCCTACTACCTAGGGGCCAAATTCCGTTAAGTTACTAGGTATACTCTATAATGAATCTAAAACACAATATCCTTGCCTTCTTGGTAGGCAAGGCCAAGAAATATTTTAATATAATTAGAAAATGAATATAAATAGATGAAACTACATAATTTTCTTTTGTGGTGGAAAACTTGGCTCTCAGCAACTCGGTAGTAAAAATCCATGGTTTCATTCCCTTGGAAGCCAAATTTTCAGCACAAAATATTTAAAAAAAGATTTTAGAGATCTTGGGGTGACTTTGGGGATTGTGTAGGGGTGGGGGGCAGAGAGGGGACCTACCTAGTACTATAGTGAACAGACAAATGTTTGGAAGGAAGAAAGAAATCCAGTTTTGGGTTGTAATAAAACTATCCCCAGCTTACCTTAGTACCTTGGCCAATTCAACACTAATTATATTATTTTCAAAAATGTTGAAAATTTCAAAAATTATTTCTTCCAAATCAAAAAAAAAATATTGGGAAGGAAAATAGTGAATATTTAGGAATATTTCATTTGTTGAAATGAATTTTTCAAAATCAATTAATCATTTGATGGACATGTGTTGAAATGGCCAAGGTAGTTCGGTATCACTATAAACTAGACCCTTCTCCGATGGTTTAAACAATTCTCTATAAATTTCTTTGCATTATGCTGCAATCACACTTATTAATGGGTGGTATTTCAGTCTGATCTCAATGGGTAAGGGAGACAGATTTTGGTGTGTTTGCCAGGTCCATATACTTTCATACCAACAATAAAATACAAAAACCATAATAAAATCCTGTGTAATTCTATTCGGTTGCAGGAGGTGTGAGTGATTTGTGGCATTAACATGTGTGTCAGCTGCTGTTTTGGGTGGGGTTTTATTAGTTTTGTTCTAAATCACTCCCCAAATTCACTTCCTTCCCAACCCCTTGGGGGGCCCTCCTACCTCACCACCAACCCCCCACCCAACCCACCAGCGCACCATCCACTGGATGTCTGTTATTACTCAGTTGTGGATGAACCTTAACTGAGTTAATATTCAGTTTCACCTTTGGTAAACAATTCTGTAGGAAAACAGGTCTCATATATAGGGTATATAGGTAGGAAAGTAGGTAACTACTAGGTAAGTAGATGGTTTATACACATAGGTAAGTAAGGGCTGGTTTTTTATTTTTATTTTTTTTTACTACCTACCTATTAACAACCTGCTTGTGTGGGTTGTTAGTAGGTAGTAAAATAAAGCAACTGAAGTAACCACCATGGTTAGCTAGGGAACTGGAACCCAACAGAAAACTGTTTCCTGACCACTTACCATTCATCCTTTACTGGTGCACTGGTGGGTTGCTGGTTCACTGTGGCCACCAAACCCAACAAATTCAAATGCATTTTTTGTGGGGGTGGATGGATGGATGGATGGATGGGTTGGTGGTTTCAAGGTTGTTGCAAAAATCTGGCAGGTTTGCAAAGTATTATTTTAATACAAAAATCTCAAAATAGCAAAAAAAAAAAAACCCTAAAAAAGGGGTATTAAGGCATTGAACCCTTGAACCTACTTTTGGAAGGGTGCAAGCTCCAAGAATACTTGTCTTGAAGTTATTTAAGTGGTGGGGGAAAACAAACATATTTTTTAATTGTTCGAGAAAAACATCTAACAGACAAAAACACTTCTAACAGACAAAC
Organism: Sphagnum contortum; assembly: GCA_963920785.1. Lineage (NCBI taxonomy): Eukaryota > Viridiplantae > Streptophyta > Sphagnopsida > Sphagnales > Sphagnaceae > Sphagnum > Sphagnum contortum. The sequence goes on along the minus strand of OY987289.1, from coordinate 13,451,555 downwards.
AAACAAACAAACAAGCAGCTTGTGTCTCCCACAAGAAATAGAATATACAAAAATAGAATATACAATTTTATGTAAAGAAGAAGCAAGAGCAGCAGAAGCTTCTGTCTGCCAAAAAGCAAGTACCCACTTTCAGAAAGGAGAAAGAACTAACTGGACACCTAATGTGGGGGAGAGTGTGTGTGTGTGTTTTGCCTTGCCTTTGGCAAGGATATTTGTGTTTATATATTCATTTTAGAGTATAGTAGCTTTAATGGATTTTGGCCCCTAGGTAATAATATTAGGTCTATTTTTTTATATGTGGATTTTTGAAAGATGATATTTTGGCTGAGTGTTGAAACTTGAGATTAGTTCTTATAGAGTTATAATAGCTTCAAGGATTTTGGTTTCTTTTGGAGGATTTTTTTGGAAGATTGGTATATTTTTTTGCATGGTCCAATATTTGAGTTTTCATAATTCTTCTTTTGCCTTAAGATACTTTTTAATGTAAATGGCAAGGCCATAGTGTGACACATCTCCCTTGTTTTCTTTCAATTTTATGATGCAACATGGTTAGCAGTCAACCTCATCAAATTTATAGCATCAATTGGTGAAAAAATTGTAAAATAATTGTCAAAACTGAAGAAAATTTGGCAAACTTTTTATTCAAAATAAAGAAACAAAGGAATTTGTGACAGAATTATTCTTCTTAAAAAGGGAATTTTTGTTTCTTCCTTTTTTACTTTTTGGGCTTGAAATTTTTGCAAAAAGTTTGCCAGCCAAAAAAACACTGGTCCCTGACAACTGCTGGCACAACTGAGTTTTTTAATTAACTTAAGCTTTTTCATGTCATTCATGAAGCCAATACAGCTCAAGAACAAACCCCCCCCCCCACAAGGAGATCAACTAATCTGCCCTGGAGCAAAAGTGAAGGCTAAGGCACTAATAAGGAAAACAAACAATTGAATCAAATTAAATCAAATTCCTTCTTTGAATGTGCCACCAACCAAAGCTTGCTTTGAGGCTCAAAGATTTTACTTACACAAGCTTGCAATCAAAGCAAAGCATTAACAGTGTGGCCAGCCAGACCCAAGTAGAGCAGCAAGCACTGCAGCTGCAGCAGCAGCAGCAGCACATTTGACTGGAAATTTGGCTGCTTCTTGGGGACATGTCCCCATTTACTTCTGAGGGGGGTGGGAAGGGAAAGTCAGCTTTTACACAAGCCCATGAATGCTCCACTCATTTTGTAATTGAAAACATGTTTTCCTGTCTTTGGTTAGGAATTGGGGAGACACAAATTGGAACAAACTCTCGCTTATACAAAAGGGGAAATAACTTGCTGGTATCATCAGCAGCAAGGGGGTTAAGCAAAAATTGTAAGTTTGATGTGAGCCATTATGGTGTACAAGACAACCCTAAAAGGAAAATCACTTGCTTGCTGATATGGTATCAACAAGGTTTGAGAAGAAATTGGAAGTTTGATGTGAACCATTGTGGTGTAGAACACCACCCTCAAAGGGGGGAAATCATTTGCTGGGTATTGGCAAGCGTTGAATAGAAACTAGAAGTTTGATGTCAACCATTGTGGTGTAGAAGAGCACCCTCAAAGAAGGGAAATCACTTGCTGATATCATCAAGGGCTGACTAGAGATTGGAAGTTTGATGTAAGCCATTGTGGTGTAGAAGACCACCCACAAATTGTCAATCAAAATTGGGTAAACTGATAATCTTCAAGCTTTTGGTCCATTCTATTATAGTAGGTCAAAACAGGCTTCAAATTCTTCTTCCCAAGTCACATCAGATCTGAAGAAGGGGTAAGCAATCTCAGCACCTTGAGAGCTTATGTCAAAGAGATTATTGCATGTATAGATACATAAGTGCTACTGGTGAACAGCAAATTGTATGTCCAACCCATACCAGTATCAAATATTGCACATTGATTTGTCTTAAATCCTGTGTAACAACATGACGCTGAATCAAGCTCGGTATGACATGGGTGAGCATACTTGCAAACACATCTGGGTAACCAATACCCTGGTATTGGTCACATGATAACTTCAATGATTTGGCAGTGATGACAAGATTCAGCAGGTGACTAGATACCCTGCTGGAATAATTTTGCTGGCATCAATTGTGGTAAGGCAATTCCTCACCTGTAGTGCAAATCGCTTCCATCAAAATGAAGAAATCTCATTCCAATTCAGAAAACACAAACTGGAGTTTCCCAAGATTTGTATTCCCTCTATCCATTTTCATAAACACAACTTGAAAGTTTGATTTTGTCTAGAAGTATAATTACTATCTGAAGTGATTGCAGAGTGTACCTGTAACACAACATCATAGCTATCTACTGAGAATGTGTATCATGCTGAAAGCCACCTTGCACTCCCTGCAATGGAAACCGGACATTCTTTTAGCAGAAGCACACACTTTGCACCAGATGGGGAAAGCTTCAAAAGTGCCAAATTGTAAGACTGCACTTCACATAACACACCCACTTGAAAAATCTATAACTAAAGTCCATCTAAACTTGGATTTGTTGAACTATAATGCCTCAATCCTCAAAAGTCCTTGATATGATTTCTTGGCAAACTGGGCTAAAACAAGGAATGGGCAGGGGAAGCAGAAGAAGATACCCATCAGTAGCTGAATGTGCAACCGTCAGTCTTGTTTGATGTCTGTAGTCATTCAATCGGCACATTTGCCTACAGAAAGCATCCATTAGCAGCAGCAGCAAGCCTTGAGGTTGGACATTGTGCTCATATGTTTATCTGGAGATGCAACAAGTGGAATGTGTTGCACAGAAGAAGCTAGAGCCAGGGCTAACTAGCACTCATGACAAGTTGGTAAAACAAGGACCTTAATTAGGAAGGATTAGCATGGAACAAGTGTGGATTGGTTAAGCCCTTCAACATTGAAACAAATGGGGGACTTCTTTGGTTGCATCATTTAATCCCATTGCTGTTTCTCCCTTGCCAAAATCCCTTCTCCTCCACCTCCTCTTGCTCTAGCTTGTTTACAAGCTCAAGAAGAGATATGTCATACAAATACCGGTGTCTTCCAAGGACCTCCATGTGTCGTGCATACTTGACAGACCTGATTGCAGCAGTGGGAGGACAATTGGAGGCGGGCTTTACATTTGGAAGTTTATCACCTTTTTGTTGTTGATCCTCAGAACTTTTTGGAGGTCTTATGTTGTGGCATGAGCAGTCTGGTCTGTTGTCTGCTTCAAACTCTAGGTTGTTGATTATGGGAGTTCCAAACGTGATGCAGCTTGGTCCAAGACCTTGCTGCTGCTGGAACCTAGGCAAGACAATGGGGAAGATAGAACTCCTCCCTAGATTGCTCCTCCTCATCCCTTGTTCATTGCAGTCAACTATGGCCTTCATACGAGTATCTATGTCACTATTGTCTACAGTGTTTACAGGATTGTTGCAGCTGAATTCATGATGATTGTCTGAGTTCCTATGGTCCACTGAATTCTGCAGCTCATGTCTGAGGGGCAGTAGTTTCTGTTTATGCTCGGATTGACTATGCTTCAAGGACATGGCACAGCAGGCTGCTGAGCCTGTTTCAATGTCAGGAGAGCCTAAAACTGTCCCAGATTCCCATTGTTCTTCCAAGACTTTGGAGGCCCTTGTTGCTTTGGATAAGTTCTCTTCCCCACACATTCCAAACCCCACATCTTCTTCTACTTGTCCCTGTCCAATTTCTCCAGCTGCCCTGAGATGATCATGATAAGTTTGATGTCTCAGAAACTCTGATGAGTTTGTTTTGGTGCTGGACACATGGTGAAGTCTCTCCTTTTGCTGCTGATTTGGAGCAGATGTCTGTTTTCTCTGCAGCTGACAGTTGGTGGGTTTATGCAGCTCTGCTGCTCCTTTGAATCCTCCAACTTTCCATTGTTGCCAGACATCTCCATGCCTGTGGTTGCACAACAGAGATTCCTCTGCTGACACAAGATCCTCCTCCTGATTCTTGTACCCATCATCTCTCTCTTCTCTTCCAACCACTTCGCTGGTTTCTCTGTGCATCATGTATTCAGGCTCACGAAGGTCCTGATTATCTGTGGCACCTCCTGGATAGATGAACTTGCTAGCATACTTGTCCCAATTCTTGGGGACTTGTTCATCTTCTTGTTGAGACCTCTCTATTCTCATAGCCCTTTTGCAACATCTTTCACAACATAAATTTCTTGCCTCTGGAATTCTCCAAGTGGGGGAACTCTCTTCCAGAGTTTCTCTGTTTGCAAGTGCATGATACTTCTTCCTTTGCTGACTTGTGTAGTAGTGCTCAGATTGTGTGCTCAGTGCTGCTGGTTTTGATGGGAGCAGATCTTCCTCATCCAAACCAGCAACTCTTTCTTTTGTCCTCCCTACTTTTTGTTCTCTGTCTCCCTTGTAGTCTTGCTTGGTAGATCTCTCATCATCAGGGTTACCATGTCTGAAGATCCTGGGTCCTTCTGCTTCTTCAAGGCACTGGTCTCTTCCATGCCCCATGTAGTCTCTTTCACTATTGTGGTCCTGATCTGACCAATTTTCTGCTAAGATTGTTGAGTTGTGCTGCTGCTGCCTGCTCGGGTACAATCCATTATGCATCTCATGGCATGTGCCCCTCTCCCTGTGTTTGTGATGGTTTTCTATCTTTGCATTCTCATTGTGCCAATTGGGTGACATTATTCTTTGTCTTCTACTCTCATCATTGACATCTTCATTCCTCCAACTGCTGCTCTCAATGTGTCTTTTTTCGCTGCTTCTCACTGTATCATTCCATTGACTTTGTTCTCTTCCTCCCACAGTGCCCTCCAATGGCTGGATTGTATATCCCAGCTTCACATCATCATCCCTGGAACTTTGTCTTTGCTTGATGAGTGGATTTGTGCCTGGAGGAGTAAAGTAGAAAACACCACCAGCTCCTACATATGGATCAAACTTCAGCTTGGAATGTACTTCTCTGTTTCCTTCTGGTGCCATCATCTTCATCATCATCATGCTGGAGGATGAAGCAGCCATTTTTGCCACTGGAGGTCGCAGACGATGATAATGACTTCCACACTGAAGTTCTGGATTGGTGAGTGCTTCCAACTGTTTGGATGCTTCCCTAACCCATCACATGCACAGCAACCCTGCTGTAAGAAGAGTCACAAGGAGGGGAAATCAAGTCCTATTCTTGCCAAATACATTAGAGGTGCTCTGTTGGAAAGGAAATGAGAACAGCATCATCATGCTTCTCGGCTTTGGCTTCTTCAGACGGGGTCTGGAATTGGCTGAAGGATTTATGTGCAATGTGACCAACATGTGTAATCACACCATAACCATTCATCATAATTCTTCACCTCTGTAGTGTAGCATACCTGGTGGTGACATCCAGTGGTGTAGAAACAGAAGCTGCCACTGTCAGAACTGGCTGCTGAGATGGCATAGTCACTGCAGGATTGAACAACAATGGTGACACATCTGGTTGTAAAGATTGATTGCTGGGGGCCATCTCCTGAGAGTCTGGAAAGTAAGGACAGTTCTTGGATGGCATCATGATTCTCCCGCCGCCTTCCACAGCAGCTGCTGGAAGCATGGCACTTGGTAACAGGGGAGCCACTTCTGCTGTTACTAGAGAATCAACAGTAGAAATGTATCCAGCTGTGGCACAACTTGTGGTGTGCATGCCAGCTAAAGAAGAAGAAGGTCCCCTAACCATTTCTTTCTGAAGATGATGATCACCTATCAAGTTGGTTTGTAAGTTCCTCAGGTTATTAGTTGCATTCGAGAGAGTTCTTGGAGACTTTACATGTGAGGCTAGCAGGAATTGCATGCCTGGAACAACTGCTTCAAACCCCATCTCTGTTGATGATTTTTCCTTATCAGCTCCCTGATCTTCCACTCTTTCAGGATTCCAATTCTCCTTCTGATGAGTCATAGTTTTCATGTGCAGTAAAGAATCTCTTGCCCAGAAATCTGCACCTGAGGTGCTTCTTGGCACTTCCATGGACTGTTGTTGTCCTTCCATGTCTCTCTCTCCCATAATTTGTCTGAGGCGAGCACTTTCATTTGTTAAGTCTTCCAACACCTCTTTCTCTGGCAAGTGTCCAAAAAGCTTTTGCACTTTTGTGACATCGCAGGCCCTGTCCTTGTTCTTGTCAGTTGTAGCATGAAAGACAGAGGAACGTCTTCCTGCCTTGACATCTTTGATTGCACCTGCAAAGTTTCTCAAGGTTGCTTTGCCATCACGATCCAGGTCTTGACCTTCCTGGATGGGAGGGAGAAGGGGTGCAAAACAGTTTCCCTGGATTCCGGCATGAACCTGTCAGCTGAACAATCAGAGCCTACATTTTGCTGCTGCAAGAATAGAGTTGTCCAGTGATTGATTATGCAAGATTATCCCAAGGCGGAAAATTCTTTTGGCATGCTAGAGTTCTACGGTTTGGATTTCCACAGGTGCAATCATCATCCAGCAAATGCCAGCTTCCAGTGGACTTGACATTCTCTTTTTCATAAGAATCATTCCACCAATTGGGACAACAGCACACCAAACACAGATCAATGATATATCTATGCAAACAATATGGAACTTGGATGACTCTTGTATCCTGCAACAATATGCAGACCAAAGGAGCCAGAGGTACCGAAGGAACGTTGATGGTGGCAATGGTGGCCTTTACTTACTTTGGCATGGTGACCTCCTGAAGGAAGATATTGCAAAGTTGCCAGCTTTGATCTTAGATGTGCTGCTCGTATCTTGTTAAGAAGTTCCATCCTCTGCAAATAGATTTTTCTCCAGCAAGCAGCATCTTTCCCCCCTGGAAGTCTAATCACAGGTTGTGAGTTTTTGATCAATAACCCCATAGCTTGAATGCCCACAGCAGTGGGGGGACTATCAGGACTCAGTCATTGTCCTCATTTTTGGGCTTCTAGCTTTAACAAGGTGGATCATGCATCATGCATTCAAGAAAGAAGCATGTAATAATATATGAATGTCAAAAGGATATTGGAGACCTCAGCAGCAATTTCATGGTTCTGCAGCCGCAACTTTGTCATTTGTGATGTATGGGTGATACGCTCGGTCTCAAGCAATGTGCACAATCGATCTATCTCTCCAAAAGCATGCACAACCTGTGCCCACACCAACCAAATTTGGAATGAAATGCATAACAACTAAGGCAATCCATGATGTACCTCAAAACAAAAGGGCATGGATTCCCAAAACCGGAGAGAAGAAACAGCGAATGCAAAATACATCCTAACACTATAATGACAGGCATGGCATATGTAACCATCTGAGATGATTGTTAGAGCAGCATAATCGTCTGTTTTGATTTTCCTCCTAATGTTTCTCACTTGGTGAATCAGATTAGCAACTTTGTGCTTGTCTTCATCAGAAAGCTCCCGTAGAGATACAGCACTTCTCTTCTTCTTCTTCTTCTTCTTCCTTCTCAGATTCTGATGACCATGATCTACATTCTTCTTGGAGGTCTGCTGCTGCTGTGTCTTTGGAGATGAAGACTCCATTCCCCTTGTTCCTGGAAGCAAATACACCTAATATTCTTGAATAATTACTGGCACTAGGTGTGATAACATTCTCTGTAAATGAAAGAAGACCCACTGACCAACTCCCTCATCTCTTCTTGAAGACAGTCAGCAGCATCCTTGTGCTTTCACAAACACCATCTTGGTTCTTCTGATTTCTTTTCACAGAAAACACCCACCTTTGCAAGCTTTGAAGAAACAATTTCTTGTCACAAGAACACCATCCTTTGCAAGCTTAGAAGAATCAATTTCTTGCCAAACAAAAAACACCTTCCCTTCCAAGCCTCCAAGAAGCAAGTTCTTGTCACAAGAACACCTTCCTTTGCAAGCTTTGAAGAAACAGTTTCTTTCACAAAAGCACCTTCTCTTGGCAATTTTTGAAGAAACAATTTCTTGTCACAAGAACACCTTCCTTTGCAAGCTTTGCAGAAAGAATTTCATATCACACAAAACCTCCTTCACTTGCAAGCTTTGAAGAAACAATTTCTTGTCACAAGAACACCTTGCTTTCCAAACACTTTTCCTTGCAAATTTTGAAGATACAATTTCTCGTCACAATTAAAACACCTTCCTTGCATAGATTTTTTAAATCATGATTTTTCTTGCACGAGCTCCAAAACTAATGTTCTTTCAATCCTCACACAAGAACATGCCCAAAATCATCAAATTTTCAATGTCCACAAAATTCATGCCCATAATAATCAAATTTTCATGTCCCAAATTCATCAATATTTCATGTCCAAAATCATTAAAGTTTGATGCCTTCCTGAGAGAGCAAGAAAATGACGAGAAATCGAGGAAGGGAAAGAAAAAAAACCCTAAACCCTGAAGGAATGGCCAAAATTTGGACCCTTCGTTTTTGTCACTTCCATTTGAAACTGCAACGGTTTTTAACGGTCTGTTGGTGTTCATAGATCCTACTTCCCTGCCCACTACAGAGTTCCATGTAGTCTTAGATCTGCTCTAGAACCTGCAATTCCACTTAGGATCCCATTAAGCCTGCTAAGGTGAGATGGGAGATACAAAGCACCTCACATTGGGATTGTTTTTTAGAGTATTATGGTTCTAATGTTCTGTGCAGTTTTTCCCTTACCTCTTCAAAAGTTTAAAACCCATTAGTGACAAAACATTCAAATGAATTGTTCAAATGTTCTATCATTACCCCCATCAGCATTTGAACCAAGAACTTCAAGGAGATTCACTAAAAATCTAAATCACTAGCTTACTTTCCAACTTTGAGTAGAACAATTTGTTTTTATAAATTGTTTTCATTTTTCGCAAAAGAGACGATCAACAATGTAGAACAATCATGCAAGTGTCACATTGTTGCTTGCTGTGCGCACCAGACAAAAAGCTCAATGAGAGGTATTTAACATCTCACAAGCGAGCTCCTCTGCCATCAAGTGTTAACAGGTTCTATTATAGGTTAATTGCAGAGTGTAGTAGTAACTGGGGTTCCTCACTGGACCTAAGACACCAAAACCAAGAGTTCCTCACTGCTGATTCACATCACAAGCGGAGCTGCCAGAACCAGTTGAAGCTTCATTTGGTAGCTGCTCCTGACACCAGGAAGATAAGGCACAAGTAGTAGGCCTTTCAATCAAAAGTGTTATTGTGGAGTTCTCTGTGCAATCTATTAGATGTGTTTTGTAACTCTGACCTTTGAAAATAATTGCTTGAAACAAAGCCTAATTATTGCTACAATTTTTTTTCTCAAGTCCAAGCTCTTGCTTATTTTCCAATTTCAATCATCAGGTAGAGCTTTCATCTATTCACCACATGTTTTATTACTTGTACAACTTAATTGCAAAGTTTAATGTGTCACATTTCCGAGTTTTATTTTGCACTTCTTTTAATTGGTGTGTTACTGCGCTTCTGCTTAGACAAGCTAAATCCTTTTAGGAATGAAACATGGCCTCAAGACTGCAGTTTGGAGATCTTTTTGTGGAGTACCCTGAATTGAAATGGGTCATGGCACAGTTGTAGTATTTCAGCAGTACCAAACTCTTGATTGTGCAATGTTGCCGCACAAATTGCAAAGTATCTCAGCTCAAGTTACAACCTTCCATTCTCAACGAGCACACCATCAAAGACTAGATCTTTGGTTCTTGAATAGCCAATCTAGAGAATAGTCCATGCAAGGCAATGCCAAGGCAAATCTTGTAACATGGATCATACTCTCACAATAGTAAATTCTTAAAAAACAAGATAAAACATGCTGAACAGGTCCAAAAAATACAATTGAAACAACTATGTGCTAATGTTGAAAATTCTTTTTTGAGTTTATGAATTGTTGAGTAAACCCAAAATGAGTGGGTCAACACTTGAGTGCCTAAAGCAACTTAAGCACTATAAAACAGTGCAAAAGCTGCAGACTTGCAAATTAAGATTCTTCCTTTTTTCCATCTACAGAAAGATGTGAAGGATAGACATGATGTTGGATAAGACCTTTTCTTGGTCCAACCCATATAAGTACATTCTACACAACCAAATCATCCCAATGGTGCCCAATCTAGTTCTAGGTTTGGTAACTTACTCTACTTTTGTCGGTTTCGATTACTCAGAAATAGACATAAGAGGGCAATGATTCGTGCACCCATGCCATACAAGACCAGAATCAATAGGCAGCGCAAAAAGTCTGAAAGCTTGTATTGCAATAGCCCAAGGACCGAACACCTCGTAATCACCCAAACTCCTATGTACCTGATCCATGAAGACCCATCACACAAAATCTCTCAAAATTCACAGTAGTCCAAGCTTCCCATAGATGAGAAACCAATTCATACAAAATTGAATCTATGAATATTGCAAATCGTTTGTGCAACATAGACTAGCCTAGCAAGCACCCAATCTCATGAGATTATGAGTGAATTTCACATGTTGGAACTGAAAACTCCCATACATCTAAGATATCTCCCAAAAAACACAAAGCAACACATTGAAATCTACTACCTCAAACAAAAAGATGGATGAACTGACCTTCGTGCATTGGCAATAACAAAGGCCTCATTTGCATAACGTGCATAGCTCAGATAGGTCAAATGCAGCAAAAACCCAGTTCGTCTACTTGCCACAATTATCGTTGCTAAGATTGGCAAAAACACTGACCACTGCACATCTTGCAAAATGACATAGCTATTAACAGTTGCTGGTATCTTTTGCATACATCTTTAGTTATTCTTAGAAAGACTTCAGAACTACAGGAAATTTGTATAGGGCCTAATTTGGGTAAACATATGGGTAAACTGAAAAAAGGGGGGGGGGGGGGGTTCAAGTTCCCCGAAACATTACCAATTGTGCTGGTGCAGGCTGAAGAAGGATAGCAAAAATGTAGGCAATGCCCGTAACACAGTAGACAAATACTACAGTGATTTCAAAGTTCTCCAAAAAGCTCGACCTTGGATTGCTGAAGTAGTAGAACATAGAGAGATATATAACAGGTTTTACAAGCACGTTAAACAAATCCACTGTATCCTTGGCAAGGAAGTACGCCACTCGGTTTATTCCAGATGCGCTCTCCCTCCAAAACTGTAGCTTCTCCTGTGAAAATGTCCTCAACGATGCTATCATAATTAACAAAGCTGTCAAGGAAACAAGAAACTGATCAAAAACTTTAATGGCTTGGAATTACGAATTACTTATCAATCACATCATTTCTCACATGAATGAACATGATGTAAACTTGCAAAAATGGAAATATATAAAATTGGGAATACTTATGAAAAGGAAACAGGATCAAAGGGAGAGAAATACACCTAGAGCAATTAATGTGTAGTAGTAACCACTGGACCCAAGGTTACTGTCATTCATGTTTGAAAGAATACCCACACATGCCCCAGCCAATAACAATATAATATAGTCTTGGAGTTGAACCCTTATGTCTCGTAACCGTTGTTTTACAACTCTGCACACCAATTTACATCCCCCAAAAGAAATATATTAATTAGGTTATTTTCATGTATTCGTTCGGTTATTTTTGTGCAACTTGTTGGGCTCACTGCACACAGCTCTCAAATCATCAACAATAGCATATTATGCAGGTTTACACAATACATGGTATTGGATTCTAATGAATGTAAGTGTTCCTCACCTCCGAAGGATGATAAAATATTGGGCAAGAAACCCAGGCGGATTGTGGCCTGATTTATCCTCAAGTTTATGGAGTGAAGTCTTAATGAAGAAATACCAGAGTCTGAAGAAAACACACACATCATGCAACACTTCTTGATGAAACGCCCTTTCTTTCTTTCTCGTCAAACCACTTGTAGACTCATTTATATGATCTTTTGATTCATCCATTGGGTTGGATTGCTGCTGCAAGGCAATGGCCACTGCTTCTAAGTCTGGAGGGATAGTGTACCCCTTCTTTAGCATCCACAAAACCGGCAAATTCTTTGTGTCAAATTTTGGATAATTGGATAGGGTAACAATGCCCTCCAAGGCGTCCATGAAATGATCAGGAGGATTAATACGATCAGGTACCACTAATCCAATCCCTCCGAAGTAGTCTTCCACTTCACTAATGGGTCCTAAGTAAGCAGTGAACCCACCTTTCGCCAAAAACATGACATCATCAAACATTTTGAAGAGTCCATAGCTGCACATAATCACAGTAGGTGGAGACTTTTTTGAGTATAAACATGTACGTAAGATGAGAACACTGAAAGGAAGGAAGGACATATAGAAAAAAATAAACAACCTTGGATAGGTTGTACCTACCTTGGCTGATGAAGGACCACACCAACATTGACACCCATATCGGCCTCACGACGTAGAGCTTGGAGTACTAAACGGGATGAAGTACTATCAAGTCCTGATGTGGGTTCATCGAGAATCAACAGTGATGGTTCCATCACCATTTCAAGACCAACATTGACTCGCTTCCGTTGTCCACCTGAAATTCCACGCTTCTCAACTGTACCAACCAGGGAGTCTCGGATAGGTCCTAGACCTAGTGCAGCAATAATACGCTCCACCACTAGCACTCTATCACATTGTGGCATATTCACAGGAAGCCTAGGAGAGCACCAAAGAAATGAAAAAAGAAATGTTTTAGGTTATTACCCATTGTTTCCCATGATTAAAAGAACTAATTGTGAAATAATAGCTCAGCTCAAGGGCATTCCAATACCAAGAAGAAATATCGTAATAAGGAGATAGTGACCCACCTATAGTTGGCACTGAACCACAAATTTTCCTCAACTGTTAAATTGCCATGGACAATATCATCTTGGGGCACAAACCCAATAATCTGCTTATAGGACTGAATGGAACCAGGCTTCCCATTTATAAGAACAGTCCCGGTAGTGCGACTTTGCGTTGCTTTGCCTGCCAAAGCATTCAAGAATGTTGTCTTCCCAGCACCTGAAGGACCCATTACAGCCATAATCCGGCCTGGCTTCAACATTCCAGTCACATTACTTAAGATCTTCTTCCCACTTCCTTTCAAGAAGAGTGAGAGATTGTCAAAGCTTAGCTCAATTGGAGGTCGCAATTTCCCCATCACTTGGCCCCCATATGCTTCTGTGTATGATGTGTTGACTCTTGATGGTGACACTCTACTTACTCCAAACACTCGCTCCTTCTCAATTTCACCATATGCATAAGAAAATATTTGGCTTTCGGTTTTTCGCAAGGGCTTCACAAGGAGAGGTGGCCTCTTCCCTTTCTGCCCTTCCAAAGTACTGACTTCACCACTTTTTCCCTCCACATTGATGTCAATTGGTGGCATAGCCACAGGCGAATATAGGTCCTTGTAAGTATTTTGAGGAAGATCACCAGCAGATACATTCAGGTCATTAAAGGATTGGTCTCGGCTCCCATCCTCCCTAACTTCCGCAATTGCATCTGAGACCATGAAATCAGTTGATAGCTGCATCCTATGGGTCAAGACCTGCAAAATCCAAAGGCAATTTCTCAATATGCCACTCTTGCCTAGATAATACAGACTTCAAACCAATAATAATATTTCTTTTTAAACTAGTTTCTAAAATTGATGGAAAGGGTTTTATGTACCTGGAGCTCTTCAGTCTGAGAGCGAGGTGTGCGTCTACGGGAAAAGGTTTTACTAAGGGTACGGCTGATATTTGTGGCTTGCAACTTGGCCATTTCTTTGGCCTTTCTCCACCTCTCAAGACCTGATACACGCTCACGTGCTTGCTGTTGTGCAATTTGTCGAGCCTTTGACTTGTGCCTCTTTTTTATATCCATCAACCAATCAGAGCACGTGACCAAGATGAATAGTATTGTTGCCAAACCCCCCTGCTTACCACCATTTTACCAGACACTATAATTTGTTCATGCAACCAAGATAACATTCGTCTATAACAAGACAGAAATAAAAACCACCAAATATTATCACAGCAAAGTGTGTAGAAGCAAAAAAGAAAGGCCTTGCTGAAGACTTATGAGTTAGGTATACCAAACCTCAAAGAATCAAATATTTTTCACTTAATGGAAACATAGAACTACTACGAGCACTACTATGTAGTAAGTGGATTTTCAAAAACACCAACTTACAAGAATCAAGCCTCCAATACTTGTCAAATTTTGTTTTTGTAAACCAACCTTTGAGCAAGATGTGAGATGTGAACACTCTGCGAAAAGAAGGCAATGTCATTCTCCAATCATCTAAAAACTAACTCTCTTTGTTAGAAAAACATATAGAAGTTGTTCAATTTATAAACACTTGACTACCAAATAAGAATCATTCCCACATACTTGACAACTTTAATAAAAAGATAATTTTGTACTAAATGACCAAAGGAGTAATATATTAATAGGAAATGTGGCAATTTGATCTTTTTCCTCATAATATTAATATTTAATCTTGTCACTTTGCTATAGACCCAGCTACCCTAGAACAGACTTTCCAAATAAAGTATTTAAAAGGTTTATACATCCTACAGAAAACTGAAAAAAAAATGGGGGTAAACTTACTCTCCTGAATAGTGGAACCTAGCCGACAAAAGTGTCTGCAAATATAAAATTATAAATAGCCAAATCAAATTATGAGGAAAAGAAACACAAATTCCCACATGCGTACACAACCCCATCACCAGACTATTTCATCTTCTGCGCAACTAAAGAAACAATAATGCACAAAAGTGCTAACATGCTACACAGTGAGGTTGAAAACACAAACATACCAAAAGGTAAAGCACTTCTTTTCTTTGAACTTTTAAAGAAAATCTAGGTTCCTTAATTGAATGTGCTAAACTCAGATTGTGCGTATGGTGATCAGAATTAGGTCATTACCCGCTGGAACAATTGAGGTTTTCAACTGGAATAGGGCAATACATGCCAGCAGGACAAAACATAGTCATTGATTCAGAGACTACCGACCATATATTCGCTCCCCCACATTGATTTCCAGGTGTCACTTGGTAATCATACCTAATGAAAGCAATCCCAAGGTTATGTGGTCTGCAACAATGGAACCTAAAACGTGAAACCATGTTTAGGTATAATAACCCACACATAAAGAACCAGTAGAAGTTTTCTAGTGCGGCTGAAGAATGCAGCAACAATAATAATGACGTAAGTAGTAAGTAGTGTAGATAAATCATATGGATGAAGGACTTACGGGTCACATCGACCAGTTCTATTGTTTAAGGTTGCAATCGGGCAGCTGGCACCCAGTGGACAAGCTACAAAGAAAACAGTCAATCACAAGGAAACAATGTCAACAGACACCTAAAACCAAAATATTGGATGCATGATCCTAACATGCAACAGGACTCTATAGAAAATGTGTGAAACACACCAGCACAAGCATGTACATCAAATGTGACTTATAAACCCTATGCCCATAACATGCAACAGAAATTCAGCTCGCAAAATGTGTGAAAGACTCTTAGTGGCACAGGAACACTTTAGTGTTACAGAAACTTACGCATCATGCATGAGAGACCTTGGGGGCAAAAAAACCCAGCACAACATTTCTTGGGATACAAGAGTCGGCTTGGAATAACCAAACTGTCAGACTTGACACTCAGACTTGCGACGCTAGCAGCCCACCCAGCCTCACAGCCCAGGGGCCATGAAGTTGAATTACAGTTTGCATTTGGGGGTGGTGTTGCTGCTTGTGCCAAGTTTTCAAAGTAAAACTTGATTTCAGAATACATACAAAGACGGTCCCCAAGGCTGCCATCTGCATGTCACAAATTCAAACTGACAAAATTATTTGACAAAGAATTAAAAAGTCTTGCTTGATGCTAAATGGGTTTTAGAGGATTAGGGTTTTCAAGTTAGTCCTTGCTTTTATACCTTGCAATTATATTGTAAATGACGTAGACTCTGGAAACTAGAGCAATTCTTCAATAATCAAACCAACTAGAAAGCCTATGCTAAAAAAATTTCTCAGACCGCATACCTGCCAAGAAATTATAGCAATTTACTAAATATGTCGAATTTTGCTGAAACCCAAATACCTCATTTCTCTCCTTCTCCCTGCAAGAATACAATTTATCACAAAACCGGATTTCATTCTCGCAGCTGACACTTGCTGTAGATGAAAGCAGTAAAAGACGCACAACTCTTTGAACTGAGAGCTAGTTCTCGTTCCCCCTACAAGCTAGATCACCAAATGCTGGTTCAGAAACACACTAGGAGCACAAGAATCTCAAGTATTCTCAAGTTTATCATGAACTTGGAAGGTGTTGAACTGTCAACTACATATTCTGTGATGGTGTACAAGGAAACAAAAGCCAAATCATAATGGCCAATCCCTTATCAGAGGCCAAAGCAATCTGCTTGTGATAAGAGTTTTCTCTGTACCTAACCAATTGCCCTAAGCAAACAGCTTCAATCTCTGCAGTTAAGCTGGGGATAAACTACTGCGAAGTCTTCGACTCATTGTTTCCTATGTACTGCAGTGACATATATATGGAAATGTGATGCCATGAAATATTAAAGTCTGGGGGGGGCAAATTATGTCATTTCCTTGACCACATTACATGCCATAATCTTCCTGCCATAATCATACAGTTGTAATGGTGACCAAAATGTGTCTATTGGTCATGAATTTTTATTTTTTTTGGAATTGTTGAAATCTTCCAACCCAGAACATAATGCCATGGAATCGTCTTGCACTTGCTGGCCATTATGGTGGGTGCATAACCTAGCTAGCTGGCCCTACCAGACTCGCCCAGCACAATAACCCGACATTAAAGTCTGGGGTGGCAGATTATGTCATTTTCTTGACCACATTCTATGACCCAAACCTCTAGTGATGAGCAAACACTCGCAATAGTGACCAAAATGTGTCAACCAAACATGATTTTTTTTTGTTTGGAATCATTGAATCTGCCACCTGACCTTAATGGCATGGAATGGTCTTGCACTTGCTGGCCATTACGTTGGGTCCATTGCATAGCTAACTGCCACTAGCAGGCTCACCTGATGCCTTGAACCAACATCATAATGGGCAGAGGCTTGACTATTCCATAGTACAAAAAAGGCTGCATATTACTGGTTGTAGCTATATTGCAAAGCCCTGGGCTTAGATCCATCAACATGATAAATTAATGTTTGGAGTTCTTGACAGTTACTACATACCCATCTGTGATGCAGTAACTGAAGTTCTGTTGCACCTCGTTGGTGATACTTGCAGTTGCTCTCAGTATTTCTGCGTACAAAGCGTCCGGTAATTGTCCTATGCTCAGGTTTGTTGGTGCGACAGTAGGTGGAAATGCGGCACCATCTGGAATACTCTGCGCAGCAGAAAAGAAAGAAGAAGAAGAAGAAGAGGCGAGGATGACTAGTAGCAACAGATGAAGAACCACCCATAACCTGCCTAGCTTTCTAAAACATGGGATTAAGCTTCTGCTGTAAAGAAGAAGAAGACCCATTTTTTGCTGTTGATGTGCCGTCTAAGAAAAAGGTCAAAAACCGAACGCACTCATCAACATTACCCCAGAACTGAAACATGTAAGCTGAAGATGAATGAGAAAAAAAAAAATGCTGGAGAAACCCAAGACACTACTGCATGAAGACCCAGAGCTGGAAAAGACACAGGAGAGTGAAAAAGACTAGCAACTGGAAATCTGGAATGTTGAAACCACAACCCAAAGATCCAAGCGTGAGCGGAAAGCTAAAAGCGAAATCCTCCAAGCCTCTCAGACCCAGGCTCCAAAAAAGAAAAAAACAAAAACAACAACAACAACAACACAACTAGCACTCCTGCTGCTGAAGCTCAAGGATCCAATAACTGTTATTAACAACACTACAGAAAACTCACCAACGTAGTAAGAAATAAAGAAAAAACAAAAAGTTCTAATAAAATCATGTTAGACTTTTTTGCAGAGTTCTAATAATAGATTCTCCAGAGTTCATCTCTTTCTCTTCTGACTTTCTTCCGAGCACAAATTCAGCTACTTAACGCGCTGGCTTGACATATCCGTTTGTTTCTGCGCACTCAGCGTTGAATGTTGATAGCCGGGGCTGAAAGTGAACACACGAGCTGATACCCTTCACGTTTGGGAGTGAGGCCTCTTTTTTATTAGGTATTATTATTCAGTTCAAGTTTTTTTTTAATTATTTAAGAGAAATAAGAAGAGAGGTTTTTTTTTTTTTTTTACGTACTTAGTGGGTCCCTTTCCTCCTTGTGGCTCGCCTATTTTGGGCTGTTTGCTTGCCTGGACTTTGGCCCTTGCTGTTTGTTTCCTTTTTCTCTCGGTTTCTTCGGAGCTTCCTTTTTATAAAGGTTGGCAGGGTTTCATCATTTAAATCCATTTTGGGATTTTTATAATGGTACCAATTGTGAGTGCCGGTGCGTCACACCCAAGGCCCATTTCACAACCAAACAAACAAGGGGTGTGTCACACTGAGTGGCCTTGCCATTTACATTTAAAAAGGATTTTAAGGCGAAAAAAGAATTATGGAAACTCAAATATTTCACCATGCAAAAATATAATCTTCAAAGAAACCTCTAAAAGAAGAAACCAAAATCCTTCAAGATATTATAACTCTATTATAACTAATCTCAAGGTTTCAACACAAGCAAAAATATTATCTTTCAAAAATCCTTATATAAAAATAGATCTATTATTATTACCTAGGGGCCAAACTCCCTTAAGCTACTATACTCTATAATAAATCTAAACGTTATATCCTTGCCCTCGTAGGCAAGGCCAACAAACAAACAAAAAAATAAATGTGGGTTCTTTTTGTTTGTTTGTTTGTTTTCATTTGTTAGACTTCAACAAGCACAAATAATTCAGGCTAGTTTTTTATTTCAACTTGTTTATGGTTTATATCATAGTTCCATTTTACCATTTCAGCAGAAATTCAACTATTTCCAATAAATGTTATATGACAAACTCTCTTGGAAAGTGAAAATTATTTATTTATTTATTTATTATTATTATTATTATTTGCTAAGGAGATGCTAGAATGATAACCCTACATAAAGACGGTGAAAAGATACTATTGAATTAAAAAGTTGGGGAGTGTTTTTTCTCCAAAAGTTTATCCAGCACAGCCTTACAATGCAAGGTGCCAAAAAGGACGTAAAAGGACAAAGCCCGGAAAGAGCTACATAGGGGGGGTTATTTAGTAGTGTCATGTGATTATTTGAATTTTTAAATCACCAACAATTTGAGTTCTTTAAAATTTTCAGAATCAAAGAACCACCTATTTTGGCTTCTGGCTTCTTGAGGAAAAAAAAAATCAGAATCCGAGAGAATTCATCAATTCTGGCTATTTCAGAATCATCAATAAACTAATAGTTTTTCATTAAAACCATGGTTAGAAGCAACCCACCCAAAAGAATCAGTTAAAATCCCAAACTGTTTCTGGGTTGCTTCTAAACATGATAAATATATATATATATCATGACTTAAGACTAAACCAGGGTTTTAGGGTTTCAAAGTTCACATTTCCTAGGCTAATAATGGGGGTATTCGAGAGTCAAATGAAAATCAAGGTGACATCCTAGGTGAAACCCAATGTTAAATTGTTGATAACTTTATGTTTAAGTGAATGTTAACTTAGAACATAAAAATTTCATGTTAATTAGGTTTAAAGTCCTAAATGGTTAGCATGGTGTTAATGAACTCAACACTAGAATCCCAAACACCAAGGGTGAACACACCTTAAATATAACTACCATAAATGATGCGTCATGCAATAGCCAAAGTAAAGTGGCACTTACACAGGTACCTTCTTCACCCACCTTCACCTTATTTTGTGAGGGCTATTAGTGGCTACTAATAGCTTAATACTTATTTTGGGAAATGCCAAGTTTTGATTCAAACACCCTAATTTAGTCTTAGGAACCAGGATGATGGGATATTCACAAAATAGAAGCAACCAAAACAAACTTAATAGGGGGGGTGGGGGCTGCTTTAACCATGGTTCCAGTGTGGGTACTGATTCAACCCTAGAACCCTGGGCCAGGCTTTCCATTTCTACCTTCACCTTCTTGAGTGAGGCCTATTAGAGGCTATATTTGTCCTCTAAAATCATAAATTTGGACTCAGTTCAACTTTTCAATGTTGAATAATTATCATTTTTTTAAAAAGCCCATGTCAAAATTACAAGATATTTTAATATATTCCAAAAAATGATCTATTTTCCTTTCCCCCAAAAAAAAGAAAGTAGTTTTTTTTAATTTCAACATTTTTAAAAATAATATAATTAGTTTTCAAGCTGCCAAGGTACTCCTCCACCGTATGCAAACAAAAAGGTCAATATTTACATGTTGAGAAGCCAGCTTTTCAAAGGAAATTTTTCCAATATATATATATTCCAACTCATATATTGCATTTACCTAGCAAAATTCTCATCTTGAAAGTATGCATCATCTTCAAGTACCTAGAAGCGTGAGAGAACAAAATTTGTCTCTAGTTGTGACCCTATGATGTACAAGATTTGTTTAGCAAGCAAAACAAATAGTTGGTTCAAAGATCAAACATGGCCTCATGCTAGGTCCACCACTTCAATGGGCACTCAATTTGCTTCAACTCAACTTCATATCTTTGAAAAAGAAGAAATTTTTAATTGATGATCTCTTTTGCCATTTCATTCTTGTTGGTTGTTATCTCAAAAATATCCAAATTCCAACCTTTACAACAAGATTCTTTGTAATGAAACTAGGGTCAACCTTGAGAAAGCATACAAATGTTTCAATAACATCCTAACAAAATAGATAAAAGAGATTCAAGGAACATCTTGGTCCCACCCAACACATGAAAAGTCAAGGAAAAAGGCTTTGGTAGTGAAGGTTTGACATAAGGGATAACATATTGTGTGTTCTTTTTGTGTCATACATTCTCTCAAATGAAATAAAAGGCTTCGAACCAATTGCAACCATTGCACCCGGGGAAATCTTGTATGTCAATTGTCATGTCTCCCCCCATACATCTTTTACGATCTTCCTACATACCTCTATTTGTAAGAGTTGCATAAATCGCATGTTTTTCAAAGGTTGAGGAATTGGAAAAATGTCATGATGGAGCCTATTCAAAAAAAATTATGGAATGCATTAAGGCAAATGTCATACACACTTGTTTTACTATTATTATAATGGTCATCCACTAACGCAAACATGCATAGTCGGATCAACCACCTAACTTAGAACATTTCCACCTCACAACAATAAATAATAATTTTATATTAAAATAAATTGGTGTTTAATGCTCAATGTCTCCACCCACAAACACCAAAACTATCACTTCAAACAATGAAAGATCATTTATATCTTTAAATTTGGATCAACAATTGCCATTAACCAAACTCATGTGAAACAAAACAAATATGTTTTTAAATGTTAAAGCACTAATAGGAAATGTGAGTCTAGTTCACTAAGAATTTCACTAGCCATTTAAATGAAATCATCACTAATTCATCAATGAAAAACCTAATGAATTCACCATGTTTCTTAGTAATCAACAACGGGCTGCTACAAACAAGTGGATTCATTTAGAGTTAATCAAATAAGAAATTTCCATGTGGAATTGATATATATTTATATTTTCTTTTTTAATTTTTATTTATTTATTGATATTAATTTGAATATATATATATATATAATGGTTTGGTATACATGAACAATATGCAATCCATATATAATTAACATATTATCAACATACACGATCAACCCTATGGCATTAGTAATGAGGTTTGAATTTTGGTCTCCATTATAAATCACCATTGCTTTCACCATTGGACCCCTTAATTGTTATGAAACAAACATGATGGCCATTGAATTGATTATGGTGAAAATTGTTGTGAAAAGAATCCCAATGTTTCCTAAAATCAATTTTCACGATTTTTTTCATATTTTGTGCAAACGAAAAACTTAGAATTTAATGTTTAAATATATTTTGCAAAATGCACATGTCTGGGAAAAAAATTAATAATAAAATGTCAATTAATTTGAATGAAAAGACATTTGAATCTTGCTATTTAATACCTTTCAAGAATGAATCTTTTTTTAGATTTTTTTCATAACATGAATTATAAATAAGCCTATTTAAAATCAACATTTTTTCGGAAAAACAAATTAATTTTTTTAATATGTATATATATCTCCCTATATTTTAAACATGTATTTAGTCAATAGATTTTGTATAAAATATGTATTGAATTAATTAAAATTCATTAATTAACATTATATATATGAATAATACATATGTATATTCAATATTATACATATAATATAATATTGATTTTTATACTAAAATATATTTGATTTTACATTATAAATATTGAATTTTCGTCTTTTTTTTTGTAATGTTTGATATTTTATCAAATGAAGGTGCAACATCAAATATAACACTACTTTGTCCAAATCATATTTAATGATTAAATTAAACTAAATTAAATTAGGTTGAAACAATCACGCAATATGTCATATTGTAACGAATTGATACACTCAAACATTATACAATGCCAAAATGTGGTTTTTATGACTAGAACATTTTGCAACTCATGTGTTAATCATGTAATCATATGTGGCCTCTAGTTGCTACCATCATAATAACTATCATCAAAATTATAACTACATAATTATACATTATGATACAACTTTGGTCAAATTGAACTAAATTTAACCATAATATTTTAATTTAACCTAATTTAGTTCATTTTTGTCAAATTTAGCCAAGTTTAATGTAAATAGCCAAGTTTAACAAAATTTTGCCAAGTTTAACCAAAGTTAGCCTCAATAAAAAAAAATTATACTAATTTATTCAAGTTTTTACCAAATCTACATAAATTTAACCTAAATAGCCAAGTTTTGCCAAATTTAACCAAATTTAACCTAAGTAGCCATGTTTTGCCAAAATTTGCTTCAATAGCCCAATTTAATTTAATTTATTTAACGTTTTCCAACCTTTCCCACTTTATTTTAATACCTTAGTTTAGCCAAATCTATCAAAATTTTGCAAAAATGTTGCCAAATTTAACCAAGTTTTACCTAAACTAGTGGGTGCCCGTGCCCTTCGGACACTGTGAAGTCCCCCGGGTACCAAGCCAATTTGAGTGTGTGAGTGAGTGAGAACTCACCACCTAATTTGAATGTGTGTGTGTGTGAGTGAGAGAGAACTCACCTCCCTTCCGCCCTTCCGTCCAATCAAACGTCGGACAAATCTAGCCAATAGGATATCAAACAAACGGACAGATAGACGAACGGACACATACAGAAACCCTAAACCTTAAACCCGGACACACCCAAGAGGATACCCATTACACTGAGTGATACCCATTACAAACACACCCAAGAGGATACCTATTACACTGAGTGATACCCATTACGGACACACCCAAGAGGATACCCATTACACTGAGTGATACCCATTACAGACACACCCAAGAGGATACCTATTACACTGAGTGATACCCTAATATTGAGTGATACCGATACCCTGAGTGATTTTTCCTCTCACTGAAAGTTCTCACAACCCACCCAAGAGTTTACCCATGACACTGAGGGACATGGTTTCCTCACAAACAAACCGGACACTGAGTGATACTCATTACACTGAGGGATACCCCTGACACTGAGTTATACCCATTACCCTGAGTTCCAGCCAATAGGATACCGGACGGATTTACCCATGACACCGAGGGACCCTAGTTTCCTCACAAACAAACCGGACACTACATGATATTCATTACACTGAGGGATACCCTTGACACTGAATGATACCTATTACCCTGAGTTCTTCTAGCCAATAGGATACCGGACGGACGAACGGACAGACCATTCATTCATTCATTCAGTCCTTTTTTCCCCAAAACGTGTGAAGTAAATGAAAAAAAAAAGTAAAAGAAATGAAAAGTAAAGTAAAAGATGGACAGATGGATAGACGCACGCACACCACTGTTGTAATTATATATAAGATAACCATGTTTAAGTAAATTTTGCCAAGTTTTACATCAATAACTTAGTTAGCCTAATTGATTTAGGTTTTTCCAGGTCTATTTTGAATGTTATATTTGAACCAAATTTATATGAATTTTGTGAAGTTTTGTCAACTTTATCCTCAATGCATTAGTCTAACATAATTTATCTGAGTTTTGTCAAGTTTGTCAATTTGTGCCAAGTTTTGCCATTTTTTCCCTCAATACTTTAATTAAGTTTAATTTATTTAAATTTTGCAGAATTTTGCCAAGTTTATTTCTCAATATCCTGATTTAACTGAATTTATTTAAATTCTGCCAAGTGTAGCTAGGTCTAACCTAAATAACTTGTTTTGCCAAGTTTTGTTTAAATGTTTTAATTTTTCCTTTTTTTCAATTTTAATTAAATTTATTTTTAAATTTCAATTTCAGCCTAATTAATATTAATTTAGTCAAGTTTTGATAAATCCAGCCAAGTTTAACTTAAACAATTGTTTTTAGCCTAATTTATGTTAATGTAGTCAAATTTAGCCTCTATGTTAACTTAGTTTATGGTAAGTATGCTTACATTTAAGCTATGAATGCTTAAGTCAATTTAAATTAACCTATGTTAACCAAAGCTAGGTTATTAAGTACCCTAAATTAGCCTAAGTCAACCTAGCTTAGCTTAAGGTGAGTTAAGTTAACTTGGGCTAAAACCATTATTGTTTATAAATTAGTGATAAGCACCAGACACTATAAATAAATAATGTAGTGCAACAGTTAAAGACATGTCCCTAAAATGGAGGTGGGGACGTGGGGAGTTCAAATCCTCCCACTTGCAAACTTAAACACATGAATTCTTAGATACCTAGATATTTTGATGGCTTGCTTAGCCTATGAAATTTTTTTAGTTCATAGGTTATGTTGCTTAGGATAGGTTTTTTAGGTTAGGTGGCCTAAATTATAAGGAAAAATCAAAAAAAGAATATGCAATTTTGATTATTTCAACCTTGGTCCTTTTAACACACCTTGAATTTTTTTTGTCAAGTTTTGTAGATGAAATTTTTATTTCTTTATGAATAAAATCAAAATAACAATTGAAGAGGGAAGTGAAGATGAAAAATTTAAAACATCACTAAGTTCTCAATGAGAAAATGATGATACAATGCAATTAATTATGAAAAAATTAGATGAACAACTTGTTGGTTGGAGACCCCCCATGGAACAAATTATGCGACTTGGGCATTTTCTTGTGTCAACGATGAATCAAAGGTTGATGTCAAGGTGTTTACAAGTCATGTGTTGTATTTTGTGTCATAATCGACTAATGGGTCAAGTAGTATTGTAACAAATAACAAGGTTGAGAAAGTTCTTCTTTTATATTTTTAAAATAATAATTACATTGAAATTTTTTGGACTTAAACCATAGATTAATTGCAAAAACATTTGAGGAAAAAATGAACAACAACATGAAAATTCCAATGGAAAGATAACCAATAGAGAAAAGGCTTATAGTAAATCCAAGGGCAATCTCTAATTTTTTGGGGCCATAAATCTTTTCAAAAAGGATAATGTGGATTTAAAATATAGGTCTTATTGTTGTCAAAATTCATTTCCCATTTAGTTTGTTGAAAATACATGGTTGAACTATTTGGTAATGCAATTATCGCCTCATTTTGTCTTCCTTTCCATGAAAACTTTTAATCAATAAATGTTACTATATTTGGTTGAGAAGACAAAACAAACACATCTCTTGCCAATTTTAACATAATGTGTTTCTTTTATTACAAGTTTTGATCCCTAGATGTCTAAAAATCACATGATTTTTTGCATTGGTTGTGAATTTATTAAGAAAGGATTGGGTGCCAACACAAATACCTTGGCTTTAGCATTTGAAACTTCAAGGCAAACATTGGCAAAAAAATTGTAAATCCTTTTAAAGTAATATGGATTAGCAAAGAAAATCCTTGCTTATGTTAAGGATGAAAGGTTGAATATGAATACCATGATCATTATTCTATAGTCAATGGACATTTGTGACATCTCGAATGTGGCGAAAAGCTTTCAAGGCACATGTTTTGAACATACCCTATGTAAAGCTTATCAATATGCAATTGTTGAAGAAAGAGTGTATAGGGGCTTGAGATATGTTTCCATCAAATCTACCCAAATAAATTTGTCAATATGTATAAGATGGCCTAAAAAGTCAAGGAAAGGAAGACAAAAATGGATGAAAACATGCAATATTATATGTTTAAAGGCTAGAAATATATCACACTAATAAATAAAAAAGGTAAAAAACAATTGTTATATTATGGTTTTTCTTTCTTTTATTGTTTTGAATTTTAGTGTTACAAATTTTGTTTTATAATTCAAGACTTGATTTGTGCAACTTTGTAAGCAAAGCAATCATGTTTAAAGAATTTTTTCAATTTTGAAAAATCATTGTCTTATGTTATAATAGTCTCGGGGTCATGAGTCGTGTACCCCCTCCTCTCATGTGGCATATATCACATATTGTTGTAAACATTTTATCTCATGTTGCCACTGCTTGTGTTTGAAATTAGTCAAAAGGTCATTTGTTGTTGAATGGATGTATTACATGTAGTCATGTTTATCATGGGCACAAATCCAAGATAAAAGGATTTCCAAAAGCCAAACCAACCATGACAAAGGCATATTTAATTTTAAGTCTAAATCATGGAAAGACAAAAAAACAAACATAAAGTGTGAAAGATGTAAGTTCAAACAAAACTTTATCATGAAATATGAAAATAACATTATGACATAACTATGGTGCAAGATTATACCCAAAATTAATGTTGGACACATTAAAAGTAACATGAGGGAAACTACCTTTATTTATAGACTATTGAAAACCTAACTCAAAGAAAAACATTTCAAAATAATTCAAAATAATTCAAGATGTTTCAAAATATCTCAAAATATATTGAAATATTCTAAGGAACCTTCTTGGAAGCTTTTTCAACTACAATATGATTGAACAATGGATGAATTTCATCCATGATGATGTTGGTGATGATGTAAACGATGATTTTGGCAATGATGTTCGCCATATTTTGGGCATGTCATTTGTGACAATATCCATGACCCTTAAGTTAAAGGAAGAAATGAATTGTCCTCCTATTTTGGATCCTACTTTGATGAATGACAATTCAAGCTTGGATATTGAGTTTGAAAAAAACATAAACAAGAAAGTTTGCAAGGTCATTGATTTTTTTTCTTCCTTCTTGACAAAATATGATGAAAGAAAAACTCACAATATGTTATCTTTGATGTCATATTCTAGATTTAAAAGTTTCAAATTGATTTTTCTTTTATTAATTGTGAACAAAGGGTGGCTATAATTGAAAAGTATCATAGGACATCCTTATTTCTTATGTTTTTGAAATGTTATCATAATTTGCATCCATTATTTGATGCTAAATTTATTTTGTTGATAAGAATGATGAAAATAAAAATTTGCACATCTTTGAAATGGTAACGAACACCAATGAGCCTACAAATGAGCTTGTGAATTTTTAAAAATTAATATTTGAAAAATAAGTGGAAAGCAAAAGACATCAAATGCCTTTTGGAGTGATGAAAAAAACATGAATATGTGCTCCTAGTCATTGACTTTTTAACTAAACAAATATTGGGAATTGTAGGAACTCTCAAATTGAAACATAAATAAAATTTTCCCTTGTTGGTATATTCACCAATTTAAAGAAATGTCATTTATAGTCAAATAACCTTTGAAAATATATATTTACAAATAAAATTTGACTAAATGGTGTAAGGGTTGATTGTAAAGTTTCTTCTAGTTTGGTAAGTTTAAAGTATATTTTAAAAGGGAATTAGATGAATTTGATAGTTCATTTAAAGGAACTGAATTGAAAGAATATTATTTTAAATTTCCTTGAATTATTATTATTTAGATACTAAATATTTGTAATGAAACTTGTTTTTTTTTTGGCCTATGATAACTTTGAAAATTTGGAAAACTTAGTAATCTTAAGTCCATTTTTAAAAATTAATTGAGGTCAAATAACTACTTAATTGTAATGAATAAAAATTGGTTGTGAATATATATATAATAAGAAATTAATAAATGTATGACAAGTTGGAATGGTTAACATTAACGATGGTATGCCTTAGGGCACAAACATTTTAAAGTATGCCAATCGGAGACACTTGTTGTTTTTCTGGTTCAAATATCCATAAAATATTCCTTAATCTATTGAATTTATGAATATTATTTAAGTAAATGATCAATAATTACTAATTTTTCTGATTTCATTGAATTTATTGTAAGTTGAACACAAAGTTTGAGGAATTTTTATTTAAGAAAGATGATTTCAAAACGCAAGTTTTTTAATATCATTTTGAATTTGAATGTTGAAAAGAGATTGTTTTTGAAATTAAATTTTCTTAGGATTAGTTTTTTGACATACTTTATCATGTTTGGACCCTTGACAATTTAAGTTGGGTCAAACCCATCCTTGGGTGGTACCAATATGAATGTCATACCTTAATTTTATTGGACCCATCAAACTTTTAAAATCATAGGAAAACAAATCTTTTCATTTTTTAATGAGTACATTTATTAGGTTCCATTTTTTTAATTTTCAATAATATAAAAAATATTTTGTATTTTGATGTTCCTAATCATTGTATTTAGAAAAAACATTTAAGAATGTAATGTTGATTCATTTCCTTGAACATTTTGGTAACGAGCACAAATTTAAAACATGATTTTGAAATTTAAATAGGGAATTTTAATCTAAAATCATTTTGAAATCATTTTTTTGTTATGAAATTAATTTAGTAATTATAATTTAATTAGGAATTTCCAAAGTTAGGGATGTGCTTCCTAAAAGGAGCCATCACTATTAAGAACACAATTTATTTTATTTGTTTATTTCTAATTCTAAAATAAAATTCAACCATGTATCAAGGCATGTGTTGGATATACATGAGAA
This sequence comes from Sphagnum contortum, assembly GCA_963920785.1. Classification (NCBI taxonomy): domain Eukaryota; kingdom Viridiplantae; phylum Streptophyta; class Sphagnopsida; order Sphagnales; family Sphagnaceae; genus Sphagnum; species Sphagnum contortum. The sequence goes on along the minus strand of OY987289.1, from coordinate 13,422,745 downwards.
AAAAATGATAATTGTGAAAACATTTAACACAAAAAACCCATGAAAATGATTTTACCATTTTTTTGTTCTTTAACCATTCCTTGAATTGGTTTTTAATGGTACCATCCAAGGATGGGTTTGCTTGTTGCCATGCATATATTGAATAATAAATATTAACATTAATAGGGGAAGTCTTAGTTCACCTTGGGTTTCATTGGCCTAATAATAAAATTGTCCCAATTTTGTTGTAATCAATTCAACCTTTCCCTAGTGATTGAGGACTTGTTGTCATGGACAAATGAAACATGTTAACTCTTAGTCAATGATTTCATTGAAGTTAACATTTGACCCCCAAATATGAGAAAACGGCATATGACATTGAACTTTTCCAACTAATGAAATGAATTCACCATGTTTTGTTAGCATTTTACCCATAACTTGGCAACTTAACCTACTAAATTCACCATGGATATCAATCCTCACTTTGGGCAGAAGTTTGCCATTTAACCTATTGAATTCACCATTTGGGCATGACCTAACCACTTAACTTAATGAATTTAACATGTTCCTCCCCATTTTGGGCATGATTTCACCAATTTAACCTATTGAATGAAGCCCCAAACATATTAAAATGTGTCAAAAAAGTAGTACTAGATAAATTTAGTTTCAAAAAATCTTTTTTTTCTATAACATTTTTTTAAAAGATTAAGATTCTTTAAGTTTCACCTTGAGGCCAATATGCAATCCATTGAGTTTAGTAAATTGAACATAAAGTTTGAAGAATTTCTATGTAAGAAAAATGAATGAAAATAATGTTATCAAATGGGTGGCTTTTCAAGATTTGCAAAATATTTTTACATTCAAACTTTGATAGATCACGACTATAATAGAAAAGTTGAAACTACATTATAAAAACCTAGTAAGCCTCTATCAACTTGAAACTATAATCATTCCAATTAAAGTTTTAAATTTCATGTATTTGTAACTTTTTTTTGACAACATTGTTACATGTACTTTCTTGTATCTACATCTCAAAACATGTATTTCAATGAATATTAAAACACGCATTTTTCAACATCATGTAACGAGGTTAGAAAAATTCTTCATATTGATCATTGAAATAAATAATATTTATAAATTCAATTTACTAAGGCTTATTTTATGGATATTGTCCAAAAAAAACAAAAAGTCTTTCCAAGTGGCATACTTTACCACATTTATGCCCATGAACATGTTAGTGAACAAGTTAACTTAAAACTAATAAATATGGACAATATCCCAATAACTCCAAGTCACTAGTGGTAGGTGAAGGCATTTGCCACTTCCAAGTTACCTATAGGTATTGAAACTTTGAGATTTAATTAGTTCTAGAAAGGGCAAGTGGCATTATCTTGCCACCTCAATCTAGTTAAGTTAGGAGAAAGTTAGGATGGAGGCCAAGAAAGTAATACAACATGAGGTTATGGATAGTGAGGAAATCTTTGAGGGGATTCTTTCTTTCCCATCATTCTTGTGTGATGTGGTGGGGGAGGAGAAGATAGAGGCATGTCTAAAGAAGAAGTTAACAAACGTTTTTGGGGTGAAAGCCTTTTGTTGTACTTGGCCATCTTGAACAATGAGTGTGGATTTTGAATGTGGAACTAATACTAATATGTTTTTCATTTTTTTAGTGACATTTTAAATTTAGGAAGTAGTGCAAGTATGATTTGTTTTTGTTGTTGAAAATTAACTACAGGAGGAGGAAGTGCACTATTATTCAAAACTACCTCTACATGTAGCTAGAAGGCCAAGCGATACTATATAAATGATAGGTAAAACATCAATTTAATGGCAACATGGCCTACATACCCTTATTGGGTGTTTTTAATGTTGCTTTGTTACATGTAGGTTTACTTTTATGGAAATTCCATAGATGTAATTAACACTTTGTTCTTTGCTTATTATGTTGGGACCTTGAGTCATTTGTCTTTTTGTTTATTTTCCTCATATATATATATATATATATATTTCTCAACACATGAATTCTTCCATTGGTTATTGGTACTTATTGCCTCCTAAGAAGTGGTATTGACATTTGGTGATTAAGATTCTTTCTCTAATTCTTTGGTTGGGATTTAAAAATTTTGTGTGTATGTGTTTAGTTGGGATTTTTTGTATACCATTCATTGGTGTTGTAAGTCTACAGGAGTATATGAAGAAAAAAAATTTGGGAGTTGTGGTTTTAATTACTAGAGAAAAGTAAGAGGAGGTGTGGTATGACATAAAAGTAATGATTGTGGTGTTATTTCAACAACAAACAAAGGTTCAAAAGGGCACTATAACAACACATTTGAAGTTGTAATGGTCTTATGGTGACAAACAACAATTTATTTATTTATATTGTGGGAGGTATTTTACAAACAAAACAAACTAAAATTTTGGGTTTTTTGAAGTTTGTCAATAACAATAAACACCACCTAGGCAATGGAAGGGCCAAAACTAGACATTGGGGTGGGAATTCAAAGTGACAAGACTTCATTTTTCAAGTCTAAGCATGGGAGAAGGTAAATGTTTTTAAGAAGAGGTAGCAAACCTTCAAAACCTTAACCAAACTCTAGGATTTCGCCACTAGACTCTATTGTGTCAACTTGTTGCTTGTAGCTATTAGAGGGAAGGTAATCACAATTAGGAAGTGAGGTTGGTAAAAAAATTAAATTGGGTTAGTTATTCACTTTGTCATAAGATCACCATGAGTCAAGCATGAACAAGAAACTTCGATAGTTGGACAAGATTAACAATATGGTGGCACACGTGGAATAATTATTAGAGGAGGTGCAACTATTAATGGGGGTTGAACAAGGGTTTGTTTGGTTCTAGGATAATAGGGGAATATCCTTTAGGTGAATAGACGATAAATGTCGCTTATGGCTAGTACTCCTAAGAGGGGGTGGATACGAGTGGGAGGCTCAAATGTGGAGTATGCAAATGACATTCCTTCAATTAAGAAAAGTTCAAAATTTTGGGACAAACAAGGGCATGCCTAGGGAAATGTATTTTCTTAAAGAGAAATTGATGATTAATTAATTTCCAACAAGAACCACAATTTTATGTGATAAACAATACTAAAAACCAAAAACTTGATATTTGTTAAAGGTGAATTAAAAGAGGAAAACTTGAATACCTTGGATAACATCTAAGAATATTGGAGAAGAAAGCAATGAATAGTAGCCCAAAATCTTTCTGTAACATAAACTACCATGATAGTTACCATTGTAGTGGATAGAACAACAATCACTTTGAGATGGAGGCAATAAATTCAAATTTAAATTACAACTATACGAAGGTGATAAAAGTTTTAGAGAAGCTATGAATACCACATTGGAGGGTTAGGATAGAGGAAATTGACTTTTTGCAATCAAAACCAATGGAGGTTATTAACATTATTCCCTACTTGTAAAAAGGCCATGGGGGTAATCCCTTGCCACAATATCAAAGTTAACCTATGTTGAATTAGTGGGGAGGGCAAAATATGGCCCAAAACTTTCAAGATACAAGAGTAGGGTGGTCGACCAAAAATATACATAAGCAAATTGACTTGTGTGGGGAAGTAGGACACTAAAAGATAAGATGTCATTGCCATCCCCTTCAAAGTCCATCCCTCCATTTTGGATGATAGATTTATAACTACTCAAAATGGGCATGATAATGATTGAGGGGAGGATGTAGAGGTTAGTTACTCTAGTCAAGAGGCCAAAGCTAAGAAGGTGATAGATGTTGCTAAGCTAGAAGAACAATAAAAATTTCCAAAAACCTCCCAAACCTAAGAAATAGTGTTCAAAGGTGGTAAGGGATAGCTCTAAATAACTATACATTATATCAATACACCCTGTGTATGAGTATATGGGCATGATGTTGTTAGGCTATGGATATGGGTGAAACGTTTTCCTTGGATTTGGTGGGATGCAGATGTTGAGGCAAAATTTATGCCACTTTTGCAAGCCATAATTAGTTAGTTGGTAACAACAAATGAAGTAATAACATTGGAAAAAACAAAAGTAACAAAATAACTAATTCAATAAATCCAAATGTTATTTTTTAACATTAAAACTTTACAGGAAATAACCATAGGGATAGGACATCAACCCAACAACATGGCAATAAGACATCAACTAATAAAGGATGAAAAAATAAACCATTGAAAGATTCATTGGATTTTTCATGTGATTTTGATAATGGTAGGAGTAATAGAAAAAAACCTTTTCTACCACCAATTATAGCAACAAGTTGGTGAGGAGTATTGCTTAGGTGGAACCTTTACTATTCATGGTACCCACCAATACATCTATCAATGATATGACCATTACCTATGAAGGATCATAGTAAGAAAATTTTTAACTATTTAAAATATGTATCGAAGATTTAGATTTGAAAAATCATGTGCAAGTGCTCTAACAAGCCATCAAGGTGAATCAAATGTTGGGTGAATCCATGAAAATTTCATTTTTAATTACATATCATGGGTGAAATGGATGGTGGTGGATGAACTTTGTCCATAAATGACATAAATGAAATAATTTGTTTTATAATGAATTATAAAAAAATGTTTAATGACCTATGTTAAGGTAGTTATAAGTGGTATTCCATAACATTAATTATCAACATAAGTATAACCATACAATCATTGCATTACAATTTGCTCATTTGATTGTTTTCAACATATGTGTTGCATATCTTCATGTAAATGATTATAATGCCTTGTGACTCGAAAGAAATATTATAAACTTAATGAATGATAATAAACCCATATTTGTCATTTCAAAATTCTTTTCAATCTTTTTCATAATCCATTGAATTTTAACATGCTAAATACTAGTGAAATTAATGTCATTTACAAAGATTTTTTAAAAAATTACACATTCATTTTCACAAATATTGTACAAATTTTCCATCTACAACTTTGTTATTCACACCTTGACTACTTATATACTTGTTTATTTTGATGCAAGCCATATAACACCTTGAGCAACCTATATATGTTATTTTGTCTATTGTTTCCTTTCAATTCCTATTTAAGGCTATTAGAAAAACACATCTTTAATGACATCTTTAACTTTTTTTAAAAGGTTTTTACATTGAGATGATATATTGGCCACCTATTGGATGATTAGTCAAATCATAGTGATGGCATGCATTGCAATTTCAAGCTAACCAATAGTTATGGTTTGTGTTATCTAAAATCATGTTTGATTTTTAGAATTAAAATTGATTTAAAAAAAAGAAACTTGGAACTAGATTTTTGGTTCAATTATGCATAGAACCAAAATAAAATCTCTAATTGATTTTTAACAAACCCAAATCAATTTTATTTTTAAAAAACCAAAATTGAAGGTTCTTTATTAAACTAAATAATTTCCCAACATTGGTAGAAACACCTACATGTTTTGGTGGATGTATCCTACTTCACATCTTTTGTAGTTTGGTGACCACTTGGTCCAAGGGGTTTTGATGTGGATGCAACATTGATAACTAATGATTACAAGGCGCTAAACAATAGTTATGTTCCTATTAACTACACTAAGGAATGATTATGTTCTTTTCTTTAATCAAATATATGTTAATCAAAATAATTTGAAGTATTGATGGATTTGCCCCCAAATTTGGCAAGCAAAGAGGCACCAAACATCAAATAATGTCCTATTTTATGTTCAACTACCCCATTTTAATGTGCTTGAATGTTAGTATGTGTGAACCACTTTTGCCATGTTATTTTTTTAAAATTTTGAAAACAAATTTCCCCCCTTTTAATTGACTTTCAAACCTTGATTGATTTGCCAAATAGTTCTTAAATTCTAAAACAAAAATGTTTGAATGTCTTGGCACACTCGTTTTTGTGAAAAAAATAGATCTAACTTAAGCAATTATAATCATTAAGGAAAGTCAACATTTACTTTGATCTTAAAAAACCATTCAATAGCAAATGATCCACAAAAATGAATGTGTATTAGGTTAAATCAAGTTTATGTTTTTGTACATTTGTATTATTCTTATGAGTTTATAATGGTTTTATTTTTTTCACTTAGCACAAGTTTGATAAGCAATGTAACAAGGTTTCAACTTCAATAATATTGTGATAAGACCTTTTGATGCACCAAAGTGTAAACTTTTGTTGTTTAAGTGCACATAATTTTAACGCAATATTTTAGCTAGTTCAATATTTGTAGCATGAAACCTACAAATAATTCTTTAAACATATTTATTCAATATAATTAAGGACATGGGCTAAGACTTTCAATGAACCATTCAACAAGTAAACATGCAATCATTAAAAAGAAACTGGAGACTTTTATTTGTTATGGGCTTTAAAGACCACAAATTTTATCATACATTTGAGACATGGTGAAAGCATGAAATAAGAAGCCACATAGTGTGTGGACAATCCTTAAAAGTTGTTTTTCGAATTTTTGAAAATTTACCATGGGAACACTATATATCAAACAATTCGTTAAAATTTTGAAATAAATTCTTAAACTTTCAAATTGCAATTACAAAATTTTCATGAAAATTCATCATGTTTCAAAAGTCCTTTTCTATGTTTAAAGCGCTCAAAAAAAGTATGTGGACATGTGGTTTTTTTGGTTTCAAAAGCCTTTTTTCCTTATCAAATGTTCACCAAATCATTTCAAAATTTTATTTTTTTGAACTTTAATATATTCCACAAGAAGGGATCCAAGTGTTCAAAACACTCAAAAAATAAAAATACATATACCTTTTTAGATTTTGATGCTCAAACATCCTTAATCACTATTATAATTTTGAATTTGTAATCATGATTCAAAATAAAGTTATAGATTTGACTATAATGTAAGGCTTCATAAAATAAAAATAAAAATTTATCATGTTATATGTCATAGTTGGCCTCAAATTTGATATTTAGTTTGAAAATTTGTGTGAAAAATGCAATGTAAAACAAATAGAAAACTGCCACATGGAAAATGTAGTCCTTAGAAAAGATTTAACCTTGACACAACTAGCTCTTTATTTCATGCTTTCACCTCAAAGTTCTTCTTTCATTGTGCCATTTTCAAGGGCAATTGCATTATTGCATATTCTAGTGATTGGAAAAGACATTCCTTTTATTATTTTGACTTTGGTAATGTTGTGTCCCTTTTCAATATATGTGAGCCAATCTTCATTTTGGAAATAACATTTTGGTGTTGTTAATGTTTAAATATCAATTGATTTTGTTGTATTTTGTTCCAAGATGTCACAACTAGTTAATGATGGGTTGTTACATTCATGGAAGCTTTTTATTTTTTCATTACTATTGTCTTTTACAATGTTGTATCAATGTTTATTTAATGGGTGTGCACTTAAAGTTGTTTGCCATTTGATTTCAATTTAATGGAATTGCAAATGTAATCATTTAGATTACAACAAAATTTGTAGCTCTTGTTTAATTCGATTTCCTTTTCAATTATTTTCCTTGGTCTTGTTAAATTTGGATTTGATGAGTAGAACTTCTATTATCTTCCTTAGGAAAAACATTTTTAATTCATTGTGTAGTAGGATGTCAATAATTCGTTGAAATTTGAAAGTTTTTCATGATGGATGAAAAAAAAAACTAATGGTTTTTAGTCTTTCGAAATCGAGGTAATCATTTGTTCAACAAGTTCAACCTCTCACACATTTCACCAATATTAATTATTTGATTAATGAAATCTTTCAACTACTTGAAAATATTCACCAATTCAACCTCCTTCCTCTAATCAAAATCCATGAACTTAGTTTTAAGCAATAGATGCCACACAATACTATACTAGTCAAATAGTTCTGGAGTGTCGACCCCATTTGTGTTGGATTATTGATCCTAACAATGTGAGGCACAATCTTATCTTTAACATACAAGCTAATGGCCATTGAAAATAAAAAAATTATTTCAAGTTAATGTCACATGTTAACATAGGTGTGTAATCAACTCCTAGTATGGGAAAAGAAGTGTCATTTCCAAGATGATGCAAAGGTAAAAACTTGTTTTTGAATTGGGTCAAACATGTATTCAAGGCATGGTGTTAGTGTGATGAAGTGAAACACACCTTCACAAATGGTGGGAAATGTGTAGGAATAAAGGGAGGCACTCCTATGACTCCCAAGGTGAACTCCCAATTTCGGATTTGAGATTTCCCGAGAGTTCTAAATGTTCAAAAAATGATTTTGGGGAACAAATCTTATGAATTAAGTGATATTTAGCTTGTTGGAAATGTCTCAAAGCAAGCTATAATGTGGTGAGCTTACAATTGCCACGACAAACTTAATGGCTAGAAATTATGGCCATTCAAAAAGTTGGGAAAAAAATGTCCCATGTTTCCAAGTGTCTATGAGCATCCCTCACACTAAGAGTGCAATTTGGAGGTGAAATTTATTATCAAGTTAGGAGTTTGATATGTCATTAGTCAATGGCAATAAGAAGATGGGGTTGCATGTCCCATTTGGTAGCATCTTGAAAGAATAATATGGTTGTTTGAAGTCTCTTGTTATTAGTTGGATCCATAATGAGTTCACTGTGAGTTTTGTGCCAAGTATTTGTCCCAATTTGACTTCAACTACATTAATCATTTTCTTGATTTGGTTTATATAGTTGATGTCACCAAGAGGTGTTTATGAAAAATGTGCAATTCATTCTAGTCTTATACCAAAGCTTTTGCATGACCTTTTTGTAATAGTACAAAGAACTAGCAACTAGTGCAAAAAGTCTTTCATATAGCTTACCCACTGTACCTTGTGGCAAGCCTTTTGAGGGGGGGAGAGACACAAACTAAGTTGAAACTTTGCATCTTTAGGCATGATATTATTGTCAATGTTTGGCTCAAACTTGGTGGGAAGTTTTTAACAAAATGTGGGGCTTGAGTAAGGTATAAACTATGAACAAATTTGCAAGAAGGAATTAAAGTGAATCCATTCCCGAATAGGAGATTCAACACCCTTAGGCCTATTCATCATCATAAAAGCTTTTAGATATCCTATGGAATCCCCTCTCTAAGCAAATTAGACAGTCTTATTTGCAAAAGGCTACTGCCAACTGGGACTTCATTGATCAACCAGATTGACAACCTCAAAGCCTCTTCATCTCCGCAGCAAAATGAACAATAAACCAGCTCATTGATCCCTTCTGCCCTTTGTGACAGGTTGACACAAAATTGCAAGAGTAAATGGAATCCTGTATCATGGTTAGATAATTTAATTGTAAAATATTTCTCATGCGAATCCAGAAATCTCCATACTCAAAATTAAGAAAGAAAGCCAGAACAAAGTTCAAAATTTTCCTTCAAGTCAAAGAAACACTTCCAGGACTTTCTGAACTCGGAAGACGGAAGAATATCTCTCATAAGAATCGAGAAATCTCCATTCTCATGATTAAGAAAAAAGAAAAGCAAGGTTAACACTTCTTCAAAAAGCCACAGAGGATTCCAAAGAAGGAAAGACAAAACAGAGAACAAAGGACCAAGAAATAAAAACCAAAAAAGAACCCAAAAAAAAAAAACATGAAAGCAGTATGAACAATAGTGACAGACTTACACCTGTTCAGGGACCATCAGCAGTAGCATGTATGATAGTGACTTCTCTATCACAAGAAGCAACAGGAAGACTCAGCCATGCTACTGGCTAGCAACAAACAACAACACAAGGAGATAACAGAACAGAAAGACACAAACAGGAGAGACAAAACACATAGGAAAGGACACCAGAGAAGAACAAAGACTAGAAGAAGGAAGGAAACACAGAAGGGAAGAATTAAACTAAAGAAGCAATAAAAACATGCACTACGAACAAGAGTGACCATCTCTCACTTGCTCAGGGACCATCAACACTAACATGTAGCATAGTGACCTATCTATCACAATTGGATATTGTGCATGCCTGTTTGCATTCCCACAATCTTGTGTACTCAAAAAGGCCTTCCAGTGTGCAATAATCTGCGTATTCCATGGTGATTGTTGAGATCCAATTGCAAGGATTTCTTGCATTAACATTCTATCAAGCATGGAAGCTCCACATGAGGAGCAAAAGAATCTTGGATTGCAGTTCAATCACAACAATGAGCCACTACAGACAACCAAAGACAATTGTGTGAACAATTTTTCCACCAGCATGCAGTTATTGAACACACCCAAAACTCCAGAATGTACTCAGTGGAATAGAACCCTGGAGTATCACTGTGATCAGAGCAACTCTATTGTTTACATCAAACACAATCAAATTCTGCAAGTTCAAACCTTACCCTCAATTTTGATTACAGCCACAAAAAAAGGACAACAAAAGCTGCTCAAGCTGGAGGAGCCAGAGCAAAGAATGAAGAATTGGTTCGAACACTGTAACAGGGCTGGGTGTCTAAGGTTTGACCAGAACACAGAAGAAGAGAGATAACCACACCCACGAAGCATAGAGAGAGAGGGAGGCACCTGAGCAACCAGACCAGAAATTCCACAAAAGGTGCATCCTGGGTTTAGGGTACAGGGTTTAAGGTTTTGGAATCCCATCTGTTGTGGGAAAGAAGTGCCAGCTCATGTCATTGAAGGCAGATGCAAGAGGAAAGTTTACAGGGTCAACAATGTATTCCTTGACATGCTTCTTCTGGAGCTCTAACAAACAGTCAGGACGAGGAGACATTGGCTGTGGGAATACAGACCATCGCTCTTGGTACTTGTGGAAACTGTTCCCTAGTACCAAGACTTGACTCAGACATGACCATGGCTCCAGATTAGCAAGCAACACATTGTTGTAAAGGCCTACCTCACAGTGTGGCATGTAGAAAACTGTGGGTATATGCACTCGCCTGCTTCCATTCTCATCATGACACATCGGTGCACATCCTAAGGTTGTCAAAACCCTAAACTCCAAGTCTGATAGAACAGGATCGTAGACAAGAACCTTGTTGAACAAGGATTCATACTTCTGCTTGAGGAGCATAGCCAGGGCAATTTGGCACCGGGAGACTTCACTGTCCGCAATACTACCCACTCCGAATACTACCAAGTCAATCCCCATTGTCTTTCTGCTGTGCTCTCTTGAATTCGCACTGCTTGAACCTGCCCAAAAGCATCTTGTTTAGGTGGTCAGAAGAGAAGCAATCCACAGCTCCAAACCCTAATGAGACAGCTAAAGTTTCAGCATGCCACAACCATCACCACAACTGTCAAACATCTAAACCATATGGCAAGAAGAAATTTACCATCAAGGATTTCTGGAGCTGCTGGAGAGGCCCCAGTAGAATTTGAAGAAGTCGCTCCATTCAAGCAGCTTTCGGTTTCATCTACCGTTCTTCCTTGTTCACAAGTTCCTAACAAGATCTCCAAAAGCTCTAAGTCCTGGAGCTGCTCCATAAACTTCTTGAAGAAGGCAGAATGCTGAACCTTTTCCATAGATCTCTCGACCTTGACCACTACCTGCTTCTTATGCTCTTCTTCTTCCTCCATCTTCCTCCTTTCCCCCTCCCCATCTTGCTTTCCCACGAGTTTCCCCATTGTTCCATTGCCTGAAGAATTCAAACCATTTGAAGGAGGAGAAGAAGAAGAGGCGGCGGCAGCAGTAGGGGTTGAAGAAGAGACTGCAGGACGAAAGGAAGGACAATGGGCATGTCGCTGATGAGACCGAGCCTTACTTCTCCGAGTTCGCACAATTGTCCATTCTTCTGGCATGATGATCACTTCCATGCCTCATTCCATAATTCCAGCAACAGCAAGAATTTTCTTTTCTCTCGGATCCTCTTCCCTCGGAGAACAACAAGAGCTTGCTCTTGTGCATCTCTGCTTTCTGTGCAGATGGAAAAAATCCCACAAGAGAAACACAGTCCTCTTCTGCACTAGAAACCCTAACCCTAATCTGGGCATGTCCATGGTAGTGCATGAGCTCAGCTATGCTTACATTTCCAGACAATGTAAGCTCACCTCATAATCCCTTGCAATGAATGAACTTATAACAAAAAGTTCATAGCAAGAGATCCACGAGATGGCAAAGTCAGGCACAAAAAATGCACGTTTGGAAATCCATTTATTGGGAGAATTAGACATCAAGGCAGGCAGAACCAAGCTGAAGTAAATTACCTCTTAGTTTTGTGTTCCTTGGTTTGCTGTTGCTATACATGTTGATGAGCACTGTAACATGTGAGACTGGTGCTATTGTTCACCCTTGCATTTTTCTCTCTTGAGTGAATACTGAATACCAACCTCCTAGTACGAATTTTCTGTTTGTGGCAACTCCAATGTTTACTCCCTGACTCAAACCCTTATTTGTGACTACTGTTCGGTTCCTTGCACTGGCTGAGAGTGATGTTCCTCTTGTTGTTGGTTCATTTCTTAACTTGCTAATTCACTTTGCAGGGTTGCCATTAAGTGATCTGAAACATGAAATGTATCCTATTTGACATTTCTGAGGAAGAAAATGTGCTCTAGAAGCTTGCAATTAGGCTGAATGTTGCTGCTGATTTGATCTTGAGCACTTAACTCTCCAACGAATTTTCCCTCTGTAAACTGTGAGTCACAAACTTCAAGTGTTCTTTTGTGGGATTGGAACTTAATAGACATGTGTACAGGCTATTTTGCAGCATTTGATTTGATTCTTGAAACTTTGTCATCATTGATACAATGACAGAATACGCACACAAGTCATAATTGTGAATTTCTTATCAATATTGGGTTGCTGAACTGTAGTCCAGATGGCCTTGTCAGATATCCCTGTGACTCCAAGGCATGGAAACATGTTCATGAGAGGTTCCCTTCTTTTGCAGCAGAGCAAAGGAATGTACAAAACCAAGTTGTATTGTATGACTATAGTCATTTTTTGAGGAGTTGATGACCTCTAGTCATTTTTTTCTTGGTTGCGTAGGACACAATTTTTTCTAGTGGCAGTAAACACAGTGCCAGGTTTGTCATTTGTCTTAGCAGCAAATGCAATGACCAAGAATCATGTTTGGTGCAATCAGACAAGAGCGCAGCATGCTTGTGTCCCACAATTCATGCCCAAGGACTTGCTGTGATTTGGTTATGTTCAGATGAAATTTGATGAAGGGGGTCCTTGCGATCAATTTCTGTTACATGTAACATAAAACTAAGTTGGAATTCATTTGGTAGCAACGTGCAATTGGATTGCATGAGTATGAAGGATTTGAGCACTAACCTGTCGTGAAGCAGTTAGTGGAAGTGTTGGGGGCTGCAGATACAGATGAAGGTGGACAAGACAAAGGAAGACAAATTAGCAGAAACCAATTGCATGAAGCTCCTCAAGCGTGTTGAATGCAAGCTGTGATGGATGCACTGCTGTGCTAAACAATGTCTACTACATTGATGCACAACGATATTCAAGTATCGGATTCTGATTTAGCTTTCCAGACAAGCTTTCTTACATCTAAGTGATGCTCTTAAATATCTTAAATATCTATATCATATAGTCAGTCACCTATGAAGAATTTCACATGTAATGAATTGGATATGTTTGGAATGGATTTGTTAACATGTTCACATGAATGGTCCAAGGCAAAAGGAATTTGATTTCATGTTCCAAAAGCTTGCTTTGACGAAGAGAAAACCTTGTGTAATTACATGGTTGCAGCATTCTAATAAGTAATTATGTCACCATTAAGATCATTTATAGTTACAGTATAGTTGTTATGCTTGTAAAACCCAATATAGTTGATCTCTGAGCTTCAGGCCTTTACACTAGTTTTAGCTGTGGACCACTATGGGCCAAAGCTTGAACATTGTTGTTGGTTATGATGCACATGGTATTTCTACAATCATTGAACCATTTCATTTGTGTAACGAGGGATGTACACAAGTGATTGCATTCTATACATTTGAGGATGATGTACTTATAAATGGTGGTTGGATGGGAAACTCCATTGTGCTCGATCATTTGCGCTTCTTCTTCTATGTAGTAGAACCAAGTGCATGTTATGAATGTGGATAACTCAAAACCAATCAAATTGACTTTACTTAGATTGGTGCTAAGTGCTTTTATAGATTGTGGCTAAAGGGCTAACAAGAAAGGTTTAGTCAATGAAGAAAGCCTCTATGGAAGACAACTTATTATTCTCCGTTCCTCCATTTTGAAACTTCCCAAATGCAAAGAGAATTGTAAATCTTTTGCAATAGAAAGGTTGTTCTCACTTAAACTCCAAGAAGAAAAAGTAAAAATCACCATATTTGTATATTCGCTTTTCATTTGTAGCCAAAACATAGAAGGATGATTAAATATTTGTACTAAATATGTGTGTGTGTGTGTGTGTGTGTGTTTATAACTAGATTTGGCTAAATCTTCGTACAGATAATCGTGGCTTTTTTTCCTACATCTTTGTATGGACGATTGCCACTTTGGCTACAAACAAAAATTCCTAAAAGTAAAACATTGAGCAAGACTACCAAGGACTTCACAACCCACCAAACATCAACCAACTCATGGAAAAGCACTTGGAGATGAGTACAAAACAAATCTTCAAATAGTTAAAATCTTCAGTTTTATAGGACTTTTTCTCAGGTTGTGTAGCTTTTAGTCTTTGCATCAATCTTTGGAAAAGTTCAAAGTCCAAAGTCCAAAGACAAGAGCCGTGCAAGAGCAAAAAGGTTGTACACTCCAAAACACTCCCAAACAAGCTTTGAATATTAGAAAATGGAGCATGTGTTACACATGTAGAGGGAAGAAAAAGTGTTGTAGAGTAAGGCCCTAGGGGTAGGGTATCATTCCTCATCAATTTAAGAGGCCAAGGATGAAATGGTTGGTGTTGGAGGCCTCTTCTAAAGCCTCCTACTTTTGAAGAGGAGACATTATTAATGTGTGTATACATAAGGTACCTTCCATGTACACTATGAAGTTTTCTCCAATTGCTTTAGCTGAGATGGGGGGAGAAGGGGAGGGCACCAACTATATTAGGGTTGGTATCAAATTGTTAAAAATATGACCTGATCTTTTTTACAGGCCTCCATTCCTTAGTTTTTGCTAGGTAGTAGTTATGTTTTGTATGCAAGACAAAGTAATAATGGATTGAATTACATTACAAATTAATGCTAGAGAATTTTCCTTATTAGACCTTTTTTTTTTTTCTTTTTTTTTTCAATTTCAGGATGTTGGTCAAGTGGCAATAGTCCATACGTATAGTTAGCCAAATTTGGAGATATTCGAAATATGAAAATATAACATCTGAAGCACCCCCATCATATTGTAGGCAATTGTTGTGTTTTTTGGCCTCTTTTTTTTTTGGTTAAATTGAGAATTTATGGTAGAACATTATTTTTGAAAACATTTTTCACAAAACGGCAAAAATTCACCACCAAAAAAATCACTTTATTGAACCCTTGCACCCAAACCAAACTTCCTCAACAACAAATTTATTGTTAGCCAATTTTCGCATGGTTTGAAGGTTGTTTACCATCCATTACACAATAGAAGCAGGGCACTATATGGTTTTTAGCACCCTAGCCCGCTTTATGGATTTTTGTTTGGTCACCCACATGACAATTTCTTTCGTACAAAATATTCATTTGAACATCGTCATTACAACTTGTTATGGCTTTCCAAGCTCAAATGATATTGGTATTTGTGAGTTGAATGAATACCCTAGATTGGTCAATCCTTCCTTTTTCTTTTCATACTTGGTGGGGGAGGGTCTTTGTGAGATTATTGTATCAAATAATTGATTTTTAATTTTTTTAGATGCACTTATTATCAATTTGCTTGTTTTAAGCAATACCTTGGATACCAATTTCCTTGATTTAAAAAAAGAATAGTCACTTATTATGCATAAGGATTGACTCTTGCAATATCTTGTATTTTGAAAACCACCCAAGATAGTGTCAAGGTAAGTTTTGTGCATAAAATTCACATCATAATTTTGATTCTCATTGTTCCATGTGCCTTGTCACAATTGCAAAGCCAAACGTCATATAAGCATTATAATAGAGTGATGAATTAAATTTCCATTCAATCTCCAATGTAAAATATGCATGCCCACAAATGATGTGCATATTGAAACTAATCTTGAATTTTAAAAAATGTCCCCTAGTTATGAGAACTATGTTAAATATGGTTGGGATATTAATATTTCTTAAAGAAAATGGTGGAGGCATAGCAATTGACTACTTCTATTTTTAAATGGGAACAAATGTGTTCAAACCCTTTTATCATTTTTATTTTCATCATACATGGATGGCTTTCATCCAAGGAAGAAGAATGAGAATGAACATCCATTCCTCAAAGATGAGGATGTCACGCCATGAAATGTTTGTTACCCTAGGAAATTTTTGTGTTGTATTTTTGAGCAAATGTGTTGATCCTCGCCCAAGAAATTGTTGTGTTGTGGTCTTTTCCAACGGACATTGTGTTGAATTGCCCCCAAGAAATGATTGTGTTAAGGAATGGCCTTTTCATGGGGGAAATGTATTACTTGGTAATTGCCTTGAAAAATGGTTGTTTTGTCTCACAAAATGGCAAGTTGTGGATCGGTTGCGGAATGCTCATTCACATATCCCTTCCTTGGAGATGTCAGATTTCATTTCCAAATTTGCAATTTTCATCAACAATTATCAAATTATGTGAAATATTTAATTTTCTTGTACGGTTCCACATTGAATCAAAAAATATGGATGATGATTGCATAGTGGTTGAACATTTTTATGATGGATGAAAAGTTGAAAAATAAATTTGCACAATGGATGAAAAGTTGAGATTTAAAGGTTGCACCATGAACTAAATATTAAGGAAAAAAATTGCAAAATGGATGAAAATGTAAAGATGATGGATGAAAAGATGAAATAAAAATGAAATGACATGTTCCATTTTTTTGCAACTTCTCAAAATTCTAAACACTTGAAATTTTCCTTAGATAGTTTTTTCATTGAAATGTGGCCAAGGTCTTCAAGAAAGTGAGGTCCCAATTTCTCTTCTCCCCAAGAAAATTGGCTCAACCTTTTTTTTCTCCTTAAGCAACTTAAACCAAGGTAATGGGGCCAAGTTGCACAAAGAAAGCCTACCTTCTTCCTCAACCAAACATTTGCAAAAGAATTCATTTGGGAAAGCCATGTGAGGAAAATAATGGTTGTTGGGAAAATTATTTGAACTGACAATCTATCACTTGAAGAAAAGATTTTAAACCATTTCACCACACATCTTTGTTTTTAAAAATATGGGGAAATAGTTTTAGTTATTACATGTATGATAATTGGGGTGTAATCAAAATAATTTTTTGAAGAAGTTCACTTTTTAGTTGGGCAATTGTCTTACAACAAGTAAAGAAACAATGAATAACCTACCTAAATTAAATCTCAATGCAACCAAATGATGGTTTTTTACACTAGTTGCATTGTGAATAAGTTGACTACAGAATTTGAAATGATTAATTATGTTCATTTTTTCTTAACATCAAAACTATATTTGTTCATTATAACTAATAAAAATTGCATAGATAGTCAAATTATAGACAATTTTATACATGTGACATATTGACTATGTGACTAAATCATTCATACTTAAATTATATGGCATATGATTGTACTTTTAATGTTATTTTATATGCAATATTGAAATTGAAAAATATAATTTTTTTAAAAAGCAAAAACCTTGTGTAGTTGAAGTTTAAAATTTAATAGAAGTCATGTAGCTCCAAACCAAACTAAACACCACTTTAAAGACCTAGATTAAAATTTTATATTTTACATAATATGGTTTCCTTATTCTTAGGTTCTTATACATTTACAAATGAAAATTCAAAACCTATGAAATTGTAAAATCAATTTATAATTATGTACTTCACACATGAAATTAATTTCATTACATAATTACACAATTACCTTATTATAATAAATAACAAATGCATTGAAATTTTTGGACCATGTTTTTAAAATTATTTAATTATTTAATATTGAAATTAAAAACAGAAAAAAATCCAAATTAATGAATTTAAAGACATGTGATTTTTAATTATATAATTTCCTAAGTAAATTTCATTTCATTGTGAGATTAAGATATAATTAATAAACATATTGTAATTTAATTTATGGCCCAAACCAAAAAATAGTTTTAACGTTTTGACATTTGGAATTATGAAAATAAAGAATATATATCTAAACGAACAAATTAAATAATTAGATGTAACCAAAAATTCATATTTGAATTATAACCCAGATAATTTTTTTTTTAAAAATATTTGAAAAAATTTCGTGTAAAAATTTAAAATTAAACTAGTATTTCATAGATTTACAAAATAGAACAAATTAAAATTTTCAATGAAATTTTCAAACAAAGAAAAATGAAACTAAACACATGTATGATGAATTTCATTATGAAACTACTTAATTGGGAATCATAAAATTATAATGCACACATTTTGGAAATATTCATGTTTTAATTGTAACATTTATTGTTGTCACATGACGTGGTGGTTGGATGGTAAAGGTTTTGGATTATGGTTGAGGAGGTGAGGGTTTAAATCTTGCTTGGGAACAATGTTTTTCTCAATTGTGTGATGTAATTAACTAAAGTGACGATCATCCATAAGTTGATTTAATCAAATTTGGTTATTGAAAATGAAAAGAAACAAAATCATTATATATATGTGACCACTTACTTGAAGGACGTGTAAAAAATTGGTCATTTTAAAAGAGGTTTTGATTTTTTTAAAATATGATTTAAAAAAAATCTCATTTAATTAAGCACAAAAAATTTCAAAATTTTGACAATGGGGAGAAATTTCACACAAAAAAAAACTTATTTGGACATCTTGGTTGTCAGGTGTGTTAGTTTAATTGTTCAGTTAGGTCTTAATTAATTAAAGATAAACTAGGTTAGTTAGTCTTGAACCAATTCATGTGTGAACAAGATTTGGGGTATTTGTCATGGGATATAATCCTATCTTGTGTGACCTCAAATCAATTTTGATGATTTGAGATACCATAGCATAGTTTCTACTTTGCAATTTTCTTCATTTTGTAAGTGTTTTGGTTTTCTATGTTTTGAGCTTGGATTTTTGTGTCATTGCAAGTGAGTTAGTTTTTTGAATCACCAAAAGTCTAACTAATTATTTTTTGTGTTATAATTAATCTATAGTTGTTTTAGCACTGAGGTTTTTTTTGTTTTTTGTTGTGTGTGTTATGCATGGGAATTTGGGTTAACAATAAGTGTTGTGTTGTTTGTTTTGGTTTCTATATTGCAAGTTGTTTTTGTAATAGTTTAAAAGTTGAAAGCCAAGTTATCATCAACACCCATTTTGAAGTGACCCATCAAAAACGACCATTCCAATTACACATTAATTGGAGTACTTTAGGGTTGGGAGTTGTGCTTACCCAACTTGATGATGATGGTCAAAAATTTGTGGTGGCATATGCCAATCGATCCAACAACAAAATAGAGGCCAAGTACAACTCATATAAGGGGGAGTGCCTTGTAGTTGTTTGGGGTGTTTCATCATTTTGATGGTATTTTGATGGTAGCCCAATCACTTTGATCACTAACTACTAGCCTTTAAAATGCCTTATGGAATTAGATCAACTAACATTATAGTTAGCCAGGTGGGCATTTATTTTACAAGAATATTATTTTGATATAATTCACAAACATGGTAAGGTTAATCAAAATGTCAATGGGTTGAATCGGAACCCAAGTTCCAACAAGGAGGATACCACTAAGGCTTGTTGGCATGGTGATGTGGATTTGGAGGCGATACCAAGATGGCATGCTTTTGCATACCTTTGTACCTTATCGGGGTGTTATGGGGATGTACCTCATACTAATATGGATGATGGGGATCCCCATGATGTCAACATGGAGTCGAAGGGCAATGGTGCCTTGGATATTTATGATGATGAACCTGTCATTGCATATTTGCAAGCAGGTGAAATTCCAATTAGATTAACACCCAAGGAAAGGAACCGTATTGTGCATAGGGCCAAACAGTTCAAATGGGAAGGTAATTCCTTCTTATGGATGTGGGCAAATGGACAAGTGAAAGATTTGCCTCACCCAAAACAACGTTAGAGCCTTGTGAGGCATGTTCATGAGGAGTCAAACCATTTTGGGGTCCAATGGACATATGTTTGCTCTAGACACAATATTGGTGACAAAGGATGCAATTGTAAGTTCAACAATTTGTTTATAAATGTATGGTGTGTGATTGAGTTTAGGCATCTTTCAATGCACCTACACTTCACCTGCAACCCTTACCAATTATGGGGCTTGGGTATCGTTTGGATTTTATCAACCCATTGAGTTTGACACTTCGACATAATTGATATGTTCTGGTTATGATTAAATATTTTCCCAAGTAGTTGGAGTTAGTTCCATTGTTGAATCATAACAGTGAAAGAACAACATATGCATTTTTTGATAATGTATTTAATAGGTTTGGGGTTCCATCCGAAGTTCTCACTGACCAAAGTACAAAATTTTGTGGGGGATTCCAAGAGTTGTGTGAGAATGCATTTATTGATCATCGCACGACTTCACAACACCATCATGAGGCAGATGGGTTAATTACGCACGAATGGTGCAGATGGTGAAATGGGGTTTGCAAAAATATGGTCTTCACAAAGGCCATATTCAAAATTGGGACTTACAATTACCATGGCTAACTATGGGGTATAGGTTCTATCGCAACCCTAACCTTGGGCTCATGACCAAGGCAAGGGGTTGCAAGGTTGCGGGCCAAGAGGGAAACCCGGGAGTCACATCACATGCTCTTGGGAGTGCAAAGAATGTGAGGGAATGAACCCTCACCCTCCCAAGTGAGCTCCCATTGTGGGAGCTGTTGGAGTTCCAAATGGACTCCTGAATTTTCAAAGCGCAATTTTAGGGGTCAAAACCCATCGCTGGAAAAAAATATTTATATCATTAGAAAGCTATTGAAACTTATATGTTTAAAATGGGTTCATATTGCCAATTTGGACATCTGAAACACAAGTTATGATTAAAAGAAAGGGCGGGAGTCAAACTAACAGTTTGACTTCCGACCATTAAGTCGAGTGTCAACCTAATTTCTTCGCATGCAGGCAACATGCGACATATTGTTGGAAAGTTCTTAACAAGGGTTATAACTTTGCGTGAGAACTTATTGCAATCGGAGGTTTGCACGCGAAGTTATGGGCCCCCAAAGTCGCGGGAGTCCCCGCTATGGGAGTTTCGAGACTCCCATTTGAAAGTCCTGGGACAAAAAAAACCATTTGGATGTGGCCCCTATGGAGAGGTGCATAATATACTATAAGGGGGATAGTGGTGGCTATTAACAAATAGGAGATCTACTCAAGTGCAAACATAAATCTTTATTGAAAGGAAACTACAACATAATGCTCACAACACAAAACACAACATCAAGAACTCTCCAAGGTTCTTGTCACAAGAAATACACAAACTTGTGTAATGAAGAAAAGAGAGCCAAACCATCAACACCAAGGTATTTAACTTAGTTACTTTCCTACTCTAGTAACTAATGAAACCTAACTAGTTGAGCTTGAATTCTCAACACTCCCCCTCAAGCTCAAATCCACTTCTAGTACACCAAACATTTTTTAAAACTTCTTTAGCTTGTCTGTACCTAAAGCCTTTGTGAAAATGTCAGCAACTTGATTTTCAATACTAACATGAATGAGGTCAATTTCTTTTGCTAGAACTTTTTTTCTAATAAAGTGGTAATGCACCTCAATGTGCTTTGTCCTAACATGATAGACCGGGTTGTTAGCAAGTAGTATGCTACTAATGTTATCACAATAGATGACAACAGGAGCATCCATTGACTGTCCCAAATATGAGAATAGTTTTTGTAACCAAACTACTTCACATGCAACAATTGTTGCACCTCTGTATTCTGCTTCCATGCTTGATAATGCAACTGTTTATTGTTTTTTACTGCTCCAACTAACAACACCACTTCCAAAAGAAAACATGAAACCACTTGTTGATCTTCTATCTGAACCATTGCCAGCCCAATCAGCATCCGTGTATCCATGTATTTGTAACTGGCTCTTGGCTTCATAAAAAATTCCACATTGCAAGGTATGTTTTATGTACCTCAGTATGCGCCTCACTGCATCCAAATGTGACTTTCGTGGTGTTTGCATGAATTGACTCACCACTCCAATTACATAACTCAAATCTGGCCTTGTGATGGTCATGTAAATCAAACTCCCCACTATGCGTCTGTACATAGTGGTATCCTCCACGAGGTCTCCTTCATCTGCACTCAACTTCACATTTTGCTCTAATGGAATTGAAATGGGTTTACAACCCATCGTCCCATATTCGGACAATTTGTTCAAGGCATATTGCCTTTGTAGTAACCATATCCCTTTCGGGGAATGGATTACCTCAATGCCGAGGAAATAACGCAACTCTCCCAAATCCTTCATCTCAAACTTTTGCTTCAAAAGCTTCTTCAAATCAAAGATGTCTGCATCACTATCTCCTGTGATAATCAAGTCATCAACATAGATGACTATGACTACAATCCCATGATATGTCTTTTTCACATATAGTGAAAAATCTGCATTGGATGTTTGAAATCCACTTGTGACAAGATATTGACCTATCTTGTCTGAACAAGCTCTAGGTGCTTGCCTCAAGCCATACAAAGCTTTCTTCAACCTACAAACCAAATTAGGATGTGTTTGGTCCACATAACCTGGTGGTTGTTCCATGTACACTTCTTCCTATAAATCTCCATGAAGAAAAACATTATTTACATCCATTTGATGTAAAGACCATCCTTTTGTTGTTGCCATAGCAATGATTGCTCTTACAGTTGTCAATTTGGCAACTGGACTATAGGTCTCTTCATAGTCTATGCCATACGTTTGGGCATAACCTTTGGCAACCAATCTTGCTTTGTATCTGCTCACAGATCCATCTGCATTGTGTTTGACTTTGTACACCCATTTGCACCCAATTGCTTTCTTGTCTTATGGTAAAACTACCAATTCCTAAATAGCATTCGCATCCAAAGCCGCCATCTTTTCATCCATGGCATTGTCCCATTTAAGATTTCCAATTGCTTGTTCTAAACAAATGGGTTCAACCTCTTGTATAACTCTCACCATGTATGCGTAATGATGAGCTACAAAGCCATCATATGTGAGTCTTTGTACAGGGTACTTGACTCGTGTGGATCTTCGTACTCCAATGTTGTTGTCAGGTGTTTTCAAAGCTTTCTTGACCATCCGAGCTCTAGGAGTAGTAACTGAGGTGATTTTTGATTCTTCACCCTCATTCTTCTCTAACTCACTTGATTCACCATCTATATGAGAATTTCTAGATGATGTTTGTGAACTACCATGTACAATGTTTGAAGATCTTAATCTTCCTTTCCATGGAGTGTTACTATACCCACTAATTGAAGACTCTTGTGGTCCATTAATTAATTTGATTCTTGTTCCACATTTGATGAAACATCACGATTTCTAACTTCTCCATCTTCTGCTACCTTCAATGGTGAGTACCAACTAGCCATCTCATCAAACACAACATCTCTACTCACTTGCAACTTCCGAGTGGAAGGGCTGAAACATCTATATCCCTTTTGTTTTGAGGAGTATCCAATGAAGATACATTTCTCAGCTTTTGGGTCTAGTTTTGATCTCTTCTCATCAGGAACATGCACGTATACAATGCAACCAAACACTCTGAGGTGTGAAACATCGGGTTTCTTGCTTGTGAATTTTTCTTCAGGTGTCATGCCATGAACTGCCGTTGTGGGTGTTCAATTCATGATGTAGAGTATGGTTGCTACCGCTTCAACCCAAAAGTAATTTGGCAAATTCTTCTCATTCAACATGGCATGTGTTATTTCTACAATGTGCCTGTTTTTCCTTTCAACAACTCCATTCTGATGTGAGGAATAACTACATGAGTACTTCCTTTGAATTCCATGTTCCTTCAAGTACTCACTGAGTTCATTTGAAAAATACTCTCCCCCTCCATCGGACCTTAGGCACTTGATGTTCACACCTTTCTCCTTTTCCACCATTGCTTTGAAATTTAAAAAATGTTGAAACACTTCACCTTTGTGTTTCATGAAGTAAACCCACACCTTCCTTGTGTGGTCATCAATGAAACTCATGTAGTACTTGCATCCTCCAATGGATTCTATCTTCGTGGTCCACACATCTAAGTGGATCATTTCCAAAGGTTTGGAACTTACATGAGTTGTTTGAGATGGGAAAGGATGCCTAGCTTGTTTCCCCAATTGGCATGCTTCACAAACCTCTAACATCACCTCTTCTGCTCCAAATTTGGGAAGACCTCCAACAAGTTTTTGTTTCTCCATGAGCTTAAGACGTTGGAGATTAACATGGCCAACTCGCTTGTGCCAAATTCCAATGTCTCCAGCTCCTTTTCCATGTGTGAATAACATGGAATTCACCTCAGGCATGTTCACATCCAAGGTGAACATTCATCCATTCCTTTCCCCTTTTGCAATGAATTTGCCTTGGTTCTTCATGTCTTCCACAAAACATCCATTTGGGTTGAATGTCACCTGTAAACCTTGTTCCACCATCTGGCCTACGGAGACCAAATTTTTTGTTATGGTTGCACTACTAGCTAGATGTGGCCAAGTTCACCTTGTATTTCACTCAGATTTGAGTGAATTAGGACAGATTAACTACAGGTCAATCGTGGTAAAACAGCTTAACTGCAAGTTAATCCCCTAGTGACCGGGGACCAGTTGCTACGGACATGTCAATTAAGCTAGTGAAACAAGATGGAAACAAGTTTAGGGGGTTTGGGGTTTTAGTAGGGTTTTTAAGACCTCCTTTTCAAGCATTTCAAACACCAACAACAAAAAAACATATAAACTTTTCCAATGATCAAATTGTGGACAAAAGAGTCCAATTGCAAAATCTAAACAAATCAAAGACTACAACTAGACCAATGAAAACTTAGAATGTGAACACAAAGAAAGTTTGGACCACCAATGGGAGGAGTATGGACTAGGAAACTAAAGACTACCAAAACGAACCAAATGTCTTTACGAGCACAAACTTGGTGTTGTCATTGTTTACTATTCAAAGGAGGAATGGATAGCTTGGATACAATTACTGTGATAAAATACCTGCCATGATATATGTCCTGTCATTATTTCTTCTTGTATCGGATTATGGCAGACAAACACCCTTAACCTGGGATCCAGGAGGTAGTCGACCGAGACCTGGCAATATTAGTTTGAAGTTGCAGGGCATGGGTGTTGGATCATAATTCAATCCTGTGAGCACAATTCGTGCATATACAAAGAGAGCACACGCACCCAATGATTTTGCATTCGCAAAGCTTGTGAATGTTAAGCTTGATGTGATCAAAAGGACCCATGAACTTCTGAAGAATTTCAATTCTGGTCTCACTGTTCTCAACACAACATTTTCATTCTTGATATGCAATCTTGCAAAAAAGATTCATACTTGAAAATAACTAACACAAATTGTTCATCTAGAGTACAGAAACAGGTTGGATTGTAGAAAACACTGTGACTGTGTAAGCCGAGGATTTATGTTGGAGGAACATTTGCAACAAGGAGAACCTTCTTGCCAATTGCATCTTCAACATCCATCACATACTTGCACTCAGAGACAACCACCCTCATCTCGCATCCAATATCTACCTGTAATCATTCACAAGTCTTAGAGAGAGATATATATTCACTCCTACTACACTTTCTTATGTGTAGGGTCCAATACAGAGAAAAAAACACATTTGCATAGAAGAAGGGAACAGAGCAAAGAGAACATGAAGTAGTGGCAAGAAGTTATTCTTTTCACAGAGAAGGGGAAACAAAAGATAAGGAAAAGCATTACAGTAAGCTGTAAAAACTTCCGACTGAGAGTGGGCTTCCCACACTTTGCACTCATTTCTTCATCATTCACCACCTTTGCATCTGTCTGCCAGAATTGACCAAACCCTCACATCATCATCATCATCATCATCATCATCATACACCATTGCAAAGCACATTGAATTTTACATGTGATGATGATCTCTTTGCTTCATGATTCTTCCAAGAGAGATGACCAAAATCATCACATCATTATCATATGGGAATTAAAAGAAAAATTCTTTTAATTTGTGGCAATGATTCTTCAGATGAGCACAACCCAACATGTGCACAAAACTGTCAAATTGTGGGGATGAAGAACAAAAAGCAGCAACAGCAGCTCGGCATTGCAGCAACCAGCAAAAAAGTTTATGAGGCGCAGACAAATCTCATTCCGCCGGCAGGCAGGCATGCATGCACGGAGGTTTGGTAGTTTTAGTGCAACATTACAATCAAGCCTACATGAATGTCCACAACTTCAAATGCAGAAAACTGGATTTCTGGCTTGATTGCAGGACATGCTTTTTGGCTTGTGGTGGTTTCAGGAGCTGCTGCTGCCTCTGATATTTCTGTATGACTTCTTATGTGCAGCAGGCTCAATTTGTTTCTTGCCATTGTGCATTGCACATTCTTCCTCAGAACTTGTCAGCATTCATTTGCACATTCTTTGCCCAGGGAGAGGGATTCCAAAAGAACTCTCTCAGCCACTAGCCACATTCTTCTCCTTTGCAGATTCTTGTCACAGATATTATTCACTCCAGAATGGCCTCCAACCCTAAACCATAAACTTGGCTTCTTCACTCACTCACAAAACTTTTCTATCACAAGATTGCAGATGACAAGTTTTTTTTCAAAGCCATTGAAATAAGAAAAAGAGAAGAAGAAGAAGAAGAAGAGGCTGTTGTTGCTACTTTTGATCAGAGAAGAGGGAATTACTGAGAAAAACTTCACCTGCAGATCCGAAGGAGTAGATTGTACTGAAGAGTGATGATGGTGCTAATCTTCCAAAAGAAGAAGCCAATGAGCATTGCAAAAAAAGCTTGGAACTCCCTCCTCCTCCACCATAGCTCCCCTTCACAGTTTGATGATGAGCTCTAGTTGAAGCTCTAAAGCTCAAATTACCATCTTTACTTGTTGTTTGCTACTGCCTCAATGTCCTCACTAGTGCATACCCTGACACAAACGACAACAATGCCATTGCCCCCCAAATAAACAAATAGACAAATACTCCTCCCACACGCTCCTCTCTCCACCTCTCTATCTTTCTCTCTCGATCTTCGGCTGCTTCGGGTCCCTTCTGCTTCCGTTGCTTCTTGTAGATGCGGGTCGGCGGTGCCGCAGGCTGTACTTCTTCTCCTTCTTAGCATCTCCTTTTTATTGTTAGCATCGCCTTTCCGATCCCCTGTACCTCCTTGCTTGCTCGGCAACCCGCCCGACTGTCCTTGACCCATTACTGCTGCTCCTCCTCCTCCTGCTCAGTCCGTTTGCTCTGTTCTAATTTTCAATAATTACAATTCAGTCACAAACCTGTGAACGTAACCCCAAAACACAAAGAGCTTGAAGAGGAAGAAGAATGATGGACTCTACGCGCGTTGCTTCTGTCGCCCTAAAATAAAACAAACCTAGTAAACAAACTTCACCCTTAGTAAACATGTACACCATATAGTGAACCATTTTCACCAATGAAGGTAAAAGCAGTCAAATTATAGTGAACTAATTCACTTTTATGGTTCCACAGTTGAATAGTCTAGTGAACTACACCCCACTTTCCTAGTAGTGTTGGAACATGAAGTACATCTTTCAGGTACTTTGTTTGCCCATCTTCCATGGACAATGGCACCTTGCCAATTTGTGTGATGGGATGTGTAGTGTCATCACCAGTTTCCACAAACCATGGTGTCTTCAAATCCTTTGCGTCTCTAAACCATTCTCCATGGCTAGTCATGTGGTTTGAAGCTCCAGAATCCACATACCAAACATTGTTGTTTGATACACCTCCTATCATTGAATTTGCCATGTGCTACATCACAAACAGTTACTCATCACCTCGATTACTAGTTGATGCATAATTCCCTTGTTGCAGCTTTCCATTTCGTGCATCATGCTCCCTTTGATAACAATTCTTTGCCATGTGCCCAAGTTTCCTGCAGTAGTAGCAATTTGAATCGTTATTTGGTTGTTGACCTCGATGATTTCCACCACGACCTCCACGACTTCCTCGACTTCCTCTTCCTCCAAAGTTTCCTCGTCCGCCTCCATGAGCTTGACCTTCATGTTGTTGATGTCCACCATGCGAGCTTCCGGGTCGACCTCGAAATGAAGTTTTACCACCTCTGCCTCTACCTCTATTGGTATTTGAATAAAAAGCATTTTCTTGTGATCCTCCATTGGATGAAGTACCAACAATTCTCATCTCTTCACTTATAAGTAGTGTTATTAAGTCTTGGAAGTTGGGAAATGTTTCTCGAACTGCAATTGAGGTACGGAACTGACTATAGTCTTTTCCAAGTCGGTTTAAGGTCACAGCCACTAAATCTTCATCATCTTCAAGGGCTCCTATAGATGCAATAACATCTGCAAGGTTTTTCACCTTTGTAGAATAATCATTAATGTTCATTTTGTTTTTCTATAGATTATGCAATTCTTGCTTGAGTTGCATTTTGCGGGCTTGTGTATTGGTGATGTACATCTTCACCAATGTATCCCAAGCTTGCTTGGGTGATTTTGCATCTTGAATATGCACAATCATGGAATCGGACACACTCACAAAAAGCCAATACAAGACTTTCTTTGCTTTTTCATGCCAAGTTTTATTGGCTTGAATTTGTTGTTGTGTGGGGTTTTCTGGGAGAGGAGGTTCTTTCTCATCACCAGTTATGAATTCCCAGTAGCCTTTCCCCATCAAGAAATTCATAATCCTAAATTTCCACACTTGGAAATTGTTTTTGTCTAGTTTCTCAATTATAATTTGAGAAAGACCGTCTACCATCTCTCAAGGCACCACTCAATGTCTTCTTGGGGTTTCTAGGATTAGGGTTAGGGTTAGGTCTGAACAAGATGGACCTTGCGTATGTATGTATGTCTTGAATATTATACAAAAATTTATA
Source organism: Sphagnum contortum (assembly GCA_963920785.1). NCBI lineage: Eukaryota > Viridiplantae > Streptophyta > Sphagnopsida > Sphagnales > Sphagnaceae > Sphagnum > Sphagnum contortum. The sequence goes on along the minus strand of OY987289.1, from coordinate 13,393,852 downwards.
CTATACATGGGTTTTGCGTATAGGTACGTATTTCGTATAATATTTCGTATGGTATTAAGTACATGATTACATACCACACTTTTGTACAAAGGTCTTGATAACGTATTTGTGCTTCCCAATCTTCAAACTCCTTCCTTCAAGTTCTCCCAAGTTGTATTTGCTCCACTTCAAACTTTTGTTTCGATGTCTTCTCAAAACAAACTTCTATCATAGCAAATTTGCAAAGCTACACCGCTCACATATGACCTTGGATCGCTCTAAAATTTTGGTGAAACGTGAACAACTATGTCTACTACCTTCTCTCAAAATTTCAGCTCATTTAACTTCATAAAGTGAAAGATCTTGCTACTTCCTTGAAGTCACCTCAAACTGGGACCTGAACACAAAATGACTTACAACTCACTCTCAGCAACTCCAAAATCCTTGAGATTTTGGGAGACACATAAGATATATGTTTTCTATATATGTTCAAAATTTTAGCTATATTGATGATGACTACAAAGAGATATCACTTTAAAAAGAAACTGATTTCAAAATTGGGACTGAAACTTCAGATGCTTGGATCTCTCTCAATACAGATCCAAATGACATGAAATTTCTCTCACATATATTCCTATATGATATATAAAATCCCAAAGTTGAAGATCCAAAAAAGCTCAAACAAAGGAGATATGACCAAAAAACCAGATCCGGCACAGAGTTTTCAAAAGCTCATAACTCTCACAAAACATATCCTTTTCTTTTGAAAATTTGAGAATAGAAGCTTCCTATAGTCTTCTACAATTTTTCCAAGTTTCACTCCAAGATCTTTTCAGAGTAGCTCTAGATCTAGCTTTAAAGATCTGACTTCCACAACTTTGATATGTTGATCTCCTCTCACCTCTTTTCTTTTCTTTTCTTTCTCTTCACATTCTTTCCTTTCCCCGTTTCTCTTTTGCACTTGACAAATTCCTATGATATTACTAGAGATTCTCAAGCTCGAGTTCTAGAGACTTTTTAACTCTAGATCTTTTTCAATTTTCTCACCAAACAACCTAAGCTCTGATACCATGTTAACAAATAGGAGATTTACTCAAGTGCAAACATAAATATTTATTGAAAGGAAATTACAACATAATGCTCACAACACAAAACACAACATCAAGAACTCTCCAAGGTTCTTGTCACAAGAAATACACAAAGTTGTGTAATGAAAAAAAGAGAACCAAACCATCAACACCAAGGTATTTAACTAAAAGACCAAACCACAAATAACCAAACTAAAATAAGTAACGAAAGTAATTCAACCTTGTGAAAGTAACTTAATTACTTTCCTACTCTAGTAACTAATGAAACCTAACTAATTGAGCTTGAATTCTCAACAGTGGCTTCCCCCAAGTCTGGGCCGTGGTGAGTCTTGTGAATCCGAGTTGCCCATGACTCGTCCTAACACCAAAAGTGCTCCAACTATGCACTAAACACCTTGTGTTGGTTTTGTGTAGGTTCGTGTGAATAGTTGAAGCTTGTCAATTCTTCCTAGTCCCATCTCGGAGCTCCAGCATGCCCCTCTACCCCTTAAAATGCTACGAGTCAGGGAACGTGCCCCAACTCCTTATTCTTACGTTATTTTCAGTCAAGGAGTTGAGAGCGCATCAGGTTCGATCGACAAGTTTTTCTTTCATCTTTTTCACCATATTTCTTATGTTTGGTTATGAGCCCGAATTACCAGCCTCAATTTGACGATATGCAATGGTAATAATCAAAATGGATGATCTTAATGTGTGGATTCAAACATGTGAACAGTGAACCACCTCATTTTAACATATTATGCCCATGGCTATGGAAAATTTGGCAATTGCCCAACACCAAATACATTGTGTTTTTGCCATTATACATGGAGTGGTTATTGGCCTTAGATTCGGAGGTTTGAATGAAGCAATTATGTTTACACGCAGCAAATAACATTAAATAGTTTGGATGTGATTGCAGGACGTGTTATTTTACATGTGTAGAAGGTTTTACCTTTTGGAGTGTTGTTGGAGGGCCGAAATGGTCAAACATGGAAGGACCATGTGCGCAATTGTGCACCATGTTGTCTTCCCAATGTGGATGGCCAAATGGACCCATCTTTAATTATGGTTCTAACTGGTTTACGATGTATGTTGTGTGGGCAAGCTTCAAAAGTCACCACTATGTTGATTTTGATAAGTGTTATTGTGGTTGGCATATGGGATGTTTCATGCCACTAATGGAAGAAATGTCAATTAGCAAATGGTTTTGCCCTCGGTGCACCCAATAGACCTAGGTTCCTAAGGTCACATAATATAACTAATTTAAGCTTTTCTTCCATGGTAATTCACATTGGCTAGGGATTTGAAAGATTACAACTAGGTGACTAATGATTGGGTTCACATTTGCAACCAACTTAGTGGTCCTTTTGCCTTGGAACCAAAATGTTCATCCATGGTGGATTTTCGATAAATAAGTTATGTAATGTTATTTGGCTTAGGGGGACGTTAGCTCTAGATAGGGGGGCGGTTGGAATGTGGTGTTACATTCAGGGTATTTTTTATGTTGTGTTATGAGTGTGGTGATAGTGATGGTTATAAGTGCCAACATAGAAGCACACGACATGGTGGTTGTGATTTACATGACTAAAAACAATCATGATGATGTAACAAAGTAATAATGATAAAATATACAAACATGAATTAACATTTTGACAATCCCATGCAAGTTTGGTGATATGAAAATAGTCAACCCCCAAAAAATAAACTGGGGCATTGGAGTTCATGTTTAGGACAACATTTTGGACATGTTTGTGAATCTATCAAAAAAATAAGTTCCAACAACCCATCGACAACTTGAGAGAATTTATTTATTTATTTATTTATATATAACATTTTTAAAAACTATTCAACATTTTTTAAAAATCATTCTCCACATGTCAATTAACAATTTAGTCATATCAATTAGCATGAACTCAATCAAGTTCTTGACATATATAGTTAGTCCATTTTGATTCAAGTTCAAATTGTCCAATGTCCATTGACCAAAGTTTTAATAAAAACACCCAACATAAAAATCATCATCTATAATAATGTTGGATGTACATAAAATGATATAGGTAAAGTATCATTTATGGTAAAAAAAACCCATCAAATAAGGTCTTGTCAACTTTTTAAAAACTTGATACCATCTTGGGTTGTGTCTTAGTCAAATCTTGGTTACATTTAGACCCAAAATGTTGATTATTTCATATCCTACCTCACATCATAATTGATAGCTAGGCCAAAAGTCAATAGATATTCAACTAACATTAAAGTAAACTATAAATCTTTTTAGAGCTAGGGATGGAATTTTGAAAAAGGTTTAATTATTCCAAACAGTTACATTTAATGCTTCTACTTAGTTCTATATGGTAACTTCAACATTGAGCAATAAAGACCTATTTCATAAATGATGTTTATCGAGTTGAAATAATGGACACAATTATTTAGTTGCAATTGGTTTAATTTTCCACCCATATTGCAATTTGGAACAAACTCCTTGTTGGCAAGGTAAATTGTACTAAATTATTAATCAAGGTTTTCATCTAAGTTCTTGTAATCTTTTGTGATAATGCCATCTTGAATGGAACATAGTGGAATTAAGCCACATCAATCATTGTCAATCATGTATGTAAATCAATAATTGTCCATGTTTATGTAAATGTGGTCTACCTATTTGTTCATTAACACATGTTTAGGTTAACAATCACAATGGGAAATAGCCCAAATTGACTTTCTATGTATTATTTGTTCTTAGTGTTCTGCTAGGTTGACATGGGTTAGGATGACATCTACTTTGCCAAGTCCAAATCACATTTTGCTAGAACAACATGATGTTTATCACACCAACATCAAATTTTGCCAAGTACAAATTCACTTGGTCACATTCAAAATAACCTCAAATTGTTGAAGTTTAAGATTTAAATGTCTAATAAACACATGGAACATGTTTTCAATTTTAAAAATCTCTAATTTATGAATTCATGGTCGAGATGATAATTTTATAGATTGTTCCTAGATCATTTGTTACATTGTTGAAATGAGTGGTGAATGTGAAGCCAACAAATGGCTACCTACCACATTAAGCCCTTTAGATGGGAAAAAGAATCAACATTCAAGTTTAGCTTTTGTAGGAGTAAGAGATTTAATTTTTAAAGTAACTAGATAGGAAACCTCTTTCACATATTGAAGCATGTTTGAATTTGAACATAGCCAACATAAATGATGGATAATTAGGCTTTGTTCAAGAATTGATGGACATATTGATTCAAAATATATTTACAATGTTCAAATTACATGAATTTTCACATGACATCAATCCAACCCGAAGGACAAAACCCACCTTACCACATTTTACCCAATAAAAGGACCAAGATAGGTATTTTTGACAATTAACATAGATTAAATAACATTTTTCATTATACATAATAACATATTCACACTAATAATCACCACCATTTCCTTTTGTTGATGATGGAGTAGATATGAATTAATTACAAACATTTGAACATATCTAACATGGCCAAAACCTAGGAACAAACATCACATGGCCCATGACCACACAAGTTTTATATGCCCCATGGGTCAACTATGAAATAACATAAATGATATCACCATGGCATAATATCCCTAAAACCCTCAAGCCCTTGATCCTTGGTCATGTAAGTATTGTTTTGACCAAGGATGGTCAATGGGCCATGGTTTTAAGAATATTTTTATGATCATGGTTTTTGGGAATATTTTTCATAACTAGTGATACATGGGGATTGGTATTTGGGGAATATATTTCATGACCATGGCCATACAAATTTTCATACAACTAAAGGTTAATTATGGGAATATTTTGTAACATGGAATTTTATTGTAATCTACATATTCCCTTTGAATATGTCAAATCAATTATGAATATTGTTAATAAAGGTGACGACAAGGAAAAAAATGTGGGAATTTTGTTAATCAATCGTGATTATGGTATCTTTTCACCTTTGTTGGACCAATTTTTCCATTAGAAAGGTGAATCACTTTCTAACTCTTTTAATTGGTTGGATTCAATTCCTCCCTCCATGATTTTGAAACCCTAAGTTTCATGGTACTTGAAAATATAGGTTTATATAATGACCTCAAGGGGATTGTGTTGGCTAAACATGACATAATAATGAGTTGAACACAACATTGTTTAGAAGTTGGTGATGGAATCTAACAACTAAGTTATTTATTTGTTGTTAATGTTGTAACATGTTTCAATTTCCAATGGATTGTTCAATTTTTTGTGCTTAGGCATTTAGTTCAACATTTCATTTTCCACTTATAATATGTAAATTAATTATCATGAATGTGCATAAAAGGAAGAAATGTTCAACTCAAATTTGAATGATCATTGATGTGGTTGTACTATAATATTTTAAAAAGAAGAATAACTAGCATGATGGGAATATGCATGATGGGACTCTCCAATGCATTCCTTTAAGCACAAACTTTTGACCTGGAATCAATAAATATCAATTAATGTCCATATTGTTTGAATGAAACAAGCAAATCTATAGAAGAAGTCAAATTGATGTTAGCTTGGGAAAAAAATCATATTGATTTTCATATTGGAAATCCAATGTAATCTAAATTTGAAGATGGATTTCATAGTAGTGGAATTTAACCAATTGTGTATATAATATCTTTGGGTTGGGTTATGTTTTTTAGTGAAATTTCTTGTAATGAATGTTTTTCATTCATAGCTTTCTTATATCATAGAGGATTCTAAATGCGATTTAATTGGTTGTATACATCGTGGTATAATTATAATGATTTTTTTCAATTTTTTCTTTTAGTTATGTCAATGGTTATGATGGAATGAAAAAAATAAGGTCAAGTTATATGGTCGGTCATCACGAATGTCAACATATGCTCCACACATGTTTCACAAGTTGAAAGAGTTTATAGGACCCAATTAGGGTTAAGGTACAATGTGAAGCAAAATTATGACCAACACAAAAAAATTGGTGGGCACGAGCGAATGCAGGTGAGTGGATGGCCCAAGATGACTTCTTACGACTCCAAGATATTGCTTACTCATACCAAAAGCACGAGAAGGGCACTTGGCATTTACACACAAACCCGATGTTTTCCTTTTAATCATGGGTTTGTGCTCATCCTAATGAAATATTTTATTTCCAAGATGTAGGTGAGGTAAATGGGATTCATGTCTTTTTCACCATAGGTATCTAGACACCTACACAACTTCAAGCCCTACTCCAATTTGGTCACAATGGGCTTATTTCTATGGATGCCACATTTTGGCACCAATGATGTGAAGTATCATTTACTCACATTGATGACGTTTGATTTCATTGCATAGGGGTGCCAATTGCTTAGATTATCACAAGTCAAAAAACATGTGAAGATTTGGTGGAATGGTTGAATGCCCTACATGCAAGGTTTTTTCCGCATATGCTAGATTGGAAACCATCATGTTTCATTGTGGATGGTGCCCCACAAGAACTCCAAACATTGTGGTAGGTTGTTCATTGATTTCTTATTTTTTGTTTGCATTGTCTTATGTTTTGGTACTACATTAACATGGGGATTCCATAACATATTTATTGTTCATGATAAAGGCCATGTAAGCACATTGATGTTGGGTGTACCATGGCATGATTGCATGGGATTAAGATCTTGTCCCAATTTTTCTTTGTGCATGGCATGTGTTGAAAGCATGGTGCTTGTGCTCCATGGAAACAATCAAGGATTTAGAGGTGAAGCGTGCAATACTCGATTGCCTCCACATGGTGATGTTCATGTCCATCAACCTAGCTGAGACTATTGATGATTTCAAGGCATGTAAGAGGGAGATGGTGGTGGAGAGTTTCGATAACTTACAACCTAGTGTTGTTTGGACAAGATATTTTTGGGCTTATTTTTGCCAATTCAGTAAGTAAAAGGTCCCCTTTCCAAGTATGGCATAATTTTAAACCTTTTTACTATGGATGCATTACATGGATGCATGTTCACTTTTCACACATATTCAAGTTACATCATGGGTTGAAAACATATTGTTCATGTCCATGCAAAACTTTGGATGGTTGGGCTTTGTCAAGTTCCACGCTCAAATCAAGACACACAAGCTAACATAGAATCTTATCATGGGGTTCTGAAACACTAGTTTTCTTTTAAGACTAAGGGTTTGAAGGGGTGCCGCATCGACTAATTAGTGTGGAGGTTAACCACAACTGTGGCACGACATTATATGCACCAAGCCAAGATAAAGAGGCAAGGGTTCATAAAAAACAAGGTCATGGCATGACTTGTGGTGGCAAATGTTAACAAAGTCAGTCAGATTCCATACATTGATGCGATTTGACCTACCTTTGAAGGGGATGATGGTGATGATGTTTGGCGGGTGTGAAACTAACACCTCTTGGTGTTACTTATAAGATTTGTTCCCCTTTCATTGAGTATGCAAGTTGCACTTGTGAATGGGCATTGCAAGGCAACTTTTGCAAACATTAGATTATTGTTCTATTGATGTGTATTGACCTTACAATGAAGAATATCACTGAGTATTGCAGCACATATTATGGAACTCGTCACGGTGGTTTGAAATGCATGTTTGTTGACCTGACATATTTACAATTAGATGATGGTGCATCTAACAATGAGGATTACAACCAAGATTTGGTCGATCAGGTTGACATTGTTGACATTGGGGGGCTTACGACCATGGATAAGGATATTTGTTTTGACAATGTCAATGTGCAAGAAACTTCATCCATGCCCATGGATCGAGCCTTAGCCCTAGCCCTCTTGCATGAAACAATGGTTGAAATCATCGTGGAATGTACCATAGGTACAAGTGTCAAATTGTGTGACCATGCAACATCACTTCTTTGAGGAGTTGGATCAAACTTTCACCACCTTCATTTGGCCCAAGTCACCAAATCCATGCCCTCGATAATGGTATTTCATCGAGTGGATGATGGCTTTGGGAATTCCATCAATTGGATGAAGGATTGGCACGAAACAATGATGGAACAATTAGATATTCATAAAAAAAGGATTAGGGAATATAGAAATGTTTGTCACTTGTACCCATATTCGGACTTAATATATTTGTGATTAAATTTTCATTTATATTTAATATTTTACACCTTTCACCAAATCAAATTGACTTATGCACAATTTGCATTGGAAAAGAAACTCTAATACATGTGTTAAAAATATATCCAAATGATTTGGTAACCAATATGTGTCAATGATTAATTATTAATCACAACTAGATGTGATTAATATAGAAATTTAAATCTCCAATTAATGCACAAAACAATGATTTTTTTTGCTTGTATAAATCCAATTCAACTACAATACCCCACACAATGTAATCCATAAATGTGCAATACCCTTCTGAGTATCCAAGAAATGTTTTGGGATTAATAAACTATCAGTGGACACTATGAAGGGCGTTGCATAACCAAACCAAAACCTAGATGGATAATAATACATGTATTGGGGTAGTCTATAAAACACCGTGTGCTAATCAATTTTGGCTTACATTAACAGAAGGGTATTACTCATGACCATAAGGATGAAGTGAAGCTACAATACCCTTTTCAAAGGCATCTCGAAAATGCCGAGTGGTTAATCACATATATTTTGACAATTAATGGGGTATTGCATAACCCTACCAAAAACCTAAAGTGAAATTAATACCTTGATTGGGGTATTGTGTAAAATGCCATGGGCTAAATCATTTTCCACGTAAGTTATTTAAAGGGTATTGCTCATGGCTAGAGGGATGGAATTAAATTGTAATACCCTTGTCCGATATCCCATAAATGCTTTGGGGTCAATCACATATTTTTCTACATTATGTGGAGTATTGCATAACCCTACCAAAACCTAGAGGAAAATCAATACCCTAATTAGGGTATTCATGTAAATCACCACGGATTAAATAATTTTCCAGCTAAGCTCATCGAGGGGTATTGCTCATGGCCAAATGGATGGAAGTAAATTGCAATACCCTTGTCCATTATCACATAAATGTTTTTGGGGGAATCACATATCTTTTTGCACTATTTGGGGTTACAATATCCAAAAGATAACTTATTAATGATGTATATTTAATTAATGCATATAATCAAATATTTATTATATGTAAATTGAATTTTAAGGAATAATATATCAAATAATGCCATTGATGATCACTAATTGTCACACTTCAATTTCTATTCCCTTTTGTATTAAAATATAATTAATATATATATATTTCATCTTTTATTAAACCTGAATCACATGTGAAGTTTATTTGAATAAATGAATGGCTATTTATGATTCAAAAAATATTATTGGTGCATAATCTATCAATTTTTAGTTTTGAAAATATTTCAAACGAAATCATGATATGATTAATTAATAAATATGTGAAATTATATACATTTTTCCATTTCTAGAGATACAATACTTGCCTAATTGTTTTAACTTGATAAAATTTTCATTAAACATTATAATTTAAAGTCATTTTCAACATCATAAACGACAATAATTCACTAATGGACCAATGCAAATTGGAATGAAGGTATTGCAAAACTAGCCAGATTAATGGTATAAGGTTACTTTAACAAAATTTATAAATGTAATTGCAATACCTTCATTGTGTTTTCATAATGTCATTAACCACGATATATATATATATATATATATATATATATATCATACTTAATCCATGTTTAATATATCATGCAATGTCCATATTATAACAACTAAACAAGTGTATTGCAAAATTGTTCACATTGATGGTATTGAGCAAAATGTTGAAGTGTAAATGCAATTGTTCATTACTTTATTAATAAGTTCATTGACCATTAGAAATAAGAGTAATTTAAAAAATATATATATACTTAATTAAATTGTGTGGATTTATTAAATTTGTTGCATTCTTAAATATATAATATCTTAATTAAAAAATTTAAGTATGTTAATTTTTAAAAGTAAACATAAAATTTAGTGGAAAGACTTTTTCAAATTCATAAATGGACCAATGCAAAATCAGTGGTATATGTATACAAGGGTATTGCAATATTGGCCACATTGATGGTACAAGGTTTAAGGGTATTATAAACCCTTATACCATCAATGTGGCCAATATTGCAAACCTTTATACCATGTGGCCACATTGAACTTTGCAATACCCTTCCACATTTCATGGTGAATGCAAATATCCCAAGATGATGCAAGTATTACATTTAAACTCTAGAACTTTGTTCAAGTAACATTCTACCATCAATGTGAAGAACTTTGCAATGCTTTCATTTACTTGAATTAATATGTCTAGCATGATATAGTGAACATGGAATAAGTATCTCGAAAAAAAATCTTTTGTTTCATGGTTTACGATATTATCACAAAACAATGTGGGTATTGCTTTCCTTCTAAGTTTTGCTAAGGCTATGCAATTGCCTTCCACATTTCAAAAGATATGTTATGGAACCCAAAGGTTTTATGGGATACATGAATAGGGGTAGTGCATTTAATTGAATACTTCTGGGCATGAGCAATACCCCCTCCGACAACCCAAATCAAAATAATTGAACCCATGGTATTTGTAGATTATCCCCAATAGGGTATTACATTCCTTATAGGTTTAGGCAATACCCTTCCAAGTTTCAATAGATATGTGATGGAGCCAATTTTTATTTTGATATACCTTAAGAGAGGTATTGCACACCCATTGAGTAATTTTGGACATAAGCAATACCGATCCAATAGCCTAGACTAAAATAATTTAATCCATATTGTTTATAGTATATCCTCATGTAATGTGTTTTTCTAGGTTTTGTTAGGGGTATGCAATACCCCTCTAGGATCCTTTAAATATGTCATGGAGCCCAAAGGATTTCTAATATACCCTAATAAGGGTATTGCATGTACATTGAATAATTTTAGACACAAATAATACCCCTCCAATAGCCTAGATCAAAATAATTCAATATGTGGTGTTTATAAAATACCTTCATGAAGGTATTGCTTTCCTTTTTACGTTTGAACTTCTAATTTTCAGGGGTTAAAAAAAAAATTTGGTTTAAGTGTAAGACTATAATCATTATTTTGATAAATTTATCAAGCATACATATAAAAATATGTGAGAACATTTTTTTAATTATTAACACAAAATGATGCAAAATGAAAGTAAAATGCATTAAATTTTTAAAAAATGGGCGACATGTGTTACAAAAATATGCCAAAAACCCCAACCTAAAATGGGGAACATGTCATAATGGTAAATACGTGGTTGCCTCAAAAATTAATTGTTACCCCAAATCCTAAAAACCAAAACAACACCCTAATCAAAAGTGGGATAAACTATGAGATAAACTAATCTATGTCACCACTGGAGGCGGATGGGATCCCATTGGCCCTCTTATATCATGCTAATGCAACCTCTACATCATGGGCTTATCATCGTGTAAATACCTTGCAATTGGCCAATGTTGCGTCCACATCATCAACCACAAACACCTTCCTTGTGGTGCTTCAAACCCTAAAACAAACAACATAATACAATAAATATTGCATATGCATTCTAAAACATGGAATTCAAATAAACTTTGTGGCATTGTTGGAAATTTACCGACCATGAATCATTTATGAATCATGGTATTGCATAAGGAGGCTAATCTCCTTACGTCACATTGTCTTATTTGATGTAGGTTTCCAATCGCACTCCATCCAAGTGCCTTTAAGTGCCTTTGCATACTTTACTCAAGTCACTTGAATCACAAGTGCAAGGTCTTCATTGCATTCTAGTTTGGCCTACACATGAGAGGGATGGCCCCCACACCCCATGTAGTCATTGCAAGAAGCAGAAAAATGTGGGTAAAAGCTAACTTCACAAATGCGAGTTTAGGCACTTCAAGTGTGTATTGCAAATCAACCTGGAGCCTATCTCATTCTAGGAATGTGTGCCTCCTAATCTTAGCAATAACTTTTTGTTCATTGCAACAAAACCGGACCAAAGGGTTTGCATTCATTGTTGTGTGATCTTGAACCTTCAAGCCTTGCTCCCAAGTAGATGGGTGTCCTAGCTTACTCGGCTCCATGGTAACATTGTGACGCACTTGCAAATGCTGCAACAAGTTGTACTTGGTCATATAAGATGCATTGCACCCATCAACATTGCAAGCAAATTTGGGCCTATCCTTTGCTTAGTGCACACCCTTTATGGCAAGCAAGGGAGGGGCAACCGCATTTGAAACCAAAAAAACAAAAACAATATTAACATCATGGATGAAGGTTAATCCATGTACAATGAGGGTATTACATAAATGGATAGAAGATCTAAACCCAAGGATGAGGGTATTGCATAAAAGGATAAAGATAAAACACAAGGTGAAGGTATTGCGCAAAAAAATAAAATATCCAAAATAAAAGATGAGGGTATTGCCAAAACCCAATGTTCAAAAACTAATTCTAGATAACAAATCACATACAAAGGTTTGGGGTATTGTTTTCAAAATTTCACCCAAAAAATGCCCCACCTACCCTTTCACATGAAGAAGGAAGGTGGGGCAAAGGTGGGGTTTAAGGAGTATAATTAACAAAGGTATTGCAACAAAAAATTTGACAAAAAAACCCCCACCCATCCTTTCCACTCGAGAGGATGGGTGGGGCAATACATTATAAAGGAATTTTAATATATCATTTTCATCAATTTGGGCATGAGATTCAATGTCTTCATTTGTATTTTCTTCCTCCAACATTAAAGTAGGAATTACATTTTTTTGTTTTTCTATCATCAAAATAGTTTTCTCCAAATCTATTTCAATTTTATCTGCATCTATAATAAATGCTTCTCTAATGTCCCCACTTGCTTGCACTTGCTCTTTAACAATTTTTGAAATAGCCAATGTAACCACATCTTCAATTGATACTTGCATTTCTTGTCCCACCACCCCTACTTCCAAATCTCCTTCACCTCCCATGCCATCTTCAGTTGAAACTTATTGATTTGCTCCACCATTTGTTGTTTTTATTCAAGTTTACATCTAACACTAACACAACAATAAAATAAGAAATTATATGCCCAAAAAAAAAAAACCCCGTTCTAGCACCATGCTTAGCCAATACTAATAGTAAAACACCAAAAGAAAACGATAACGGTACACAATGCCGTCACCATCCTTTTTGCAACAAAAAAAAGAAGACAATGACATTGCCATCGTCATCTTTTTCGCAACAAAAATAAAAAATAAAAAATATGACAAGCAACGCATGCTACTCGTTGTCTTTCTTCCCACGCTTTTGCAAAACATCTTCCTGCGCTTTTGCAAGACAACACCATAAGAGGAGGACAACAACATTTTAATAAATAAATAATTAATTAATTAATTAAAATGAAATAAAATTATTTTTAAAAAAAAAACAAATAGTAGGGTGCGTTGTTCATTGTCTTTCTTCCCATGCTCTTGCAAGATGACACCAAAAGAGGACAACGACGACACACATGTCATCATCATCCTCTTTGCATAAAAAAGAAGAAGAAGACAACGACAACATTGATGTCATTGTCATCTACTTCGCAATAGGAAGAAAAAAAATGATAAGCAATGTGCACTACTCATCATCTTTCTTCCCATGCTCTTGCAAGATGACACCAAAAGAGGAGGACGATGACACATGGTGTCATCGTCATCCTCTTCGCAACAAACAAAAAAGATGAAGATGACATTGATATTGTTGTTGTTGTCTTCTTCACAACAACAAAAAAAACAAATACAATGAAATTCACACTACTTGTCGTTTTTCTTCTTGAAAGAAAACACCATAATGATGACGAGTAGCAATTGTGGTTTTTTTTCACCTACAAAACACCAAAAGAAGACAATGACAGCACACATTGTTGTCATCCTCCTCAGGACAAAAAATAAAAATAAAATAAAATGGTGACATTGATGTTGTTGTCATCCTTTTCGCAACAAAAACAACGACAAATAGTTGCGCATTGCTCGTCATTTTTTTTCTTGTGTTCCTACAAGACAACACTATAAAAGGATGGCAATGGCATAGAGTGTCGTTGTCATCCTTTTCGCTAAAAAAGAAAGGACAACAATGACATTATGTGCTACTGTCATCTTGTTCATAACGAAACAAAAGGATGAGAAGATGACGACACCATCACCATTGTCTTCTTTGTAACAAAAGAAGAAATTAGAAGATGACAATGATGGTGTCATCTTCTTCTTCTTATGTCAAAAAAAAAAAAAAAAAAAAAAAACATGAACTTATTTTTCTTCTTGTGTTGCTCTTAAGCTAGTCGTGCCTTGTTCGGTAGCTCCTCTCACCTTCCTCCTAAGCTCTTAAGCTTTTCTTGTGATGGCAATGGTAGACCGTGCATTGCTACTAGTGATGGTGATGGCAAGAAGATCATTGGTGAGCGCTATAAGTGAGCGCAAATGGTAGGGTGGGATGGGGTCGACAACATGAGGGAACGAGGTGTGTTGGTAGGAAGAAGGGTGGTAGGTAGGTTGGGCTTAGATAGGAGCTTCCCAAAACAAAATTTGATTCAAGGGTGGGCCAAAACAAAAGTAGAACAAAATTTGTCCCTAGAAAATCAAATAAAATTGGGCTAAGGAATAGAAATTGGGTTGAAGAAAAAAGGAATAAAAGAAAAAAATATTGACCATGTAAACTAACCCTTGGGGTACAATTTCATCCCATCCATGAAATCCCAAAACGGGATTTTCGGGATGGTGCACTAGTGGGTGCTAGGTCATTCAAGCCAAAAATCTTGACCCAATTTTTATGAATACATTTTTTTCACAGTTTCAATTTTAGATCTAACAAAAGACTAATTTCACAAGCTTTACTATAATTGAACACACTCAAAATCACCTAACATGAGCCCTTATTTTGGTAAAGCTTATAATTGAGGGCATTGCCCAACATTTACGACCCCATAATTGTTACCTTAGTCATCATTATTGATGCATCAAATGCAATTAGAAGTGGAGAGCCAACAATCATCTAAGAAAACAAAAGTTACAAGATATTTAATAGCTACCCATTCATTATTAAATGGCATGAACAAATTACATAGTTGAAATTGGGTAATAATGGTTTGCCACACACATGTTCAAAATAGTGGTACCCCTGTGAAGTGGGGATTTAAGAATAATCACCTTTGGTTGTTGGTTACTTGGTTTAAGGCCATTAAATTATAGTTCATATAACCTTGTGGCAATTCATGAACTTTAAAATTCCATTTTTTTAATTAATGTATACTTTGATTGTTTAATAGTACTTGCAACTAATGTTTATTATTTTGGTGAATCCAAAAAGGGCCTGGCAAATGGTAGAGAGTGATTTGGGCTGTCAAATTAGGTTCAAATCACCAAGATGCAACATTTTGGTAGGGTTTATGAGCCAATGCCTTGACAAATAATTTAGATATGATGTCATTCATCCTTACTTCTCCCATTCGTTGGATGCCAAAAGATTATACATGTACTTTACCTCTTCACCACCTAGTGCACTCCAAGCTCCCCACCATCGCATGTAATTATGCAAGCAATGAAAAAGAGATCATCGCCTCTAGGAACCTTAAGATTTTATGTTATAATGTGTTTTGTAGGATGAGTTTCCTATTTTAGATTTCACAAGAGTTCAACAACAAAGCGAAAGCACAACAAAGAAAAAATAAAATGAAGCGTTTCAAGGTATGGATATAACTTTCCAATTGATTTGATTTTTTTGGTCAGATCTTTTGCATTTATGATTAGAAATCAGGATAGGGGGATTACAATGTGTGTTCCTCAAAGTTGGGGAGGTGCAAAATGCAAAGGGGGACATTCAATCAAGGTATAAGTACAACGTTTATTTTCAATTCTATCTACTTTTATATTGGTAAGTTTTCATGCATTGAGCACGCTTTTAGTTTTTTTGTTATTTGTATACTATGTTTTCAATTGTTGAAATTCCATTGGCTTCTATTGCTTGAATATTCTTGTGCCTTTGACCTTCATATGTGACTTTGTTATTGCTCTGAAACTGGCTGAAGCAGATCTTTCTGCAAGATATTGTGAAAATTCATCAAAGTTTTCACATCATTAGTTTAATTTCTTTTCAGTATGTTGGTAATCATATGATTTTGGTCCTTTTGTGTTGTAATTTTTTTCATTTGGTGTAGGATGGGTAATGAGTGAGAAATGCATTGATGGATGCACATTTAATCATTTGCTTGCAAGTCCAAATTTAGCTTCCAAAGGTGTTACAATTGGTTATGGCTAGAATTTTTTTGGATCTAGCAACAACCATTGGTTGAGTGGGACAATAGTATGGTCATGTAGTTTCTTGTGTTTAATTTCATATACATAAGAAAGGCATTCTACATTGAAAACCCACTTTTCAATAGTTTGTGTGCTATAGTTTGTCATTGTTGGTAACTTGGTTTTTGCATATGAAGTCATGTTATCTAGTTTGGGGCATGTTAAACTTTTGCCATTAACACAAATATGTGTATGTCATACATGATGGCACAACCTTGAAAACAAACATTTGTCATGTGTGAACTATGGGGAATCCAAAATTGGGTATTGTTGGATTTGCCCTCCATGACATCAAGTTTTTTAATGTTCAAGCTTTGCTTACTTTTGGATGGTATTTCATTTCCTCTATGATACGTGCATTTACTTTACTTCTTAACAATTCACCATACTATAGTTACACATGATCAATCATGTTCCACTCAACACTATCATACAAATTAAAGATGTGGCATGCATTGTTGACATGCATGCTACATGAGAGCTTGATGTTCATGTATTAAAGTTTATAAGCACCAAGCATATCAAAATGAT
Source organism: Sphagnum contortum (assembly GCA_963920785.1). NCBI lineage: Eukaryota > Viridiplantae > Streptophyta > Sphagnopsida > Sphagnales > Sphagnaceae > Sphagnum > Sphagnum contortum. The sequence goes on along the minus strand of OY987289.1, from coordinate 13,376,982 downwards.
AAGATTTTGAATTGTAAAATGCCTCGATTAAACGAGATGCAACTATTCATGGGGTTTATTGACAATCACTTCTATTTTAACATTATAATTTTCAAGTATTTTTTTCTTCCCTTTCTAATATTGTTTCCATTTTATCTCTTGTTCCTTTGTGTTTTGTTTTTTCTTCTTCAGTTACTAGCACTTATGTTTAGAATTTGAATATTTGTGCTATTTATTTATAACTATTTGCACATTGCATTGTGAGCCATAATTGTTTTTTCAATAAACAATAATGATGAAAAGATGGCAGCCACAAGATAAGATCCATATTAGTAATAAGTAAAACACATATCAAGACACCTTTTCACATTAGTTTGTAGCCACAAAATTTATCATGTTAAGTTACTTGTTGCCTCATATTTAACATTTTTTTGCAATTAATAGCCTTATAAACTTAAGTGTGCAAAGCAATGTTGTTGCATGAACTCATAACACTCTTTAGATGCTTGTCACAAAGTTTGAACATGGATTATTTAACATAGCCAATTTGAAAGACAAAAAGAATTTGCTTAACCAATTGGAACTACAAGTCTGTAAAAAAAATGCCACTTAATCCCACCATGGGTAGATGGTAACCAAACACCTTAATGGGACAAAATGGAAAAAAAAACATTGCTTGCAACTGCACCACCTAAAAATATTATTACATATTTAATTGCCGATGCATGTTTTATTCATAATATAAAATATTTTTGAATGTATATAAGTTTATATATAAATCATATAAACTTATATATAAACTTATGTAATTAACAAGATGTTTGTAATAACCCCCAAATTAGGCTGCCAAATGGAATCATCCAAAATTGATCTTTTAGTTTAGAATTAACTACACATATGTTTTATGACGCGCTCCCAAGTTTCTAGTTAGACCCAAGATGGGTCCAAGTTACTCAAACATTGGAATTGTGAGGAACTCGGGGCATGTTCCCAACTCTTAACACTAAAAGGGGTAGAGGGGCATGTTGGAGCTCCGAGATGGGACTAGGAAGAATGATGAGCTTTAGTTACTTACTTGAACATGCATTCAACCAACCAAAAAGTGTCATGGCCTAGGATATTTTGGGATACTTTTGGCAATATCATGGCCTAGGATATTTTGGAATACTTTTGGCAATATCATGGCCTAGGATATTTTGGAATACTTTTGGCAATATCATGGCCTAGGATATTTTGGAATACTTTTGGCAATATCATGGCCTAGGATATTTTGGGACTAGTATGGTTCAGGGTTATAAAAGGAGATAATCTAGGGAATAACTCTTCAACAGACCAACATCAACTACCAAGTCTACGATAAGGAACTCCTGGCAATCATCACGGCATTCGAGCAGTGGAAACCGTATCTTGCCGGAGCTCAACATCGAGTCCAAGTTCTGACAGATCACAAAAATCTCTTTTATTTCACAACTATTCGGACCTTGAATTGTCGCCAGGCACGCTAGTCTATCTTCCTAGCTGATTTCGACTTTGAGATTCAATATCAACCCAACACCTAGCAAGGGAAAGCTGACGCGCTATCTTGTCGTTCAGAATATGAACTTCGAACAGGGGATGAGGCCTACGGCAAGCAGAACCAGAATTTACTCAACCCCAAGCAATTTCAAGTTGCAACAACAATCAGCACCCTCCCAGACTCATACCTTGTTAGGAACATCAAGATGGCAACTAAGGAAGACACTTGGGCTACCAACATCAAGAAGGAACTTTAGGAACGACCAAAGAACCCAAATCGTGATGATCTGGATCAGTTTGAGCAGCAAGACGGACTTCTCTTTCGAAATAACTTGATTTATGTACCCAAAGGACCTATACGCCTAAAAATCCTTAGAGAATGCCACGATAACACCTTGGCCGGTCACTTTGGAATGGCACGGACTCACGAATTAATGTCAAGGAATTATTGGTGGCCCAAAATGAACAAGCTGCTATGGGAGTATGTCAAGTCTTGTGATACATGTGCTTGATCCAAGGCTCCCAGGCATCGCCCATTTGGACTCCTACAGCCCTTGTCGATTCCTAGCCGACCTTAGGGATCTATTGCAATGGACTTCATCACGGATCTCCCTACTGTCAGAGCTAAGAATTCAATACTAGTTATGGTCGATCGACTCACCAAAATGGCCCATTTCACCCCTTGTTCCAAATCAATCACGGCAGAAGAGACAACTCAATTAATTTTAGACGGGATCGTCCGATTGCATGGACTCCCCGGGGAAATTATGTCCGACAAAAGTCCTCAGTTTGCATCCAAGTTCTGGCGTCGCCTATTCGAGCTTCTTGGAGTTGACATTCGGCTATCTTCAACTTTCCACCCCGAGATAAATGGACAAACCAAACTCTCAAACAATACCTTCACTGCACTATGAACTACCAACAGGACGACTGGCTGGACCTACTATCTCAAGCAGAGTTTGCTTATAACAACATAACGCATGCATCGACCGAGATCAGTCCATTATTTGCCAATTACGGTTTTCATCCCAAGTTCAGCCTTGAAATTCCTAGGGACTCCATAAACCCTTTGGCTGAAGAAAGGGCCACGAAGCTTAGACAGGTTCAACAGAACCTTATGGCAGAACTCAAGCTAACACAGGAGTGGCAAAAGAAGCAAGCAAACCGTCGACGCAAGGACCATCTAAACTTCAAGGTTGGAGACAAGGTCTGGCTTTTCAGAAAAAAAACATTGCTACCACTCGCCCATGTGCCAAGTTGGATTACAAACGCCTCGGACCTTTCAAAATCGCCAAATTGGTTGGTCTAATGGCTTGCCAGTTGGAGCTTCCACCCTAGTTCAAAATCCACAATGTTTTCTATGTCTCCTTGCTTGAGCCCTATCATGAAAACCCGATCCCAAAACGTCATCGAGAACCCCCAACTCTAGTCAAAATTGAAGGCCAAGAAGAGTTTGAAGTTCAGGAGGTCTTAGACTCTAAGAAGATTCGTGGAAAGTTCTTGTACCTTGTCTTTTGGCGCGGTTATCCTCTTTCTGAAGCTACTTGGGAGCCTGTTGGAAACCTAGTTCATGCCCAAGACTTAGTTAATCGGTTTCACCAACGGTATCCTAACAAACCGGCTCCATATAGAAGATGTCGCTTGAGGAGGGGATAATGTCATGGCCTAGGATATTTTGGGATACTTTTGGCAATATCATGGCCTAGGATATTTTGGGACTAATATGGTTCAGGGTTATAAAAGGAGATAGTTTAGGGAACAACTCTTTAGCAGACCAACACCAGTTGATTGATCAATAAACTTGTCTTGTCTTGTAATTTTCCACTTGTTTGTAGTCGATCCATAACAAAAAGTTGGTTAGTTCATTTTCTAAAGCACCTTTAGTGCTAGGACAAGCCATGGGCGACCCTGGACTCACAAGACTCACCACGGCCCGGACTCGAGGGAAGCCACCACCTTCCCCCATATAATATTCTCTGCGTCTCTTCGCAGCACCTACATCCAAATGATTTTTTGTCCTGGGACTCCCAAGGAGGAGTCTCGAAACTGTTCCAGTTTAGACTCCTAGGATTTTGTGAGATCATAACTATTTGATCAGACCTCCAATTGGGATGAGATCTAAAACAAACTTGTAGCTTTCCTTGAGAGCTTTCCAACGGTGTGTCGCACTCCACTTGCACACACCGGGGTCAGGTCGATTCCCGGCCTTTTTTTTGTGTGTGTGCTGCAAATGTCCAAATAACCCATGCGAACCCATTTCTAACATCTACATTTTGATAACTTTCCAATGATATAAAAAACACCCCAATGTGAGGTGTTTTGGCCCCTGCAATCGAACTCAAGAGTCCCAAGTCCCCATTTCGGGAATGTGAGTTTCATCCTCACATTCTCTCAAGATAGGGTTATGACATTTTATGCACATTTTATTGATGACATTTCATAATAGTTTGTTAATATCATCATGGATGTGGTTCATCCATCATTTATCATTTTTTATCTATTAGATGAATTTTATTCATCATTGTTCATTTTTCATCCATAATGTGTTAGGAAAGTGTTCATGAAAATTCATTAAAATATTTTCATATGGAGATTTCCTTGAACTAAATCCCAAATTTCATCTATGAGGGAAGGTTGTTTATTTGTTTTGTTCGTTGTCACATTGAAATTTCCCAAACCATGCCATCCTTGTTACGCTCTTGGTACCATTGGAAAACCCTTGACAAGTAGGGGTGCACCAAGTTGACTTCATAATGTTTCAATGTGTGGTGAAGAAATTATTAATATTTAATATTTAATTCAAAACTATAAATTATAAATTATTTGATTGGACTCTTGGTATTCTTGGAAAGCCTTCAATGAATAGGATTTAATGAAGGTGATTTAAATTTTTTTAAACCTAACTTGCAAGAGATATATACATTTTAAGTAGTTTTTGTTATTGAAAATTCAATTGAATTATTAAAAAAAATTCAAAGGAAAAAGTTAATTGGGTAACTTGATTACACTTGGGCCAATGATATAGGCTACATTATAAATAAAGGTAACCTTTAGTCTATTCAACATTATTTTGAGATATAATATTTCATGATAACCTTGTTTCTTTCATTTCATGTGTGTGTATATATATATATCATGTTTTATGTTTAAACACATATTTAAGTTTGATTTTTCCATAATTCATCTTTGTCTCATGTATTTTGGAATTCCTGTTACCATCATACCTGTCATGCCCATGATAAAATATGTGATTTTAAAATAATGATTTTTACAAATATGTTGTCATCATTAGACAAAAATAAATCATTAATGAACCAAGGGGATTGGGCAAAAAAAATCTTTTGTTGAAAATATGGACAAAATATTATGGATTTGATTATGATAAATGTGGGAGGTGCTAGGGGGGGTTTTGTTTGGTGCAATCTCATGGCTAATCATAATTAAATGTCCAAAATTTCAAAGTCATGGTTTGGGCACCATTGTATGACTCCACCACCATCATAAAATGATGGTGAAAAGCACAATGTAAATGCTCTTTTGCATTGTCTAAAGTTGTCATTGGGAGATTTTGCCTTGCCAAACTCAACAAGAGATTTGTAAAATTTATGCACCATTATATTCTAGGCGATAAATGAATTGAAATCAAATGTTGAACAATATCCATGATAATGACCAAGATTACTTATGTATGATAAATATATCAACTAGTAGATAGTTTGAACATGAACACCATAAAAATCCTACTACGAACGAGTTTGTGCTCTCAAATAAAGAGAAAAAACCTAGAAACTCAAATAAAGACCCATAAGGCAAACATATCCCCCATATTGATTGCATCCAAAAAGGGGGCGTATGCACTAGAACTTACTAAGTTGCTATAGTGCCCAATCATTATTGTGAATGTACTTCAAGCTTAGTAGTGATAATAAAGTTGTCCTTTCGACATTCACGACTTTATGTAGACTTTTGGAGCCCAAGATGCTACAATTCACAGAAACCGACACACTCAAGCCAGTTACTGAACATACCAATTGTATGAGAGCACCAAGCTTCCGGGTTATGGGACACAAAAGACGGTGAGTTATGAGGTTCAGCCAACAAACGACCAGGAATGTGGCAAGAAGGTACTAGGGAGCTATGAAAACGTTAGAAGGCAGCAAGATATGTGATATATTTGGGAAACTCTGCAAAACTCTTGTCCAATGGTGTGCAGAACTCTTTGTCCAATGGTGTGCTGGCTTTTGAAGCTATCACCATGGGAATATGTTTCCACTTTTTTGCTTAAACAAATGCACTCAATGTTTTGAGTCAAAGCAAAATATTGGCTAGCAGCAGCTTCTGGGTCCTCCTTCTTGCTCTGACAGATGGATTCAGATTACTCTAGTCTCATTATAATCTTACTGCAACTCTTGTAGGCCGTGTCCATGTATCCACCTCAGATTGATGAACTGTTTGTCCTGTTGTACTTGGAAAAGCTTATAAAGAAAGGATTGTTCATGCAGGTCCTCTCACAAGTGTGTATGATCACCCACCAGAAGAAAGCATAAGTTTCCAACAAAGAGCCCACCTGAGAGTAGTCCCTAGAATCTAAACCTTGACTACTCCAGAAAATCAAGTACCCACCTGGAAAAGCAAAAGGAAACAACAGACTCTCTTTCATATCATGCATCTCACAGAAAGACCCCCAGCAGGGGAGGCAGCAGCCCCACACATGCATCTCACAGACATGGTGGTTCAGAACAGTGATTGCATGAACCCCACTCTTCCAGAATTTCCCTTTTTGTCATTTTGACCCAGTCTGGTAGAGTCTTCTTCTCCAACTGAAGCTGAGATTCATAGAGCCCCAGATGTGAGTAAAGTACGTTGCATTGTCTCTGGCCCACTCTATACAGGGGACATAGCTTGATGTGGAGGGGTGTCTTTAGTGTCTTGTGTAAACCACTGAAGACCCCAGTAGAAGAGCTGCCCACCCAATTAGTAAAATGGCCTGCTCAGTGTACTTTGGATGAAGTATAATTATCATATAGTGTGAAAATGGGTGAAGTATCATCACATTTGCACAAAATACAGTGCCCTCCACAAGGTCCACTACAAATAAAATTTACTGCGTCTCCAATGATTGGCCAAGGTGGTGACATTCAAGTACTGTAGTACCTTTATCTTCGTGATGATTTTTTTTGTTTTCCAGTTTTTCATTTTGGATGTAAAAATAAAAATTTGCTCAAATTCGTACAATTGAGGTGCGAAGTAATTTTGCAATACTTAGGCACACTGCACCACCAAGCTTTAAGGCCAGGCCGTCAATAGTAATGTGAAACAAATTTCTCAAGCTTTTGACATTTCAAGCAGCCGATTTTCAGAATGGTAGATGTATTACAATAGTCTCTCGTCTTATATTGTTGCATCTTTCATGTTTATGGGTGAGGATGGAGAAAGAGTTAACACTCTACATTGGATGTCATAAACAATGGTAGAGGCCCAAATAGGGCATTATAGCTCAAGATACTGTATGCAAGATGATACGTGTGTGTAGCAACCAGGGATTTTTTAAAAGGGAATTTTCATCACTGGAGAATTTTTCTCTGGAAAATTGATACAAAATTTTATTTTTTTCCAGTGCTTTTATAGTCACCAAATTTCCAAATCAATTAATTTCAAAAATTGCCAAACTTTTGTAGTAAGTTCCAGTAGCGTAACAAACAATATACTCATTTTTTTACTTTTATTTTTTTCTTCTTTGTAGCCAGATTTGCTTTAATCATCTCACGAATGATCACCACTTCTGCTACATTACAAAATTGACAAAAAAGAGAGGAAAAAAAAAAGCACTGGTGGCAACCAAGTCGTGTTATGGCTTGATTGCTTTGCACTCTTCATAATAAGTAGTACGAGTAGCGCCGCACAAGATCACATCGTGGCAGTTAGTACTGATGACCCTGCACAAGATCATGTTGGCAGTCGTCTGTATTACCCTTGACTCCACCTCTTGCAATTTCCAAAGTTTCAAAGGGGAATAAGGCAGTTTGCTAGTGGATGCTGGCAGGAGCCAGAAAGAAATAACTTCAGCAAGAAATTATAGCAATGTGGATGGTTTGTGAGCCAAAAGCTGGTAGCCAAACATGTACTACGACAGATCCTTGACTCATTGGCAAACACAAACTAATGGGATGGGACTCCCACTCTCATGAAGCATACTGCATGTGTGGGTTACACTGATGGGTGCTTCAGAATAGTAGTCATCAACCAATATTTGTCAGGTCTGAATAATCCGGGACTGAAGTCCTGATGTCACTCCTTTCAACCTTTTTTGCAGCACTGACACCCACAAAGTTTGTATGTAGAATTGTTTTATACCATCCTGGAACCCTTCTGAGTACATAAGAAACAACACAAATGATGAAGCTTGCCTATTGTTGTTATATTGGTGTGTACCTTGCTCACGTTGATACATGTTTGTCTAGGAAAAAAAAAAATTCATTTTGAGGATTTCATTTCGACAAATGATATATTCCCAAATATTCCATCAGCTTCTTTATTTTCCTTCAGAAAGAAATATTTCTGAAAATTTTATTTATTTATTTATTTTTTTAAATTCTGAAAATAATATAATTAGTGTTGAACTGGACCCAGCTACTACAATATGAAAATAAGCTCTCCTATGTACTAAAGAGCAGGCCCTTAGTGGCCTATTCTGCCAGGCTCCCAGTCACTAGACAACCCATCATGGCCAGCCTACTAGCCACGAGCCTGGCAGAATGGGGCCATCCCCATGGCATGGTTAATGAGGAGCATAAGATATCCTCCAAATACACGTAGAAAATTTCTACAAGTGCTTTTAACCATATGCACCAAGGCCACTAAACCACAGTAGAACTTGAAAACCTTTTGGGTTTCTTCTAAACATTAGACATATTATAAATAAAGTAAGCTTCATTTAGGCCTTTCTTTCATCCCCCAACCAGCCTTTTTTTTTGGGGGTGCAAAATCATGAAAAGCTTACATATTTAGCCATCTATGTTATTTGAGGCCTTAGTTGTGTAGCCACATTAGTGACTAGTTATAATTGGAAAAAAAAAATGGCTGCCCCCAACTCTTCTTTCAACCTCTAAACATTGTTATCCACAAAGCAATGAAACCTTATTATATATGGATATAATAAAATGCTGGAATTCAGGATTAAATGCATGAGATTTGAGAATATTGTGAAAATCAACTATAAATATTCTCAAATCTCATGCATTTAATCCATATTGTGAAAATCACAAACAAATGCAATAGTTGGGATGAGTGGGACTGCTTGGTGTTTTGGGGATGGCACATTTCTTGTTCACATGCTTCTTGCCAAAAGAAGGGTTGGAGGATGAAAGAAGCTAACAAGTAGCATGGGTTCCTTTAGGTTCTCTATAAACAGTTCTATTTGTAGAAGCAAAATTTTGGCAAACAAGCATGTGAACAAGTAATGCATCAAAACCTACATCCTTCATCCCTGAACTCATGATTTGTTAAAATGCGTTAGTTGAAACTTTGGGATTGATCCACATTTTAAAACCATGCATTTTTTCAGGATTTGTATTGAAGGGCCATATTCAAAATACAATGTTATAAGTCCTTGAATAAATATTTGAAGTATATGCACACTAGGAAATTGATAATTGAAGAGCAAAATAGTTCCATTTAGGTTTGCAGTAATCCTCAATCTCGCTATGAATGCTAAATGTCTTTAAGCTGACTTAGTATGATAATGGTTTTCATATGGCCTTTTCTGCCTGTTTTGTAGTCTCCTTACAAGGCACAATGGACTGGTCTTTTGGGGTCTACCTGACCTAACCATTGTTGAAAATCCACATGCCCATTGTATGGATCATGAAAACCATTATTTGCCCGGGCATGCTGGGTACAGGCCATTGTGCCCATTTGGTTTTGCTACCCTTCAAATGGGATTTGGGTGAGGGTAGGGCAAATTTTTTGACCAGGCAGCAAAATGGGCACAATGGAATGTACCCAGTATGCTCCATAATACAAGATGGGCAACATTATTGTAACCTCACCATGATTGTATTTGCAGTGGAAGTAGTAGAATCAAGGACCATGCTAAACTTCCATTGATGTCCTTCATGTCATATCTCACTTCATTGAGCAACATGATTGTGACCTCAACATGATTGTATTGGCAGTGGAAGTAGAATCAAGGACCTCTGCTAAACTTCCATTGATGTCCTTCATGTCATATCTTATTTCAGATTTGGACTTGGCACTTTTGGGTTTGTGTAATCAGGTTCAGAATTCTGCTGAAGCCAGTTTCACTGGAGAAACCATCAACCATCCTTTGAGAATTCCCAGTTTGTTGTCCTCTCTCCTATCGAAAAGGTACCTCAATTGGGATTTTGACTATGAGTATTAGCTTCAATTGGCCTTCTGCACTGTTTTCATTTGTCCTTTATGCAGGGCTGGTGTGTGAGAATGGAGTGGGTCTGTTGGAGTTGGGTTGCAGTAGTAAGTGGATATATATCACGGAAAACAAAAGGAAAAAAGTTGAACTCTGTTGGGACAAGACTGCATATATGTTCATGCCAGTTACCAACTGGTAAGAGTCCTTTCAGCATGAACCTGTTGTTTTTCTGGATGGAGTTTTATGGTCTCCACGAATTTTAGTGACAAGAATACAATCGTTTTCAGTCTGCCAGACATTTTGAGTAATCAATATTTTAAGTAGCATCATCTCTCTCCATGGATCGTGCACATCTTCGATCAATTCAATAAAATATATCATCCTTACATGAGGTTGAAAGGTTCATAGTTCATAGCGATTTTGCCTGACACATTTTGTATTATGGAGTGTGCTGGGTACAGATCATTGTGGCCGATGAGGTAGGTGCCTGTACAGAATTTGGGTAAGCCCAAATTTCCAAATGGTCAGCAAAACAGGCACAAATGGCCTGTACCTGGCACACTCCATTATATAATGGATTTCATGGGTTTACATAATGCTCATGTGGATTTATACGATGCTCATGTGGCCCAAGTTAGGTCAGCTACAGTTTAGAAGACACTCTGGTTGAATAAGGGGACTGAAAAGAGGCAGAAAAAGGCCACATGCAAACCCTTACATGTTCTTGTCACTCCCAATCAGTGCACATATGTCTCATCACTTTAGGATGTTGAACCTAGAATTTCAAAGTGAAAGGATTTGACCAAGACTTTGCAAACCCTCTCCAAGAACTACAACAAAGAAATTTTACATACAGAGTTTGAAATTTAAAGAATTGGGGTTCATGGTGCATCCTACACTTCATAGAAATCAGTATTGTGGGTATGGGCAGGTTATCAGGACAGTTCTTCAATCTCATAACTGCTGTTCTCATAATATCAGGAAGCTAATTCTGATCCAATTAGTTATGATCATCATTCTAAATATGTATGAAAAACAATGAAAGGACTGCCTTAAAAACCCATGGTTCTAACTGCTAGTTCTTTCATGAAAACTACAAGTCTTTCAGTTTTTTGAAATAATGGAATTGGAGGTTCTTTAAATTTCTGAATAGTTTTTTCAATCAACTGCAAGTTCTTTCATGTTAAAATTTCAAAAGCTGGAGCCTAGGGATTACTAGCAAAATCAAATACTTGCACAAAATTGGTATAAATATGTTAGTTGACATATATGTAAATGTAACACTAAGAAAAAATGGATCCAACTCTCTCTCTCTCTCTCTCTCTCTCTCTCTCTCTCATATTGACACAAATGCATAATCAATTGTCAACAAATGTAACATTGCACTAAGTGTAGATGCTACATATTTCTACATTATTGTGGATCAAACAATCATAGGTCAATAATAATTTTAAACTACCAACTCTGTGTCTTCTCAATGTCTCAATGTGGGTACAATTATTTATCAATCTTGAATTGTGTTTTATGAAAATTAGCAATCATAACATAACCAAGCTTTGCATCAAATTGGTACTTTATTCACATTGCAAGTCTAGGAGTTAAAGTATGCCAAATTGCCATCCTTACTCATGGACTTGCAATTTGAATAAAGTAAGTCCAAGCATGATAAAATCCAAGCATTTGAATCAAATTGCAAGATTCATTGCATATCTCCTTTCAATGTTATATTTATCAATCAAATTTGGGTTTTCTATCATAAATTTATTGAAAAAGATTGTTTGTGCATTCAATATTTTCCCTACCTATTAAAGGAACATCCCAAATGCCTCTTTATTAATATCCAAATTGGTTGCAATATTCCATGAACACACCTTATGTTGAAAACATAACCATTTTGGACACAAGGTGAGAAGTGGTGGGAGCAGAAAGTCTATACAATATCAAAAGAATTTCCTTTAATGAATTAAGAGACAATTGGCTTGTCATAGAGAATATAAACCAATAATTTTTTTATAGTTAAAACTTTATAGGAAAAATATCATATAAGGTATGTTGGGAATCAAAAGTAACACTCCACTATCCCTTTTATAACATTTCACCAAGCTCATTAATGTCAATTAGAACCAAATGATGGTGTGATTGAATATTTATTTCCCTTTGGACCTTTCCCTCTAATTTGAATACTAAATGTTGGTTCTCAAAATGCACCCTCACCTTGAGAGAGCTCAAGGATAATTACCCCTCCTCTAGCACCTACTTGGTTCTATAAATGATGCTTTCAAACATTTTACTATTGAATAGTTTAATAATATTGCTTCATGTTATAAGTAAACATGTTTTGTAAATGTTACTCATAACAAATGATCACAATCTATGTTCATTGATAATTGCTATTCTTTGTGGCATAATGACAAAATTTTAACCATCAATTTTTGTCAATTAAATTTGGTAGGAACTCATATATAACAAGTTTTTCATGTCAATTTGTTGGTTTTCCAAAAGATGAAATTTGGTTTTTCATTTTCAAATAACTAATAGCAAGCCAATCACCCAAACATTGTTACACATTACCACCTCACACATGGTCAATGCACAACCAAACACCAAAAGGATCATTGGGTAAACCAATCACCATCAATTGTGTGGATAGGAGTTACACAAGGGGTCGCATCTTAGGAACTTAGATTGGGCAACCATGTCGCCATGTTATAGTTGTGGGAACTACTTCCAAAATGGAAACAATATTTTTTACAGGGTGACAAGCTTCACACTTGTAATCACGAATCACATGTGCTCATTGAATTGAATAATTCATTTTAAACACTAGTTTAACACATTATTAAAAAAAAAAAAGATAAATGACATAATGTGTTGATTTGATGATTGATATATACCAAGTTTGATGTTTGATCATGGCTTGGACATGTAATTTTGTAAAACATAATTCTATAATGGTTTTCAAACCTACTAACAACAATTGTGGTAAACCAACCTCATCCCCCTAAATGTTTTATAGAGAGTTGACATAGTTTTCATTCCTTAGGCTTAAGGATTCAATAATGAATGTCTTTTCAAATGAAAGAAACAAGGTTCACAATAACCTTAACAAATTTGAACTTGTGGTGATTTTCATTGTGTGGTTGTTAAAGTAATTCACCACAAAGATAGGCTAGACATTACTTATAATTAATACCACAATTGTAATAACCAAAGGTCATAGGATGAATTGTCATTAAAAAAAGGCTGAACTTTTAAGGAAAGTCACACAACTATGTACTTGACGTGATTACAAAATATTAGAACATGTCCATCTCTAGAAGGAAAAACCTACATTAAAGGTTAAAAATACAATCAATCATATTAATTAACAAACTTCACAATTCTTCTTCTTCTAAAATCAACATGGTAAGGCAAACAAGTTGGCCCTTATTTTATTTTGTTTATAGCTAACAAACATTTTAGTTGTTCACAAAGATTGATGTTAAATGCACTTGAGGTTTTTCCTTATTTTAGTACATAAATTTTGTTATATAATGAATATAGATTAAATATTTTTATGGTTGGCATTATTATTTTACTATGTCTATATTCCTAAATTATGTTTTTCACCAACCAAACACTAGTCTACCTTGAGATTTGACTTGTGCTTCGAGTTTTCTGAAGATTAATTGGATGGAAATTTGCATATGAATTTGTTGCAATTATAATAACCCCTCACCAAACTAATATCCAATAATACTTACAAGCAAACATTAAGACAAGGGTATAAAACAACAAACTATCAACACTATGCCCATATGACCATGGGTCAAAGTTTTGGGAATATGTGATTATAGGATTTTTTCGGCCTCTTACAAAAACAAAAAAAAAAGTAACCATTTAATCCAATATTTTGTAACTAGCCAAGATATATTACAATCACCCAAATGTTAAATGGGTTTTAAAAACATGTTGCCTTATATGATTTTAAATATTCTACAAAATTGGTGACCTTAATTAACTTTACAAGAATAAACTATTAATTCCAACGATAAAAGGGATTATCTTTTGGTTGTGTGCAACTTTAAATTTGATAGAATGACCTCCCTAGGTTTCAATAGTTTGGTGAATTAACTCATGCTAGAAGATGTGTGAGGAAAAGTGTGCCTTGCATATGTTGATGTATTGTGAATACATGGCATGATTTTGTCATTGGAGGTAGGCATGAAAGGCCAAAATACAAGTTTAATTATTAAAGCATAATGTGGCATCATATCACACTACCACATGGCATGCACCAATAATATTGCAATGTGGTTCCTATTTGCTAGATTTAAATTTTATTCTAATTCACATATTTAAGCTATTTGTCCACATAACATCGACATGTCCCAATGTGGCACTTACTAGATTTTGATTTGATTCCTCGCAATTCTTGATCCATCCTATCCATTAAATAATTAGCTCTCTTGCTTAGATACTCCATTATTGAACAGTGCATAGGTCTTCAAACTTTTCAAGTTGCACATCTCATGTCATGTTCATATCCCAAGTTAAGTTTTTTCATGTGCCTTTATTGCAAAGCAAGGTAGTTGAAATTTTGAAATGGACATGCACCATATAGTATTGCAATGTGGAATTTGTTAGATGCATTTTTACTCTTTTCCGGTATCCAATCTACTCGTTTAATTACTATCATACTTTCCATCATTTATTGACAATTTTTGTGAAAATAACTTGGGCTCCATGCTATTGTCCATTACTAGTGACGATCAATCGATGGAAAAATGAATTGATTTTATGAAAACAAGTTTCATTCAAATGAAAATATTGAACCACACAAACACAATGCCCATAAAGGACAAGGCTTCAACCTAAGCAAAATCATTCACCCTATTTTTTTCTTTCTCTTATATGTTTCCATAGTGTTCCCAATAGTTCATCATTACTTATGTTAGAATTTTCAAGTGGAGGGGGTAATGAGTTAAACATATAGTTTTGAAAATACATAACATGGACATGAAAGTGCAAACCTTAGAAAGGAATGAGGTAGTTAGGCTTGGAATAGGTAAGTATGAACATCATAGATAGACAAAGGAATATATATATAGATTGCATGCAACTTGAATTGAATGAAATTCAAATTCAATTGAAAAAAAATGGGATGCAAATTGATGTAAAAGTCATTGAAAATATGCTCATGGTTATGGTGTTGAATTCATTTTTTTGAAAAGACACAAATTGAAAAAAAACACCTTTTCATTCTTCCTTACTTGGGAATTGACTAAACATATTCCAATTTGGAACTATCATCCAAGAGGACCATTTAATCATCATTGTTACAAATAATATTTAATGGGATCCATTGGCACAATTTGAATAGTGAGAGTTTAGAAACCTGTGTTGGGCAAGTATACAATTTGTCATATACAAATATGGTAATGACATAGAGGAAATCTTCAACAAAATCCAATAATACTAGAATGATCAAGGTATTCGACAAATTGTTGATGTTATATATTGCTATGGTATGAATCTAAGTAGCGAGAAGACAAATTATTAAAGCAAGTATTGAAGATGAAAAATACTCATATTATGTGAAAAGCCCCCAATATAGTATATACCTTAGAATGTTCTCCAATTTATTGTTCAACTTAATTACAACAAATGATCATTTCAAACTAAAGAAATAATCACTAATAGTGGTCCCCCTTATTTTCAGGCTCCAAGGAAGCATATTGTACTAGAGAAAGGGGGGGGGGCGGGGGGGAGAAAGTGAGTTTCAATTCTTTTGTGTTAAAAGTTATGTAGATCCACTAAGTTTCGGGCGACTAGTGGTAGGTAGGTTGCAAATATTTAAGTGGTAGGTAGGTAAGGCACTAGGGGGAGGGTGTTACCCAAAACTAAAGGACTTGTTGAGTTTCGTGTTCTTGGAATATGATCTACAACACCCATTTAAACGTGGCGCTTGCTTCGTTCATACGTAGCACTTGAAGAAATTTCCTAGTGTCATTGAAGGGCACCTTATATCCATGAATATCCTTCATTGAAAAGATGAGGGATGCTTTACTATGGGTAACTTAGCCCAAGGGTGGGGGACATGACATGCCCAACCAAAATGCTGGGCCACACACCCCTTATTTTGGGCTTCTTTTGGAAGTGCCACTAAAGAGTGGTGCTTTACCCTAGACATACATATAACCTGAAAAAGGATTCCTTGAATGTGGTGATGTACAGCTTCAACACTCAACACTTGCTTTATTCAACAAGCTCAAAAAAGGGTTTGCCTGAAAAATGCTGTAATCCTGGAACACTCATCAACACAATTGCTTTATGGGAAGCAGCCCCAAAAGACGAGGAAAAAGAAAATTTGTCCTCCCCCCAGTTTGGGATCTGCCTGCCTTGTAGTACTGCCCCTTAGTCTTCATTAAAATCAAGCCTTGTGAGAATGAAAGCCTGCAAATATTCTGAACCTATAAACAATTTCGCTCACTTTTGAAGGATGCACTCCCTAAATTGGGGATGAAACAGGGTTTAAAGGGTCAAGAACTGAGGAGTAGTGGCCCTCAGTTTGAGGTGGCCACTCCTCGTCAGTTTGAGATTCCCCCTCTCAGTTTTGGGGGTCTTACTGGGCCCCAGTTTGGAGTTGTTTTTGCGGAGTTGTTGTTTCTGAGGTCGAGGACTTGCAACGAAGCAATGGCAGAAAGCGCAAGCAAGAAAACCGGACCTGGCAACAACGGCGAGGACTTGGCGATGGCAGCACCAAGTGTGCAAGGACTTTGTCATAACACGACAAATCGAATCCGTGCATCGATAACTCACTCCAAAAGGAATTTGTTCAGGTATTTGCGCTAGTCAAAACAAAGACCCAAAAGGGCAGAACAATCCTGGCTGGTGGGTCACGAGAATAAAGAGCTGTCGTAGTTTCTTAAGTAGAATGGACGCCAGGAGCACCAGCAGCACGGCCATTGGCAGCGAGCGCGGCGTCAATCCCGAGTAGGTACTTTCCTTACCGGGCTTCCGGAATCCAGACCTTCTCACCACGTTATCACACGGATATGCTTAGCTGTTCCGTTGCTAGCGGGCGGAGCTCGTGGTCCCGGTTTTTGCAGGCCTGCTGCAATTGCGGCCGCCTGCGCTTCTTCTTCTTTTTCTTCCTTCCTTCCTTCCCTCGGGTAACGCAACGGTAGGAGCTTTCCAACATACAACTACCCCTAAACCGTGAACCCTTATTGGCATTCACCCACGATCAGAAACCGCGTGGATCGCTCACCTACCTTGATTCTTTTTTAGGGTCTTAGTTGAACTGCAAGAGGAATTCTTCTCCCTGGCTGCTGCAGCAGTTCCGGCGTAAACAGCAGCCAAGCTACCAAACTTTGCTTACTTTCTAATTTTCTTGCTTGCCCTTCCTTCCTTCCTTCTTGGTCTGCTGGGTTTAGGATTTAGCTAGCTAGGAGGCGGGATTTTGGAGCCCTGCGCTTTGTTTGCAGCAGCAGCAGCAGCGTTGTGCGGTTTTTTTTTCCAAATCCACGTTGTTGATATTCTGACGAATCTCTCTTCGTCAGAAGACGACTAGGATACCCAATCCAGCTGCATCATCATGTTGCGTTGCCCCCAGACATTCAGAAAACCAGTTTAATCTCTCCCACTCTAATAATAAAGCCAAACACTTGACCAGTTAGTTTCTTTTCCTTCTTTTGAAAAAACTGGGTCCCTTGTGAGTCCCTACTAGCTAGTGTTTTGTGGTCTCTGACCTCACTGACAACAACAACCCAAAAAACATCGACAAGCAAGGGAGCATTGCAAAGCAAAGCAAAGCAAGGGCTGCTGTTATGTTCAGTGACAAAGATTGATAATAAGAGGACATAAATTGTCGGAAACCAAATCAACAAAACATATTAACTACAATTGGATGATGGCATGCAAGAGAAAACAACCTTGTTTCTATGAACTGGGGGAGAGATGGGACACACTCTGGTTACAGATTTCTCGTGTATTCGGAGGGTGCCTTAAATCCATAAGAATTCTCCTTACAATTGGGTCATCTTATATTCCGGGGAGGCCACCTTCCACATTTGGTAAGGACCCATTGTGTTTTTTGGTCACAATGAAAGGTCTCTGCAAATCTCTGACAGGTCCTTAGGTATGGTAGTGCAGCCCTCAAAGCACCTGCATGCTACCTTGGTTGAACCAGCACCTACACTCACTATTGGTACATTTACCAAATTGCCAATGGCATAGAAGCCTTTTGCAAAAATTGAGGCTTATTAAACATTGATATAGGTTGCTCAATGCCCCTTGCCTACATTGGCCGATGTGAATTTTTCACATTATAACCAAAAAAAATGGTGGTGAATTTTTTTGTTCAATTCTTTTTAAGAACTCAATCCAAGGAAATTGTTTTGTGTTTGACCATCAGATAAATTTAGAGAATTTGTTGTGTTATTTGCATCCATTTATAAGATTAAGGATGTGTTTAATGATGGCCATAGTAATTCAAGGCACTTTTACAAGGTAGTTGTTTGCTCATATATGTAATGAAGAAACATAATAAAGGAAAAAATTACAAACCATTTAACAAATTTTTATTTATTGATTGATAATAGGGGTTTAAGAATGCATTTGTACAAAAAGTAATCTAAAAATACAACACAAGTAATGGGTCTAGGGTGTAAAATGGCCCAATAAATAGGTAATTTGTAGACCACAAAGAAATGTTCCCTATTAGTGTGGCTTACTTGCAAGATTACAAAATTTAAAGTTTAGGGTACAAACAATGTTTTGAATACACAATTATGGCCTCAACACTTAAAAGCACAACATCTTTGCATCCCAAGACAAAACACTTATATAAATGACCATAAATAGCATGCATATTTGCCTAAGCACATTGGATTCTTGCTAAACCAAAAATTGTAAACACATGAATAATCTTTCAAACTTTTCAATTTTTCGATCATCATTCCAACAGTGTCATCATTGGGTGAAAGCATATTAAAGATGAACAACTTTGACCCAAAAAAATGATATATAACAAATGTTGTAGTATGTAATAAACTAAAATCTTGATGGCATTTTTTGACTATTTTATACATAAGAAAAAAAAACTTAAAAATTTACATGATAACATTTTGGAATTCAAAATTCATTTTGAGTTGAAAATAATTTTGAATCAACAATCAGATGAAAAGGATCAGCTAAAATTAATAGACATAGAATATATAATTTACATTTGTTTGACAATAGTAGGGCCTTTTGTTTATGGTTCATAAAACATTACCAAAACAAATAAAAAATAAAAAATAATGCAACGCATAATTGTAAAATCTCTTGCTTCTTATATGGTAATGATTTTTTTCTATAATAAATCATTGTGTATATATTGTTTAAAATGTCAAAAAACACATTTCTGAATGAAATTTCATCCATAATTTTTAAACTTATAAATGATCTTAGATTTAATTGATGTATATCAATATCATTCACCACAAAAAAAAAACTCAATTAAAATTTTCCATTCACAACCCTAGTTTTGAAATATACATATAGTTTTTCAAACTTTGTGACAACTATTAATTTGACACAAATATATTCCATATGTTCATTTTTTTTTAAATGGATTTTTAAATGAATTGATTAGCTTAAGTTTACAGTTAATCAAATATACTTTTTTTAAAAATTAATGTAAGATGTGATGTTACGAAAAAATTTAACTATATAAATGTTATATTTGTGATTACAATTTTTGGCAGGCTTAATGTGCTTTCACCCCATTACCCAAGGTTGTAAATATGATTTTCAAGATTTCTTCCATGTTTCCCAATCTAAAATCATTTAGAGGAAATATAAATGAGAGGCAAATAAGTCTACAATTATAACAAGAGGAAGGACATGTCAAAATAGAAGTTAGTTCACAAGATTACAAAGTATAATCAAGTTTACATGATCAACTCATATAAACATCAACTGTAGAAATAACAACCAATTATCTAAATAGGCTACACCAAGAAAATTTCAACACATGTTTTTATCGTCATTAGATTTAATAGTCTAAAGACAAGGAGGTCAAATAGCTCTAGTTCTCATAGATTTCAACAAGTTGTAAACCATAAAATTAAATTCATGCCAATGGCATGCACATCAATTACAAATGTTAATTTGGAGTGGGTTAAGTTTGCAATAATCTATGCAAAGATTTCTTTTAACGAACCTTTGGAAAGTCATGCATTTTTTAATTCTTTAAACTTGACACATTTTTTGAAATCTTGGGGTGCACATAAAAGGTTGAAGCTTATGCCCCCCCCCCAACTTGTTGGAGGCTAAGGTCATGAAACAAAAGACTACCATGATGTCAAATGTATTTCACAGGTGATGAAATGGATTGCAAGAACAACCAATAGAAGATAAGGAAAATAATAGAAGATAAGAGAATAGAAGATAAATCACCTATAATTACAATATAACAAACAAATCAATAAGAACCATGTTGTTCCTACATTAACCCAATAAAAAAGATGGACATTTAAAACCTTGGAAAAAACAATGAATGTAATGAAAATAAATAAAAGTTTTTGAAAAAGAAAACAAAATTTGATGCATCATCACAAACTTACCAAGCTTCATAGGTTCACTTTACATAACTATAGTTTAGATCAAATATCGAATTCAAACAAAATAAGGATTTAAATGGGGCATTTGTTAGAGGCCAAGGCTCTTGTGAAAGAAAATTCACAATAGGTTTACAACACCATTCTTAGATCTAGATAATGGCCGACAATAAATTGTTCCATAAACATAATAAAGGGTCATTGGCCAAGATTTAAAATCTTCAAGGGTGAGCGAATAAAAAATGATTACATCAAAGAGTGCAAAGTAATGATGATGGGTACATCGAAGATGATTACATCAAACAATGCAAACAATACAATGATGATTATAATGGAACAACTAGTGAACAAGAACAATTGGGGGAATATAGGATTGCCACACAATTATTGAACATAGTAGCAACAATATAAAAGTTCAAAATTTTACAATCGTGATGAACATGAACAACCAAATGTAAAATAATATGTATAGGAGTGTAGGATTTCTACTACCATACATGGAACTAGGCGAATATAAGTTTTTAATGACTTAATTATTGACCTAGATGGATTTAAAATTGAATGGAATAAGTTGAAATTTTAAAAACACCATTACCTTTTGCAAATTTGTTATCTTTACTATGTTTACTTATAAGGGAGACAAGGGGCAAAAAACCATTAATGGACTACAACCAATCACATGTAGTAACAAATGAAAGCATGGTAAAATATACATTAAAAAAGTTTTAAAAGCAATTAAAAATGGTCCAATTTTTGACACAAGTAGAAGAAAGTAGATTGAAATTTAATATAACATAATAAAAACATGGTGTTTTTCTTGGAGTTTATAGTGAGGTGGTTACAAAATTTGAAAAAATTTGGCACAATAAAAGTAGATAACAAATATGTTTGAAAATGACTGGTCAAATTGAGTTGAAACATATTTTTCCATTAGAAGTTTGATGTATTGTATTAAAAGATTTAGACATAGAGAACTTACAAATACATTTTAAAGGTACATCATTTAAAAAATGGAAAATATTCAATAATTCGTTTACTTTCACCTACTTGTACAAGTTTGGACATCCTAAAAAATAGGAAAAATATATACAATTATTTTTTAAAAATCTATTTGAATGCATATTAAATATGTGATTAATCAACATCATTGTGATAAAATTGAATATTATCCTTGTAATAACCATTAAATTCTTTCAAAATTTACTTTCAACGCATAAAAATTTGTTTATGGCAATTTGTTTATTTTTTGTGACAAGGAATAGTGGTTATTTACTTTACCTTGCTAGCACCCTAACATTCACATAATAATTAAAAATTTATGAAAAAAAATGGTAGACAAGGAAGTAATAAAAGAAATCAAACAACACAAATGAAAGGGGAGGGAAGACGAGGGCTTGACAAGTTGCCAATTCCCTTACTATAACCAAAAGAATAGCTCAAAATTTGGTGAACAAGTGATATAAAGCATGTTTCATAATAATTTGGTCTATAATTGCAACAAAGGAAGTTGGGGATATATTTCACAATAATAAAGTTTGAAAATCCATCTTTTATTCTATAAGGGGATCAACATTGGGGTTGTACCACAAGCTAAAAAATATGTAAGGCCAAGAGCTTGAATGAAGGTGAAGGGACATATTGCAACAAGGCTACAAGTTGCCTTCTTAAATGAATCAACATTCAAGAAAGGGTTAGGGGGGGGGGGGTTGAAATTATATAGAAAATGAACATAATCAAATGAATAGGAGTGGAGTTTTTTGGATCAGAAGATGATGATCAAGGAAGGACATGTTCACAACATCAAAAGAAGACAATGAAAAGTAAAAAGGTCGAGTTCACAAATTAGAGGATGATGAAGATCAAGAGGGCCAAATGTAGACATCAAAAGAAAGCAACAAAGATTAAGGGGGTTGGGTGCACACATTATAAAAATACAATTAAAATCAAGAAAGTTGAAATCACAACGTTTGAAGAAGATAACAAAAATCAAAAGGGTTGAATATTGTAGAACATATGAAGAAGATGACAATGATTTCATTTCCATACAACCAACCAATTCGAACTCCAACCTTCCATGCATGTAATCACTTACACAACAAAAATCAAATACTAAGTTAAAAATTTCATGTAGTAGTAGTACAAGAGGAGGAAGATGTTGCCAAAAAAACCACAAGAAAAATAAGTGGGAATGAGAACTTATGGAAGGCAACAATTAAAAAATACCACACATAGTTGCAACCAATGAGTAGAAATTTGGATGACAAAGTTGGAAAACAAGGTGAAAAAGGGAGTTGGGAGATTTTCATTGCAATTGAAGGGTGTGAGACTCAAACACAAAACCCTAACATGGGGACAATGCTTACAACTTTAAGGTTAAACAAATAGTAAATTACCCACGATCATAGATATATTTTCATTTTTTTTTCACAAAACTTTTGGCTAATGATGCATGATGAGCTCTTTTGCATCAAAAAAATCATTTCGATTTCATTCTCATATAGTTCAAACAAGAGTCAAATATGTGACATTTGTCAAATGCATACATTACATTCATCAGATGCAATGTATTCATTCATAAAATAACAAAATGTTTCTTTAAGATTATTTTTTAGCAAGTGGACCCCCCTTCCTTTGGGGATGCATGCCTTTTTTTTTTGGGTCATCCAAATCCCCTGACCTAAATATTTGTGGGTGCATCTAGAGATGGGGCGCAACTTCTCTTGAAACACCATGTCCAAAAAATTAAAAAACCAACACACTCCACCTTTTTGAGCCCTAAAGTGTTTGGTGATTGGCTTGTTTTCCTTAACCCAAAATATTTGTAAACAAGATATGAAAAAAATTATGGATATATGTTGAGTATTGGCACCAAATGCTATTAGCCTAGATTGGTATGGGACTTCATGCCAATATGTACATTAGTTATTTATAGCTGTTTGTTTCTCCCTACGCATTAATCAAATATTAGTCCATACCAAATTAATGTGGCCCATGCCATTGGCCCAAGTGTGAATAAAAGTTGTAATTATTCCAAGTGTGATTAGGACTTAGAGAATAGAGCTCAATTGTGAAAAGAAAATTTGAAACTTAAATTGAATTTCCAATGACAAAAAATATCTTGAAATTCAATATCTCCCCCACGTGGGGTGTAAAGATTATGAAATCACCTAAAGAAATTCCGTTCATCAAGAACTTTCCAATTATATCAAAAGCTTGCCCCAATTTTCTTAATTTATTTAATTTTGATTTTTTTGAATTTTCTTTGACAAAATAATTCAATATTCAATAACTTTTGCATTGTAGATTCAAAAACATTACCAAATCACGTCAACAAACCTTTACTCATGAGAACTTTCCAATAATACCAAGAGCATGGTAAAAGGTGTTATAGTTTAGGAGAACTCAACATGACAAACAAAACCAACAAAAAAACCTTCATAGATAAACTAATGTAGTATGTGCCATTTGGCTCAAGTGTGAACTTGTTACCTAACTAATTTCCCTTCCAAAACCATTGTAATATAATCTAATTTCCAATGACAAAAAAACTCAAAATCCAATGTTATCGTCACCTAGGTTTAAAATCTTCCAAATCACCTTCACTAGTCATGCTTTCCAAGAATACCAATAGCATGCCCAAATTCTCAAATAATTTTTAGTTTTGATTTAAATGATTTTAGTGATTTTTTTCTTCCCAATGTGCAATAACTTCTCCATCTTAGTTCAAAACATTGTGAAACCAACTTGATGCTACACCTCTATTCATTGAGAGCTTTCCAATGGTACCAAGAGCTTGCCAAGAGGCACCATGGTTTGGGAGATTTCAATGTGACAAGCAAAACATATAAACTATTTCATAGATAGATGTTCAATTGTGGGCAATGATATTTTAATTTCTTATTTTTGCAAAAGTGACAATTTCTTGCTGATTAAAAAATGTACAATGGAACAACGCATTCTCCCAAGTTATATATATATATGGAAAAATAACTCAAATTTCCCACCCAAAAATCATTTAGTTTATTACCTAAGGGTATTTGGGATAAATCTTTTACCATAATTGCTTCAATTTCTTGGTCAAGCCTTTTTGGTGCAAGTCATTGTTACAAATGGTGGCCTTGGTTGTTACTCTAGGTAAGGCTCTTGGAGTGGGGACATTCCCAAAACTCAAAACTCAGGCTCAAAACTCTTGTTGGTGTAAATAATTGTTAGAAATGGCAGGCCTTGTTTGTCCCTCTGGGATAAGATAAGGCCCTCGGAGTGGGTTTAGGGTTTAGGGTTCCCAAAATGAGAGAGCCTCACTTGGAGGCCCTTGGAGTGGGTTTAGGGTTTCAGGCCAAAGAAGCCCAGTTCTCACCTCACATGTGGCTCTCATTTTGGGAATGCCTCCACTCTTGGGGCCTTAGGAGGTACCATAACAATAACAAGAACTCAATGGGTATGAATGAATTCATGGGCACTACTAGGTTGTCTATTTTCACATTCAGACAAGGTTTTGTGGGGCCAACAACTAACTCAATGGAAACTTTGTCACCAGTTTTGAGCTTGGAGCCTTTTTGGGTAATGCTTTCCTGGGATGGGTGGCAAGTGTTTTTTTTCCCTTCTTCTTTCTGGCATTTTCTTTTTGGGTCAAATTGCAAAACAAGTTCAAAATGGAAAGAAGTGCTTAATGGGTTTTGGGGGATTTTTTTGGCCATTTAAATGTTTTTAAAAACAATCTCCACTTTCCTTTTAATATTAAGTTCTAGTAGGTAGCAGTGATATTGAAAAATTGGAAAAACATGTGATATTAAAAAATATATATTTTTGCAATAAAAAATGAGGAAAATTAGTCAAAATTACACTAGCAAAACACACATAAAATCCCAAAATTCCCAAAATCTGGTTGAAAATTGACAAAAATTGTTGGAAAAGTCATTGATAGGTAGCCAAAAAAATAAGGATTAATTTTTCTTTCCTGTTGTTGAATAGCCAAAACTGGCTCGAACATCTTATGGATGATCTTCACTTCACTTACATCACAAAAAATATTTATTTTTTTAAACTTAAAAAAAATTGGCGGGTGGGTGCTCAAAACCAGGCTCTTTTTTTCCTGCTTTCCATGAGGACATTATTATTACAGTGAATCTTCAAATCTGTCATAATTGGGTACTTCACTTCTGGAGTGCAATAGAAATTCCTATCACAGATGAATTATGGAAAAAACCCACCCACCCAGATAAATTATGGGACCCAATTGTGTGTGAAGCAAAAGAGTGCCACCATGCATGTGCCCCCCACCTCATAACATACATACAAACTGTGCATGGAATGGTGGACTGCAACTCTTGCAGGTCCCTGTAGCCTGTACAAATGAGGAATTGCCATCTCTCTCTACCCAGAGACTCCAGCAGAGGCTTGTTCTGGCCTTTGAAAATCAAGGCTTTCTGGAATGATTGAGTTTTTTGATTTGGGCAGAGCATTCCATCATTCATAATATATTATGCTAGGTGTTCAGGATTGCATCAGTTTTTCCTGGAGAAGGGGAAACCTGTAAGAGCAGCAGCCTTAGTGATTGATTGGTTTGAAGTAAAATGGTCTGTGATCTGTACCATACATTTTGGACTCAAAGTTAAGTGTGAGATTGATTGATAACACATGTTAGATTAAAAGAATAAGAACATTAAAAAAATTAGAATTGAGACATTGGATAGATTGGCCTCGCACCGAGTCGAATTGGACTTGAAAATTGAGGTCACTATTAGGGTAGATAGGTTGGTGATTGAACACTCGAAGTGTATTAGAAGGTTTAAAAATCTTTGTGTGTTTCTTCATTACCTTTGGAGTTCAAAGAGATATTCATAGACCTCCACTTCACATACCCATATTAGCTATGAAGATTGTTAAAAAAGGAAGAAGACAAGAGATGAGATGAGGAAGATATAGGGTCTTGAAATAAAAGGGAGTTAGTGTTTAGTGATGGGTGTTTTCAAACAATTTGTGATTTGGAGCTTGAAATATTTGTACATTTTTGCATTGTCTTTGGAGTTCAAAGAGGTTATGTGTCTTTTAGCTTTCATCACATATAAAAAACATGATGCTGAGGATTATTAAGGTCCATATAATAAGCAGGAGAGGAAAATGATTAACGAAGCATTGAAGGAAGCTATGGAAGCAATGGAAAGATGGACATGTTCATTAAAGGAGGCAAGCAAGTTATGGAACATATCTTGTCTTTCCTATTAGTCCATTTGAATTGCAAGAAGAAATGTTGAAACTTGAATCAACAAATTTGATAACCAAAGAGGAGAATATAATAGTAGTTGAGTGGAACTTAACTATGCAAAGATGTGAACTATCAATCACCTTATGACATCTAAAAATGAAGGTTGCAAAGTTCCCACAAACAAGGCAAATGCATTGTTCAAAAACAACATTCTATGGAATAGATTGTGGTTTTGGTTCAAACATAGACCCCTAGATTGAGCAATTGACAAGAGGAAGGACTCAAAGTCATTAGAACACAAGATTTGACAAATAATTCCTATAGCTTTTTAATATCAAAACTTACAAGCATTATACATTGATCAAAATTACAATGTAGACCAGATCAAATAGGAATTCAAGTAGGCACATAGTTAGGACCAATGGATCTTGCTAGAAAAAGTTCCAATCAAGTTTCCAACATCATTCCCAAGTCATAGGAATAAATTGTGTGATAAATGCACTTGGAGTGGTTTTCTCAAGGTTTTACAATTTCAAAGGTTCAAAACATGCTTGAAGGCTCGAATGACATTTTTCATGTTCAAAGAATTCATGTACTTTTCAAATGGTATGTTCCAAGTGGAATTATTCTAACCCAATCACCACCTTTTAACTTTAGATGACGTGGTTTACACCTTACCTTAGAAATAATAGAACATGCCCAACAATTTGGTTTAGACATGATCACCTTGTCTTTTCACACATCACATGCACTCTAATCCCTAGATGTATTTTGTGTTAGGTCTTTTCAAACAACATTTTAAAAAAAAGGAATGGGGTCTTCGTCAAAAACAAATATAGTGAAATGCACAAGGTTAATCTTGTTGGATGGGTGGACAAGACATGAGATCAAATATTGACTAAACAAAACTTCAAAGAAAGATTTAGTGTTATAAGGATATGGCCTTTTAACCCCATGACAATGGATGACAAGACTTTGCCTTTAAACATCTATATAACAACAAACAATAATGAATCAAACAAGGAAGATTCCACATCAAACGATGAAGTTGGTAATAATCAACATTGTGGAAGGGGGGGGGGGAGGGGGAGAAATTTGTTGATACAAAAGTGTTAAGCATAATTATAATAGTCCACTATGGAGCTTTTAGGTGGAACCCCAAAATGGAGAGAATTTTTTTGAATGAAAATTGTTGAAGCTTCTTCTTAAAAATGCTTGTAGTTTTTCCAATACATGATTTTAAATTAAGTATTATTAAATAAGTATCAAAATTTAAAAGTGTGTAGATTCCTTGCAATTTTTTTTTAAAATCTTTGAAAAATGATCACTTTCTTGTATTGTAACTTACAATAGTTTTTAATACATCATGTATATTTCACCCCATTTATATGTGGTAAAGGACTCTTGAATTTTTTTAACCTAAAAACATAATTTCAATTAAAAAGTTTAGAATTGAACATTAAAAAAATTGTGAGTGTTTCTTTTAGTGTGATTAAGAGGATTTTATCATCTAAACATTTTTACCATTGAAATGCTTTTATTACATGAATCCTTTGCAAATTAATTGATTGCTTTTGATGCAATAGTTGTTCATTTTCAAAAGTCTTTAACTAACATTTAAATTTAAAATTAATTCAAATGAGTTTTAATTTGATTTTCTTAACTTTCATATGACTAAAAAGAAATTATTTCACGATTATCATGGTGTCAAATGGCAAAACATAAAGTGAATGGTTATATTTATCATTTGACATTCCTTTGAACATTTTTTGACCAATATTAGCTAGTTACTGATTTTTTCACAATCATTAGGTAGGTTTGTTTTTGAAAGAAAATTTGGTGTGTGTTAGGATATCAATATAAATATAAAATTGGGTGCCAATTAGGTTACCACTATTTTGGGGTAATAATAATTGATTATGCATAAGGGTAAGTTATCATATAATCAATTGATAATCAATAGTTATCTTGTTGGTTGTTAGCCCATTGGAAAGGTTTTAGCAAAGTTAAAACTAAAACTATTATTATTATTAGTTTTCTATCATAAACATGTTAAATGTTTTAGGATTGATAATCTATTTGGATGATACCATGTCATTTGGGTAGGTCATTTAAAAATTTAATATTACTCAATTAGGTTATTAACCAATTACCAAAAGAAACATTGGTTGGTAGGTTATTAATAATTGGATTGATGACTTAGTTGATAATTGTGTCAAAATTCAATAATTAACCAAAATTGGTTTTGCTCAATCACATGTTGTGACTTTTCATGAAAACTTAAATACCTTGCAAAAAAAACTATGGAAAAACTATTAAGAAAAGAATTTAAAAAATGAAACACAAGGAAGAAGAGGTTAAGGTTATTTTTATTTTATTTTCTTAAAAATTGTGGTTGAAAGAACAATTCAAATATCAATTGAAAAACATGTAAGAATAAAGTTCAATTCAACTTTGTTTACAAATGTTATAAAGGTTGAAGATGACCACTTTGACAACAACTTTCATGTTGGTTTATGAATAGATTCATGGGAGCATGGAGGAATGAATATCCAAATCACAACAATAGTTCAAGAAGAAGCTAAGGGCTGGGGTGAAAGGAGAAGCAAAGGGGACACTTACAATGTAACACATGAATTGCATTAAGCATGATTAACCATAACCATATGAAGAACACCACATAAAAACATGGTCAACCAACAACACTCAAAGAACATTAGAACATGATTGACCAACACGCAATAAAACATGTGAAACAACATGTTGACACAATTGACCAATAACACATGAAAAACAACATGTGAAGAATATCAAAGCATGGTCAACTAGTAACACATGAATAACAACACATGAGAAGAACACCAAAGCACAATTGATAAACATCATATAAAGAGCAAGACATGAAATCATTAAAGCAAGATTGACTAACAACATGTGAAGAACATCAAGGCACAATCAAATGGATATGACCAAGTGAACATAAAGAACATTAGATAAATTCAAATGACTATTGCAAAGTGAGCATGAAAAACAACTATGAGCTTTCTTGGCTAGGTGTAGTAATCATGTAAAACATAGTTGAAAAGCATCAAAAAATGGTCAAATGACTATGGCAAAGTGAGCACAAAGAGCAACACATGAAGATTATCTACATGACTTGAATGGCTATGGTTGTGTGACCATGAAGCAACACATGAACTTTCTTGGCTATGGTAAAATGAACACACCAACTTGAATGGCTTGGGTAAAATGAACATGAAGAACAACACACCACTAACATCAATGGTCAAATGGCTATGACAGTGAAAGCGCAAGGAGCAACACATGAAAAGCACAACCATGTTCCAAAACAAAATTGGTTTCTAATGGAACACAACCATCATGCCCATATTTTCAAATGACAATGCTTTGGAGCAAGTTTAGGATTTGGAACATTTGGACACCCATGATTGTTGATTATTAACCCCTACGCTAAACTAGATCTAGGCCATTAGAATAAAATTGAATGTTAAACTTTACATTTGTGTTGGTTTTAATTCTTCATCCAAATGGATCATGTGGTATGTAATGTCATGCTATCAACATGGGAGTGTTTGTTTATTGCCATGTGTATTTTCTTTTTTTAAAGATGTGTACTCCCCACCCCCCCAAACTTTGGGGGGCCATATCTTGCTCAATACATAACCTTGTTGAACAATTCAAACACTACCAGTGTGCGCAAAGCACCTCTACACTTTCTCATTGGATACCAAAGGCAAAAGCGCACTAATGAGCAAATGGCCTACCCCCCATGCCTAAGTATTCAGACACTGACGTCATTTCCCTATTAACAAAACCAACCGTGCCTTGAACACTAGTTTAAAAACAAAGAAGGGCTAATTACAAGTGTCTAATAATTATTAGCAACATCTTTTTAGTTAAAAAGTTGACCATTGGATTGATTTTGTAATTTATGGGGACAAATTTGGATCCTTGAATATCCCAATTGGAAAGGCCAAAGTCCATAGGCCCCTTCATAGGTATGGTACTCAATACCTTCATGATGCAGTCACAAGTGATGGACCACACAATGGATGCAAATCATTTTTCATTAATGCATAGAATGGATATGGGTAGCTTTTCATCCACACACAAAATGAGATATAGGTAACATAATATTGGATATGATAGGGGTGTGGATATCCAATTGGGAAGATATGTGTTAGCAAGTTAGGCCCTGTGATAATTGGACTTGTCTTAGCACAAATACAAGTTCCTTAGATGCTTCTTCACTAGAATTAGAGAATCATTGGTTTCAATTACTTCAAAAACCTCAAAGGACCAGCAAGTTTCATGAAAGAACCAAAAATAAATGACAATTTTCACTACAATAGAATGTGCAATAGAATGTGCTTGTTCTTACATGAGCAGGCCATGGGTCATGACCCACAAAAGCTTATGGTTTCATCTGTCACAATGTAGAATATGTGGTGTTTATTGTGGCATAGGCATGTGTTACACTAGGATTCTTAAGGAGAAACTACCTGGTTTTGATATATATATATATATATATATATATATATATATAGGGTTTAGGGTTATAAAACCTAAACCTTAAACCCTAAACCCTAAACCCATGTACATATGTATACACACATGGTTCTCAAAATTGAAAAAAAATCCAAATACCCACCCAGAAAGGTGTCGGTTCTTTCATGAAAACCGATGGGTGTTTGAGGGTTTTGAAATGACCAGAAGGGGCAGTTCTCCCAGTCTGAAATATTTAAACAACCTGAACCAGTGATTCATAACAAAATCAAATGCCCACCCAACAACACTGGTTCAAAGCTGGTCATGGAGTGTATGCCTTTTTGGTGGTGGGTCTGGCAGGAAGGACATCAAGCTCCAAGCTTCAAGGTTTTGGAAAAGACTTTAGCTTAAAACAAAACAAGTAGCCTACCAGCATGGATGTCAGCATGAAGAGGTATGGAGGTGTTTGGTGAAGAGTCTGAAACTTTTGTGATGTGTTGTTGTTCTTTGCATCTGCAATTTGTTTACAAGGAAGAATACCTTGCATGCAAAGTATTATGTCTGAAATGCAAAGCCCATAGGGACCATCACCTGATACTTACACCAGACTTACATCACCAAAGATCAAGGCCCCATTATCTCTGACTAGAGAGACTCAGGGTATGCTGGTGGACAAAAAAGTCTCTTATCTCTGCACAATTCCATGTGTTTTTTTGCTCCAACAGCTATGCAAAACTCCAACACCCAGTAGTCCAATTTGTCAAAGAAATTTAGACATTTTATTTTCATTCATTACATTATTTACCTGGAACACAAATTATTACCATATGCTCTTGGAACTCCTTTAGATTTTACTACCATTTGCCATTATAAAAAGTGCATTATATACATATAAAACACTATTGATTGATTTGATTATATATATTTTATTAATGTTTGCGAGAGGATGTTTGAAATGACAATTGCTCTACCATTCATTGTCTTTCATCACTTTTGAAATGTGCTATATTTGTGTAAATATTTTTTAATCTTACATTTACCCAAATTTAATAATCAAGCTAGACAAATTAACACTTGCTGCCATTTTTGCTCTGATGTTCAAAAGCCTAAGAAAAGGATCCTCATCATAAAATAAAATCCTAACCAGCTCCAACAGTGGGTGGCAATATTTGTTACCTTTCAAATTTTATTTTTAAAAAAATGAGGAGGAAAAAGAAGAAGAAAAAGGCTTATTTCAGTGTAAAATGTGTTTGTTGAGCAAAACATTCACAACTTTTGCAAAGTCAAAAAAAAATGGAGGAAAAAAAACACTGGCTCTGACAAGCAAGCAGAAATACTTAATATCACCTCTCATTTCTGTTGGGCAACATGACAAAGTTTCTTATGCCCAAGATTTGTGTGGAAGGGTCAGAGAGCATCTGTGAATTCAGGGGCATGACCAAGTGCAAGTTTTACTACACTAACAACTTGAGAACAACTGAACAAAGAGTACACACACCCATGATAGAGCATCCTCAAGAACTGTAAGGAGGAAGGTGAGTGAGTAGGTTTGATTTGTGGTACAAGATATCAAGTAGGGTGTGTGATTGATTAGTCAGTCCATATCTCTGGAGCAAAATTTGTAGGCATAATGGGCATCTGCATGCCCCAAACAATACACACCAGAAACTGGCAGATTAAAACACTGCAAAAGTAATTCACAAGTCTGCAAATAAAGGCAGAATATTTGGTCTATATATTTAGAGCCTGTTTACATGGTTCAACGATCAAGCTTTTCCATGTGTAAGGTAAAAAGCATGCAGGTGAGGGCATTGCCCAAGCAAGGGCCTGTGTGAGGCAGCAGTTGAGAGCACTTACTTGCCTGCATGCTTTTACTGAGTGTAAAGAGCTACCTTGGCATTTTGTTTTTACTTGTTTTCTTGTGATACCCTGTATATACCCTCTGGGTATCATGGATGGGGGGAAAACACAATGCTGGGCTTTTTATTATGCAAACGGTATGCCTGTAAGAGACAAAAGTAGATGAGTTAAGGATTGGAAGGTCACAAGGTCAGCAGAGGAAAAGTAGATAAGTTTAGGATTCTTCCTATATTTTGGCAACATGTTAAATACCTATTGTCTTCTAAATATGGCAACATCAGAATTGTTTTTCCTCATAAATGTGGCAACTTGGGGTCCCCCCCCAAAAAAAAGGTCCTTTATATCATTAGCACCTCCACTTTTTGCTTTTTGTTTTTAGCCAAAAACAAAAAAACCCCACTGACTGTGTGTGAGGTGTGTGAACTAGTGTGAGTTCAGTTTTGGGGAAGTTCAATAGAACATTTCCTATTTGAACTGTTGCTGGCTTTGATGAACTTGCTTGCCCCTTAGTCTGGGTGTAAAGGCAAAAGAAGAAGAATATCTCACTCAAGCCTGTTTCATACAGCTGACTCAATGACCGAGCTTTTTATGTTTTTTATTTTTGTTGGCACTATAGAAAGCACCATGAAATCTTCATTTGGTCCCACATTTGAAGGAATATGCCGAGTGTTCACACCAAGTGTTTACTATCTGTGAACACAAAGTGCTAAATGCTCACTCCATAACGAGCTCTTTCCAGCCGTCAGTGCAGTGAGTATGTGAACACTTCGAGTTCATTTTTTAAAGAACTTCATGGATCATTTCCTATTTTAAAACGGTTGCTGATTTGAACTTTGAACTTGGCCCTTAAGTCTTGGATGTAATGGCAGAAGATTGGTGGAGTCTGTTTTAGACGGCGCAAGGAATTCAATGATCCAACTTTTTCTGCTTTTTGTTGGCTCTGCTTTAGAAGAGAAAAGATGCGAACGAACGAACTATGTAGTTTTCATTTGGTCCCACATTTGGAAGAAATCATGTACCTCATTTTCATTTGGTCTCTCCATTAGAAGAAAAGAAAAGACCGAATGTCTACCTTGTTGTCGTTAAGGTTTTAGAAGCACCCAAAATCATCGCAATAGGCAGTTTGGCAGGAACCTGCTTTGTTCTTATCTTGCACTGGGTTTTTTGAAAAATACAAGAGGATTTTGAACTTACACCAAAGTGAAATTACGAAATTTGAACTTGTGGAGAGTTAGTTTGTGAATGGTGAGTTCATATTTGTTGGGGTGGGGGGGGTGGGGGCTGAGATTTCATGGAACATTTCTTATTTTGGCAAGAACTATTTTGTTCTTATGTTGCACTTTTTTTTTTGGGGAAAAATACAAGAGAATTTTGAATTTACACCAAAGTGAATTTTGGACTTTTGTAAAACTAATTTGTGAACTATGAGTTCATTTTTTTTTGGGGAGAAACTTCATGAAACATTTCCTATTTTAAACTATTGCTGGTTTGAAGTTGCTCATCCATAGGGGTGTGCCATGAAAAGAGCCAATGGGTTGTTTGAGAATTAACTTACAAGAAGACAAAATGATCCCAAAATCAAGTGAAATTGGGAATTTTGAACTTTTGTGGAATTTGTTTGTGAACTAGACCTATGAGTTAAAAATGTATTGTGGAGTGGGGGAACAGTTTTCATGGAACAGTCTTTCCTATATTTAGCTGTTGCTAGGTTTGAAGTTGCTTGCTTGCTTTCAAGTTGCCCATAATAATAAGGGTGTGTGCTCTGGTGCTGCCACAGAGAGGCAATGGGTTGGGTTGTTTTGAGAATTTACTTATTAATTACACAAGAAGACAAACCAAAGAAAATTCCTGTCAAATTTGGCACTTAGCTTAGGCTTCAGAAATCCACACCCTAAGGCCTAAAACTCCTGACAGACAAAATTAAGAAATTGCTTTTGTCCTGACACCCAAATCCATCTCCCTGTTCATTATGATGAGGGAGGGAGGGAGGGAGGGAGGGAAGGAAGGAAGAAGGGGAGGTGATTGCAGTGTTTTTAGTGAGTTCATCATGGAACAGATCTCTGGCAACTAAATTACAAAAGGGAGGAGGGAGTGGCCTTCAAAAACTCTCCAGAGTCTAGACTCCAGAAGACTCTTCAGCTGCAATGAAATTTGCTTTGCCTGGTCAAGTGGAACAGTACTTACATTTAGGGTTTAGGGTTTATGGTGACATTCAGTGTGTGTCTCCCTTCTTTTGAATCATCTCCTCAAGTTGTCACTCACCTCCTCCCTCTTCCTTCTGTCCCACCCCACTCATATTAAAACCCCATTTCATTAACTCCCCAGTTTTCAAAGCTGGAGCTTCAGTACAACTCTTTTGATTCTCAATTAGTGCACATCTACCTACTTTTGTACACCTCACACTAAGTAGGCAGGTAAGTAGGTAGGTAGGTAGGTAGGTAGAGGGTGCTAGGGTTGTAGTGCAAAGAATTCATGCAGTGAACTGTTGTGATCTTTTGCCAACCTTTTGCAATTAATGTGAACAAAAGATTTTAGTCAAATGATGAATATCAGATTCTATTTTTGTGTGCATTTATTAGGCCTGTGTTTGCTAGTCAAAATGGAACGAAATCAGGGTATATGTAACCGGTGTTGGGCGGTTCTCATCATGGGGGAAATATACCCTCTGGATATCAACATACCCACTCAATCCCTGGATCAAAGCATGTGCCACCCAGCACAAAAGTAGGAAGGGACTTCACTTAGTGATCATGGAGGGCCACTACTTAAAGAATCCTCTGTTTTTTTGTTGGGTGAGTTCAGTACGTGTATTTATGGGGCATCAAATTGTTAATTTAGGGTTGTGACATGGGCCCATCCATGGCCAGCAACACTGACCTTTTTCATTGTAAAATCTCTGAAGTCTGACTGATCACTCTCCCTGGGTTGGTTGAGATGGAAAGTATTTTTAAATAAAAAAATTAAATATAAATTTAAAGGATTAATACTGAAAAAAGAAAAAAGTATAATTTTAAATTATATATATATAAATAAATAATTATGTTTGAAAAAAAAAATTTAAGGGAGGGGGGGGAAGAGAGATGCAGGAGAGAAAATGTTGGTAAGTGGTGGAAATACTAAATAAATTATTAGGTACTATAATGATGCCTGCACAACAGCCCCCAATTTATTTATTTATTCATTCATTCATTCTAGCTTTACTTACATACACCTTATTTGACTGGTTCCAACAGGAGACAGCCAGCTTTTTTTAATGAAAGAAATGGAGTGTGGTGGGTGGATGGCTGGGTGGCTGGCTCTGGCTGGCTAGCTAGCTAGCTATGGTGGCAGTGGTAATAAGGCCAATTCCAAAAGCTCCTCCAGAAAACAAGGC
Organism: Sphagnum contortum; assembly: GCA_963920785.1. Lineage (NCBI taxonomy): Eukaryota > Viridiplantae > Streptophyta > Sphagnopsida > Sphagnales > Sphagnaceae > Sphagnum > Sphagnum contortum. The sequence continues at coordinate 13,340,566 of OY987289.1, read as the reverse complement.
ATGTGGGAGGAGGAGCAAGAGGAGGAGGAGGAGGGATAGGCCACCAACCCCACCAATTTACACCACCTTCCCCGCCTGCAGCTGCCCCTTTAGCTCTCCACACATGCCAATGGCCACATGGAGTTAAGCTTGAGGGGTGGCCTTTACAGGAATAAGGGCCCCGCGAGGCAGAGCTGAGCATGGGCCTGATTCTCGTCAAGCCATCTAGCCCCACCCCCCGGGGCTTTTTACACACTCTAAAAATCGCACACGTTCCTGTATTTTGGGGGGGGTGGGGGGAAGGAAATTTCCCTGTGATAACCGGAGGATATATATCAGGTATCACAGAAAAACCGAACCACAGGTTTTTTTTAGAACCGGAAAGCCTGCATGCAACAATACTATAGACGATGGCAGAGGTTTTTACTTTGATTTTCATTGCTTGTTTTGTTTTGTTGGTTTTGGATTGCAGAGTTTAATTCCTTGCCTTTTTTTTTTGTTCACTTTATGATGCATTCAAGTTTGTTTGTATTTTTTTTTGTTTTTTTCCCCATCAATAACTTAAGTCCAGGTGGAGAGGGAAGGGGGTTGGTTTGTTGGGTGAGTTGGCTAATAATCATCCAGCCCTTTCACAGTTGCCCCATTCCTTTTGTCTCTCTCTTATGGCAACTGGGGCAACAAATTGATGAAGCCAGCATTCAAATCCTCCATCCTCCATTCTCTAGTGTTTGCTCTTATTAATAACATTAATTTCCATGGTTCAGGGTATCACACCTGGACCCCCAACACCCCCCCACCCTTCTTTTTCAATCCCATCCGGTTATCATCCCTGATACGCACACATATGTTCTCAAACAATTCGAAAGAGTCGAATACGAATGCATGAAACCATGGGTTCCTTCCTGGTTCTGATGACGGGTAGTTGACGGGTTTTCAAAACTTGAACTCTTGGGTATCAACAAAATCAAATACCACCCAGAATTCTCCAATTGTTAAAAATTGCTCACTCACATCACGGCTGGCTGGCTATAGTGAGAACAAAGGGGAGTGGCACTCAATGGATCTGACTACTACACGGCCATGACAACATGTGAATTCTGTAGTCCCGTTCACTCACGCTGTGTAGGTGAATGCTCTGCCCTTCATGAAGCCACCACAAGCTGGTGAACATTCTAATAAGTTGTTGTGATCGGGAAGGACTCTCTCCTCATGAGTAAGTACTTTTTACTTTCATATGGAGCTTGAGAATGGAAGGCAATGTGTGACGGCTACCCTCACATGCGGAAGTAAATAAAATGTGACAGCCATAATGGAGGCATGGTATACATATACACTACTAATTCATTTCTGAACAACCTTTGGAGTTTTTCATGATATGACTAAAGCCCTATAAGTGATCAGTTAGTTAGTTAGTTAGTTAGTTAGCCTTAATCAGCTTCTTTGTTTGAGCCCATAAGTGAGTCTCCAATTATAGTTGGGGTTAACAATAACTCTCCCACTACCTATGATGATGTATTCACAAGCTCTTTAACCATGGAAGTTAACCTAAGTGATGTGGGGGAATGGAGCCTTTGAATTTAACCCTCTTTCAATGGCAATAAGTGAATCAAATCCTGCCAACAAAAAGAAATGTTAATTTGCTCTGGGGTGATGTAAGATCACCAATGTTGCTTACATCATGGAAATGTCTTAAATGCAATTAAAAACACACACATTCTTGTTGGAGACAAGCAAAGAACTCGGTGGCCAAATTTCATTCATAATGTAATAAAAGTCCTCCCCTTATTATTATTACCTGTGTAATAAGTAGAACTCACCACCCACAGCAACCAAGGTTAGTTGATGGTTGCTGGCTGGTTGGATGGCAGGCAAGAGAGTTACTAATTAAGTAAAGTGTCCTTGATGTTCTCCACAATCAAAGCACCACACCCAATCCATAAAATCCATGAAAATGGAGCCCTCATCAAATGCGTTGGGGTGGGGTGGGATTGTGTGTAGGGGGGGTGTTTAAGCTAGGTACCTAGTAGTACCACCCACACAAGCGCCAAATACACAAGTCCCATACAACCCATAAAATGCTACACCCTTCCCCATCAATGCCCCCAAAATCAACAAGGAGTGTAATCAAAGTACTTCTATAGAAGAGGAAGAAGAAGTGGTGGTGGTGGTGGTGGTAGTGGGAGGATGTACAGGTATACTGCATTTCCATGTTCCAGTAGAAATCAGAGCTAACCTATTAAGTACAAAACATTGTGGAGAATGTGAAGGTGGAAATCACCAATTTTTTGGCACTGGGAGAGGTAGGGTTTAGGGTTTATATGAACTTTCAAGAAATAAGAGAGGAGGAGGTTTCTTAGACTTACACAGTAAAGAGTGAGAGAAGTCTTATACCTATAAGTAGGCATAAGATCGCTCTTTTTTTTTTTTTTTTTTTTTCTAGGAGGGATATTTTTTGGATATAAGGTGCCCTGCAAATACTCTCAGGAAATTTTTCTCTGAGTGCTTTACAGGCCCCTAACTAGTGGGCAAACTATTCCATGTTCACACCTGTCGGAAACTGGGATCAACTTCGACAAGAACAGAGTCTTGCAAATCGTGCTCCAACAACAATTGCTTTAAGTAGCTGCAAAAAGAGTGGTTCAAAACAGAGTATCAGTTTGAATCGTGGTGCAAATCTTCTTCGACTTGTTTGGATAATCCTTTCGATCAATCAATGTGCCACTCAGTTTACTGAATGACACACCACCAGCCCACCCAAGTAAGTCATATGGTGCCTTTATCGATCCATGTCAACTTAATGGTTGGTTGGTTGGTTGGTTCTACAACAAGATTACATCTGCAAACCCCATGTCTATATTATTTAATTACATTGCTCCTCATGCATCCAAGATTTGTTGTATCTAGAGACCAAAGCAACATGTCTCTTTTACGTGGGGTTGGTCGGTTCAGGTTGGTTGTGACCCTACACAATATACATATATATATAACCTGCATTGGTTTGTGCAAAAATTGAAGGAGATTGCAAGAGTACACACAAGACATATTTATACAATATATTGACCAATGTACATATTAGGTTAGGTTAGGCTAGGTCGATTTGAACAGGTTGTTGGTGAGGACAATTGCATGTAATGTGCAACAGTTGGGCGATTTTAACAGCACCCACTAACTCATACGGCCCACTTATACTTTGCAAGTTCCACTTGCAAGTGGGTACATGGAAGGCAATACTTGAATGTAAACTATTGGATGGATTTGTACCCAAATGCTGGGAAATGATATTCAACAGACTCCCTTCCAAAACAACATAAATGTTTTTTTTGCAGTTACAAGAGAAATACAGCAGTAGAGAGTGCAATTTTGTGTCCTTGGCATCCTCCTCTTCAGTACCCTGAACTAGGTCATGAAACTCAAATGGCTTATCACACAAGTACCTAGTCCAAACTGTTATCTGTTGCAGATGTTAACAAAGCTGGCTGTAACGTGTGAGTGGCAGTAAGGTGATTGACACTACTAAATACCCGGTCATTCATGAAAAGTAGTCAGTTTGCTGACATGAGAAAGAACAATTTTTTGTACTTGTGAATTTTGGGTTAAATGGATTTTAGGGTTTAGTTGTGGGTTTGGGCCAAAAACAAGAAAGAAAGAAAAAGATAAACAACGAAACATACCAAATTCCTTTGATGTTACAATTGCCAGTTGTTGTGGTGTTTGGGCTAACTTGATAGTTTTAGAAGGTGCTGCTCAAAATTATTGCTTCTGGTTTACAACTTACTACCTACATACATACATACTTGGGAGCCTGGGGCTGTATAAAATTCCATTAATTATGTAGGTAATTTATGTCAACATAGCTCTAATGATTAAGTCACCTAATTAAGACAAAGAGATGGTTAAATTGGCAGCATGTGCCTAAACACAAATTGTAACTTCAAATGGGGGAGAACCATAACTTACTTGGGTGGTCCTCGAGTAAGACAATTTATTGTACTGATTTATATGAGGTTGGTTGAGAGCTCTTGTTGTAGGAGGCATTCCTAAGATCCACCCCAAACAGGCAATATTGTGCATATATATTGAGTATTACTGACTGATGTAAACTCACTTGATGAGCCTAAAAAGTCTTGGCCCCAATGCTCTCATCCAGGTCTGGGGGTGGTAGATTATGTCATTCTCTTGATCACATGATATCATCTTCCAGCTCATGTCCATACACTTGTGAACAGTGACCCGCATGTTTGTCAAAGGACCTAGTTAGAGGCTACGAGTTACCACATATAACCGTGAGCTGCGAGAGTGATGAGATTAATATGTGAGATATCTTGAAGGCAAGTTCTGCTAACTTCACACACACATGAAAGCTCACCCCCCAAGTAATCCCAAACCTTTTTATACAAATTTATAGTTCTTTTTTCATAGTTCTTTATTTGCTACCATATTCTATAGGCACGTAACAATGAACACAAGTAACAAACTACCTAATTTAAACATAGCAGTCAGGAAAGGTGTGCAAGAAAAGAGGATATATCCATTGGGTATCACAAGGGTACAAACACCAAACACAGTTATCTACCTCCTTGACTTTCACCCCAAGTAGCAAAGTTTGAATATTAATTAGCTTCAGTTAGTTATTAGTGATGCTGTAAGTTAAAGCCTAATTGTTGCAGCAAACAATCAGGCAAGCAGCCATGCATGATCATGATCATCATCTTTCTCCTTCTGCCTCTTTCAGTGAGTAGGTACTAAGTTTTGGCTTTCTACTTGCAGAAACAGCAAACTGCAACTGCTCTGTGGCCTCCACCAGGCTCTTAGCCAAGCCCATTTCTCCCCCCCCCTTCTTCATCAACAACCCAGCAGCAGGCTTTCTTTCACTTTAGCTGCCTCATTTGGTTACAATAATAACATGACTCACATGCAAGAGAGTAAAGCAGGTACACACACACACACACACACACACATATGACACTAATTAATTACACTACAAAATGGAGACTCCTTAATTGCTCTTTCTCCCAATGTGAAAATAATTTGTTGGGTAGGTAGGTAGGTGAGTAGGTAGGTAGGTAAGTACTCATTTTAAAGGCAATATGCCAAGGGAAGGAACTTCGAAGTGGAAAGAAAGAAACAAGAGCGCCGGGCGATGAAACGTTGGGTGGCAGAAACCCCCGTTTTGTAAGGGCCCAAGAGGAAAGAAAGCCATTTGTTTGTGCCCCATTCTGCAACACCTCCCTACCTGCCTACCAATTGACTAACTACCTACCTGCCTGCCTACTCTACCCCCCTCGTCACTCCCACGCCTTCTTTGGCCTCCCACGTTTGTAGTCGTCGTCGCTGCCGTCTTCCCTCCGTCCCCTCGCTTCCCTGTGCGTTTCTTTTCTCTACCTCAAGAAACCGAAAGATCGCACAATTTTGCATCACCTATTTTCCCAGAAACATACTCGCTCAAACAAACCCTCTCTCCACTCATCCACAATCAGAGATTTGTGGAGTCCAGTCCAGTATTTGGTGCAACAATTCTTGGTCCTTGTTTGTATGTGTGTGTGTGTGTGTGTGTTTGTTTTCTTTTTTGTTGGTTTCCTGGCTGTCGCTTGCTACCTTCATCAGTGTCTACAAACTAAATAGAATCTCCTTCCGCATCCTGTTTTTCTTTTTGTGTTTTTCTCGACGACCCGATTCGTCTCTTCCTCCGCTTCCAGAAGGCTTTCAAGGATTCTGTTGTTCGTTGTTGCTTTCTTTGTTTGCTTCTTTCTCTTCGGTGCCCATTTCCTGTGTCTTTTGGTTTGGTTCGAGTTTTTGTAGCTTCTTCTTGCGTGCGTATTCATTCCGTAGGCAATGCTGCTGCTGCGGCTGACGGTGGTGCTAATTTGGAGAACTTGATTTGGACGACACAATTGGTGTGGGGAATTGGGTTCTACAACGCCAGCAATTTTAGTGTGAAGATTTGGTCGCACTGTTCTTCTGGCTGGTTGTGAGAGACGTGGGATTCATAATCAGAAGCAGCAGCAGTTAGTTGGAAGAAGGTGCTGAGCACAATAACAGCAGGAGAAATGGCAGTGCAAGCGCAATATCCTTCCAATGCCCTCCTACCCAATTACCGCAACAGGTTGCTAGCAAGCTCCATCTTCTGCTGCTGCTGGCTTTCTTTCTTTCTTTCTTTGCTGCATGTCTTGATTCTGTCTTGATGTGAAACAAGAGGATGTGTGGAGAAGAATTGGGAAGAACACAAATGTGAGCCCAGAGTTGGTTGTGTCTCGAATCTAATTTTGTAGTTTATTTTGTGATGGGTTTCTTGTTGAAGTAGGACGAGGGCAGTGGTGTCTGGAGCAGGCGACAACAACAACAATAACCGAAATAGTTTCTTGTCGTCTTCCTCGCCCTTGAACTTCAACCAGAGCTCTTTCTTTGACGAGTTTCAGTTCCACCACCCACATCTTCTTCCTGCTGCAACAACAACTGGAGGAGGATCCAATCCTTTGCGCACTTTCAATAATCAACGTGAGGGCTTCTTCTTCTTCTTCTTTCGTCTCCTCTTTCTCCTCGTCCTGGTCTTCCAAGATCGTTCAATAAACTGTCTGCAGCAGGAGCAGCAGCAGCTCCTTCCTTCTTCTGGGCTTCACTGGGGATCATCCTTAAGAGTGTGTAAACATTCAAATGGGCCTGAAAATCCCTTGGCAACAGAGGAAGAAGCCGGAGCATGCTGCCGCCACTCCAGATATGGGGAATTCTTGAATTGGGCGCTGAAGAAGCTCTTGACTTGATGATGATGCTCTTCCCACTGTGTTCTTCTTGATGTTCTTGATCCAGTGAGGAAAGCATCAAAGATATATATCTTGATGATGGTACTCAGCTGCGCTATATATCACTTCCCCATGAGCTGAGCTGAGAAGAGATAGTTTTTAGTTGCAGAACCAGCAGAGTTGGTAGGGCGTTCGTGTCTCATGTTCCAAGATCCAGAAACACTACCAACCCAATAGCTATATCGTCAGATGGTCGGGGTGTGGGAAGATGCTTCTACTACGTAGATTCTACGTAGCTTTCGTTCTTGGAAGGGGAATTGTTACCCTCGTGGATTCTTCTTCAATCTCGAAGGAAGGAATTGGCAAAGAAGAGATTGATCAGTGGGTTTTTTGAAAGAGATCAATCATTGGATTTCTTTCTTGGGTGGATGAGAATTCTTCTCTTATCTTCTTTTGCTTATCTTTTGTTTTGTTGGCATTTGGAAGTGAACATGAACCTGAACAAGAACCCTTTTGGTTTTCCATATCTATGATGCAGTAGGGGGAGGACCCAGCCATGTACTACAACCACAGCCAGCAGCACTGAATGGAACGCTTTTCAACAGCAATGAAGCTCAAAATGAACTCACATGTACTTTACTGGGCTCCAGGAAAAGGGCAAGGGAAGCAGCAACAGCAGCAACAGCAGTAGCAGATGTGTTGGCCAGTCAGAGACAACAGCAGCAGCAGCTATTGATCCAGCAGCGACAGCCACAGCAACAACAGCAGCAGGAACATCAGCTGCTAAATGTTTCAGACTATCGGAACCATATAACAGGCCCTGTGGTGATGCCACCCCAATCAACAGGAGTCTCCACAGGGTTACGTCTCACATTTGAAGATGACCGGTTGAACTCAACTACTTGTGCTTCAACAAGTGGACGAGGAAATGTTTCTTCGACTATGTTTTCCATCATGGGTGAAGATCTGAGCACACAAATTCAGCAGCAGAGCGAAGAGATCGAATTGCTTCTGAAAGCCCAGGTAGTTTGTTTGTTTGTCTTTTTATCCCCCTCCCCCTTGTTTCTTTCTTTTACAGAGCTTGATGTGTGTATATATATATATATATATATATATATATACTACTCTTCAGCGTCCGAAGAGGTGTGCAGGTTTAGTGAGTTTCATTTGGAACTGGTGTTTCTTAGAAGCTGATGGAAAATGTTGGAACCCAATCCAGGGGGAACAAGTTCGCCAACTTTTGGAAGAGAAGAGGCAGCGGCATTCAAGAGCATTGGTTGCTGCAATTGAGGAAGGCATAGTGCGGCGCTTTCGAGAGAAAGACTTGGAAATAGAGAACATTAAGAGACAAAATGAAGAACTTGCAGAGCATGTGAAGCAGCTTAGAATGGAGGCACATCGGTGGGAGGTTAAGGCCAAGTCAAATGAGGCCATGGTGGCAGCTTTAAAGTCAAACCTTCAACAGGCACATCAAGCAGTTGCATTGAGCCGGGAGCAGAGTAAAGAGGGATGTGGTGACAGTGAGGCTGATGATGCAGCCTCATCACATCATGGAGATGATCCCCATGCACGCACATTTCAAGAGAATAGAGAGCTTCGTGAGCAGCGCATGTGCAGGGTATGCCGTTGTAATGACGTTTCAATTCTGCTGTTACCTTGTCGCCATCTTTGCCTGTGCAAGGAGTGTGAAACACGCCTAGACGCATGCCCTCTTTGCCGCTCACTCAAGAATGCCAGTGTTCAAGTCTACATGTCATGACCCCATGATACAAGAAGGAGAGATCAAGATGGGATTTTCAGATATGACAGAGGATTCCTCAAAGATGTACATGTACATGCAAAGGTTGCAGCAGCCAGCTCGTATAGCTTCTTACATTTCACGAGTACCTATATCATTGCACTAGACATGCACATGAAAGGCAGATGTGTTGATGAGAAGGAGGAACAAAGATTGGTTGATGCTAGGTTAATGCCAATAGGTTAGTCTTGAATGTTAGGTACCATCTGCTCTTGGCAATGCATTTCTTCAAAGAGATTTGACACGCGAATGATTCTAGACTCAAAAATGACATATGGGTGAATGCTTATAGACTCAAAAACCAAACCAGTGTGATGCATAGTTTGTGGGCTGTAAAGAACATTTGAAGAGTCATCAGGTTCTTCTTGTCCATAGCCTCCTTGTCCCAGAACTAGAGATCATGCACATTTTGTTTTCACCATTTCTCTCACATATGGAAAAAACCAACTTGGCCACTGAAGCATATCACTATCATCTTGCCATTGTACATTGTGAAGTCATTGTATTAGGATTAGCCAGTAAAAACAAAAGGCTTTGTATAAAGCTCTCAAATGGGTTGTTGTCCTTTCCTTCAGAACATATTTTCCCTATAAAATTTTTTTGTAATTGTTTTCCCTTAAAATGGCAACAACAACCTTTACATAGTAAATTCAATGGTGACAATTTGCAAAATTACTTATGAATGTTTGTTGTGACTTCAGATCTGCATTAGCAATTTGGCACTTTAAAGAGCTTGGGAATAAGACAAATGGTAGCAGTTATTAAACACCCAAAAATTGGAAGTAGGCAATTTCAGAAAAACCAAATAAAGTGGATGAATTGTTAATTTTTTGGGCATGTTTGGCGCCAGACTTGTCAAACCATGCTCTACAAAGTCCATTGCAAAGTGTTGAGGAGACTTGCACAAACTACAACCAAACTAATTGTTCTGCAAGACTTGTGCTATCTTGGGTTTCTTTGTGGACCCAAAAAAGAAAAGCCTATCTAGAATGCATCATGCCCTTTAGGATTATGCATCTGAAGAGTACATGGCAATGTTCTATTTTTGGTTTTTTCTGCCTACTTAAACAGGGGTGTCTGGCATCATAGTACTTTTGTTATGCATTTTTGTTGTGCCCTTTTCTACTCTATACCATAGTACACCTTATCAGTGTTTGATTTTTTTGGGGGTCAATTTTGTGATATAGCCAAAGTGGCAAATCATCCACCAGACAATTTAGCCAAATTTGCATATGAACAAGATATTATGAAATTATTTAGAAAAAAAAAAATCCTTCTATGTTTTTGGTTAACCCCCCACTTGAACCAAGTAAAAGAAATCCGGCAATCTCTCTTAACTTTTTTCAATTCTGTTATCAAAAATCCCAAATTCTCCTTTTTTTGGAAAAATGGAAGAAATGTGATTATATGAAAACCATCCTCCTTCCTATATAATTTTTTTGCCACCTACTTGAACCAAGCATAGAAACTCTAGCAATTGATTTCTCTTAATCACATTTCAAATTCTGGCAAATCAAAAAAGTAAATCCCAAAATGATTTCATTTTCAAAATTTTAAAATTATTTCACATTTTGACAACCAAAAAATTCACAAGTAATAAAAGGAAAGGAAAGGGGCGTGCCATTTATGTTGGGAGCACTAAAGAGGTGGCAACCAATTAAAAATGCCAAAATCAATTGGGGAGGAGGAGCTCAATGCTCCTACAAGACAAGGAAAAAGTATTTACCCATATGATGATGATGTCAGGCAGGTTACATGAAGTCAAGCTCATCATGTAGCTAGCACTTCTCTGCTTTTGCTTCTTAGGAGTATCTTTTGTTCAGCTACACTTTCACTTTTGTGACTAGAGTGGGAAGGGAAAGTGATTCTTCCATGTTGCAATATGGTTGGTACATTTACTACTACTACTCTCTTCTCATGCAAATCTTTCAACAAAAATGCCCCAATTCAAGGCCAAAAACTAAGTTGGGCAGTACATTACCTTTGGTCACTCTGAAATGCTTTTTCCAGTGGAAGGTCTGCTTATGCAAAAACATTTCAAAAAACATGCCCCAATTTAAGGCCAAAACTAAGTTGGGCAGTACACTAGCTTTGGTCACTCTAAAATGCTTTTTCCAGTGTAGGATCTGGTTTTTTTTTTTAATAAATAAATTTATAAATAATAATTTCAATTTTATTATTATTATTATTATTACTATTATTTAAAAAAGATGCCCCAGTTCAAGGCCAAATTTAAGTTGGGCTTTACACACTAATTGGTGGTAATTTGGTTGCTGATTTTCTGGGCTTCCTTTGCTTATTATTAATTTTAATGTAATTCTGAAATTGGTGGCCAATTGGTGGCCAAATTCTGTATCGGGCAGGGGAGGAAAAATAGGTTACACCAAATTTTTCTGGGCATCAAATTATTGCTGACCACCTCCAAACTCTTTTTTTTTGTTTTTTTTAATCGTCTTTCCAAATAATTAAATTTTGGTGGGCACTTTTTGAGGCAGAGCCTGGTTCTGGTAGGAAAATACTGGGACATCTCAAAATTTCTTGACCTGCCCTAAAAGAGAACTGGGCAGGTGAAAATAATTCAGACCTTGTTCATTTCATTTGAATGGGCAGATTAAATGAAAAATTTCAAGCTCCTGTCAGGGCAGTCCCAAAAAAAAAACTTGTGAAGTGTAAGGTCAGTTTCATCGTTAAATAATCCTCAAAATAATGAAATGAAATTTTTTTTGTGAAAATATGAAGTTGACGAGTTGAAAATCATCAGAATTATTGTCATAGGCTACATTCTGAATAATTTCACTATTCATATCACAATAGTATATAGTATGATGGAAAAAAATAAAATTATATATATATTTTATTTTATTTTCAAATTTTAAAAATGAATTCATTTTTTGAAAAAAATAATTATTTGTTTTGTCAATGTGGAAACTGACCCTAGGCTAGACTACGGTAGGCAAAAGCAAAACGCAAAGTAAAATCCAAAGAACTGAAACAAGGGGTGTGTGGCCTTGCCAATTACATTTTTAAAAAAGTATCATAAGGCAAAAGAAGAAGAATTATGGCAACTCAAATATTTCACCATGCAAAATATAACCTTCAAAAAAATCCTCTAAAAGAAACCAAAAAATCCTTCAAGATCTTGTAATTCTATAGTAACTAACCTCGAGTTTCAACACAAGCCCAAATATCATCTTTCAAAAACCCTCATTTAATAATAATAGACCTCTTAACTTAGGGGCCAAAATCCCTTAAGCTACTCTATACTCTATATAATGAATCTAAACACAATATCCTCGCCTTGGTAAAGCAAGGCCAATAAATCAGAGCTATGGAACTTCAAACAATTCTTCCCATAGGCATGTGTAGGGTTTAGGGTTTAGCCATTTTCATGCCATGTAAAGCCGGTTGGTGGGGGAGGGGCTTTACGAGAATAAGGGCTCCACAAGGGGTGGGCTAATTCAATGTTTGCCTTGTATACTAGAAAGCATAATACCTTCACCACTTGGGTTTTTTTTGTTTGTGTATCCAAAGAGAAAGGCTTTTTTGTATCCATCTTGCTAGTTTGTATTACTTGTGATGGTACCTTTCTCCTCCTCCCCTCATCCACTCACTCACTCCATCCATCCCGCCTTTTTTTTTTAATTGGCAAATTTTCACCAGATAGCTAACACTTTTAATTTGGCCTGTTCTGTTTTGTTAATGGAAATTCTGAGAAAAAAAAAATCAAATTAAATTGCCTAAATTTTTTGCCCTAACTTACTCACTCCCCTTGCATTCTTTTTGAAACTTTGTTTTCCTTTTAAACCCAACAACAACAACAACAACAACAACAACAAGGGGTGTGTCACAATGTGGCCTTGCCATTTACATTATAAAGTATCTTAAGGCAAAAGAAGAATTATGAAAACCCAAAACATTTCACCATGCAAAAATATGATCTTCAAAAAACTCCTCTAAAAGAAACCAAAATCCTTCTAGATATATTAACTCTATAACTAATCTGAAGTTTCAACACAAGCCAAAATATCACCTTTCAAAAACCCTCATATAAAAATAGACCTATTATTATTACCTTAGGAGGCCCAAAATCCCTTAAGCTACTACTATATATACTCTATAATGAATATAAACACACAATATCCTTGCCTTCTTGGTAGGCAAGGCCAATAAAAGCAGCTTTTCAGTCCAAACAAAAAAAGGGACTAAAAGGATCCAAATTGTCTAGCTACCTAGTAGGTGAGATAGCCCTAACCCTAACCCTAACCCTAACCCCACCAGTTGAAGATGAAAAGGGGTGGGTAATCTTGAACTTTGTGCACCTATCTCACTTGGTACACAAACTATGCCTTGTGCACTCCAGTTTGATGATCTATCTCACCATGTACACAACTGCCCTCTCATAGCCCAGTTGACCTGGATCCATGTGTGCTGTTGCAGGCAGCCGCCCAATGTGCAGCCTACTACTTTCAAATAGGCTTTTAACTTATTAGTCTGTTTTCCTATAAGTGAAGCTTTATAAGAGCCAAACTTTTGAAGCAGGACCTGACATAGCCTAACTTACATGGACAATTCAAGGTCCACTTTCCATTTCTGCACTCACTTATTGTCATACCTATGACTCATGTTTCACACTAATTAATGAATTCTGGAGATGTCCCGAGACAAAAAACTTTTTTAAAACACTACAAGCTAGCTGATTGCCTAAATTCTAGAGAATTGAACCTCCTCCTTCAAACAAAGAAAATCACTTTGAAACTTTACTCCTGGTAGACTCAGCTTCATATTTTAGCGATTAATTATTGTTGGAATTCTGAAATAGAACCTTGCAAACATGAAAGCACAAAAGAATCAGGACAGCACTAATACACTAAGAAAATAAAAGATCATAAGCTAAAAAGAAGAAGATGTTAATCTGCCACAAATCAGCTACATAGCGCTGGAAGTACACTAACTATGATGTGTGGAAGTGATGAGGAATGCTTCTCAAAGGGTGACCCACCGCACACTGAAAAATTGCTATGCTAAACCCTAAACATTACAGGACTATGGAACACACATGTTTTCAATAATAAATAAGAAATAAGCATCACAAGAACTCAAGAGGACCATTGGTGATGATGGGCTATAGTGACATGAGCACAAAAAGAAGTCAAAAGAAATATCAAAACGTTGAGTAAACACAACCATAAATCAATCGTAATAACAAAAAAAATGAAGTCATTTTCTAATGTGTGCTCAGCCATATGATCGTGTCTTCTCCTAAACAAACAAGAGCTATCTATCGCTGGCTGCATATCTGTGCATGCTGGATCAAACTATTACAACATCTGCTAATATCCAAAAACCATCTCTTGTAGTGACCAGGATATCGACTTGCAAACTTCATTTCATCATAGTGCTTAGAGAGAGAGCTCAGTGCTCATAGCTTAGCATCTCCCAACCACAATCCCTATTTTAGTCCTCGACAAGTATATACCCGTGTTGGGCAGTTCTTTGAGGCAGACTAGTTATATATGTACATTACCCACGGTTCCCATTTTCTGAAACCCCTTGCCCCTGAAACCGAACCAGAAAATAATAAATTTTTTTTTTTGTGGTACCCTCCCCACCACCCCAAAATAACCAACCTTGAAAAATGTTTTAAAAGTCAGAGAACCTGGAAAGAACCTGCGGTTCTTTATGAAAACTGTCGGTTCTTTGGGGGGTTTTTGAAATACCTGGAACTGGCCGACGTTTTAATTCTGATTATTATTATTATTATTTTGGGGAGGGGGAGAATACCCGGAACCAACTGGTTCTTTGATTCCGATGTTTTTGGAATATCCGAAACCAGCCGGTTCTTTGATTCTGATTTTTGTTTTTGTTTTTTTAAAACCTGGGACCGGTGGTCCTTTGGTGGTTACCCAGGTTGGACGGTTATTAGATACCAGATCAGACCCCAGCGGTTATCAGGGCGGTTCTTAGGTTCGTAACTGTGGTTGCCAAAAAACCAAATAATGGGTTCTGGTATATAATCACGGGTTTTGAAATATCCGGGAATCAATGGTTCTTTAAACATCAAAAAATTCATGCTTGAATTCTTAAAACTTTTAATCATAATAATAAATACACGGGAATCAACATTTCCTATTGATGAAAATTTCAACGGTTTTTTACCTCTCCACATTGTGACTTATTTTTTATGTTGACACGGGGTGTGAAAAATATAATTTCCAAATTGTCACCATTGTTGAATTTCGTGACTAAATATTGGCTATCTATAATGTAGTCTTAAAAAGCATATCCAACGGTGGCATTGTATGTATGCCCACAATCTAGATGAAGCTTTGTCACGTTGGGGCATTTTTTATAATCGAGTCTAAGCTTGACATGCTAAAGAATCATCACATCATGGCATGGCTGAAAGAGTCACACGATGTTAAAATGATGTTTTTCATTGGTCGCTTGTAAATGATTGCTCATGGTTGAAGCAATTCAACATTGCTTCTTCATCTTATGGTGTCTTGCTTTTCAAGGTTATGGGTGGAGAATGGAAAACAATTACTCCAAGTCTTTGGTGGATGTGATAAAACATTGGTAGAGGAGCAAAATGGCTCCTTTGCTAAAGTTGTTCTAATAGATGTTCATTATTTGATCTTCAAGCCACACTTGACTTTGGTACAAAGTGTGTTTCATAATCAACTTTTTTGACAAAATGTCTCCAAGGATGGAAATGTCCAATTGAGCAACAAGGACTTACGTAATGTGCCCTCAAGTAGATTAGAAATCTATTGATTTGTGTTAGATTCTTTTCTCTTAGCACATGCCCAATAGTTTGGGAACCATTTATGTTCCTTTAGTTTAATGTTTCAACTATTGTGACTTAAAAAAAGAATTTATGATTTTAGTCGATCTATTCTTAGTTTTATTCTTTGCACTCACATTTGCATTGTGTTTGTACTTTGCATGTTGAAGGTTGATGGATATATGATACATCGTATTTTGACTTTGTAGAACCAAGAAAGTAGAACATCGTCTAGTTTAGGTGTGATGGTTGAAAGTGTACATGGGGACACTGCATGAAAACCATGAACATCCCATGGAATAACAAGTTCAAATTTTATTATGAATAGCAACTTGAATTTATTGGCCTTGTTACATGTTAGTCTTGAGCTTGGGAATGTGTCATTACATGAACACCATTATAAAACCTTTTCATTCAATCAACCATGCCCTCAAATTAAATTTGATCATTCAAGTTAAATGTCTCATTTTAATTGCATGTGTATCTTACATATTAATATAGGTGTTTGTTTTGTTTTGTTTGTGACCACACCTTAACCCTCTCAAATCATGGGGATCCTTGTTGCCTTCTTAATATTGTTGGAAAGCCCAAGATAAGGGCAATATGTATGGTGGTTGTTTCATAGTATTTTAATCAACCTATAAATTTTTATTTTATTTAGAGTAATTATTGTCATTGGAAATGAATTGAAATTTAGAAAATGGTTTTTTTGACAAATCAATGTTTATTCATCAAATTGGCCCTTTTTTTTAACACTTTCACATCCCAAACCTTTACACTTGGGCCAATAATACTTTTTCATAATTGAGTTTTTTTGGAAAGTCGTGTCTCTTAGAGCCTTGAAAATGCTTTTAAAAAAAGTGTATCCCTTAAAGCTATGAAGATCATCCCATTTGGGCCATCCACACTAGTACATGTTAAAATACAATAGATGTCTAATTATCTTACTCAAATCAATGTCAATTGGACATAACAAGGTTTGCATGAATTTTTTTTAAATTCAAAGCCAAAATAGATTCGTCATAAACACAATTTATTATTTTTAGCTTAAACATTTGAATCCATTTGCAAACCAAATACTAATTGTATGCTTTTATGCATTACAGGTTAGTAAGCTTTATGTTGTTACTTTAACTTTTAGGCTGCCATGGCTCCTAAAAAAAATCTCCCCCAAATAACAATTCCATGTCATTCATATTTCATGAATTTTTGCCCCACAAATGCATTGACATTCAACATCACCTACATATGTTCTTTCACATTGTTTATCACTTTCTCAAACTTGGGCTCCATCCTACTATGCATTTCCAATTATGTTCAAATTGATGTAAGGTCAAAATATTAATATATTTTCATTTGTTACTTAAATCCTACAATATCGAAACAAGATTCCATGATACACAAATTTTCCATGCAATCGTTTCCACTTCCATTAGTTCAATAAAATTTAATTTAATCTTCACCCACTTAATTTATGTTTAAAATTCTTTATATCATTTACACCAAGAAAATTCATGAAGTCATTTCAATCTTAAACATAATATTCAAAAAGTATTAGCCTTTTATGCAATGGAATGTGACTTAAATTAAATTCAAATGTGTGTTAATGTGGCTTGGGAGGACAAAAACATGCAATTTCCAATCGTGACACCAAAAAGTGATGCTATGAAAAGGAAAATATGAAAATGTTACGAATTTCTATCCAAATGATAATCATTAATGGAACGTAATGTTGCTCCCTTTAAACTAGCTTCGATGTACCATCATCATTAGAATTAAGGTCAATGCATGGTTGGGTGGACCAATTTGCCACAACACTAAAATCCTTATTTACTCCAAAAAATGGTCATTTTTTGGAAATTACAACTAGTTTACATTGGTTTCTTCAATATCATTAATGGCACATCTAGAGATTCTATTTCTTTAAACATCTAAACAAAAAAATCATAAAATAATATTTCTTCCTCCAATATGATATGGACTTAGTTTAAAAAACTCCTGATTAGCTCATTCAAAAGTCCATAAATATAATTTAAAAATTCAACTCATTATTTATTTTGTTCCTACATTTCTTTGATATGATATCTTACTAATTTCAAGTCCCTAACACACGCCCCATCAATCAATGGACCGTAGCATAGTTCACATAGAAATGGCAATCAAAGGTACAATCCATGAGTTTTGAGTTCAAAAATTCATGGTTTTTATGATTTTTTAAAATTTACAAAATGATTTTGTGCATCATGTAGATATTCAATTTAAGATCTTTGAGACAAACCCATTTAAATCAATTTAAAAACCTATAAAGTGACAAGGCATAATTGGTTGGCGTGACACCCAAATTGATCCACCCAACCATGTATCAACCCATTAATGTTTACACCAAGAAACTTAAGTCTTTAAACCTCATTTGGTTTAAACCACTCACTTTACTATGGGCATTTAACTTAACATTTACAAAAGAAAAAATCATTATTATCTTCTTTCTAACATTTATGTCACAACTAATGATGGATCACAATCCTCATTTGCTTTAAAATTTCAACCATGTACAAAACACAAAACAACGAATTTCACAATATGTATTCAATAATGTTAGTTCATGATTTAAACCTTCGATATATCTTTTGTTCATTCCCAATTACTTCACATCATCCTTTCATGTAATGAAACACAATTGAATGATACATCATTTGTCGATACTATCAAAAAACAAGAATGAAACAAAGCAAAACAAAACAAGGTGAAAGGTAAATAAAATGAAGTTACTACCCAAAAAAAAATCAACTAACTTCTTTAAGGCAAAACTTTTATCATTTCACTTTGAACATTAATTCAAGGACTAAAAGTCAAATTATAATTGAATTTAAGTGGAGTTAGAACTCATGATTCTTCATATTTATCCAAATGTTTTTTAACATTAGCATGTACCACATATAATTTATCCCCACCAATTCCTAAAAGTAGTAGCCATTATTATAGTTTAACTATGTCATTCAAGTGGAATCAAAATGAATATTAAATCATTGAAAGGCTATTCCAATTTTAGAGATACATGCCTGCCAATTAGTTCATAAATATAATGAAAAAAACATTATTCCTTATCAAACAAAAAAGAAAATTTAATGAACCCAATTCTAAGTGAAGATTATTTAAGTTGGGTCATATATCAATTACAATTGTGCATCATTGTAGTAAGCACTTGCTAAAATTATAATGAATTGAAATGAAAAGACTATCAACTATGATATGTCATGACATGAATTGGGCTTGTGGTCAAGACTAAAACAAGCCAAAGCATGATGGGCTAAAAGTAAACTTAAGACATGGTATGAGCCAAGAAAAATGAAACATGATCTCACTTTGTTTGCATGGTGTGAGTACAAAAAAGATTCCAAAGAGCCCAAGTAGTATTCCCACTTTGGAAATTATTATTCTTAAAGAGTCTAGATATTTTAAGGTGAGGTTTGAAGATCAAAACATGTCAAGATCACGTGATCTATATAGATCATGGAAAATATTCCAATGTAAATTATAACAAAGTGGGCTTGCATTGTAAGATTAAAGATGTTTCGTGAAGTTATGGGTCTTTAAAACAATTGGATCAAAATTGTCAAAATTAATTTGACCAATTCAAGATTTTAATATGACATAACTAGACAACTCTTTTCAAGGCTTTCAAAATGGTGTATTCACATGCTCAAGACAAATGTGTTTGTCAAGATAGAGTGTATTGATTTTGAGGTGGCAACTTTGGGGATTTCAAGAAGAAAGCCATTGGCATGTAATCCCCCTACAAGTTACATAGTATATTGTAAGTGATGTAATGCCCCCTTTATGGAATCCACCTATGGTGAGTCCATGTGAACCTATGGAATCCATTTGACTTAAAACTACATTAATCACTTTTTTTTGGCTTATTTGTGTAAATTGGGGGGACTAAAAATTTTAGTTGAAAAATCAATTCATTTAAGCTTATCCCAAAGCCTTACATCACAATACATCACAAAATTTGAATGAAATCTATGAGAAAATTGTAAAACTATATGTGCGTGCAAAATTTGTGGGCTTTCAAATGTAAAAATGGTATGAAAAAATACATATTATTTATATATATATTTTACTTGTGATGTCTTGATGTGAAATACATATAATCTAAATTTAAATTAAGTTAAATAATTATCATGATGTAATTTTGAATAAAACTATTCAAATTTTGTGTATCAAACATGAACATTATGATATGTCATTCAAAAAAAATGTTTCATCTTTTAAATATTTAAGATATTGAAATGTACTAATATTGTTCATATTAATCATAACACAAAATTTGTGCAATTTTGATATGTACCTTTGAAAACTGGATTACGCAAGAAATTTGTACAAACCTATGAAACATGGTAAGTTTGTGATGTAGCCCTTTGCATAAGCATGAAGAGTTAAAATGGGGGAAAAGAGAAAAAAGGAGAAAAAAAAATTTGATTTATAATTGGAATGTTGTCTACTATAAGATTTGAATGTGTAAATTTAGGGGGGAAAACCAAATTATAAATCAAATTATAATTTATAATTAATTTTGCAAATGGGCTAAGGTAGAAACACCTATCAACAATTCATCCAATTTAATTATTTTTTGAAATAAAATGAATTCAAATGTCCACAAATGTTATGAAATTGAAGAAAATGAAGATTGTGAGCATTACATTATTTTTTCCAAGAATGGACTTCAATAATGGAAAGAAGACCAACGTTAACAAAATGAATGCCATCTAATATCAAGGCATCTAATTCATATGTGTGAAATTACTTTGATATGACAACATCTCTATATATGGTATCAAACATCCTTGAAGACCAATTTTCACACATTTGAAAAAGCTTGCCCTAACTTTTGTAGTGTATTTTGACAACCATTGTTAGGCACAAGAACTCAACAAGGATCTTTTGAAATGAACGAAATAAAGGCATGTTTTTCTAATGGAAAAGGGTAGTTTTTTTTTGGTGCCCATCATTTGAGCTACTAACCCTTGTGTATAGGCACCTCAAAACAAGGAAGGGCTTCTAGTCATATCCTTCCCCCTATATTTATTGACCTTAAAATGAATTGATTTTTGGAATTGCAATGGAATTCCTCACATGAGGTCTTTCTTTCTATATTAAATTCAAATACATCTACAAAAGAAGAAATATTATAAAATATTAATTTTCCATGGGAAATTGGTGGATGTGTGAACATTGAAGATAATTTGAAATAAAATTAGTTTTGAGTTCTTTAAAGTATGGGCAATTCATTGATTTTGTTATAACATTTGGTCTCGGGTTTTTGAGAAGAACCAACAAGAGAAGGGCAATTTAAGGTTGGTGGGTTCTTTGGTTACCACAATTATAGGTCAAATTTGCTTCCTTGGCTATTTACGAATCGCTTGGTCCATTTAGTTTTTTCTTTGGAAAAATGCGAACCACTTGAACACTACATGCAATGAAAGATCAATGTTTCTATTTTTCAAATTTATGAATTAGGTGGGTTGACAATCATGCACAAGAGGACATAACCAAATTTGGTTAAAGGTCAAAGGGGGAAGTAAAAAATTTAGGATTCCTTTTATAATTTGGCAATTTGTTCGAACTTACAATATTGTTGTTTTTATGGAAGCACCTATTTGGGTTTTGGGATGTGTGCCCCCAAAAAACTCACTTTGGGGGACATGCATGTTTGAAAATTTTGGGTTTTGGGACATGTAAAAGTATATTGGGATGTATGTGGTTGCAAAACATTACGCATTTTATCTAAAAATACATAGCAATTGGTACACACAACTATTTGATATCTATCATGTTTCACGTGGAGTGTTATTTGCATTAATAAATTCCTCCTCCTCTAGAACTAAATGGCCTAGAATTGATTCATTCAACAATCAATTGTTGAACAGAACTTGTTCCAATGTTTTGAAAATGGGTGAACATCTGAAACTTCATGACAATACTATGTTCTTGTTGGACAATACCTCCATGCTTTGGAACACTCAATTGAAATCAAAGTAACATATGTATATGCATAACACATGGGTTTTAAAAAATTCAATTTAAAATGCATGATGATAATTAAATATTTGACACACAAACCCATTAACTATCCAACATACAACTTCACACTTGGAAGCCCCATTTCCAATCTTTGTGGATGGAGCTAGTTGATGCCTCACCCTTTCCCTTTTTGTGTCATTGGCTAATTTCCAACCTAGTAAAAAAAATAATGATATTTTAAGATTATCATCACAAATATACTAATAATAAGACACTCATACTAATGAGAGTTCTCTAGATTCTAGATGATGTGTGTTTCACTAGTATTATGTGCCCTAACTTATGTGCATCAAGCTCTTGTGTGCCCTAGCTTCTAATGCTATTCATGGCTTGAATTGTGGAAAGGTGAACCCAAGGAAGGAACATGCCTTCTTTCAAACCTAGTCACAACTTGGCATCATTTTTAATAGATTATTTGTTGACACAATGCCAAACTAAACTTGAAAGTGCCATTTTATATTGGTAAGTATTGATCTTTGTCATTGATAGATGATAAAAATTAATTTGGGTTCTTTGACTTGTTATTTATTTATTTATTTATTGTATTTGTAAATGTGTTGAAATTTTAAATTGTCAATTTTGAGACTTATTTATCTTTATCATCAATCTTTTTTTACCTTTGAAACACATGACATTAAAAAAAAAAAGTGTAAAAAAAAACCTAAAACCTAATTTTCTAAATATGCAAACATTAGATTTTTTCCCCTCATAATGTGCTAACTTGGGCCCAATTTTTTTGAATTAAAAAAAAATCTTTTATATATACCTTATACCCTTGGAAACCCCTCCAATGCTCCTTTTAATTTTGCATCCAGTCTAGATCAGGACATCAAGGGAATTTATTTTTTCAATTTCTAAAAATTTAAAAAATAATAATAATTCCAGAATTTTAGCAAAAAATTAGTTGAATTCACATTACAGTGGAAAGAATTTTCCACTTTTCTGGTTTAAAAAGACAAATGTGTTTGGGGAAAAATAAAATTATATATATATAATTTTAATTTAATTTAATTTAATTTAATTTTTTTGAGGACATGTTTTGCTTGAACGATTATGACATGGCTGAGAAGCAATCCAAGTTATTAAGCTCCGGAATTTACAAGACTATTGGATGGATCATGAATCGACAATCAAGAAAAAATTGAGATTGGAAAAATTTCATGAAGACTATATATGCCCAAGTTAGAGACATACTCTAGCCATTGGGTATGTCTAATATTACAACCTTTCAAGATAAAAGGTGATCTATGGAAACATGATTAAAATTATTGATGGAAATTACAACCAAAATATGGGCCCAATACATACGGAACATTTCATTCATTTTGTAATGAAACTTATGACAATTCAATTCAATGAATTTTGTAATGAAAAAGTATCACTACAATGAAAATTTTCACTCCAACAAATTTGTAATGAAAAGTTTCCTACAATAAATTTGTAATGAAAATTCACTCCAATGAATTTGTAACGAAATTTTGTAATGAAAATTTCACTACAACAAGTTTGTAATAAAAACTTCCCTACAACAAAATTTGTAATGAGAACTTCACTACAACAAATTTGTAATGAAAACTTCCCTACAACAAAATGTGTTATGAGAACTTCCCTACAACAAATTTGTAATGAAAACTTCCCTACAACAAAATTTTGTAATGAGAACTTCACTACAACAAATTTGTAATGAAAAATTCACTACAATGAATTCGTAATGAGAAATGTGAATGACAAGTGAACAATTAGTGAACTAGGAGGACCCGTGCAATTTGACCAAGTGATTAAACCCTATAATGTTTGAGGTCGGTTAGCTAAGCGACTTTCCAAAAGGAAGAAACAAAAAAGTCGAGAGTACAACAAGGTTGGAAATTATGTGTCACGGGTGGGCGGCCGGTGCACAAGTGTCACATGACTCAAATTATTCAATCGAAAAATGGCTGCAAAACTTTGGTTACGGGTACAAGGTATGAAGGGCCCCAATAGATAGATGGCCGGGGGAGACGAGAATCTCTTGAGCGGAGATTTTGGTGGCTCACGTCCAAGACTCCTCCGCAAAGCAAGGAAGTCTCGAAAAGAGGGAATTTTTTTTAAAAAATAAAAAAATCGTTCAACTGTCTTGGCTACCGCGGTATGGCTTCAGTTTTTCCCTCAAATCCATCAAAATATTTTAAAATATCGAGCTATTTTCGGATATAAAAGTTGGGTTCCTTTCCATACTCGACATCACTAAGTGTAGCACGCATTCCATTTACTTTCTTGGGTCCCCATCGCCCGGTGACGTAAATGGAATGCGTGCTACACTTAGTGATGTCGAGTATGGAAAGGAGCCCAACTTTTAAATCCAAATACGTCTAGAACGAATTTTTTTTCCTCAAAGTCTGGTGGTGATCTTGGATTTTTTTCTTTCTTTGGTCATTAAAATTCCTTTGCCTAGGTTGAAATCAGATTTTTCAAGTCAAGAAAAATTGCCCCCAAAAAAAAATTCAACAAAAAAAATTCATTGAAGCTTGCAATAAATTAAAACCCTTCAAGCTTGCTAATCATATATAAGTTATTGAAATTTAAGTAGCTTTAACAAAAATTCACTTTGATTTCACGTTTGGAAACAACAATTGCCATTTTCAAAATGAGTTAGTGAAAATTGTAAAACCCTCCTTCATATCCAATCAAACTTTCAAAAAGGAATTGTAGATGTGTTTTGTCATGGAATTTTTTTTCATGCCATTTATTTTGAAATTGCACAAAATCTTTAGTTTGAGAATGACTCAAAATTAGTATTTCTTGTCTTTCATATTGAATTAGTAGTAGTAATCCTTCGTAATTGACACTACTCCCCTACTTAACACATCCCTAGGATTGTCAAAATGGTATAGAGATAGAATATTTTTCAATCCTAATGTTTGCAATGAAATGTACAATTTTTTTGTGATTGAACAAAGGGACAAGAGTTTTGGGGTGAGGATTATGATGAGGTGATTCTTCAAATTGAACTTTCAATCTTATTATCAAACTACACGAATCAAATGAAAAGAACGATTAATGTAGTTGGAGTTAGTTTTGGCTCATGGATTACCCATGAGTCCACATATTACTCACAAAACTCATCACAAAGGACGGTTTGAAAGGAGGCACCACCTCTTTCCCTACAAGGTAAGCTATAGCTTGCATTCACGTTTATATCAAAATGATTTTTTTAAAAACTTATATTGTCAACTATTGAAATCAAGATTTGTCTTATGACTTTGGAAGTTCATAACTTTTACATAATTACCCAAATAGAACATGATATTACACCATTTTGTAGCCTTTGAAAAGATCTATTCAACTCCATATCAAGTTCCTCTAATTTTGAGTTTGGAAAATGTTGAATTTTTTTGATGACATAGAACCAACATTCTTTGACCCAATTCTTTGATTTAAAAAAACTATTGGTCAATTGTGTATGTATATATATATATATCCTACCCTTACCTAGTTGTAAGTTACAAAAATTGAAAAACTTGCAACTTTGGTTCCAACCAATGTTGTGTGAGCATATATTTTTGATATGACCTCATGGAAGGGCCATTGGGTAAGGCTATATTACCATTAAACGTTCTCCATTAGGATAGGTTCCAAGTATGATAAAATTGTGGTTTATGGTAGATGGGTTAGGTTTAAGTAACCCTTAATCATATATCCTTATTTGGGGTTTTAAAATGGGTATGTATGTATTTATTTATTTATTTAAAAATAAAGGAAAAATCCACACTAAAAAATATTGACAATTTTTTACAAATGCCAAATGCAAAAATCAAATATATCCAATAATAATAATAATAACTTTGATCAATGAACACATGGAGTTCAATTGTCTAATCACAAATACATGCACGGGCGACAATTAATGAAATTTGTGAGGCTTTTGTGGATTACACATCCTCTTTGTTTGGGATTGACCATCATTCTCAATGATTTTGTTGACCCCACATTCCAACAAATTGGTGAAATAAAAAACACCCACAAACTGAATATATATATATATAGGTTTAAGGCTTACTTACCCTATCCTATATTACCTTGATTTTTGGCACACATATTTACCTGAGTAGAAACTTATGTTGCACATATTCAAGGGTATGGATAGGATATACTCTTTCAAAATTGAATACCTTGAACAATGAGTATCAGTTGTATGGCGTTCAAGCTCTTCCAACTTTGGTAGGTGGACATGTGAGATGGCACATTCATTTCACTTGTGTAAGAGCCTTGAAACTAGTCATAAGAAAGCCTCTCTCCTCCCCTCCCAAGAAGGGGGGGAAAAAAAAAAGACTAGAAGAGACATAGGAATTCAACATCCTTATAAAGAAATCAGAAATGGGAACTTATGACATCAAGTCCCAAGTGAAACCATGTTTACAAAGAGGTTAGTTTGACTCCTAGTTTCACCTTCCTTTGAGAAGCGTGATGGCCAATTTTCTATGGTTTTTGTCTTTGCTCATTTGTGATGGACTTTTGGATACAACTCTTTAATATACATGTGACCCACATTTGACAAGTGCAAAAAAGGGCCAACTTGCTTGCTTGCTTTACCTATAACAACAACAAAACAAAAAAAGACCTATTGTTAGCTAGGGGCCTATAAAAATCCCTTAAGCTACTATATATACTCTATAATGAATCTAAACACACAATATCCTTGCCTTCCTGGTAGGCAAGGCCAACAAAGTATCTAACTTTATCTCTCTTCAGAGACTTCTCACCAACAGCAGAAAGTTTGCCATTCATGAGCCTCAGGTGTTTTCATTAAATGACACCCAAACCCACCAAGCCCTTTTGTTTTTGGCACTCCTGACAAAAAGGTTTGCTTGTCATCAAAATCAACAAAATTGAAAGAGATGAGAAGATATGGCTCATCATATTTGTATTGTACAATTTAATTTTGTGGGTTTGACTGGATTTTGAAGTTCCACCCTAATTTCAAGTGCTTTGAAGGAAAAGGACAAATCATGATTCATGAGGCCAGTCAATAGTACTAGTGGGCCAGTAGTTTTGAGCTTTTACACACACACTCCTTTGCAATTATTGTCCATTTTTGTGTGTACCATGTGAGTTATGATTACTCACCATCCTAACAAAGACCCATTGCAATCAATAGCCCATTGAGTGAGTGTTTTTTTTTAAAGTCACAAGTGTTTAACAACATTTTGCCCTCTCAGATCTTCTTCATGATGGGTTGGTTCTTGCCAAATATTCTGTCCATGACATTATGTACATTGCATTACATTGCAGTCTGTCCATTGCAGTAGGTACACTACAAAACATGAATTGCCATTCACAAACAACAAAGAGCAAGCAAGCAGTCTACAAAACCAATTAATGATATATTTCTGAAGTCTGCTTCTCCTCTCCCTCTTCTTTTTGAAACCAAGACAACCAGGAAAACACAAACTTTACTCCAAAGAAAACCAGAACAATGAACAAAAAGGTGCACTAGATATTGAATCAGAATAGATCCTTTTACATATATGGTGTGTGTCTCTGCACCAAAAATATGAGCTGCCACCCTCTCCTCCCAATGAAAATGATCCAAATTAACCCTAACCCTAACCCCAAATATCGGACAAAAACTGTTTTTGGTGTGAACATGATCAGAATATCATCCCAAATGCACCAGTGTGAGCCATGTCATTTAAGGTAACGCTCAGTACGAATGATGCTGGATGCAATAGTCCCTCCCTCCCGTGCCTGGCACTCTCTCTGTGCGGGGCAGAGTGAAACAAATGGCACGGGGTTTTAGGTAATGGACCAAACCAAACCAAACCAACAATAACCCAATAATGCTGATAAAAAGCGAAAGAAAGTTGAGCACAATTTATCACATACAAATTGGGTGATGATATAGTACTTCGTACAAAAATGTTATATCAAATCCCTTCGTATACAATTCCACACAATTTCTTACTCAATTCAATTAATGGGTAGGCCATACACACATCTGACAATGCAATCCACGATTGATTCCCCAATGGAACGTACAAAGGATGCCAATGGAATTGCAGATAGATAGGTTTATCCACTCGAGAGATAGATCCCGCCAATTGGGTGAGTGTTCTTTTGTTTTATATTGCTGGATTTACAGTAGAGCAACCCAAGACTGCAATAGATTTCAAAGTTGTACACAAGGGAAACCTTAGATTAGTCAAAAGGAAAGGTGGTCAGTTTTACACAAGAGGCACAACAAGCAATGAACAAGCTTCCTCCAAGCTTCCTCCTGGCTACTACTACAGTCACACTCTCATAACACACACTCACACCTTACACCTACAACACCACTTACTTGATTGATTCCCCCACTGCCTCTCAAGATATGCCCATTCACTAGAGGTGCTCCCAACTCCAGTATACCTACCACATGAAGCATTAGAGTATCTCCACCGTCCTACATTAAAACACTAGTGTTGGGTTGCATCTACTTATTTAAATATATCAGCCAGATACGGGTAAATATTAATTTTCAAAATATCTTTCAGCTCCGTAAGGGCAAATAGGCTTTAAAGTTTTCCCAAACTGGGTAAGGGTATTAAAGGTTATGAAAATTTCACCAATTTGGGTAAAAGGGTAAAGGCCAATGATGAACATTTACCCTACTTGTAAGGTAAAGGGTAAATGTTTCATTGTTCACCCTATACATACCATGCGGGTATATGTGGGTAAAATTTCAAGGTAAAAAATATTTTCACGAGTATGGTACATTCTCAAAGTGAAGAAAGACAAGTATGCAATTGGCATTCCAAACATGAATACAATGAAATTTTGAACATCCTAATAATCGAACTTAAAAATGTAATCTAATTGATCAATAGAAATTAAAAATACGTTCAAATTGAATTTTTTTTAATGGAAAAGAATAGTAAAATTTTAAGAGCTCCCAAGAGCATATGGTAAGGTTTTTTTCCAAGGCATTTTATGTAATGAATACAAATAAAATGATATACCTTACCTTAAGGTCAGTTTTGTCATTATATAATCCTCATAATAGTGAAATGAAATTTTGTGAAAATATGAAATTGACATGTTGAAAATCATCGTAATTATTACACTCTAAATATTTTCACTGCTCATATCACAATATTATAGTAGATGATGGAAATAATAATAATTTTAAAATTAGAAAATGAATTCATTTTTTGAAAAAATAATTATATTTTTTTGTTAATGTGGAAACTAGCCCTAGGCTACAATATATATAATAGTTAGTTATCATACTTTGAACAAAACCATTATAACCAAATGCATTGCAAAATATTGAAATGGCATGTATTCTTTATTTGCTCTCTTCAAAACAATTACCCTCCACCCAAAAAGGATAAACCTCAATATTTACCCTATATATTATTTGGGTAGAATAAAGACAAGGTAAATCTGAATGTTTGCCATGTAGGTAGGGCAATCCACATCAACTAATAGCCCATGGTGGTGAACAACATCAAATTGTTGGTGCCATGGCTGAAAATGTTAATGTAACAATCCATTGCAACACCTATATCACCAAAAATAAGTTAACCTTGTTAGTTGGACTCTTAACACCGAAAACAACGCACAAAGTAATCTCATCACCAAGAAGTGTTGTATCATGTGAAAGAAAGAAATTTTTTTAAAAAATTTGTTTCTTGTTTGCTTACTTGTTTGTGAATTGCATTTTCTTGAACTTCTTTCTTACACCTTCCACTCTTTTTTTCACCACACTCGTTACACTTGTGTTTTAAAGTTCTTCACACAATCCTCACATTCCTCATCTAACCTAGAAATCCAATGTGAATCCCAACAGAATTGACAATAGAAAAATTGCATAAGGAGACAAAATATGTGATTAGAATCCACATAAACTAATCGCCCATGGCTCTTAGAATCAAACTTTTGGCAAGTTGTAATAAGAATTGTTACATTAATTCCCTTGATTGATTTTCACAACTAGTCAATGAACAATACCTTATGTGCAAGTGTAACCTTCACCACATCTGAACAATGAACTATCATATCTCCACCATCATGTACAACATAAGCCCCCAAAATATTGATATTATCATCAAAAAATGTCTTTGTTCCTTTTCGTAAATTCTCGTGTTTGTCACTCACTATTGTACCTACAAAATGTAATGCCCATTTAAGATGACTCCCAAGATGTAAATTCATTTCAAATATTGCAACAAAAACAACAATGACAACAACATCTTGTCCTTAAGGAACTCCATTTATAATGTTTGTTCCCATTTGGAACTCCATTTATAATGTTTGTTCCCATTTGCACAAATGTGCAAAATGACAAAGCATCAGAAGGATGAGAACATACAATCTTGTGACATTTAGATGTTGAAGCCAACACACCTCCTTTAGTGTCCTAATATATGGGGTTTCAAATTTTCATGTTTTCCAAAAATTAAAATTTCTAACTTTAAAGCATCTAGACCACTAGTACATGTATCTTTATAATAACACATAAAACATAATTTGGATGAAGTTCATACTTTAAATAGTGTGAAACCAATTTTCAACCCATGAATATTCATAGGATACAATGTCCTCCAACACGACTAACAAAGAAATATGATTGGTTCATGTAGTGGCATTTAACTAATCCTCAATGTACAATGTCCAATCTTTCATATTTATGAGTTGGGATGGGGAATAATTTACATACATTATTTTGGATGTGGTATGAATAGATGCCCATATACCAAGTATTAAAAAAATGAGACCATTTTAATATTTTTGGGATGTTTTTAATATAGCTCAAGTGACAATTATCCATAAGAAGATTTTGAAAAAATGGTGATCATCCCTAATAAGATTTAGTTGAATCGTGTAAAATCTTTTGATGGAAAAGTGGGCCAAACAACTGCATTTGATTGACCTCATGTGGTTGGGGTCTTTGCGGTGGTCTTCCAGCCCATAACCACATTCATACCTATAAAACATAGTTTCCACTCAATCAAATCAAAAGTTACAAGAGCGACTATCCCTAGAACTTGAAAATTTGACCACTGGAAAGGTTTTATCAATTTTGAAACCATACCAAGTATGTCTGAAGTGATTTTTTATTGTTGATTTTTTTACATATTGTTGAGGGGACAATTTTTTGGAGATGTTCCACTCAATTGCAGTTTGCATATCCCCCTGTTCACCTTGCAAAAACTCAAGGACATGAACATGGGGGATGTATGCGATTTCAATTTGCCACCTTATTTTAGCCTCCATGCCTAAACCCATCTTTCCACACCAAGTCCACATTTGAGAAATGTGACTTTGCTAGGTTTTGGATTTTGATGGATTGGGACAATGGAGTTTGCCCCATGCTTTGAATTGCCAAAGGAGTAACCTTATAGTAGGAGTCCCCAAATTGTGAAAACGCATGAAATACCTCACAAGTTTACAAATCATAATAACCTTAATCAACAAAACCCTTAAACTTTACAAATGAACCTTATCACAACCCGTAAACAAGCAATAGTTTACAAATGGAAGAAAAAAATCACGCAACTATCTTATGGCTATCAAGACTTATGCAAAGAAAATAAATCCCTATCCTATTGGAAACAATCAATATATATGTAGGGCTTTCAATCTAGATGTGCAATACCCACATGCAATTGATACTTTGATGACCATCCATATGCAAAGGGGAACAAAGTACCTATGTAAAAGCAAAAACAAAAAAATCATTAATTAAACCTTGATTTAAAAATAAAATGAAACAAACAAATGAATAGAAGCCAAAATCTGTCTTTTACCTCTTAGTTTGGTCTTTGCTTGTGAGCCTTTCTCCACTCTTTTTGAGAGCAAAAAATGTATTGTGACATATATGTGCAAATGCCAAACCCCCCCCCCCCCCCCCCCCCCCCAAATCCATATTGGGTCTAATTTTAATTAGGACTAAAAGGTGCAAAAAGTCATAAATGTTTATTATCTCCATAACCCTAAATTAAAAAACCCCAATGCTAACATAAATAATTACTAAATCTAATCCACATTGCTTAAGTACACCATTAAAACGAGCAAATCAAATTGTTTTATCTAGGCCCCCATGTGTATAACATGCATTAAATGTGTTGGCTTTGCAATACCCCTCCATTGTGGAAACCGCACTTGAAATAGAACTTGCAATACCCTAATTGGGGGGTTTCACATAATACTCTACATTTTCAAAAAATTATGCCATACCCTCAAAACACATAAAAACTGCATGTTTACAACCAATGTCTACTTGCAATACCCTAATTGGGAGGTGACAATTACTTTAATCTTGCCCTTATTAATTTTGCTTCGATGAACAAGACCAAGTTCCATGCAATACCTTCATTTTATAGTTTTCGACCGTTGGGGGTCTATTGGAGTGCCAAACAGGTAGGTAGGTAGGTGTAGCCATGTAGGTGGGGTTTGGTAGATACCTACCTAAAGTGTTGACCGCAGAAAAATAGATGGTGGGTGGGTGGGAAAAGTTTCAAAAGCCCAAAAAAAAAAAAATAACCGGGTGGGGGCCGGGGAGAAAATAAAGTTCCAAAAAACCAAAAAAAAAAAAAACAGAGATCACGGGGGGAAAAACAACTGGGAAGGGGGCGGGGAGAAAATAAAGTTGTTAAAAAAAAAACTGAGATCAGGGCAGAGAAAGGGCAAACAAAAAAAAGTGAACCTGGGATGGCACAGGGATAGAAAAGAGAATCCTATCGGTGCACCATCCATCCACGTTGGTGCACTGGTGGGTGCTAGCTGGTTCACTCTGGCCACGATTTTTAGGTAAGAAAGTTGATTTTTAAAAAATAATTTAATAAGTAGGCTGAACTTAATAATTAATTTTTACATAGACTCTTGTTTTAATTTGTTGTAAAATGGTGTGCTGGTACAATTTTTAACATTGAGGAGTGTGTAATGTGTACATGAAATTGGACTCATATTTTTATTTAAGCCATAGATATTCTTAAAATTGAAAATATATGCTAAAACCAAAAGAAAAAGGTTAAAAAAATTGAAAAAATCGATTTCAAACCCCCACCCAGAGAACCTCCAAATAAATTTTACAATGTTAAAAGAAAGATAGTAAGTTCTATTATAAAAGAAGAAGTTCACAACACTGGTTTGAACCCAGGACCTTTTCTGGTCCCAGGGTCCCAAAAGGGGCCATAACACTGAGCAATTCACCCTTGGGGTGGGGAGAGAGGTTTTGGAAAAATGGGATTTCTGTTTTTGAGACATCCCCAAAACGGCAAAGGAAAAGATACGCTGGGTAACATGCACTCCAATTACACTAAAAGAAGATCAATGAAGGTCTCGGCTCTTGACACATGCATTTTTCAAGCTTCCTTGCTCAAGTGGCTACAGATTTTGTTGTCGTTTGTATCTCATTTGCGAGACACACACTAGCACAAATTATTGCTATGTTGTTGTTGTTGTTGGGATAATGCGTCTTTGAGACTAACCTCAAGCCAGGTCAATCCAAAGCCAATTAAAGATGGCACAATATTCAATGAAATTTGAGGAGAAGGTGTGCATTGAGATACAAGAGCTAACAGTTCTGGCTGTTATGTCAATGCACATGGGTCAGTCACTCTTACTCCAATTTGGGTTTAGCTTAATGAGAGCTTGGGTTAACATTTGGGCTAAAATCCAAACCAAACACTTTGGGTTACATGTTTAGGTTAACATGTGGGCTAAGATCCAAACCAAACACCTTGGGCGAACTAGCACTCACACTAGTACCATGGTAAAAATCTCAAAATCCATTTAAATTGCTTCTGAATATTAGAAATGTCTCATGATTAGGCTAAATCAGAGTCTCTGTCCAAATCTAATGTTTTTTTGGGCTTAATATGCCCACTAAGAGGTAAAACCGTGAAGGTACCCAGTATGGTTGTTGGTTCATCCTGGCCAAACAAAACCACTGACTTTATTTATAAAATAGTAACTATGGATTACCCTTTGCTTGGCTGTATGGCCAAATTGATTTCACCTCGTCTTCATGAACTGCGCTTTGCCAATTTGTCTACTCCAAATCTACTTCATCACTTTTTGCCAAGTCCAAGCAATGTTTTTTTCTAAATTTACATGTTTTAATTCAATTTTTATTAGAAAATTTGATGTCAAAATTTTGGTGAAATTTTACCAAAAATTACCCAATTAGTCGAAATTACACTTTAAAAAACCAAAATTTTCAAAATTTCCCCAATTTCTTTCTAAAAAATTGGCTAATAATTTCCAGAAAAAAAAAAAGAAAACAGAGTCAAAGCTGCCAACTCCAAATTGCAAAATCCTCATCAGCAAGTCCAGATTGCTGAGTCACCAACACCATGTCACAAACGCCACATGGCCAACTTGGCTAGCCCACTTCATCATGTGGACTGAGGAAATAAGTTTTGTGCTGCCCAAACTCTTAAAAAGGTTTACAGGCTGCCAAATGTCTGAAAATCATTGCTTTTCTGCCCAGGCTTCTGCCCAGAAAATAAGACTGCCCTCAAACTATTTTTTCACGGGCTGCATCATTCAGAAGAGGGTCCAAACCTTTTTGTTTTTTTTTTTCAAAATTATTCTAATGGCTTTGTTAACTCTGAAAGGAGCCCTTTCAAGCTAGCTTTTAGAGCTTTTTTGAGAACTGGATATTGAGTGCAATCTAAACATTTGGAGCTCAAATTTTGTGATTTTTGTGTGCCCAAACTTAAGGAATAGTGTGGAAGCTAAGCACATCAAATCGAGGTGAAAGTGCATGGATGCATCATCATCCAACTAGATGATTGGTGAAACTGACTAACCAAGTCGAATGATCCCAAGCAATATTGAAATGGTCCATGGATGACATATAATTTTGATGGATGAATTTAACATCGTCGATTGAATGAATTTCATGTATGATTTACGTTCAAATGCAATGACTTTAATTTTGATTTTGATGGATGCTAAATGGCCCAAATAGATGAAATTTTCCTAGTGGATGAATGCAATAATCAAATGAATCTTCATGATATTTCAAAATGAAAATGATTTTCTCCAATGGAATATTATTTAGAGTTTTATTTCATCCAATAGAATTCACAATTATCCCTCTTAGAACCAATGCTGAAGGGAAATTTTGTTTCTCCAATTAGGTACTTTCCAACCAGGAAAAATGATCAACTTCCCCTGTGACATTGGTTCACAGTGCCCTTCTATATGTTGCAAAACTCTCTATGTTGCACAATTTCATGTTATTTGTGTATTCAATCTATTCTTGGGAGGTAAGGTTAGACAATTTTCTCACAAAATAATCATCCAAGAACTCCTTGTATGACTTGTTGGATGAATCAAAATTCATCCATATGTCACTAATACGCATCCATGAGATCCATTGTCAAAACTTAACATGGCATGCCAAAGATTCGCCATCATGTTGATGTCACAATAGATGCATTAGTTCATTTCTATCAAATTTACTGCAAAAGCTGATTTAATGAATGTTGAGTGATTATTTGATGATTTTTTTTTAATAACCTATGGTTTTGGTATTTATGAAAATTTGAGCATTGAAGCACCTTTGGTTTCAGTTTTCTGGATTTTCAAACATTAAAGTTCCTTATGAGGCAGGTTATGTTTTTTGCCAGAAAACAACCAGATATATCTAACAATTCTTTAGTCTCAAGAACCTTCTCAATTGACATGTCTACAATGGCTACTTAACAGTTCTTTGAATTAGCAAAGTGTTTGCATTGTCAGGAACATACTCAAAATCAGCACCAACAACTATTGAAGTTCACTAATAAGTATTGAAGGTCCCAGCCCAGTTGCAAGTGGCTTCACAACCTGGAACACCAAACTGATTCACAAGACATGAGATGTTGCTGGAACTCATAATGTTGAACATCCAAGTTCAAGGGGAAGATGTTAGGTGAACAAGTCTTCAATAAAAGCACTTGAAAATCAGACAACCTGATTACATGCTGCTAGATGATTATGTGAAACGTTGCAAAGGAGTTGCAATACAACACAAAAGCAAATGAATTTGCTTACTTTATACTTGGCTCGGTTTTTATGGAAGACCCACAAGGGCATCATGACCACCCATGGAGTGCCCAACTACCTAGCCTTGTAAATTCAAAATATTTTAGGTACATTCTTATAATCCAATTCTTGGCACACTATTTACACTTAAGTGTACTATAAATTTCATTTATTTTCATTAAGTCACACCATTTTTTTTTGTACATGATTTGGAAAAAATTGGAGGTAACATCTAAGTTTAACCCCCAAAGTATAGGTTAGTTAATTTGGTCATTATGCATCTCCATGCAGCTTAGTTATCCCGAACCCTAAACCCTAATTGAACCTATGTCATCTTAAACCCCTGGCCCTGTCCCAGCACAGGTGCAGTGCCAAGTCAATGCAAAGTCCTGACTTTGCTGTTGTGGAACTCAGAAATGGCATACTAATTGCCTTGGTTTCTGCTTGAGCAGATGCAGGGAAAGAAGCTCACAAGTCTTACGTATGTGCCTTCTAAAGAACTCCAAAAGCTAAGCATGTATTTGTGGTACAGCAGCTAATCTTGAGCTTGGCAGTAGGGCTTCCCTGGACACAGACCCAATTTCACGAATGTTTTCTGAGATTTTCTGCAGTGGATCCAACCTTTTCTGGACTAGATACCATCAATTATTTTCTTTTCCAGTCATCATGGAGTGGTGATTACAGCTCTTGAACTACAAATTGAATTGTAACTAGCCTTGGCCTTCCCATCTCCATACCCATCTGAATATGTCATTAACTCTGGTGAATTACAACATGTTCTGTGTCCATGTCTAGATGTGTTTTACACTTGATGCACATCTTGAACCAACCAACTTTCTTGCTCTTGGTGAGAGGGTGTCCCCCCTTCAAAGAACCAGAGTTGTTCTCACCATGCTGTCTATGAACCCATCAAAAGTTTCCATTCTTCTGCTCACGCACTATACTACTTTCTCTTTGCAAAGTTTCTTTGCCCATTCTTAGATGTCCTAATTTCTGACTGGGTAATGATGTTCATGAGGATATTTTCCTTGGATGAAGATTAGGGAATGCAAGATGTGGTCCAATTCGCACATCAATGATTTTGCTCTCTTCTCCTTCATGGGTTTGTACCTGTGGCACAATAGTTTGTAACTCAGGACTGTCAGCTGAAGAAGAACTATTGTTGTGAGTAACCTTGCACTTTTGCTAATTCTGATCCCTAGGAGTGTTTGTGGGTAGTTGGTCACTATTCAGTCTCCTTGCAAATGTATGTACTGGTTGAAGCAGCTGATGACTAAGTGGATTGCAGTGTAACTTCCATTCATGGACAATTCTTGAATCCAAACTGCTAGATCAAAACCAGCACAATAAGAGAGAGATCATAACATATGATAAGACAAAACTGGAAATCACAAATTCATGAACACAGTGTATTGGTTGGTACCTGCAAGGATTTAAGTTGCTATTCTAAACATGTCTGATCAAAATCATGTACATGTACCTGGGAGGTAACACCACAGTCTTGGTACATTTGCATGAAAGGGGTTATTTCCACCTTGAGTGCAGAGCATATGTTGCCTACTTTCTTAATTTTGATGTTCTGTTGCATTTCAAGATCAAGTTGACAGACCATCATCAAAAAATGTGAAATCCTTGTCCAAGACATGTAAGATCAGAAATTGTTTTGAAGGTTGGCAACTGAGACTTTTTATTTCATATCAGACTGTTCAAGGTTTTCACCGTTGTTTTCCTGGAACTTGGTCCAAGAAGATAAAAGTTTTACAACCACCTTGCTAGAACCATGCCAATATCTGAAAGGGTCCAAACATTCCTAGATATTCCCAGCAGCCCCAAAGTTCATCACTCCACAAACATGCAGACAAGCCCTATTTGCCTGCCACATTTGGTTAGCAAAGTGTGATTTTCCTGAATTGAAGTTAAGAGGTTCAGAACAGGGCATCTTAAGCAAGAGAACATTCTAATCCATGCACTATTCTTGTCTGCACATGAGGTTATAGCCATGGCCCATGACATTGCACAAGACTGAATGCACCAGTGTCTCCCCATGCAATAAACATGCCTAGTTATGATTATGGAAGTGATCTGCTTGAGATGGATTTGCCCAAGAGGAAGGCAAGTGTGGAGGTGAAGTTAGTTGATGAGCACTTCAGTTTGCTTTCTTCAACCAACTCCACTGAATATGAGGTTTTGGTAGTCAAGAGGTGAAAAGAAAGTCATGCCAAACCACAACAGCAAGTACCACAGACTTGCTACAAAATATAGGGAAGTGGTCACAAAGGATGGGAGTGACCCAAACATACCAAGGATGGGAGTCAGCAAATTAAGGTCCTCCTTTCCAACATCACAACATGACCCACAACAAGAGGATAAGGCTCGTGCTGATGTGCATGAGACTTCATCACCATTCGTGTAGGAAGGTCAGCTGTTGTGTGTTGCAGGCACAATGGCTGTGGACAGCCAAGAACCCGTTGTCCACACAGATACTTAGTGGGATCCCATGTATGCGTTCATCTTTAGTGCTATGTCTATAGTGTCACCTTTAGCAGCAGCTGGGGGGAAGGGACCACCCTTAGTGTCAAATGCATGAGCTGCAATGGGCAGCTTTGAGGGAGAAATGGCATGGTGGAGATGTTGCAGCCACTATGGATGCAGGAGATAGTGGACATGGCAGGGTTGTGGTCTCAATTGGAGATGTGGAGAAAGTATAGTTGGCTCTGCCTGCACCACACAGCCAACTAACCACAAGGTTGGCCATGAATAAGTTGGCCTTTAAGCCCCATAATGGATATCACCTAAGCCGTGGGTGAATTGGGGAAATGTTCATCCCACAACTATTGATTTCTTTGAAATGTGTATGTGGTCATTGGTAGAGTTGTTGTTGGGCCTAAATTAGCCTAACTCAAATTTGTTTAGGGGAATGTAAGGTGGCCAAGGAAGTTTTGGGGTAATCTTAGGTCAAAGGGAGCAATTTAAGGTGTGTGTCCTTATCCCAATTGAATTTGGGGAGTGGGTGGCCTGGTTAGGATAGGGAAGGGGGGTTAGGCTAGCTGGATTAGGATAAGGTAAGGTTACCCTATCCTTGGCCTAGACTAGCTAAACTCCTTGGATAAGAAGGTAAAGACAAAGTGGAGGGTGCTTCTCAAAAGCTTCTAGCAATTCAGGTTAGCATAGGATAGTAATATAGCTTTTTCATGAAGTTGAAAGGGAGGGAATTGTTGTTGACCTCTCTTCCTCTTCCTGAAGCAATGAGTAGGGCATGAGGGGTTGTGAGAAGGGATGAGTAATGATGTTATTGTGATCTTTAAGGATGAGGAGGGATCTTGGCACATCATGAAATGGCAAGGTAGGTGAAAGGGGCTATAGCATCATGGATGAGCAAGTCTTTCAAGACACATTCAAGTCAACAATCCCTTTCGAGGATTGTTGGATAGAGGAGGTAGGGGTAGAAAAGGGGAGGGAGCTTGGAAAAGGGGGGGGGGGGGGGGGGCGGGAACCTAAAGAATGAAAATTAAAGGTCTACCCTCTTGTGAAGGCAACAAAATAAGAACTAGGGGGGCTATCCTGCAAAGGTAAAACATCAAGGGTTATTTTGGTGTTTGGCAAAAAGTTTTTGAAGTGTAGACAATAAGGAAATAAGATTATTAGTAAAAAGAGCCAAGATAAATAGGATTAGGAATTTGGTAGAGAAAGGAAATGGAGGTTTGAGATTGATGAATGTATTGTAACCCTTGTTTTTAGATCTGAGAAATATTTTGTGAAAAACCTATTGAACTTCATATATGGTGGTGCTAATATGATTGTGTTTTGGTTTAGGGTTGTGGCTAACTAAGTTTAGAACAGGGGAGGGGTAGGTAAATAAAGGTAGGATTGTTATTTAGAGAATAAATAGAAGAGAAAGAAAAAATAAAAAAGGAAGGAATTGTTAGAAGGGAGGATTCTGCTTGGCAAAAGCCATAGCCTTTATATTGCATTGGTTTATCGCAGGTAGAATGTAATAGGAGGAAGATAATTTAGGTGAAATGAATATAACCTCGTCTCCTACTTGCCTCATATTACATTAAGACCATATCATTTATAAGATAATTGCTCAAGGGAATAAATTGCCTGACCAACTAATGGAATAATTGAAATACACAAAAAAAAGAAAAGGATTGGAATTTGGGTAACAAATTGTGACACCCCCCTTGGATGTTCTTCACGAAGGTTAGGGGGGAATGGCCCAAGTCAAGGTGTTAAGTATGCGTTAATTATGTGTTTAATAGTAGTCAAACCAATAATATCTTTCTAGTACAAAAGAAAGCATAGTTTAACTTTAATTGGCCCTAACATTGATGAGGCTTGCTTGAAAATAATTAATGGTGTGTTATCTATGCAGATCTTGGGACGAAGGTTGTGGCCATTTTTGAGGGGTGAAAGGCATTAGAAAGCCTAGATAGTGAGGGGAAGAAAATGGCAAGAGGAAGTCAAGCAAGCATGGCCACAATTTCGCACATGTGATGGGAAAAGATAGCATGGCAACCATACCTTGGGCAAGGCACCACTCATTGAACAATAATAAAGTTGTTGCAAAAGTCCTTAGGGATGTTATTGATCCCAAGAAAACATATCTAGTAATTGACTTAACTTAACCAATGTTGGAAGGTTATTCACATAAGCCTTTCACAACTAGTGGGTCTAATTTTAGATATGAAAATTTTAACTATAACATGTTTCCACATTTAAAATTGGTTAAAAGATAGATTGGAACCTTGTACTTACTTTTATATTAAAATCAAAATAATACCCAAAACCAATATCATTCATCTTTCGCAAGGGTATTGATCGGGACACACCCTCTTTGTTTTTTCTTTTTTGAGTTTCAAGTTTTTTCCCTTTTTGTTTTAAGCTTGAACTATTCACTTTTTCGCCCCTTTGCTCACATCATTTTTCTTGGACTTCACAAGCTTTACTTGCCATTTCGTACATGTCTTTTTTTTTGCACACGTTTGAGTTCATGTTGCCCTTCATTTCCTCCCTTTTTTTTACCCTCTAGGTCCCCAATCATCTTCCATATTGTTATGGATGCTTGTTGTTATTAATTTTTGTTGCTTCAAATCGACCTTGTTATTTATTCTCTAAGTTTCAATTGTGATTGATCAATTCCAATTTACTATTGATGCACATTGTTTTGATCAACCAAGGTTTTTGTTTTGATGTTGATGTTTTGAGCCAAAGCTTTCCATGTTGTGGTTACTGCTCAAAGTGTTTCACATTGTTGCTAGTCCTTCAAGTTCAAGGCTTTCCACTTTGTTGTTGGTGTTCAAAACTACCAGTTTTGTTGCCAATGTTCAAACTTTTTTATTTAAATGCTATTGATGCTTAAAGATTTTCAATTTGCTACCAATGCTTGGATTGCAATCACATTCATTTTGAAATAAATGATCTTTAATTTGACCTTTAATGACCTTTTTTTGTTCCTTTTGTTTATGTTGCTTGTTTTTGTTAATTAGCTCCTTACTTTCTATTGTGCTTGTGTTTGTTGCTTGTCGTCATCATTTTTTCTTGTTTTTTATTTTTGTTTTATTGAACAT
Organism: Sphagnum contortum; assembly: GCA_963920785.1. NCBI lineage: Eukaryota > Viridiplantae > Streptophyta > Sphagnopsida > Sphagnales > Sphagnaceae > Sphagnum > Sphagnum contortum. The sequence continues at coordinate 13,299,616 of OY987289.1, read as the reverse complement.
TTCTTGTGTTGTTTGTTGATTTTAATTGTCAGTTTAATAGGTGCAAATCAAATCTAATTTAAATGGAAAAGATGAAATATGATTTTTGAACATGGAAAATTTTGAAATAAAGTTTAAATATCCAAAGATTTCCCAAGTACAATGCTCACCTTTTTTTGTCATAACATTCATGCCCACAATTGAACATGGACAACGAACCATCTACTTTTTTCCTTATAACATTTTCACACCTATAAAAACCTTTTTAGTGTCTTCACAAAACTCAATATTGAATCTCAACAAGCTCGATCTTTGAGTACCTAAACACTTGGCACACAAGGCCCTTTGCAAGACAATTGACATTAACTATTGATCATACACTTAACCATGAGATCAATAATCATTGTTTGTTATTATTTCAACATCAAATCACCCTCCATTCTATACATGAGATTGTTGTATGTAAATATTTCTCATGATTCATTGTATGATCATCGTACCAAGTCGTCCAAATCCATTTAGTCTTAAACCAATTTTAATATGTCATGATTTTAAAAAAACAACTACGGGACAAACTTGAAACATGATGTACTATTGTGAAAGTGTGTGTGTATGTTTTCTACTAATCATGTTTAACCAATGGGGTGGGAGTAATATATTACGTTATTATACTCACAAATATATAACATGATAAATATATATCTTACCCAATTGGTAATTTTTGTTACCTTATAATTACCCTACCTAGTCATTGAATATTAGACCTACCTTGTTTTTGTTTAATCCAAATCTAATATATAGTTGAGGTTTGCCTTTATTTGGTGAAAGGTAAATATTTCAAAAAAGATAAATAAAAGGTATGCACTAAAAAACATTTTATGACATATGTTATGTTACAATGCATGCAATTTTATTCTGGATTTAATGTTCAAATTATGGTGACAAATTGGATATATATTTGTTTTGGCATTTTTAAATTTATCATTAAATTAAGTACTTTGGAAATTTTATTAACATGTGTTCTTGAAACCCCTTTAGATTTTATACCAATTTCCATTATAAATAATAATAGTACCACTATCAAATTATTATAAAAATTATTTTAAAATATATTTTAAATATTTTGAATATGGGTATAAGGTAAATGGCACAATATTTACCCCTACCGTTACCCTACAAATAGGGTTATAAATGTTCATCATTAACTTTATTCAATTGATATTTGGGCTCCTTGCTACTTCACACTACCAATGACAATGAATTTTTTTTTTGTGTGGACATAATAATTTGGTTGCAATCAATTTTATATTTTCAAAAGATAAAATATTGTAAATTTCACTATATGTCATTTTGTTCCATTAATATTTTTTTACATTCTAATTCATTAAATAAGTTCAATGCAAGATACAAATAGACCCAAAAAAAACATTGAAAGGGTATAAGAAAAACAACAAGATACAAATAGAAAAAAACATTGAAAAGGTGCAAGACAAACAACAAGAAATAATTTTGAATTGGAATTTGATCTATGACGAATTATAATCCAAAACGACTCTAGAATTGTCACATTGACAATCACCAAAATACCCATCCTATATAAACCAATTCCAATGAAACAACATCATTGGAATTTAATTTTTAAATTTACACTTATACAATTAGTATATCAGAATCAATATACCTACCCAATAATCATTTAGGTTAATTTCAACACTACGAGGAGATGGGCCAAATTCACTCCATATTTTATTCAATTTTGAATGAATTTGGATAATTTTACCATGGTGAAAGTGACCAACTTCTTAATGTACAAGGAATATTGGTCATGGACAAATGAGTTCACTAATAGTTCATTCATTAATAACAAATAAATTCACTAATAGTTAATTCAATAGGTTACATTTTAGTTCATAGCTAGGTTGAACTAAATTAAAAACCTAGGCTAGGTACTTGTGGACCTAGATTAAGCTAGTATAAGAACTTAAAGTATGTTACCTAAATTACATAAAAATTTAGGCTAACATAGGTTACATAGCTTAAGCTATGAATTTAGCCCATCAACTTAGGATATAAGCACTACACCAAGTGATTACATTAGATTTTGATTGAATTCACTAACTTTAGTAAATGGGGACTAATTGAAAAGCAGTGAATTCATTGGTTTAGTGAATGGGACTAATGAACTACACCCACATTTTGTAGTAGTGAAATATGAAGGTTTGAATCCCTCATGATCTCCATGCGTAAGGAATTACAAGTCTTCGCCATTAATTTGAATGTGAAATCATTTGTCATCACATTTTATTATGCACATTTTTTTACCTAAATTACCTATGTAACTACCCTAGGTATATAACTTTTCTACATGTGTTACCTTTTAATTTTACATTACATACTTATGTATCTAGGATATTAATAAGCTACCTTAGGCTATTCTTAAGCTAATGTAAGCTACCCAAGGCTATGTGTAGGTATTAAAAGTAAATTTCTTAAACTATTCATAGGTTAGTGTAAGTTATTTTAGGTTATTCTTATGTTAGTGTATGCTACTTTAGTCTATCCCCGAGCTACCATAAGATATGTTCATAAAATAATATTTTCATTATTTTAGGTTGATGTAGGTTCCATTAGGGTATTATTGGGCTATGTTTAAGATACATAGGCTAGGTTCTTAGCTAATCCTAGGCTATTCATAAGTTAATTTATGCTACTTTAAATTATTCCTAGGTTAATGTAGGCTAATCTTCAACTATTTTTAAGCTAATGTATGTTACTTTAGGTTCTTCCTAATGACCACGTGATAGGTTTTTTAATTAATCTTAATTGTTTTTAGCCTATGTGTAACCCATTATATAGGCTAAGTTCCAAGGCTAGTCTTAGCTAGCCATTGATATGTTATTATAAGTTATTCATAGGCTAATGTAAGTTATTCAAGGTTATTATTAAGCTAATGTAAATTATCCAAGGCTATTATTAAGTTATCTTAGCCTAGGTTTTTAAGCTAGTTTTCAAGCTTTTGTACATAGGTTATTATTCATGATTATTTTATATTATTCCACCCAATGTTATTTTATTTTATTGGGTTATTCCACCCTAGGCTATCCAAGAATATTCATGGTTATTTTACATTAATCCACCTTAAATTATTTTTAGCTATTATATATTTCACTCTAAGTTATTTTAGGTTATTCCACTTGATGTTATTTTTTGTTGTTATGGGTTATTTCGCCCTAAGTTATTCTAAGTTATTTTACCCTAGGTTATTTTTGGTTATTTTTAAAACTATTATAAGTTATTTCACCTTAAGTTATCCTAAACCATTATACCCTAATTTAATATTGGGTATTTTATGATATCTTCATCCTAAATTATTATAGGTTATTATACCCTATGTTATTTTACTACTATAAGTTATTTTTAATTATTATACATTATTTTACCTTAGGCTACTATAGGTTATTTCCTATTATTATAAATTATTTCGCCCTAAGTTATTTTTACTTATTCTAAATTAGGGTTAATAGCTTTAAAAACCTAGGGTAGAATAAACTATAATAAGTTAAAGCAAAACGGCCTTAAATAACCTTCAATAATTTAAAGTAATATGATTAAAGTTTTTAAAAAACCTAAGGTACAATAGTTTAAAACACATTATAATGGCCTAGGATATAATAATAACAACATGAATAACCTAAGGTAAAATAGTTTAAAGTATAGCTTAAAATAACCTAAAATACCATAGGGTATAGCTTAAAATTGTCTAGAATAACATAAGGTGGAATAATCTATGGTAAAGTTTAAGGTATAACAACCTAAGGTAAAATAAAATTTAATAGCCTAAGCTATAATTTAAGGTACAATAATGTAAAATAAAATAACATAGGCCATTTAAAGTAACAACATCAAAAGAAACTTACTTACTATGATCAACTATGTCAATTAGCAGTGAAAATGATGATTACATAATGACATTATAGTTACATAACTTTAGTTAGAATGAGATGATTAAGATGGGGTGAACCTATTTCACTTTAAAGGTGCCAAAGTGATTTAAGGTAGTGAACCACACCCCACTTTTGTACTAAAACTTTGAAGCATGTTTCAAATTTTCACATCATCAACCTTGTTAAATAAAGACCCATCAATTCTAATTCTAGTCTATTAAACATAATTGCAAAATTCCAAACCAATGTTTTTGTTTTTGGCAAATTTTAATCATTTTGCAAAAAAAATGGCCTAGCAACATCAACCAAGGATTTTTTGAAAAACACCGTATATTTGTTAAATTTTGGAATTGAATTTTTAAAACTATTAGATTTCTACCGTAGGCTCCAATAAATAGCCATAATGTAAAACTATTTAAAAAAACAATTTACCATCCAATGTGTTCTATATATAGTTAATTTGTTTAAATCTTAATGTTAATGACTTCACCAATTGGAAACATCACAAAACTAAAACAAACACTCCTCCAAACATTTGCATCAAACTCTTCAAGCACCAAAACTTTGCTTTTCATTAAATTTCACGATATTAATGGTTTCATTTCTTCTTCAATTATAATGGTCATAATGCTTTCATTTTAATCAATTCACAAAAATATATTATGTATTCTTTTACTACAAATTTTAGTAAAAAAGGTCATTTTTTGAACAAAATTTTCCAATTTGACCAATCCATCATTTTGGACAAGTCAATTTGAACATGACCGATTTGAATTATTGGTTTAAATTTATTTAAATTGGTAAAATAAATAAATATTCATGCAATGATTTTCTGGTTAATATATGAACAACCTATGTATATTACCTACGTACCTATCGCATTCCTTAGTACATAGATATGTTATCTAGATCAACATAGTATAGGTAGTTGAATTTTAGGTTGTATTGTCACCAATAGCCTTGCCCCTTAAGCATGTAATAAGTTGCAAATATAAGATGTCACAAATTGGAAGTAACCTCCATAGCTAAAAACTAAATCCTTAACCAACTCACCACACCTTGATCATGTTGTGATATAATTTGTATATGTTGCTATAAACATGGGCATTAATTTTGAATATTTCTTCACATCCCAACTTTGAACTACATTTTTTTAATAATATTGTATTGAAATAAAAACAAACAAACATTTATTTTCAAGATATTTCAAAAAATCCATTCATTTACTTGGACATAATATACAAAAGTTAAATAAATTGTGATGATCTTTTGAAATTTAATTATATTAAAAAATCAACTTATTGTTATTCCTTTTAATATTTATATTCAAGGAATTGGAATGTGAAAAAATAAATATATCTAAATATATTGTATACTAATATCTTTGAGTATATTTAATATGAACAATTGAATATGTCCAAACATGAATATATTCAATAGTGAATACATTCAAACATTTAACACTAACAAGGGTGTTGCTGATGACAAAAAGTTAAATAAGACATGGGCAAATTGCTAGGGAATTAACAAGTGGCCATGAATGTTAATTGTCCACTTAAGACACATCAAAAAATTTTAACCATATCATGGCATCCACTAACACAAAGTTTTCATGCTTTGTATTTATCATCATCTCTCCACCACTATATGCAATTTCTTATGTCTTATATAATGAACTTTGACTAAAGAACTATCATTATTTGACAATAGGTCTAACTTTAAGTAGAATTAATTCCTTGTTTTTTGGGGGTGAAAACACACTATGATTTAGACTTTTATGGATTTCAAAGTAGTTTTTCATGGGTTAGATAAATATTGTTGGATAAAACTCAAATGCATTTGATTATTTTAACAAAAATGACTTTAAAAAATGAAACCTATCTCTTAGTATTTCCCTTCTTTGAAATATTTACACCAAAAATATTGATAATTTGTCAAAGGTGGATTTGATAATTTGAAATAAAACTATGTCATAGTCCACAAATAATGGTTATACAATTGTTGCTTTTAATGGAATTTGATAATAAAACCATAATTTTGCAATACAACACTTTAAAGGTTTATATCATTTGGAATTTTCAAATAAGGAAAAAAATTGTGAAAAAAATTCCATATATAATATTAACTTTTGCAAAGTCCTTTTAGATGTTTATATTTATATTTTTCAAGACTTACATTTTATAAAGCTTAAAACTTTGACATGGAAATAATGATACTTTTAACATCATTTGAATATTTTCTTGAAAATACATTTAGAATGGTTAAAAAATTGGACTTTCAGTTGCACTTTTTGGTCCATCCTAGTGTGTTTTCACCTTTGTGTGTGCAATTTTGCTTCAAAAGGAATATGGGTTTTTGGTGGCCACAAACCTCTATGCCAAGAATGTTTTCAAGGTTTATGTTTTTGGTTAATCTAAACATGGAGAAGTAATTGAATGGTAAACTAAGTTGTTTCATTCAAATAAAAAGTAAAACACAACAAATTAAGGAGAAAAAAATCTTAAAAAATAGACTTGTAGTTAATTGTTGCATAACTTTGATATTTGCCAAATGAAGAGTTGTAACATTGAACTTTTAATCTTACAAGCCAAAAACATGCATGGTGCAATGGACCAATTTTATAAACTACAAAGTTCACACATGATGAATACACAAATTTTGCAATCCCTTTATTAAACCTTTAACAACTACATGCCCTAACCTTATATTAATATTTGAAACACCACAACTTATTATAAAATGATTCAATGACCTTGATGTATAACTTATTTTCTTCTCCATAAGTCTACTACAATTGTTAATATCAATGTATATTTTTTCATTTCATTTATTATTTATTTTTCCAGTCATAATTATGTATGAGTAGGAAGATTGTTAGATGTGCATTGTGACTTAGACCTTAATGAATGAAATCATTGACTTCACACCATTCTTCATATCAATAATACAAACATATTGTTTCTACATAGTTTTTTTTTCCAAATCCATTTTTCAAAAAATCCAATATTTTTATGTAGAATTAATTTATTTTTCTATGTTATGAAATAAAAGTCCAAAGTAATAATTAATTATCATTATTTTGAATTCCCATCATTTTTACAAATATGGAAGGGACCTTTACATTTTTAATGTTTTTTTTCCAATCTTGTGACATTAGTGGATTCACGATCATTAAGAATGAGCCAAATTTGATTACAAGGAAAAATGAAAGTAGATTTATAAGAATCTTGATATTTTGGTGACCTCTAAAAACCTATTATCCAAATATCATCAATTGAAGATTTTTTTCATTCAAAATGTGGCAAGTTTGGTTTTTTCTTTCAAAAAATCATTTGTGCCCTTGCCATGGTTTTTCTTTTGTTGCCATGATGCAAAAAATTTCCCCACAAAAAAAAACATTACTTCCCATGTAATAAAATTGAAACCAATATTTGTGCCCATCTCAAAGTTCTTTATGTTAAAAGTCATATCATCAACAAAAAGATATGATGATATGACATGCACATTAGTGTTTAACTTCCCTTAATTAAGTACATTGCATGGAAGCCTCATTTGGAATGCATTGTGCATGGTAGAAATTTTTATGTTGAACTTGAAATTGGCAACTAAAGTTTTGCTTTTAAGTTGACAATTATTTGAAGTTCAATTACTTCATATGAATGGAATTTCTTCATCACATGTAATAATTCAACATTGATTTTACACATTGATGTGTTGACCAAGTTCACAAGATTGTCATGCAAAATGGTAAGGTAAATGGATTTCTTCCACATCATATTATAAGGGTTTTGCTCTTGATTTGCTACATGGCTCCTTCTCTTGAAGGTATTATTGATTCATTCTTTTGTTCGGTTTTTGAATATCCTTGATATTATGTTGATATATGCTTTCATCCCTTTTTCCATTATAAAAAATGTAACTAAAGTTATAACCTACATCACCAACTAGGAATTCACTATTCCTATGACAAGGCAAACTATGTTTTTCCAATGTGTGAAGATGTCTTGTTTAAATACCACAATAAGCAAGGACGATGATGTAATCTTGAAAAAAATAGTGTTATTTACAAATGAATTTAGAACAACTCATTGATTTATAATGTGCAATAAATTCTTTCAAGGGATGTTTTCCTTTTTGCCCATGTGAAAAATAATCAGCACATGGATTATACTTATGCCGAGAAACATCGTAGATCTTTATTTTCCGTGGCCTATCGCAAAAGGAGAGTTGGGGTGAGGTTAATGACTAGCAATTCCTATCGGAAGAGGGATTTGAACCCTAATCTGTCGCTTCATGGGTGTTGGGTGACAATTTACTTTATGCCCTATGGTTTGGTTTCATAAAAAAGGTATGGCTTTGTCATTTTAAACGATAAAATGAATTGTGTATGTATCAAATTTAAACAAATAGATGATTACAGTGCCTTGTGCCATCAAATTTGTAATTGCGACTAAGCTTGTAAATGTTGTTATTATTAGGTAAATAATGACATTTATAAGCATAATTAGAAAGATGTAAAACACTAGGCGTACCAGCTCCACTTTCCATAAGCCAGCAAGCCTTTAAAGGCTAATACTGCAACCTTCATGTCGGTTGTTTTGCAAGGCATGCAACGTTTGAAAAATGAAGAGTGTATGGCATAGCTACCATTTTTGAAAAAAACAAATTTTTTTTGTTTTTTTGGGTTATTTTACTACTTGTTCTATTATGAGACTTAATTGAATAAAAAATTGTTATTATTTTTTTATGTCAACAATTTGATGTGAACAACTTTCATTATTTTGTATACAAGTTTTGTCTTGCAACTTTTGGTGCATATTTTGTAAGGAAATAGTTGATGTTACATGTTATCCCAACTTTAAAATATGAAAAAATAAAGCATATGTGAAAAAAAAATAGTGTTAAATTAATATGCTTTATGGCACACAATTTCCTTCCAAGGGATTGGGAAAGAATTTAATTTTGAGGTGGAATTCTTTTGCTTTCAAACACAATATTCCTATTAAAGTATTTGAATCTTTTTACTAATTCTCCACAACACTTAGCATATTACAATGCATCAATGAACAAGTTGTAATCAATACATGAGTTTAGAACCAATTTTGAAAATTCATGGAAAATGGAATGTTGGAGGATGGTATTAAACAAAGAAAGTTATTCATTCCAGATTAATAGACCTTAAATTTAGACAATAAGCGAAACATACAAAACTTCACATATAAACAAAACTTTTACTTTGTTCAACGTAACAAACCTTCATGTATTGTAATTGTTATATTTCATTCTAGTAGAACTTTGCTATAAAAAAGAGTTATTATATTCCTTAACATAACTTTGCATTGCAACTTATGTTCAATTTGACAAAATTTTGCCATAGAAATCACAAGAAAAATATCTACCTTATAAAGTTAGAACTTGAAAAACATTTTTAGGGACTTGGTACGACACATTACCTAGCTGGAAACTAACATATCAATCCTATTGGGTAAGAAAACATCTCAAAACATAGATTGAGGTAGTTAGATTACCTATTTAAAATTTTAATGCAACAATCTTCGTCAAATTCTAAACTACTAGCAAAGAGAACTCAAGTGTCATAGTGTAATAACCATGTATGGTTGTTGGATTTGAAAACAAAAAAACCTCATTAGACCCAAATTTTCCAGGCATATGTCTTATAATAGTTAAGTAGCATAGGTAGAAACCTATTGGAACAAAGAATATACTCAATCCCATACTATTGTGACGGAGTTATGCCCTTGGTAAAAGGCTACTATATAGTCTCTAAAAACAATTTAGCAACACTACTCAACATTTGGATCAAGAAATATCCTACCAGTTAGTAAATTGACCAAAAAAGAACTTGCATTATGTAGGCTACCTAATAAACAATCATATATGGAAAAACCCCAATGTTGATACGAGCTATTGCCAAAGGAGATTTCAAGTTCACCAAAGCACTGTAATAGTCCCTACAATAGTAATAATTCCAATGGTGATCATTGGAGGCCTTTTTGTAGGGATTGAATACTAAGGGATATAACAACTTCAACACATATATGTACCTAGGTAACACACACTTTACTAGTGATAATAAACATACAAAAACTTGAAAATATAACCATTCTTTTTGTACATGTTTCACAACCACACATTGTATAGCTATTGGATTATTATAATACTAGTTTAGTACCACTATTGCAAACCTTATTCAAGTATGTTCTACACACACACACACACATTATAAGACAATCATAAATATATTACAATAATTTAAATACCACTGCATTAGCCTTATTGAAGTTCAATCTACTGTATCACATACACATGACTCTATCCATAAATTTGAACATGTTTTTATCTATGCAACTCCAATCCTCCCCCCTTACTCCACATACAAAACAACCTTTTAAAGTAATTCAAGAGGTACCTTACTTACCTCTTACAAAATGGTAATCATGACAACTACCTAATTGCTTGAAATTCTTCCAAATTAATTACTCAAGATCCTACTATAGTAACTTAATTCCAACCACCTAACTCCACTAAACACATTATTCTATAACACTAACCAAAATAGTGAAGACAAGTCAACCACCACTTAAAACAATGGAAAAAATAATTTTTTTACTACTCCCACCTACTACCAATAATTCTAAATTACCAAATTATGCAATAAGTAGTAAAATTTAGCCCTAACTTCTAATTTGATAATCCAACCCTTAATAATGATCCATTGGTTATGTATTTGGTTTATCGTTGTGAAGGTTAGAGCTTCAATTTTTAATATTTGTAACCTATGTACATGCCTAGGGGGACTAAAGTAGGTAAGCTAGCATATGTAGGTTGAGTACGTTATGTCAATTACCACCTACCTACCTTCCTTTTTATTATCTATCTAAACTTATTTTCCACCTACCTAATTACCACATTTGAATTCATTATAAGCTTTTTAAAATATTCAAGAAATAAATTATTTTAATTTGGGCAAATGGTGCATTGTTCCCTAATCAAAATGATATGTCAAATGGTCTATTACTTTGCCAATTAAAAAAACCAATCCAATCACAATGGGATAGTTTTTTAATGCCCATCCAAATGGGATGTTTTTTTACATGAGTTTCCAATTGAATAAACCATGTTTTCTATTAGTGAAAGCAAACGATTGGGTCATGGTTTGTTTAAGGGAATAGAAAATATTGTCCCATTTGGTTTTTTATGCACATTTGGAATAAAATACCATATAAGGCAATGTAAATTGTGTGATAATGAAAATTTAAAATTATATTTTGTAGCATGGGACAAACACATTGCAACAATGCTAAAATGTTTCCATGAATATGAATATATTAAGTATTTTGGTAATATTGTATAAGCACCAAAAAATTTCTTGCAAAGGGAAATACATCTTACATGTAAATTGAATTATTATAGTACAACCATTTTAAAAATATATATTATAAATCAATATGTACATATGAAAAGCTTCTTTTGAATATTTTATTGACCCATTCACCTATATTGATGAGCCCCGAAAATGTTAGAAATTGTTGAAAATTTATAGTTGTTGTCCACTTAACAAAATACTTTGATTTTTGTTTGAATGAGGCAATCACCTTGTAATGTCTTATGTGATGTATTTTAACTCTCTATGTATTTTTTCATTTAGAATTAATTTTCTTGAATTTGTAGTCATATAGTTCCAAATTCTTAAAAGTGTACCAAAATCTTGTCACCAGGTCAACCCTTTTTATATTTTTTACCTAGTCTTTTTTTACCATTTATGGATGAGTATGATGGAATCACAAATTGTAATGGTTTAAAATATGGTACTCACGAAATATTTGACATGTTTCGACTTGTTAGTTTTGATAGGGATCAAAATATAGTGGGAAAAACACCATAATAAAAACTAAGTTCTTTTCATCCTAGGTAGTACAACTTAAAGGATTTTCACCCATTGTGGTTCATAAATGGGTCCCATAAAATTGAAATACCTATAAAATATTACTTATTTTCCACCAAATACCAAAAATCTCTATATATTTGAATCCAAAGTGGGTAATATTTCTCCTATAGAATGGGTTTGAAATGTATGAAAATAAGCTTTCATAAGAAATTGTTTATTTTCAAGTTTGATAATGAAAGTTCATGAGGTTTCAACCAATGTTATGAAGGCATATACTTTGCAAGGTTAAACCAAAGGCTTAGGTTTAGGTTCTTGTGACCCAAACCCAATTGACACCTTTTTGTTGAAATTGGCAAATGATCAAACTAATCTTTTACTAGATTTATGATTACAATTATTAAAACTTTGAAAAAACATTCTTGAGTTCATTAGGTCAAGATATTTAGGTAGCAAAGTTGAACTACTTTTTGAAAAGTTGATAAGTAGATTGAACTTTATAGTCATTTACTTTAACTAATTATTGAACTATGTACTTATATAAACCCTTATTTTTTTATAAAACTTTCATTACTACAAAAATAGGGTGTAATTTATTAGCCTAAATCACTATGGGACCTTAAAAGTGAAATAATTTCATTGCATTTTACTGATTTCACCTTGGTGAAAGTTATTTCATTATAATATCACTATGTAAACATCATGTTTCATTACTAGTTAACATAATTCACTATTATAATTTCTTGTAGTAAATAATTTTATTTATATGTTTTTTTATATTCTATATATGCTACTTTATGATATACCCTATATTATTTTAAGATATTTTAATTATTATAAATTTTATTTTATGTTATTATAGGCTATTATAAATTATTGTACCCTAAACTATTATATGTTATTTTATTTTAAGGTATATGAGCTTTTAAGTTATTTTAAATTAAATTAAATTATTCAACTAACTTTAGGATATACCTTAGGTTATTTTATTTAAAATTAATATATGTTATTTAAAATTATATTTGAAGTTATTCAATGTCATTCTATTTTATGTTATTATAAAATTATCTTAAATATAATAATTAAAAATAATATATAATAAAATATAATGATTTAAGGTAAAATAACTTAGAATAAAAAATAATAACCTATGAAAAATAATTTAAAATAATTTACAATATAATAACTACGAATAATACTATAAAATGTGGGTGTAGTTCATTAGTCCCAATTCAATAAACTAATGATTTCACTATTTTTTCATTAGTCTCCATTCACAACAACTAGTAAATTCACTCAAAATCTAGTGAAATCATTTGGCATATAGGGACACATTTTGTTGTAATGCAATAACCTATGATATTATAACATAAAATATCCAACAATAATTTATAATATAATAATCACCAATAGTCGTAATATAATATATAATAACTAATAATGATTTATAATGCAATAACCATTAATAACCACCAATAATCAATAATAGAATAACCACCAATAGCCATTAATAAATAGCCGCTAATAATCATTAATAGAATAACCACCAATAGCCATTAATAAATAACTACCAATAATCAATAATAGAATAACCACCAATAGCCATTTATAAATAGCCGTCAATAATCATTAATATAATCACCAGCAATAGCCATTAATAAATAGTCGCCAATAATCATTAATAGAATAACCAGCAATAGCCATTAATAAATAGTCGCCAATAATCATTAATATAATAACCACAATAACCATTAATAGAATAACCACCAATAATCATTAATATAATAGCCACAATAGCCATTAATAGAATAACCACCAATAATCATTAATATAATAACCACAATAACCATTAATAGAATAACCACCAATAATCATTAATATAATAACCACAATAACCATTAATAGAATAACCACCAATAATCATTAATATAATAACCACAATAACCATTAATAGAATAACCACCAATAATCATTAATATAATAACCATAAAAACCATTAATAGAATAACCATAATAGCCATTAATAGAATAGGCTCCAATCGCCATTAGTAGAATAGGCACCAATGGCCATTAATAAAATATCCACCAATAGCCATTAATAAATAGTCGCCAATAACCATTAATAGAATAGCCACCAGTAACCATTAATAGGATAACAATCAATAGCTATTAATAGAATAACCACCAATAACCATTAATAGGATAACCATCAATAACCATTAATAAAATAGCCACCAATAGCCATTAATAGAATATCCACTAATCATCATTAATAGAATAGTCACGAATAATCATTAATAGAATAATCACGAATAGCCGTTAATAAAATAGCCACCAATAGCCATTAATAGAATATCCACTAATCATCATTAATAGAATAGTCACGAATAATCATTAATAGAATAATCACGAATAGCCGTTAATAAAATAGCCACCAATAGCCATTAATAGAATATCCACTAATCATCATTAATAGAATAGTCACGAATAATCATTAATAGAATAATCACGAATAACCGTTAATAAAATAGCCATCAATAACCATTAATAGAATATCCACTAATAATTATTAATAGAATAGTCACGAATAACCATTAATAGAATAATCACAAATAACCATTAATCGAATAGTCACCAATAGCCGTTAATAAAATAACCACCAATAGCCACCAATAAAATAACCAGCAATAATCATTAATAGAATAACCACCACTAACCATTAATAGAATAATCACCAATAACCATTAATAGAATGATCACCAATAGCCATTAATAGAATATCCACTAATAATCATTAATAGAATAGTCCGAATAATTATTAATAAAATAATCGTCAATAACCATTAATAGAATAATCGCCAATAACCATTAATAGAATAATCACCAATAACCATTAATAAAATAACCATTAATAGCCACCAATAGAATAGATATCAATAACCATTAATAACCACTAATAACCTTAATAAAATAACAACCAATAGCCATATATTATAATTGCTTATGATTGTCAAAAATAATTTAGGGTGAAATAATTATAATAGACAAAAGTAATTTAAGGTGAAATAACTTATAATAACCTATAATTGCCAATAATAACATATGGTGAAATAACCTTCAATAATAATTTTGTTTAATTAAAAATAGTCTAAGATAAAATAAATTAGAATACCCAAATTTTTTTTATAATAGTTGCAAATAGCCTAAGCTAAAATAATTTATAATAGCCAACAAAAATTACAATAGTAAAAAATAGCCTAAGGTGAAATAAGCTAAAATAACCAAAAGTAATTTAGAATAACCAAAAGTAACCTTAGGGTGAAATATTTTTTTAAAACCAAAAAATTGAAAATAACCATAAATAACATCAAATAATGTAGGGTGAAATAATTTAATTTAATGAAAAATATTCATATAATAATTGAAAGTAGCTTTACATAGGTAATATTATTATATCAGAAAAAATCTTATCCATTTATTCAACATTTGTTTTTCAAAAAAATGGTCATTGAAATGTTATTGAATAATGATATTCAACTTTTTCTTTCATTAAAATGACTTTAAACTTCAAAAGGAAATAAATTTAATTATGTACATTATTTAATTTAAAAAATAAATAAACTCGAATCATTTCATTTGAACAAAATCTTAATAAAATATGATTTTTTTCAAAGCTTATGTTTTTGTAATGTTTAAAATGAAGTATTTGATAAAGAGAATGTAATGTGAGATATTATTACAATAAGTGGGTTGGCTTGATGGTAAGGGTGTTTGTCCCCATTCCAAAGGTCAAGGGATCAAACCTCATGAATGGTGTTGTGTGGTCGACAATGGTTCTTGATCGAACATTTTTTTATCTAATTCTTAAAATAGGTGCCTAGGTTGATTATGTGGCCTATCTACATATGCTAGGTTTTAAACCTAGCCTACATAATGACATGTGTCAATAAATTATAGGCTTTAATCATGATATTACCAATAATATTATATATTAAATAATTAAAGTTTAATTTATTTCCATGCTGGCTAGTTAATTAACTAACAAGTGAATGGTTTGATAAATTTGTATTTCACTTGAAAGTAACCTTGTTTCACTAATTTCACTAGGTACTAGTGAAACAATTTATTGTTTGTAGCAACTGGTCCCTGTTCACTAAGGGGTTAAACCATTTCAGCATGTAAAAATATCCAAATTCATTCAAAATCTAGTGAAACCCAAAGTGAATTAGGACACATTTTGTAGTAAAATTTATACCCATGTAGGTGCAAACGGGATAACATGAGTTGTATCCAATTCCTTTTGGGATTGCTTTTGGGGAAATATTATTAAAAAAGTTTTCAAAACATTATTTTTAAAAATTCAATTTTTTTTTCATATTATTGTATCAAGGTTTATGTAAAATATTCCAAAATAATGTAATTTTCAAAAGTTTTTAAGTCTATTTATAAATCCTTTTAGTACTAAAAAAAATGTTAAAGTGTTCAATGAGTGCTTTTAAAAGCTTTTTATTCATTAGATTTTTTCAAATTAATTCACAAGTTCCAATGATATATTATGAACCTTAATATATTAAAAAATATTATAATTTCAACACCAAATTAAATTATCATTTCTAAACATGAAAAATTAAGCAAATGTTACATTTGTTGTGGTTCTTGTTAATGTGATTACAACCATGTACAATCTCTAGTGTTGGGGAATGTGTAATATGTACATGGAACCAAGCTCAAAAGTTATTGGATTTGAAAATATGAATATGAATTCAAATTAAAGCGTTTAAAATTTGGCAAACCTAAGTTCAAACCTCCACCCGAAAAACCTCATAATAAATTCTATAATGTCAAAACTGAAAGTAAATGTTAGTTTCAAAAAATAATTTGGAAAACATGTGAAAATTAAAACAAAGGTTTTTCATTACTATGGAAAACATGTGATTACATTGAAAGACTAATGTTTTCTATTCATTCTACCATGGTTTGAACCTATCCATTGATTAGGATAATCATGTTTTAGTGAATAAAAAAATATTTGACAAATGAAAGCAATAAATATATATATATCCACAAAAATATAAAGAATTCGTGAATTTATTTATTGTTTATTTCTATACACCAATATGAACTACATATTGTATATGTATGAAAGGTGAGTCTAGTGGCTCATTTTAGGCAAATATAACATTCACAAAAATCCCTAACAAAGTTTTATAAATTA
The DNA here is from genome assembly GCA_963920785.1 of Sphagnum contortum. Classification (NCBI taxonomy): domain Eukaryota; kingdom Viridiplantae; phylum Streptophyta; class Sphagnopsida; order Sphagnales; family Sphagnaceae; genus Sphagnum; species Sphagnum contortum. The sequence continues at coordinate 13,282,572 of OY987289.1, read as the reverse complement.
TCCATATGGATATGGTTTTTAAATTCTAAAACTTGATTAGTGTGATCTTTGATTACTAAAATCTCATTCACTTATAAAACCTCTAAAAACTAGATCAAATCATTTCAAAAGGACTTTTGAAAACAAGGTCTAATTTTGATTTTTTCAAGAGTCCACTATTACCAATTGGTTAAGGTTTCACCAAAACTTATTTCACATTTAATTTTATGATTTCATTCTCTAACCTATATGTATTCACTATAAACAATTTGTAGTGGAATCCATTATGAATTTAAATATTTTTTAACAATCCATTGAATTGACCAGTCCATATTTTGAACTTCAAAAGTCCATTATGGATGATGAATGCATTGTTTTCAAAAGATATTTGTGTAAATGTTTTCATAATCAAAATTTTAATTTAAAATGAATCATCATTTCATGTATTTAAGATTAAATTATTCACTGTAAGCATTTAAACATAAAACACCATGCCAAAATTGTTATTGTGATTCCAAAAGTGAGCCACCATAATTGTATTCACTTGGAATATATGTACAATATCTTACATTGTTTTACCCTACATAAAATACAACATGGATCTATGAAAGATAACACACAAAATGGATATTCAATTCTTAATTGGGAGGAAAATGTGGTTTCATTCTATTGGACCCAATGATAGATGTATAAGCTTGGATACATGTACCAACGGCTACAAGGCTAGCTGTGATAACAGCTATCGCATACCATGGTCTTGAACAAAATAATTGATAAAATTCAGTTTTTACAATATGTAGTGTGCTTTTACATTGCCCATTGATTTTTTTCACCATGTCATGATAAGGTTGTGAATATCCAGAGTAGTTGATTCCACTTTGCAAATTATCCCACATTCGAAAAGCATTTTTGTCAGTGACCAAAAAGTTTTTAATCACATCACAATCGATCAAATGTTTCACATCTTCTGGACTCTTGATGAGGTCTCCCATGAGATGTACATATTCACCAAGTGCACAACGTTTGGCAACAAAATGATCATAAAATTCATACATCACCAAGTTGCGAAAATAGGATTCTGTCCTATCATATAACTTCACAATTGGCAAATATAAACATCCTTTGTCAAATGCCACTTCATCAAGCATTCCTTCGACCCCTTTGATTCGAATGCCAACTTTTTTCAAACGAGTTGCAGATTGTATGATACTATCTCCATCAATATATTCTCTTCCCTCATTTTTACCACATAGGATTTGGTAAATACCGGCAAATATATGGGTGCACTTTTTTAGTTTGCCTATGTTAAATGAGTCAATATAAGATTCCTTTGTTATAAAAATATATCGACACATTTGATATGCATGGATTGCCCAAATCCTATTTAACAACTCTAGTTCTAATTTTTTCCAAATTGGTTCTACCAAATTTTCATGACATTTCCAAAAGACCTTCTTCAATAAAGACATTGGAATTTGATTTTCGAACAAAAAAAGATCTTTCCATAAGAAAGTATATGGTGCTCCAGGTTCTAACAGGGTTCTTAGTCTAGTGGGAAATACTAACTTACCATCACAAAATGTTAATAAAATCAGTGTCAAAGCATCTAAAATTAATTTCTGTTGCACCTCCCTTTTATTATAGTTAATGACATGATCTAGACCGTATAATTTCATAAAAGCTTCAGGTTCATCCACAACTTCATCACAAAATTTATCCCATATTGGTCCTAGCCCACAAGCTACAGCTAAATTCATTTTCAACCTTTCTGATTCACTAGTGTGTGAAATATTACGATTGTGAAGGCCAAATTGCCATTGTTGTGGAGTATATTGTTTTAAAGGTATACGCAAACAATCTGGCAATTTCATTATAAGAATTTCACTCCTTCCATCATGAGCATCATCATATTTGATTTGTAATGTTGATTCAACTTCAGATATCCATTTAGATGTTTGATTACTAGAGCTCCAATTGGATGTTTTCATTTCAACATCAATGTTGTAATCAATGCTAGAAATGGTGTCTTCCATCTCGATATCAATAAATAACTTGTTCAAAACCACGTCTCTGAAACATCATTAAAAATAATTTTAGTACTTTAAGTGAAATGAAAAAATGTGTCCAACAAAAACCTATGTCATGATGCTTCACATGAACTATTATCCAACATCAACATGATTTGTCATTGTGAAACTTTGATGGCCAAAAAATGAACAAATTAAGTGACAATCAAATCTTCTTGAAAATCAAATCAAATCAAATCAAACTTCTTGAAAATCAAATCATGCCAAAATCAAATGACTATATACAATATATGGCAAACCAAGTTTCCTATTTGGCTTACCAATAAAAAATGAAATAAATTGGAATAGAGTTGAAAGTTGATTAATCTTGGCAGGCTTTAAAGATGTTGCCAATTATATAACATGTTGTTGGTGTGAATGTGGTAAAGTATGCAAGTTGGAGGTTATTGTTGCACCATTTGTTGTGGACATTAAAAAAAATGGAAGGATGTTGTGCCAAAGTTGAAGAAGAGGTGAGGAACTTGGTTTAGTTGTTGTAATAAGCTAGCATCATCAAGATGGGTTTTGTTGTGCAAATGGTTGAAAGAACAACTCAAAATAACCGCCCTATAGGTTGCACACAAATGAGGAAATGTTCAATTGTTGTACGAGGCCAACATTTAAAATGAGTACATTCTATATGCATGACAATTAGTCCATGCTAGAAAGAAAAAAACAACCCAAGTTATGTTGGAAAAGAAACAATAAAACCCAAAACCTACAAATCAAGTAAGACACTTGTGTTAAAAGGAATATACCTTTGAAGCTAGATAAATGTTGGGTGATCACAAACGCTCAATAAGAAGAAACTCAAAGACTTGATTGTAGATGTAGATTACATAGCAAACAAGGAGAATAATAATCCCCAAGACACACTCATGATTGTAGTAGCTACAACTTAAATGCAAGCAAGGGGTCTAAAGGGATAAGAACAAAAAGAAATTGCAAAAACATATGTGAGGATGGAAAAAATATGATATAAGAGAAAGGAAAGACTAGAAGAAGCTTGTTAGAAATTGAAATGATGGGAGTTTTCACTAGATGTTAGTTTAAAAAAAAACACGCCAATCCAAAATGGAAAGGGAGGAACACAAAGAAAGGACTAACATCCAGAGCCACACCCAAAAGCAAAAGGAAGGATATAAGTTAGTAAGAAGGGAAAGAAAGAAAACAACATGAGGAGGAAATCATCAGGGGGATAGCAACAAGAAGGCAAGAGTGCTCGAGACAGGTACAAAGACAGAAGATTGTGAAGTGTGGAGAAAAACACAGGAGAACACTGAATTATATAGAGATCTCATTGCATTTGTGTGCTTTGGGGGAGATTCTGTAAAGGTGAAATACCATTGATAGCGTCAGATTTCAACAAATACTTTCCTGTGGGCCCCATGGAACTGGGCCATTCTGGCTGGAATGGTTGGTTGAGCAGGTATTTCCTATTTCACAGCCTTCGGAAAAGAGGCATGTTAAAGGTACATGAGTGGCGGGGAGTTTCAGTGATGATTTTCTGTCTTTTAGGTAGTGGTCAGGTGCCCTGGGTGAAGCAGGCTCACCCACTTTCGTATCATGGTAAAAATCCCAAAATTCATTTAAACTATTTTAAAATATTACAAATGTCTGATGCTTAGACTGCATCTGGGTCTTTGGGCTTAATATGGTCATCAAGAGGCATCATCATTAAAAAAAGGTGAACATACCAATGTGGGTGCTGGTTCACCCTAGCCCAGGTCATATGAAGTGGATGATTCATTGAAGAAACAGAGTTTTTTGGGGCGAAATTTCGCAAAAATATGAAAATAAAAAGAAAATAGAGAAATCCATAATTTCACCCTGTCTTTGGGCCTCCTTTCACCCCCTAATCCCTCTTTCAGTCAGTAAGGTAAGGAAATTTCATTAAAACTCAGTATGAAATGCTGAAACAAGGTTCGAGAGGAATTATAGTAGCTGTACAGGTAGGAGTAGTGAAAATATATGTAGCACCAGTGAAGGCACTCAGGAAAAAAAAAGAAAGACAGGGTGAAACTGAGAAAACCACCCAGTTTTGGGTGGTTTTCTCAGTTTCACCCTGTCTTTCTTTCTAATGAACTTCTTTTGCAGGGTTTTTTCTCATTCTCACCCTGTTTATGACGAAACTCAGGGTACTGGTGCTGTCTTTTCCTGACTTCGCGGATAACTCTAATGTGTGAAAAAAAGTATAGCCAAGTTTTAAAAAAGAATCGCTGTATTTTTGGTTTTGAACTTCAATTATAGTTTGGTATCATTTTTCAACTAGTGTTTTTGGTATTTAGACAGGTTATAAAACCATGTAGGCATTTAATGCTAAATCCCTCTTGGGATGCTACCCAACGACACAACATCAGAAAATTGAAAAACATATCACTGGCTTGATATGGGTTTTTGAATTCATAAGGCTTTTAAATCTTGAAGTCAGCAATTCTTCTAACCAGTTTTCAAAAGGATTCCTGATTACCCAGAAAGACAAAATTGGGCCACAACAACTACCCCTTCAATCTTGCGCATATGGCATCCAGCACCGTCACCGACATTCAAGACTTAATAATGCAATTTTCACTTATTTTAAGCACATATTTGACTTTCGGTCCTTGGCAACTTGTGGAGCTCCAGACGAGGTTTTCTTCCTTTAATATCCAAATTCAGAAAAGAAAGTGCCCCTACCAAAATCAAGGAAAATTAGGTGAACGAACAAGTTTAGAAAAATCCAAAAGTTTCCCAACTGTTTTTCAAGAATTAGTAATGTAAGTTTCAATTATGTAAATTTGACTATCTCTCCTTGGCAAGTTTTGGGTTTGTGATGGGGTTTTCTTCCTTTGATACGCAAATTCGGAAAAGAAAGTACACCCCCCCCCCTCCCCCCAAAAAGGAAAATTAGTTGAACTTACAATTTTAGAAAAATTCAAAAGTTTCCAGACTGTTTTTCAAGAATTAGTAATGTGATTTTCCATTATGTTAAGTACATATTTGACTTTCTCATCTTTGGCAAATTTGTGGAGCTCCAGACGAGGTTTTTCTTCCTTTGATGTTCAAATTCGGAAAAGCGATTCCCCAAAACAAGGAAAATTACTTGAACTTACAATTTTTAAAAAATCCAAAGTTTCCCAACTTTTTTGTGAAAGGGAAGTCAAATTTTGTTAGTAAAAACACTCGCATGTCCATCCACACAATGTGAGGAAATAATGTTACTTTAAAAAGGTAATTTGGTTGAACCAAGCAAACTACAGGGGACCCTGGGGGCAAGATCTGCTAGGAAACCACACTTTGGATTGATCCCCAAGGCAGCCAGGGGTAGATCTACCACGAAACTGCACTTTGGACTTATCCCCAAGTCAAGCCCCTAGTAGGTCTACCATGAAACCACCCTGTGAGCTTTTAAGAGAATGGGGCCAGCACTTGGCTCTACCTCTCAAAGCCCTTACTCTGGCAAAGCATGTGTGACATGCCCTTCTGCTTGGGTTAGCCCCTAACCCAAGCAGGGTGGGCCTCGTGCCAGGACCACCATGGTGGCATGAGAGGCTTAGGCCAAGGTGGGGGCTGTGGGGTGCGACTCGCCAAGTCTTCGAGTACAACTTGGGCCCATGGGCTCAGGAGGTCACGACAAACAAGCGAATCCAGGCCAAGGGGATGACTAGGGGTTGTTTTTCGTATTTCAACATCGAAGATCTCGCTTCACTAAAACCCTCAAACAAATGTACAGGGGCAACACTTGATGTTACCCTGCTAAAACCCTTGGGATGATTGAAGGCTATCCTGCAATAACACTTACTGTTGTTGCAATAAAGCCTTTGGAGGCAACCATAAGGGTTGCTCTGAAGTCCGGGAAGGACATTTGGTGTCGTTCCAATTTTACTTTTCCCAGTGGGCCAGCCCAAGAGTTGGCTCCTGAGAAAAGTTCCCAGAATGAGAAGAGATTCCCAGGGCAACTCCAAATTAGACTAAGTCATAGTCTTCTTAGCAAGTTTAGGGTGTAAGTCAAAGAAAGGCTGGAGCTTTGTACTAATAAGGCGTGTCATGGGATGCACAGGTAATTAGGAGTTAAGCAGTCGAGCAGTGTAAGAGCTTTGATGAAATGCTTGGAGCGCAAAAACAAGCACAAAGGGACATTGCACTGTGGTTGAGGGCTTTCCCGGTCACTTTGAAACCTTAAAGCCAGTAATACATTGGACCTTTTTTGAAAAGCTTTCCAATGGAAAGACAAATTGGCCCCCACAACTCTACCTTCAATCAACCAAAATGGACCTATGTAGGGTATTCAGTCCTATCACCACACACTCGAGAAATGAAAATCACACACTTCAATTAAGCATAATTGAGTTTTTGCCCTTTGCAATTTGTGAAGCTGCAGACGGTATAGGAAACTTTGGCTATAATTCAACGAAATCATGTTAGGTGGAGAAAATAAATGGGTCCAAACAGGAAACCACACTTCAGATTGATCGCCAAGGTAGGTGCCCCATAGTAGAGCTCTCATAGAGAGTGCCCTTGCATCGATGATGAGATCATCACATATGTTCAATGGAAGAAGAGGTGAGGAAACATTAGTAATGTGTAAAAGCCTTTTTTTATTATCTATAGCCAAAAAGGGAAATACAAATTTAAAGTCCTAAAATTAAGTGCCTTTTGAGATTTCCAATAGCCAGAATTTCATAAAAAAAATCATCGATTTCTATACATTGTTCAAATCGGTGGCCAAAACTATAGAAAGATGTTTTAAAAAAATTACTAGGACCTTGACCTGAGTATCGAAAGATTTTAGTGTGTAATCAAATTTGGCTAAATCTTCCTATGGAGGATTGTCACTTTGGATACATCACAAAATTAACCAAAAAAAACATTGATGTGTAAGCAGCCCTCCCTTTGCCATGTAGTTGCTGTCTGCAAATCAAACATCCCTAGCCATAGCAATAATATGGTGTGTCCCCTACGTTTTGGATGAAATATTGCAGTCAAATAGTGTGGAACTCAGTTTGGGCATGTACATGTACATGTACTTTACCTAGAGTGTCTTCCAAGAGGGCAACTAAAATTACTGTTTTCCATTGGAAAGATATGATGATTGAGACAAGGGGGTCACAGCTTAATAGTCTCTCATTGCATAGTTACTGGACACCATTTGTAAATTGTCCAGCTTTACACTGAAAAAATTCAGTTTCCCATGTTTTTCTCAAAAATATTTGGTGAGGAGTTTCGGACCCTCTGCAAGGTGTTGTAGGTCCAACTCCCAAAGAGGCCATAATAGATATTCCCCTATTACCCAACCCAGCTATGAATCACCTTGGTCTTCAAATCAATTAGCAAAAGAGGTCAAGAGAAGGAGTAGCAAAAGAGGCAACGTGCAAACTAAGACTCCAGTCAGCTAAGGACTAAAATGCAACTAGATAACCTACTCTTTGGTCAAGTTTGTGAATAGTAGATGATGCCAACTACGTACGTTTGATGACTTCACAATTTTCCAATAGATTCTTGCAACCCATTGTCATAGGCACAAGTCACTTTTTCACCAAGGAAACCACTTTGCAAGTTCAACGACCCGAATCATCTTGCATTCCGGAACACTACTTTAACAATTTTTATTTGAAGTTCTTGAATGAATAGTGATAGGGTAGATACCCTATAGTTGATTTTGGTGGATTGAAGAGAGGTGTTGGGTCCGATTGTCTCTTTGGAAATTAGGAATAAATCAATATGGAGCATTGTTAGCTTTGAGCTTGATGGCCATATGAATTCAAAGGGCCAAACCAAGCCCATCACCTTGTTCTTCAAACCAATGAGCATCATACATTGTGTGCTTTTGTATATTTGACAAATCAACTCACAACAAGTTTTATTCCAATGAGTTCAAGAACTCCACATGGTGGAGTTAGGCCCAACTTAATGTTAAGGATCCCAAAACAAGGGGACCACAACAATAGGTCCCTAATGCCTGCCTATTCATTCAACCATTCCAATGAGAATCATCAAGTCCCATTCACTTTGGAAGGTGACATTATTAACTGGTTGAATTTGAACCCACTGATTGTATAATGGGTTTATGAAATCTCCCCAACTAGTTGCACACATTTAGAGATCTCAAGACAACCTATGGTCCTCTTGTGTTTTTTGTATCTTTCACAATCCGTGTTCTTGTGCATTTATTGCAATTTGATCTCCAATTGTTTCCTTTGTTTCCTTTCTAACTTAAGCATGTTCTTTTATCATTTTTTCCTTTTTTTTCCCTTCCATACACATTTATGTTTCATTGCCACATTTACTAATCTTGCCATATTTTATTTTTAGTGGAGGTAGGCCTGAGGGCTCAAAATGCAAACAAAAATTTCAGGGCGCCACATGGCATCAATTTTATTGAAGTCATGTATGGTAGTGATTGGGTGGGCAATTCAATTAAAACTGAAATGCATGTGTCCTTTTAAGCTATATTTGCTGTCCAAACAATGAGCCAGGAGCAGTGATTTTTTTGGGATGAATTTTCGCACTGTGGAGAAACAAAACAAAAAGGGAATATTTTGTCACTTATTGCATTTTATTGGGAGAAAATTCGACGTTTTTGTAAAAATGGAAAGAATTCACCAGAACTTTTGTGTTTATTGGAAGTACAACATCAGACCCACTTTTCTCTACTGATATGGTCAGGCCTTGCATCATCAAACAAGAACGAAGTGTATCCATTTCATTCTTTAAAGGCTGAAAAACTACACTGATCACACAAACAAATAAAATCAAGTCTAGCACCTACACATGAGAAAGTTTGAGGTCTAGCACCTACAAGGCGAATATGCCATGACTTTATGCGAAACTGAAATTATGAAAAAAAAATTCGCAGCAGGTAATCAGGGGAGAAAAATTTAGACAAAGCAAAGAGTTGGTAGCGGAGGAAACTTCTTACAAAGTACTGTGGCAATCTCTAACGGGCCTCACTTTTCTTTGCTGACTCATGATGGGCACCATCCATAAAGGTGCACTTGCATCCATTTTCTAAACAGGAAGTTGCAAGTCCAGGACTTACGCAGGGATCGAATAACTTTATTAAAGACTTACAATCTTGAACAGCGTGAAAGCACAAGGCGACAAGAGAAAAAGTCAGCAAGCATCCAGCTACAGTAATATTTCAGAGTAAAGTTTTGAGTGGTAGCACGAAAAACTTCAACCAGCCTCAATTATCTTTGCTGGCACGCTGTATGCACCATCCTAGAAGGACCACTTGGATCCTTCCTCTCAACCTCTCATCATAACCACCTTCCCAGTTGTTTGCTGGTCTGGCATGAATGCAGGGAATCCATGGACTAATTCTCCCTTGACTCAAATTTGCATCCAAGAGTGTGCTACAAATTTATATCAAGGTTGGTTCCCTTGTTAGTGGACGTAGGCCTGAGGGCTCAAAACGCAATCTAAATTTTCAGGGTGCCATGTGGCATCAATTTTAACACCTCGGTGTTATATATTTCTCCTGTGATAAATGACAGATACTTGTTGGATATCATGGGGAACGTTTTTTGAAAATCACTTGTGTAAAGGAATCCGGAGTGGGCTTCATGCCCATACAAAGGAGACACTTCAATTCACTTGAATTTCAAAAACGAGACAAAGACGCACAATGCACGGAGTTGGTAGAGTGAGGAGGGGGAGAGAGAGGTTCAAAGGACAATTACAAAGGGTGAGTAAATAAAGTGAGGCAATAATAAAGGCAATAGAAAGTTACACAGTGATTGGCAATAAATGTGCGAAAACATCTGGTTAATTAATTATCGTATGTAAAGTACTCATAATTTACACCCCACTCATCTACTTACCAACAGCCAAGAATGCCACTGACAAAGCAGTACTCCCGATTTCCATTTCCCTTTCTCCCACGCACACAATGAGAGCCCATAAGAGGGAGAGAGGAGAAACACGCAAGAGGATGTAACGGAGCGATGGTGTTCGACAAATCTAAAAGAGAATGTCAATTCTTGTGTTTTTATGGTGTTTTATAGTAGAGAGGAGTCCATGATATAGCTGCATCTTAGGGGTTGTGATGTTGGGAGGAATGAAGGAGGATCATGAGGTGGGAGATCTGCCGCTTGCAAAATTGGTGGGGCTCAACTTTGGCCGTCCTTCTAATGAGGACACTGTAAGTTACAAGCTCCATCAATTGCTTCTTCTTGCTCTTCTTTTTTTTGTTTTAATAACTTGGTATCTTTTCCATGCTTCGGTTCACCCACTGTCGGAGCTGATGAAATCAATGGGTAAGTCATTATGGCACTGTCTTGATTTGTAGGTCAAGTTTGACTAAATTTACTAATTTTTTTTGTTAAATTTGGCCAAAATTTCGATACCAAAAAAATGAGAAAAAATATTTTGTTTAACTGGTATTTACTGAAGTGAAATTATACATTCCTTTATCCAATCCAAAGACATTTAAACCATTGGAGTGAACCAACTGCCACTTGTGCAGCATCCATTGGAAGCCTATCATGGCCATGTTGTGGCTAACCCCAAAAAACTTGACATCAGGTTTCATCTTCAAAAGTAGCCAGAAATATAGAAGGCTAATGTTTTACTATCATTTTTTAAATTGCCAGATTTGGTTAACTTGTCTTACGGATGATGGCCATTTCAGCTACATCACAAATTGAAAAAAAAGGAAGTTCATAACTGTCGCAACCCTAGCTTTGGGCTCGCGACCAAGGCAAGGGGTTGCAAGGTTACGGGCCAAGAGGAGGAAGCCTGGGAGTCATCACATACTCCCGGGAGTCTAAGGAAGTGCGAGGGAGTGTGAGAGAGTGAGCACTCACACTCCCAAGGCAACTCCCATTTTGGGAGAGGGAGTCCCGGTGGACTCCCGAAACTTTAGAAGGCGCATTGAAGGGTCAAATCTCAATGATTTGTTGCGCTCTTTATATCGTTGGAAAGCTCTTGAAACGTAGATGTCTAAAATAGGTTCGCATTGCTCATTTGGACATCTGAAAGGCAAGTTATGGGCAAAAGAAGGGCCGGGAGTCAAATTGGCAATTTGACTCCCGACCACTAAAAGTCGGGAATCGACCTCTTCCCGACATCCGATTTGAAAGTGTGACACGGCGTTGGAAAGCTCTCGACGAGGGCTACAAATTTGCTTCAGACCGCATCGAGATTGGACTCTGCAGTCGGGAGATATCGGCGTCCAAAGTCCCGGGACTCCAACCCGGGACAGTTCCAGGACTCCCACGTGGGAGTCCCGAGAAAAATAGCCATTTGGATGCCACCTCCGTTGCAAGCTGCAGAGTATACTATAAGGGGGAAGGTGGTGGCTTCCCCCAAGTCCGGGCTGTGGTGAGTCTTGTGTGTCTGTGTTGCCCGTGGCTCGTCCTAGCACCAAAGGTGTTCCAACTATGCACTAACCACTTTGTGTGGGTTGTGTGCAGGCCCGTGTGAGTGAATAAGCTTGTCAATTCTTCCTAGTCCCATCCCGGAGCTCCAACACGCCCCTCTACCCCTCCAAGTGTTATGAGCTACGAAGCGGCTCCAAGTTCCAACTCCTTCCGCATTGCCGCATACTTGGACCCTCAAGTGGGTCTACAAGGAACTTGGGAGTGCGTCAATAACCACATTAAATCTAGGAACTACAGTATCATGTAATGTTTCCTCTTGACGTAATGCTGTGAAATTGTTTTCATAAACTCAACCAAAACAAAACAAAATTCACTGGTACTTACAGAAGTCTTGAAACCTAGAGAATATTCATTATCGAATCATAGTTATATAAATTGCCAGAATTAACCAACAGTCACTCATGTGCTATCCTCACTCATGTGCCATCCATTGGAAGCCTGTGGGGAGTAGTGTTTCCTTCAACAACTTTTGTTTGCAACCATAATGGCAATCATCCATAAGAAGATGTAGAAAAAATTGTGATCATCCCTCAAGAGATTTAGCCAATTTTGGCTATAAACCACACATGAAGAATAGATCTTTAATCACCATTTTATAATTTAGGCTACAAACAAGACACCAAAAATAGGAATCTGGTGAGCTTTGTTACTTTCACTTTTACTGATTGCAAACCTTGAAAAGCATGTAAATCTATCTGATGAACCTTAGCATTGCAAGAAAGTGGAACTTCATGGTCAGACATGGCTCATCATCCTAGGATACTCATCTGATGTGTCTTAAATCAAGTCACACTAGATGATTCAAAATTACACCGTGCACTAGGCAGTTTATGGTACATTTTTAAAAAGTTTCTAAACTTCAGCACTGACCCTGTTTGCTTACTCCACATGGAGAAACACAGCACACATCCACCAGTGGAGTTTCCTCTGCAATCTCATAGATACAAATGCACCTCACTTGTCGTAGAATTACAACCTCCATTCCGATTCTCAATAGCAGCAATATTTATTTTGGAAAGAAAAACAGGTGAGCTAGAGTTGCACAAGAAGTCCAAGCTTGATGGACCATATAATTCATAGGGCTTTTGTGAAAATACCCTCCAATCTCATTTGTATCATTAAATCCATCAGAGACATGTCTGTGGACATCAGCTGCAGAAAGTGTCCAGGTGCTGAAGAAGACATGTATGCCAGTGATTTTGCAACTGCTGCTGGCTCGTTCCCCCCCCCCCCTTAGTAGGCTAAGTAGTAGACAACGTTTAGGTTAGTGTTGCAGGAGCAATACTACTCTACTTGAGAGAGAGACCGACGTAGTCAATAAAAGACGGCGTTAGGCCTACCTCCACTCCAGGTCCAAGAAGGGGCCAACTAGTTCAACTCAAGCCCCAACTTTCATTTATGTGCAATTGTATGCACCGCAAGTCCATCTCATAGGATTCCATGTGTGATCTTCAAACCTTGCATTGGGGCACAAAACAATATAAAAGATGTGAGTTTGAAAAATGTTTCAAGACTCACACATGTTCCGACAAGTGTGGGAGAGTGCAAAGGAGGTCAATCCTAAGCACTTTCAACTAGGGATCACCATGGGTGTTGGAGTCCAAAGTGTTTTGAATTTTTGGAACAAAAGTGCAAGCAATAAATGTAGTCCAAATCGGCCCTTGAATATAAAGATTTTGAAGTGTAAATATTGAAAGTGAACTTTCATACTCCATTTGAAGCTATGAGTTATGACCCAAAAAGGTCAGGAATCAACCTAATAATTTGACTTTTAACCATTAAATTTTGGGCAACAAGGGTCAAATGACTTCCTATTGAAACATGCGTCATGGCTTGGAAATATCTTTTCAAGGGCTACAATGTTTTAGTTTGAAGATTCTTGACATGATCTCATGTGAAAGAAATTATGAGCCCACAAAGTGAAGGATTCATAACTTGAGAATTTTAGGACTCTTAGTTGGTACTCCTAAACATTTTAATCATTTCAATGTAGCCTTGTTACCAATCACAAAATATATTATAGGGAGGAGAGTGATGGCAACCTTTCAAGTTAAGGTTGTGTGAATATAATAAGTCCAAAACAAGTTTGTGACCTAATTTTTTCCATTTATAATAACCACTGGCATGCCCCTCTTTTTATAATATGAATAAATAGGAAACATGACCTTAAGTTTTTTTTCTTTGTCATTTCTTTTATTGTTGTCACACTGCTAGAAAACTTGGCCATGTGCCATTACACAGTTCCACTCAAACCCAGTTTTAGAGGAATGAAATTGGTCCATACCATTGTACATTGGATGTATTGGATTGGTCCACCCAAATCCAATTTCAATGGAGTTGGATTAATGTCATTCCACCATAATGGATGTAATGGATTAATCCACTCAAATCATGGTTAATTCTTGGGTTTTATTTGCATGTGTATAAGTGAAAAAACATTTTGACACATTCCCGAGTTCCTTATTAGACCCACTTGGGGAATTGTCCCGGGTTGGACTCCCGGGACTTTGGGCACCCATAACTTCTTGCTCAGACCTCCGATTGGGATGAGGTCTGAAGCAATCTCGTAGCTCTCTTCGAGAGCTTTCCAACGCCATGTCTCACTTCATTTGAAGACGTCAGATTCAGGTCGATTCCCGACTTTTAGTGGTCGAGAGTCAAATTGTCAGTTTGACTCCCGGCCCTTCTTTTGCCCATAACTTGGGCTGCAAATGTCCAAATGGCTCATGCGAGGCTATTTTGGACATTTACACTTCAAGACCTTTCCAATGACATAAAGAACACGCCAATGCGAGGTGTTTTGACCCCTACAATCGAGCTCTGAGTTTTCGGGAGTCTCGGAGGACTCCAACTTCTCACTTTTGGGAGAGAGTTTCATCCTCACACTTATCCCAAAGTGGGGTTGCGACACATTTTACCATTTCAAGTTCTAACTTTAGGTTCCAAGCTCAAGCTTTAGGCTCATGTAACAACTTGCCTCAACATATCTTATACCTCATCCCACCACTCTATTAACTCATGACCAACTTGAATACCCAATGTTTCATGATGCATGTTAAACAAGACATTTTTACTTTAAAGTCTTCATATTTTCACAAGTTGTAATATGCAAAATATGGCTTGTGGCTCTTCAACTTGGTGATAATACTTATCAATTCGGTGATCTCCTTTTGCAATTCATGTACTTCTTTTTAGGATTCAAATTCATATTGTTCCTTTGCAAACTTAAAAGTCACACACTTGTTGACTACTTTGGCTTTTGTGATTTGCAAGTCTTTTATTTGTGCTTATAAGTTACATATGTTTTAATCTGCAACCTTGCTACTGTGTTGCCGACCCTCTTGTTAAACAACCAAATCATCCTTTTGTTGTTTCACTTCCCAATATTCCTTGTTCTTACTCTCACACTCATGTTGCAAGTGATGTTTTTCCTATTTGACTCATTCAAATTCCTACATATGTTCATCATTGTTGGTTTACTTTTTTTTTTAATAACTAATAATAGGTCTTGATGCATACCAACAACATGTTTATCCTTGTCCTTTCCTCATGGTATGATTTTTGGATTTGTGTTTTTGCTTGTTCCAAAAAAATGTAAAACTTGCAACTTTTTTTCTACCACTTGCTAGTTGACCAACTTCAACCCTTATAACTACACAATAAACATATGTTGGATATACTTCACCACTTATTGGAACATGTTTGTTGCTTGCTTATGTGGATCATCATCTCCTCCCATTGTTACACCATTTGGTATATGAAAACTAGGTGTAACATCTTGTGAGTTGATGCTGGAAGACATATCAAATGGGTGATAAGCAAACTTGTTTGTATTTGTCTAAGTAATGGCAACATAGCTTGGTTTGTCCTCACTATCTTGGTGCACCATTTGTGATTCATCATTGTGTGCTTATTGAATTTTGGCTTAGGTGTGGTATATCACCCAACTAGTTTAAGTTATTCAAACATTTTTTATTAATGTATATGTTCTTCTTATTGGAAATAATGAAAGTCTTCATCCATTGCAAGTGTAGGAGATTAGTGCTATTTGGACTCATGTGCACACTGACTTTGACCCATACGTGAAATCGAAATCTAATTTCGCTATTTGTAATCAAGTGATGTTTGTGGTTCATGTTGTCCTCACATTCTTTTTCATTACTAAAGAGGTGGAACTTCATCTTCCTCTTCATTCGATTGCACAATAAATTGGGGTTGAATATGCATACATTTATATTCTACCAAGGTTATTTTCCTGGGTGATTAATTATCTATTTAAAGTCATGATCAATGAGTATCAGACATGTGTTATTGATTTTTTTTTTGTACAACCATTTGCACCTTTGGATGATGATGGGGGTACTTGTTTAGTTGTCTTTTATTTCATAAACCAATTTTTCATGAATACTTCAATTAATGGAACATGGTTCCAAATAATTTTATTTTCCACCACCTTATTAGTTCCCTTTAACATTATTGTTTAAGCTCCAATTTAATGTTATGACTCCTTCATATGGTTGAACATGATGTCAACCCAATTACTTGGATCTTTTGAATTTGTAATCATGAACATAATTCAATTGCTGCAAATAACTTACCCATTCATGTTAATAAATGATTTGTTATAGTGTTACAAATCAAATATTGTAAATATGTGTCATCTTGGAAACATTCCATTAGTCATTCCAACATGTGCACAAGGTCCAATGTAATATTGCAAATGTTTATTTTATACATTCTTTTGTGCAAATGGCCAACTTTGAAACACATGTATCAAAAATCTTGAATTTTGTTATAATAGTAGGTTTGTCAATACATACCACCTTATTATACACCTGTGCAAAAAATTGATCATCAATGGTGATCTTCTAGGTATTCAAAAATACACAAGGTAATGTTGTGGAATTTTTGACTTGACATAAAATAATCACACTAAACTAGTAGCATTTACGAAAGCATGTTCTCATCCTTTCATGCTCACCCATGCTTGTATGTGTTCAAAATCTACCATATATTTTTGTGGCACTAGTGCAAACCAATACCTCTAGAAGTATAGGTTTGGACATCTTTTCCTTCTACCTCTTTATATCATGCAAACTTGAAAGTACATGTTGTCATGTTATACTTGGCTGATTTGCACAATGTGTAGAACAAGGTTTTGGTGCTATTGTGATTAGTGCCGAAATGTCTACACGTGTTGTCAAATTTTTTTTCTTGCACTTACTTTCAATCACATGTTCTTTTTCTTTTGAATTTATAAGCACCACCATTTTTGTTTGTTGCCAACATTGGTATTATTTACAAAGCTTCCTCAACATCCACTTAAATTCCTACTGAATTACTATTGTGAACCCATGTTGTTTTGTAGTTTTTTCCATATCACATTTGTCTTCCTCCTCCTTGTAAATAAAAAATGGCGATTGTAGATGTCTTCCTTGAAACAATACTTTCAAAGGTACAACATTGAATGGTAATGTGCTTTCCTCACCTATTTTTCTTCATTTTTTCATGTTTACAATGTGCTTTCTTTTAGTTTTTTGTTCATTTGTAATGCATGCCAACCTTTTTAAACAACTTTTTGAATTTGTTTCATAATTTAAATCAGTGAATGCACCAAGAAAAGATGCACGTTTGTTGTCATCCATAATGAAAAGTCGCCACACTCACGTTAAGGTAATATGTTTGAAACTACAATTATTTTTCTTGGCAACCTCCTTTTTTAGTGACACAATAATGGCTCCCATATGGGGCACCAATGTCCAAATGTGTGAAAGGTTGTCAAGATGTCTTGTTGACAACTCTTGGGTGTATGTAAACACATCTTGAATGTCATCTTGCATTTCATCATTAACATGCACATGTGCATAGACTTGGTCTTCATGCTCATTCTTTTAATAAACAAGTTGACATCTAGGTTGTTTTTTGCTAGTCGTATTTGTATAACTTGTTAGGTTACTAGTATTAGAACATGTATGGAATATTGGCGATTGAACTTCTTACAATTCAATGGCATCACTTGCAACGCAACTACTTAATACCCATACAACTAGTTGAGTGTTCCACATATTTATAAGGTTTCAACTTGCTCACATTCACCAAAATTGGATGTGGCTTAAAGTTTCCCAATGTTATTAGTAGTACAATATTGTTAGGAAGATGATATTAGGTGAATGCATGGTTGAGTTGTTCACTTTTGCGACAAAATGAACAATTGTTCTTATGTACCTTTCATTCAAATACATATGGCGATTAATATATCCTTAGATCTATTAATTGGGACTTGGATTTAAACTAACTTTGTTATGAAGAGAATTGTGTGGTTATTTATTGATAAAAAATTATTTGCTAAAAGTAATGGATGTTGAGTGAAATTGTGGCCCCCAATCATTACCATTGCCTAGGGTGGTAAGACCATGGGACAAGGTCAACACGTTAAATTACCCTCATTGACTTACTATACTACAACTAGTCAAGTAATAAGTAAAAAATCATATAAAGAGGAATGAGGTAAGTAAGATTTGTTGCCTATGACCATACCTACCTTCTTATAAGTAATATAAACCATGGGTAACGAGGAGAAAGTGGAAATGGGAAACACGATAAATGGTTAAAACTCAATATTAACTATTTTCTCTAGTTCTATAGTACTTCAACACCCTTGGATGTTGTTTAAGGGATCTAACAACTTCTACCATTATTTTCCCTTTTATCTTACACTTGTAGGTCCTCCTATGGCCCTACTTGCTACCTATATCACCTTAGGAAACCCTTCTTTAGTGTTTCTACCATTCATAACCAATTGCCTTCCACATTAACTTGTGTCTATTGCCTATTGTTGTACCTTTCAGTTTGTAGGTGGTTATTTGTTAGACTTCCGCCCTTGCTTTCCACCATTGAAGACTAATTATTACCCTCCCATGTCAATTGCACAATATTCCAAAGGTTACTAAATGGGAAGCCTCATTATTCTCTATCTTTAAAAGAATGCTGAAATAATATCTCAAGGAAGTATCCTACTTGTATATTACCAACTATTCTACCTTCCACCTTTAATAAAATAACAATACAACACAAGAAGTTTGAGTCCTTCAATCATTTTCCATTAAGATCACACACTAGGTACATACATATTTTTCCATTCCTTCCTTCCCTTTCCATGAAAGTCCTTCATTCCCAATGTCCAACTCCAAAAGTCTTAAATGCCTTTCCCCAATCCTCCCCCTTCCTCTAGTCTCGTTTCCCCACATACCACACAAGGTCCACATTGACCCCTAAAAAATAGGGCATTTATTTTAATCCCTTCCTAAAGATCTCATGAATGATTGGGTGGATTACTCCTAACCACTCACTAACCTAGGCTACCTAATCCCACTAGTTTCATCCTTTAGGTAAAGGACAATAAATTTACCACTAGTAACTATTAGTTATTAGGAGGCCTATGGAACTAACTAGTTTAGAGATTTTTACTTGTTAACAATGGACTTTTGAAGTTGAAAAATATGGACTAGTCATTTGACTATAACATCATTAAATGTATAGTAATTAATTTAAAGTAAGCTAAATTTCGGGGGAAATTTTTAGGGTTTACACACATGTGAAGTAATACAATTGCATTTTATACCTTCTTCAAAAAGAGTGGAAAAATTAGGTTGGAAAAATCACACAAAGGTAAAAGACATATCTTCTTTTTTGGTTTTGTACAAAATTTATTTGATTATTTTTAAAGATTAACGTATTTTCTTTCAGTTAATAAATATTTATAATTTAAAACCTTTGAATTTTGGTTTCTAATTTTTTTCCTATGTTCTTTTAAATTTGTTTATTTTGCATTATATGATTTGTATAAATGTATAGTTTTTTGGGTTTAGGGCATATATCACTAAATCTTCTTATTGTTAGGGTTTGTATAGTTAGGGTTGTAATAACCCTTATGTCAAAATATCATTTGGATTTGTAAGGTTATGCTTTATGATTTAATGTATAGGAATTTGGTTCATATATTTCAAAACTGATATTTTACTTTAATAAATGTCTCAATTACTAATCAAGATTGTTGCCATTGGCACTAAATTTTTTGTTTTAGAATCAATTTTGTATGGAGGAAACCATAGCCCAAATTCTTTGAACATCATGTATTCAACACACACATGAAATCTAATATCGCACAAAGTTTATTATTGTTTCCAAGTAATAAACACAAAAATCGTGAAATGCAAAAACACAATGATAATGATAATATTAGTGTTAAATGCAAGTATTATAATTAGGCCCCAAAATCCCAGTTGGTAAAAGTAAATACAAGTGCAAGTAATACCCCAAAATTCCAGTTGGTAAAAGTAAGTATGGGTGTAGGTATTGCAACAAAACCCCAAAATTCCAATTGGTAAAGGTAAGTATAAGTTTGGGTATTTCAAGTTGAAATGAAAAAACAAGCCTAAATGTAATACCCACGTTTCAAAAAAAGCCATCTAAATGGTTTGGATACCTTTAAGTGAAGACCTAGCCTTAAACACAATATGCACATGCAAAATCACTTTGAAATAACCCAACCTTAAATGCAATACCTACAATTTGGGCCACTCCGAAAGGACGCATGTAGGGTTTAAGCTTCTTTATATGAAGATCCTACCCTAAATGCAATACCTGCATTTTGGGGCACACAAAAAATACACATGTGGGGTTTAAGCCTTTATACGAAGATCCTATCCTAAATGCAATACCTGTAATTTGGGCCACTCTGAAAAGATGCATATAGGGTTTAAGCTTCTTTATATGAAGATCCTACCCTAAATGCAATACCTACATTTTGGGGCACACAAAAATAATCAATTAATTTCAAATTAATATGCTAACAAAGGTGTGTATAAAGGTTAGGGTTGTTGATTAGGAGTTCCATGATTCTTACTTCGTTTCATGAATTTGAAAAGAGGTTGTATTGTTTGTGACAATTGTGATCAAGCTTATCTTGGTGTAGGAATTTTTCATGAAAAAACTAAACTTACAACCTATAACATGGAATAATTATCTTAAATAGTGATTTCAATAACTTATTAAAACAAAAATATATTCAAGTTAATTAATCAAATATCAAATTAATCAATCTGATTTTTGATAATTATTCATCTAAATTATCTGAAATAATGGTCTATTAATTATTTAATTATATGACAAAATTTTTTGATGATAAATTAATTATTAGAAATATTT
Organism: Sphagnum contortum; assembly: GCA_963920785.1. Lineage (NCBI taxonomy): Eukaryota > Viridiplantae > Streptophyta > Sphagnopsida > Sphagnales > Sphagnaceae > Sphagnum > Sphagnum contortum. Next base: position 13,261,958 of record OY987289.1, on the reverse strand, counting down.
TATATTAAATTGAGGGGAAATTTTTGGGTTTAGACATATGTGAAACAATACAATCTCATTCTATATTTTCTTCAAAGAAATTGAGAAAATTAGGTTGGAGTTATCACACAAAGGTAAGAAACAAACCTTATGTGAAAACCCAACCCTGAATGCAATACAAAGTTTGTTGAGATAAAAAATAAACCAGCAACTATTATGGGACCTATATGCGGGTATTGCAAGAGATGCCAAAAAAACTAGCGGCTATTATGGGAACTATATGCAGGTATTGCAAGGAATGTTATAAAAACCCAACGAATACCATGGATCGATATGCGGGTATTGCAACGAATGAAGAATGTCAACAACTATTTGTGACCCCATCACAAAGTGGGGTCCCCCTTGTATTAGTGCTATTTAAGTGATTTCATAATACTTTTACAAGATGTCCAAGGTTTAGTGCTTTCTACGTGTAAAATAGGCATTGAAACAATTTAAATTGTATTGAATTAATTTTGGTATTGTTTCAATGATAATTGATGTAACATCATATTTGCATTGTATTTATGTTGTTTGCCATGTTGTATTCACATTATGTCCATATTGTAATGATATTGCATTAGTATTATGATTGTATTGGATATGCATTTTTAGTCGTAAATGATACAATGTTTTACAATATGGTTACAAACTCTATTATTGTATTGATTCTATATTGTATTCATGTTGTCTATATTTTGTATTTATGTTGTACTCATATTTTTTCAACATTGTATTTGCATTGCATGTGCATTGTTGAACATAGGGGATGCGATGTTGCAACAACATAGTTACAAACTAGATATTCAATATTGACTCAATGTTGTATTCTTGTTGTTTATGTTATTGTATTTATGTTATAATCATAATTTCCCAGCATTGTATTTGTATTATTTGTGTGTTGTTGAAGGTAGGTGATGTAATGTTGCAACAACATAGTTGCAAATTGGATATTCAATAGTGAATCAATATTGTATTCATGTTTATTATGATGTTGTAAATGTGTTATAGTCTCACACTTTCTTTCATTTTTTTGAGTTTTTTTGTGAGGACTTCACATTGATTGAACAACGCATCACCACATTGATTGAACATTGAGCAACTCCCCAAAAGGAGCAACCCCATTGCAAAACCAAAACAAATATGCTCCCTTAGACCCACCTTTAGGAGTTGAACTTTGGCAAACCATATATGGGCTATTGGGAAGCTAAACTGAGAAGCTATTGGGAACACCTGGGGAACAATATAACACGGTTTAGCATAAGAAATAACACATTGGTACATATAAAAGCATTTGCTTAAAAAATTTGCAAAAGAATGTCAACTACTACTCAAGTTTGATGTTTCTTTTGTGCTTCAATTTTTAACTTTTGCTTTTCATCTGCCAACTTCCAACGTTCAGTGTATACACCCCATTCATACTTGCATCTATCCCTCACCTGCATGATACCCCACCACTTCCCATCATCCTCAAAACTTCATGTCACCTTTGAAAAGTCAGAACAACTCTTGATCTTTTGCCATCTAGCTAACACAAAAATTAAATATGGAGCCTTAGAAGGTTAATCTTGTAGTCAACTCCAGAGCCATTTCAATGACTGGGAACTAAAATCCAAATCCAAGGTATGGTAATGCCCTGATTGAATGTTGAATGTTCATATCATTTTGAGAAATTTAATAAAAAGCATACCCCTTTTGTGGCAGGTTTGCTAGTGTCCATATCTCCTTGTGTAGCCACACCAATCCACCATCATGTTAACACCTAAATCTGGTGCTGGAAATGGATCTAAATAATCTTGACAACAGACACACAATACAGAGAAATCATGGAGGCCAACATTGCTAGGAGAAAAAAAAGAATAAATGCAACAGTATGAACAAAAGACAAGAATGGCTGAATGGGGAAATACACCTGGTCTCCCAGTGATGGAACAACTCTATGTCGCACCCATTGTGCATCCACCACCCCTATCTTCTCATGCACTGACTGTTATGACATTGATGACATCCTCCTGTAAGCATCAGTTGTCAAATGCCCTAAACCCTAAACCCTTCTTCAATATGGGAAAGGCTGCAGTTTCTCAACTGACTGACATGTTCATCAATGGACAATAGACTTGTGATCCATTTTCACAAGTGTTCAATCAGAAAATTTCCTTTACAAAAAGAAGAACACAAGTATAAGAGTGATTTCTTACTTGAACACAATGTTGTAGACTGAAGTCTAAGCCCCACCCATGCACTAGGTCATTCTGCATACACTCACTACGAAAAGACATCTCTTATGCATACCCATCATGGACAGTCACCACCAAAAGACATCATTTGCAACACCTACTCATCATGGACAGTCACCACCAAAAGACATCATTTGCACATACCTACTCATCATGGACACTCCTCCTTGGAACCCATACAAGCAAATGCATGATTAAACAAAGAAAACAAAACCCACATCTGTCAAATCTCAATTGTCATACAATAGTTCAGAACCACTCCAAGTGCTGCTATCAAGGAGAGTGACCAATGGGACAACTTCTATGATGACAATGACAGAGTTTCTACAATGTCATTTGCAACAATTTAGGGTAAACCCTAAACCCTAAACCTTGCAACAGACATACACTTTGATACCTGAATTATATACCAAATGCATCGCCATGCTTTTCGTGAAAACACTGGTGCCATTATCTCTACAAACCTGCAAACCACAAAATAACCCAAGTTGAATAATCCAGCATTCTTGGAGTAACAAGTTGATAATAGGACCTCCTCTCCCTTAACTTTAAGGTATCTGAGATGACTTCCCTACCGGCTTTGAATGAAAATAGAAACAATGATTTTTGGTCTTGCAGGTCCATCAAATACACATCATTGACAAGAACCTAGCTATAGTTGAGTACGAGAAGCAGATTCACCCGACACATGGGGGTTTATGGGGATCTGGACACCAACCCTGTTGCTTCGCTGTTTCCCTGAAAGAGTAACAACATTAGACAAATGGAAAACAAAGTGAAGACTTTTACACTAAGGTGAATAACATGAACTCAATTTAGCATTGGAGCGAGTTAAACATTGATGCAAATTACTTCATATCACTTACTTGTGAACTTCACTGTTACCCAAACGTTTTGTCATTTGCCAAGTTAAACCTCAATCTGGCTCAAGTCCTGGTTGTGATATCTTCAGCCCAAATTTTTTAATCAGCTATACATACCTGGCACAACAACACCCATTGAGATTATCAGAGACCCCTTGACACATTCTGTTGCTGGTGAGAATTGCTGGGTCTTCTTCTACTGCATTGTAGTTAAACATGCTTCTGAGATCCTAAACCCTAAACCCACCTCATCCATCTGCCACTTATTCAATTCACTATCGACCAAACAATTCATGTGCATATCATGCCACTCACTAACAAAAGAAGAAGAAGAAGGCAACGGCAGCAACGTTGCCATCGCCTTTTTTTTTTTTTTTTTCTTACAACACAAAGAAGAAGAAGAAGGCGACGGTAGACGGCTGTCGTCGCCTTCTTCGTGCAGTTGTAGCGCAGCTCCACAAGAGGAAGAAGAAGGTGATGGCAACTGTCGTCGCCTTTTTTTTTTTTGCAAACGCTGCTTGTGGAGTTGCGTTGCAAAGCGTAGCGCAGCTCCACAAACAAACAAACAAACAGAAAAAATAAAAGAAAAAGTAAGGTACTTACCTCCTCGTGGGCGTCTGGGTCCCACTCCGGCTCGTGCCGCTGCAGCTCCCGCTCCACAAGCACGACTCCACGCTCCACAAGCACGGTTCCACGGCTCTAGCTCCCGCTCCACAACGTAAGCTCCAGCTCCAGCCGCTCGAGGTCTCTGGAGCTCTGGCGATGGAGTGAGGGGGGGTGGGGTTGGTAGGCGGTAGGTAGGAGGCAGGAGGTACAGTAGTCATTCGATTAAGTCCGCATTTTTTTAAGTCCACATCGCAGATAAGTTCGCATTCTGTAGGGCTAAAAATGCGGATCAACATATACGGAAGTGTTTATTGTGATCGTGTAAATCCAAAATCAAAAATCGTCATCTGCTTACTTCCATCAATTTTTTCTCGCGAAATCTTTGAAACTGCTTGCTGAATGGTATTTTTCACTGAAAACATGCTGTTAATTCCTACAATCAAGACATGTTCACACTTGTAGTTGTGACGTGTTTTGGTGTTACACTATACCTATTCAAAGAGATGAGCAGTATAGGGCTAAGTTCGCAACATTCGGATAAGTCCGCATTAGGACGCCCAGATCAAGGTGCGGACTTAACCGAATGACTACTGTAGGTGGTAGGTAGGAGGGGGGAGGTAGAAGGTAGGTAGGAGGCGGGAGATAGAAAATTTTTTCGGTAGAAGAATTTTGGGGCAGGGAGGATTTTGGGAAAAAAAAAACCGATGCGGGTAGGGAGATGATCATCTGTGAAACGGGTTCAACGGGCTCATCCTCAACTGGTGCATTGGTGGCTGTTAATTCACTCCAGCCGGGCAAACACCACAACAATCTACTATGCAAACGCAATGAAATCTTGAATCATGAAAGTTGTGATAAACATGAATGGAAGACACAAGAAAGTGATTTGCGACAAACCCTAATGTTTTGCAATGCAAATCTAGCCCCTCCATCCCCAATCGGCGACAATTGAAGTGGCTAAAGGGAATAATTTTTGTGCCCTTCCTATGACCTAAATCCATGGTCTTGCTGGCTTTGGCGAAACAACTTGATCTTTTTTCAAAATTGCCTAGTCAATGTTTGAACACCACTTGCCAGGGAGCCTTTTGACAAAAATTCGCATGTAAATCAAATGCTGCCTAACATGCTTGCTTGCAATTTACCCAACATAGTTGGTGGGGGCTTTACCATTCCCTAGTAGGTAACCATTGAGAAAAAAAAACACTGGGCTGGGGAACATTCCTGAGAATGGGACGAAACAAAAACTACACAGGTCCTTAGTTTCTCCCTCACACTGAGAGTCAAAAATGGGGTCCAGGTAGGACCTACCCTGAATATTAAGGTTGGAGGCTGCAGATTATGTCATATTTTCTGCCACATTATATGACATAATCTTCCAATGATGATCCTACAGTCCTGAATAATGATCAAAATGTAGTCTGTTGAATATTGATTTTGTGTTAAATCATTGAATCTGCTACCCCTGACCTTAATGGCATGGAATGGCCTCACCCTTGGCCATTATGCTGGGTGTGTTGCCTAGCTGGCCCTAGAGAATCTCCACCGGCACTCAGTATGTGACCCTGCACTTGGATGAGGTGGACCAATCAATTGCAATTGATCCACTCGAAGATTGCTGTAACCCTGAAAAAATGCACATTTTTCAGAGACTGCTTTTGTTTAGATTCGCTAGATAGTTTAATTGGTCCAGGTGGGTTGCTATTACTAGTCTCTCACCTATTTGCAGGATCCATTTGTGGATGGTCTGGTCTGTGAAAGCAAAGTATTGTGGTAAGTGGGTCCATTGAATCGCAGTCGATTATCTTTTGCAGGTGGTCAGAGGGGGAAAAAAAATCGTCTAAATGCGCTTTGCGGAAAATGGTACCGGTTTTGCAGCTGGGTCTTTCTTTATTTACAATGACGTCTTCTTGTGAGTGGGAATTGTCTCGAAATCATCTTCGGACTCATGCGAATTTTGTTCCTCTTGGCTCTTTCCCAACTTTCTTGGATTTAGGGTTGAGATGGATCCGTGATCATGGAATTCTTTTTGCCGGCGATGACTAGAGATAGTCACGGCGGGAGGGAGGGGAGGGAGGAAGGGAATTGCGGGCATTGTTGGATGTTTTGAGAGCATCCGGAGATCAAAATTACAAGCCAGAATAGCTCCCAGATACAAAACTAGGGTTTTGGACGTCATTAGGGTTTCCGTTTCTTCGGCAATGCTTTTGTGTTTCACCGGTTGAAGAGTGTTGAGCATCAGTATGAGAGCATTGAAGGGGGAGAGGGTAGGAGAGCGCCTCAGGAAGGCGGATGAATGGGATCCAGAAGGAGTTGAAAGACATGCAAATAGCACAGGGATGCGACCTGTAGCTGCTCCCGCTGCAAGCCGACTGTGGTGGGGGAAATTCGTCCAGTTGGGTATAATTGCTATTGTCCTCATTGAATGTGTCTTCATCATCCACCTCCATGTTATAAATTCCCCTTTTCAATCTGTGCATACTTCTTACTCCAACTACCTCATCCCCGATCATGGAGGCTCCATTATTGGCAGCAGCTGTAGCGAGGAATGGCTAGAAAAAATGGACAGAGTGAACTACACCCGTGATTTTGTAAAGCAGCCAGTTCTTATTGTGAATGATGATACACAGGCAAATCTTCCTCACTGACTCTTCTCAATCTACATGCTTTTGTAACCTGAAAAGCAGTCTTGTAGTGCTGAAGGATTCAAAGAATCAAGTTACTGATCAAAGTAAGCTTCAGATCGCCTTTCATGAAGCAGGTATTGGGTGGTCACCACATACTAGTGGGCATATATGTCCATGTCTGATTGTCCAGTTTTGGTCTGAAATTGGATGTTCTGTTCTGCAATTTGCAAGTCCCGAGCTTTGCTTTACCAATTGGGATATTGGTGGGCCTTCATTGGACTGTAACCAATTCCCTGAAATGAGCTTACAGAAGCAGTGACAGGGCCAGGGCTCTTACATAATCTATATAGAAGCTGATGGCGATGTGTGAAGATGTGCATGTAACAACCTTGGGAAACTCAGTGCATACTTACAAGCTTTTTGGTACACAGGAATGGAGCACATGTGCAGTTCCATGTGTATTCCACACCAATGACAATGGTCCAGCAGATGGAACGTTTGGAGTGAGGGATGGTGTTCCTCGGATCATGCGTTCCATGGAATCGTCAGCCTACTATCCTGATCATGAACTTGAGAGTGCACGAAGGTGGGTAGACAGAATCTTCAGTATGGGCTGTTTTGGCTTTTCAAATTAGACTTATTGGTCTAATTGCCATGACTTTGGAAATGGGTTGCTCATATGGGCATTTGACATTACCTGGGTACTATGTTTCTTGTGTTCAAGGGTTTTATGATTCACTTTTGCAGGAAGGGTTTCACAGTGGTAATGACAACAAGTTTGATGTCAGATGTTCCAGTTGGCTATTTTTCTTGGATTGAGTACCCTGTCATGGACCCACCCCAACCAAAGACAAAAACTGCTTTGGCGGCTGCTTTCATTTCTAACTGTGGTGCTCAAAATGGACGTCTCCGAGTTTTTAATTTGTTGCAAAAAGAGGGTATCACAATTGACTCTTATGGAGCCTGCAATCAAAATGTTGCTGGGGGCCGTGGTATTAGCATTTCCAGAGTCCTTTCTTTGTTGTACACTCTTTCAAACTAAATTGAGCTGAACATGGGAGTTGTTGCATCAGTCGATTTTTCCAGTGCCCAGTGTATGGGAAGTTGTGTGCTCCAACACTAGTCATGAGAGACAACTTTCAGATGCTCTGAATTGAAGAGTTCTGGCTCCTCTGAACAGCATGGAGGGAGTTGGGGTTTGAACATGGTTTTTGTATATGGGTGTAGGGGTAGACAAGCTGGAGGCATTGCAAAAGTACAAGTTCAGTCTTGCATTCGAGAACTCCAATGTGGAAGATTATGTCACGGAGAAGTTCTTTCAAGCACTTGTTGCAGGTACTGTGTTAGAGAATTTGTGTAGAGAATTTGAAAATTAATTCTATTACAGAGATGATAATTGATCATTTGATATAACTTTGCCCCTGACCATGTGTTCTTAACTTGGAGAGAGGTAACATCTGGAAGACTTGCCATTGGAATCCGCACATCAGTATCTGTTAGCCATGTAACACTTCAAGATGTTGGAGTGGTGGTAGGATCCTGATCACTCTCCTCCTTTGTGGAATGAATTTCTATCTAAAGGTGTCAAGTGTATGGTTTTAATTCAGCTGCTGGGTTGAAATAGTGTCAAAGTAGACACAAAAAAGGTTATGGTCCTTGAACAAGATTCTTGATTTAGAGTGGCTGCAAGTTTCTCCTTGAATGGATTCTCCAGACTCAACATTTCTGCACACAGCTCAAATGAGACAAGAACATGTCCTGGGGTGTATTTTGAGTGTTAGCTGTCATCATGACTGAGTCTTCTCATTTGTAGCTGATGTTGACTTTTTCTGGAAGTCTGAAGCCAGACAAGGATTAAATTGGATCCTCATTATTCTTGATGTGATGAGGCATGCAGATTTAACTTCAGGGAAACTGATTGATTTTTTGTGATGACAGGATCAATCCCTGTAGTGGTCGGGGCACCCAATATTGAAGAGTTTGCCCCTGCACCTAACTCATATCTGTACATCAAGGATGAAAACGAGGTCAAATCTGTGGCAGCAAAAATGATGTATCTGGCAGGAAATGCAACAGCTTATGATGAGGCTCTCCGGTGGGTCTTTTTCCATGCAGTGTGTGAATAATGGACACTATATAACTGGTCCGCTTTAACCAACCACCAGTTCATTTAGTTATTGAGTTAGCAGCTGAACTAAAATTCTGGCTATGAGTATCTGTCAACATTCAAGGAGATGAATATGGGCAAATTAACTGCAGATCTTCAATATTTCTGAGATCTGTGTCTGGTCGTAGTTAGATTTTTGGTGAGATTTGATTTGGTGACATGTAGGTTACTTGGCCTTGTGTCAGGCACCTTGAAACCTGTGCCCTGGGAATCTTTCACCACAATTTCATGAAAGGTCAGAGTTGGATTGTGTGATTGTATCATGATACATAAAATGTGTCCTGAGAATCTTCCACCACAATTTCATCACAGGAGAGTCTGTTTCTGTGCCAGTATTGTGATATGTGAATTGGTGTTTTTGAACAGGTGGAAGTATGATGGCCCTTCACTCTCTTTCTTGGCTTTAGTGGATATGGCAGTTGTGCACTCCTCATGCCGCCTTTGCATCCATCTTGCCACCAGAATCCACAGCAAAGAGGAAGCATCTGTTGCTTCACGACGTCCTTGTCAATGCAGCCATCGATCAGGCACTACACATCACTTGTATGTGCGTGAGCGGGGTCGCTTCAAGCCGGAGTCTATTTTTCTCGAGTAAATCCCAACCTCTTGCATTCTGTGTCAACTCCTTGGTTCCAATTGTTTGTATTTTAATTTCATTGTTGATTTATGAAAATGACTTGGATACATTATTATGATGATACGACCAACTGCATAATTAACAACAATATTTGAAAACATTTCTTTATTTCAATGACCAGAAAGGGGATGATCTCTCAACTAGTTGTGCTAGGATTCATAACTGTGCCTAGGTGGAAATTATGCAGATGTCCAGGATGAGAGTAAACTTTGGTACTTAGGAGCTTCAGAGGGTCATTGATACCATGCAAACATGGAGGTTTAGGATTACTAAGTTCTGAAAACCTGAAAATTCTTGTGTCTCATTTTTCCTCTGCATGTGCAGAGAATCAAATCTCACCCTGAAGGGGCTGGTGGAGGCAGTCTTGCAAAAGTTCACTGCCATCCAGCATGAGCCCATCTGGAAAGGGGACCGACCGGAAATGATCCGAGGAGACTCAAATCTCCGAGTATATCGCATCTATCCCGTTGGTCTTACTCAAAGGGAGGCACTCTACTCATGGAGCTTCAAAAGTGATGAGGGTTTCAAAGAGATTGTGAGACAACATCCATGTTCCAATTTTGAAGTCATTTTTGTATGAGCTCTTAACAGGTTGGCATCTTTCTCAATCCTGAGAGCACTTTTATTGGCTAGTTGATTCTGCAGAGAACCAACCTTTTCAAAATTACCTCTTAGGGTATCAATGTCTGATCTCAAGCCCAAATACAAAAGCCATCTATATTGGTTCACAGTAAGCTTATCAAGCAATAGTTGGCTGGTTCATTTTGTTACCAACCTTTGAACAAAATGGATTAGTCTTGAACAACACGAGTAGTTTATTGGTGTTGCCAATTTCTGTTAGAGCTCACATGTTGGATTTGGACAGAAATACATTCACAGTTACACAGGCATGTATTAGCCATTTCAGACTTGAAACTGATTGCATCGTTGTCTTGCAATCAATTTAGTCTGCACAAAGGGTGCCAAATGCCCTGGGAGTTCCAAGTCTAAGAATATGTAGAAGGAGGGTCTAGTCTAGGTACTGGCAGGAGCTGCAAGCTTTCTTGCAGCAACAGAAGAAAATTGGGCACCTATAGCACTGTGCAAGTGTCTATGCAAAGGAGTTATTGCCATTAGTCTTCAATGGGAGGATTTGTTTTATTTGAAAATCCCTTGCTTCCAGTATGTGTGCAGTAAGCAGAATATCGGTTCCAGTTGTTGTTCAATGTCATAGTTGCTGCTGCATTTGGGTATTTCTTGAATGTGAGAAAGTTACTGCTGACAGACTTGGGTACTGGCTAATAATTAAATACCATACTTGCCACTCAAACTTGGTGTTAATTCTCTTGCAAAAGGTTTGGCCAAAAAAGAGGAAATTTTTTAATTGTCTTTCTCAGAAATCTAGAGAACAAACTCCCAGCTTGTCACAGCTCTCAGACTGTCCCTGCCACTAGATTACCAGTATAGATGCAGAAGATGAAGTGCATCATGTGTATATTGCTGGGAATTCTGAAATATTCAAGTTGTGCCTGCTGGACCCATTTTTTGAAATAATTAATTAGTTTGTTAAAAAAAGCCCTCAATTGTTAATGGAGGCATTCTACCAATATTGTGCTAGTAAAACACAATTCTTCCTTTTTGAGAGAACCTCTGTTCTTGGTTTTTGTTCTTTAAGAGAATTTGGAAGTCTTTAGGTGTGAGTTTGAGAGCCTATCTCTTTTCATTTTTAAACCATGTAATTTTGGTTTTGACACATTTTTTCAAATTCAAGAACCTCTCAGCCTGGTTAAAAACTGGGTCTGGTTTCATGTACACATTACACACTCCCCTATGCTAAGTTTTGTGAAGTTTTATAACAAATTAGAATTGAGGTTTATACAGGTAAGAGTTTAATAATTAATGAAAACAAATACTTTTAACTTTGAAGTTGAGCCTACTTGTCACCTTTTTTTAGAAAGAATCAACTTGACCAGTTAAAGAACTTGTCCTTCATTTTAAGAGTGTTTTTTAATAGTTTTGGTTTCAGGTTTGGGTCTGCAAAAGACAAGTTCCTCAGTTTGGTTCTCGTGTTGGTTCTAACAAAAGGATGCAAGCTGGGGGTTAGGTCACAAGCACCTAACCTTGAACCCTCAATTTTAACACTAGAAATAAATTCTTTCACAACATTAATATGTATTAGACTCAAGTATGGAAAGTGTGGGTATACAAGTGTTAGGTGATTTGATGATGTTGTTAATAGTCTCTGGTCTTGGGTTTTCAAAAAAATTCGAAATCCAAGAACCTTCAATTTTGGGGTTTTTTCTAATTTAAAAAAAAAGCTAATTAGTTTCATAAAAGAATTAAATGTTTAGAGTAGGTTCTTCAATGGGCTCCTTGATTTTGAGGACCATTGTTCAAGCATATATATAGCTGACCCATATGTGTGAAGATGAAAGAATTGCACAACAATGGCATTGACAAGGTTATGTTTGATCACATATCATTATGGTAATGTTATGTAAATTTTCAAAATTTTAAATGATATAAGTTTCCAAGAAATTATCAACTTTACATATCATTATGGTATGAAATATAATTGTATTTGTACTCCATTTTGTTGTGGGGAGCCATTGCATGAATATTTCCTTGGAATGTTTTGTTTTTTCAGATATTCGTTGAATTCATTTGAAAAATATCCCCCCCCCCTTTCCATTGAACCTTAAACATTTGATGCTCATGTCTTTTTCTTCTCATATTTATGTTTTATAAAATAAACTCACAGTTTCCTTATGTGGTCATCAATGAAATCAATGTAATAGCTTCTTTCAATGGACTTCATATTTGGGATCAACACATTTTAATGGATCATTTTTGTCAACCTTAGTTCACCCCCATTGTTGCCCAAGTCCTAAGTTGTTCATTTTTCCTTTTTGATTTTAAATTTTTAATGTAAGTAGTAATTGTATTTAGCAAGTTATAACAAGTTCATAATTTTAATTTTGTTAAAAAGTCAGTGTTAAATTTGTTTATTATCTTCACCGGTGAAATTAAGAGGTAAAAATGTATTCAATTATGGTAAATGTTAATATTCTAACATTATTTTATTGTTGAATTCTGTATTTTATCATATTATTTTCAAACATACAAAGTTCATAATAACAACAATTACAATTTTTTAAAAAAAAAACATAACACAAAATACAATCTAGAATGCATATCTACACAATTATTGCCTTTGTAATGATTAAAAACAGAATTAAATCATATCATATTGGAAAACAAAAGTGTGAAACAAAATTACATTTTAATATCAATGTTCTTCCCCATCAAAACCGATTTCTAACTCTATCATGAACTTCTCAAAACTACTCAATGTTTTCATCTTCATCATCATAACCTTGTTTACAAGATTTTTTTTTCAAATTTTTGAGGTCAAACAATTGGTGAATAATGCCAAAATTAGCGAATTTTTGTTGAAATTACAATAGAAACCCAAGTTTCTATTAAATTTTCTTAAAGAAAAATTCAACAAAGCATGGAAATTTTCCCAAAAAAAACTACTTGTTTTGGATTTTTTTTGTGAGGTTGGACATAGGTTTAATCATGTTTTGAAATAATTTGTTGTATCCCTTGTAAACATTGAGAATCCTTTGGTTGTGGTAGTTTTCATGCCCATATTACCACCATAAAACTAATTAAAATTAATTGAAACTAATAAATTGCCTTATCTAAATTCATATAATTGTACAAATATGTATTTTCAAACATTATTTAATGTTTATGAAATTATACTATATCATAAAATTCCAAAATAATTGACAAAGTGTGGAATTTTCATTTCAACAAATAAAATATTCTTTCAGATTCAATATTTTTCTTCACAAAATTTTAAAATCAAAATTTCTCAAAATAATATAATTAATGTTGAAAATTGGCAAGGTGGTAGGGTATTTAATTCTCAACTCAAAAGGGAATTTATTTATATCCATCATGCCAATTAATCTTGTTAAAACCATCAATCGGTGTCCCTGAAACCATAACCCTCCATTTGCACACAATTTTTTAAGTAGATTAGGCCAAAACAAGTTGACCCATGATTCAATTATCATCCTTCAGTTGGTTATTAAGATCTTTACCTTAGTTGATGATTTATGTCACACATAAAGTATGAAACTAATGTCACATCTTCCTCCATTCAATCAATAGCATATGTAATTGAAGTGAAAACCAAATCAATTTTGAAGATAGCTTTGGGTGGGCTCGAAATTAGATTAGGGTAAACCTAGCCTTAGATGCAAGTTAACGACCAACTTATGGCTGCTCAACTTTCAAACTTGACTCCTATAATAGAAAACATGTCACTTGGGGAAAACCATAGACAACCCATAGTCAAAAAAATTCACAATCCTTTTCTCCACAAAATCATCTTTCGCTGCTGCCGTTGATTGTCACATCTTTCTTGTCTTTAGCTCTTGCACTTGCATTTTATCTGCTATCTGTAAATAAATTCTCTGTCATTTGCTTCATGACAAGTTCATGACTATTTGTTCATGTTCTGTAGTTGCTTCTGAAGTTGGACCTGATATGATTCTGTTCACATGCACCATGTTTAATACTGATGTGTATGGTTTTCATTGTTGTTAATAAAAGTTGATTTCATTGAATCCTAACATGACAAAGAAGACTGTACAAAGTGTCCTGTAAGCCAAGTAAATATAAACCACAACAATGGACTGATCCGTTGCTAGCTATTAACACTGAGAAGCTTTGTGAACAGATTTGATTGGAAACAAATTAGTAAATTTTAAGAACAAGCATCCCCCTGAGCATTTAAAATTATGCAACAGCTAAATGAGATGAAGTTGTTCAAAAAAGGTGCAATGAATAGAAAGAGATGCATACTTATGTTACAATTGCTTTGCTTCAACACCTTGAACTGTGTTGTGAAGTCATCTTCATAGCTCTCTGTCAAAGGAGGAGATTGGCAAATTCCCAGTCATAGGGGTTTTCGATATTCAATATTGAGTGATGGATGTTCCAGAGGTTGCTTGGAGCTTCAAGGCACTATTTGGATTTCATACCTGGGCAGGTTAGATGTGGGAGATTCAATCATACTGGTCAACAAAGCCTGATTGGGAAGGTGCAGCACCAACCTGTGAATGCTCCAGGGACTCACTGCTCCCCTCATGTCCTTCATCAAACAGGGGTGAATCTTCTCTCCTCTCTTGAGAAGACTTAAAAGACCTCTGATTCTCATCAGCAAAGTACCCTTTTGTCTGTGTTTCTTGGTCATCATAAGATCCACCAAAACCTGAACTGAAGTTTTTGGGATCTGCATCACCAGAAGTTTTGCCAAAATAGGTGTCACTGGAGCTGAATGCACTGTAGGAATTGACAGGTCTGGCCAGGTTGATGTCAAAGATATCAAACCTTCCAGACGGTTCTTTCAACTCAGTTGATTGCCATCTAAGCTTATCATCCTGTGATTCAGAAAATCCACCTCCATTCAAATCCTGATCATTTGAAGCAATAACAGCAAACTTGCCTTCATCTGTATGTTGGAATGCATGCCTTTCAGCTGTCTCACTTTGATAGAAGATAGAATCTTCGCTGCCCTTTCTATTCTGGTCATCATCATCATACTCTGGTGCATCAAATTGCAGTTTCATTGGGGTACCTGTCAACATTCCACCAGCATCCTGACCATGAGGCACATCATTCTCCTTGAGAGGCCCTGAATTGTTATCATCAACCCTTCCAAAATCAGAATTAGGCAAAGGCATTGTTTCACTTGCATATCTGCCCTGGGACATCTCTGTGCTGATAGGAGCCCTATCATGCCCATCATTTATGTTAATGTCAAAGTTAGTTCCACTACCATCCTCCACATTTCCAGCAGTTGGTGCTGTAATTTTACTGGAGTTCACCTTTCCATGCTCAGTTTCTTTTACGGCCAACTCAGCAGCAGCCCTTGCTGCAGCCACTGCATGATCTGCAGATTCAGCAGCTGCCCTTGCAGCTGCTGCAGCATCAGCATAATGTACCTTCTCCTCTATTTCAAGATCCTGGTGGGAATCAAGCTTCAAAGATTCTACCATCTTTCCTTGTGTTGCTTCATCATAATTCTGAGTCTTGTGCACTACAGGTGCAGCAGGAGGAAAAGGCCAGTCATTCTTTCCTGGTTCTGGCATCTTCACAAAGGGGATATATTGCTTCTTGTCATCCTGCTTAAGAAGCTCTTGCACTGTAGGACTAGATTGTGTGACAGGGGGTAGTGGCAGTTCAGATGTTGAAGAAGCCATTGAATCATTGTCAAGAGGCTTTGCAAGAGATTCCTTGGTAGGTGGTGGCATTTCATGTGCCTCAAGAAAGCTGGGTGGGCCATCCTGCAAGGAAATTTTATCTGTTGAGGAGCATCCGACCATAATGCCCAATTGCAACAAGAAATAAGATGTAGACAAGAAGATGGCCAGTTTCCAAGGAAACACTGTTTTTGTTGTTATGTTCAACTAGTCAGCAGAAGAACCAAGACAGTAAGAAACACATTGGTCAGATGTATGCAAAGAGCATAACGAGATAGTGATGCCATGGAGAGGGAGGGGAGGAAAATAGTTATGTGTCTTACAAGCAGATCTTCTGGTGCTTTGAGAAGTTCGGCTTCAAAGTCACTTGAATCCCACTCAATGTTGTGCTCAGCTGCAATCTCCTTCATCAGCTTCAACTTGACTTCCCCTGATGGAGCCTGTATAGAAAGCTTTTCTATTATCTGCAAAGCCCTCCTCCCCACAACCACTGTCATTCTCCTCTCCAAGTTCACCCACCCAAGAGAAAAACAAACTTTACTTCAGCCACATGTCTATCAACAGGAAACATTAAGCTTGCCAAAGTCTTGATTACTATGTTCTATCCTTAGTACACCTGTATAAGGGCCTCCAGTTTGCCCCCTATCTTTGACAAAATTGAGTGTAGTATTATAAGAAGCAATAGGAAAGCATATGGTATGACATTACGCGTCGATTCACCCCACAGTCAGGGCGTAGCTCAGTTGCTGCGGCTACAAACTCTTTACCATACTTGACAGAAAAAAGTGCAAGGACTTGTTGCAGTTCAGGCAGATCTGCACACCGCGGGGCAGCGAATATCAAGCTTGAAATTGCCTCTTTCAAATCCAAAGGGCAAATCCTGTGATACAAAAATAAGAAGAATGACCACACCAAACCCATTTGAACTATTTTGTAAGTCATCACAACAAACATGACCCTGTCTTGGCTGATGCTTTGCTTTCAATGTATACAGCTTTGCTCATACCTACTCAGCAGATCCCCCACAGATATACCACTGTAGACAATGATCAGTGACTTGGGTGGAAGCACTTTGTCATGCAGATCTGATTTGAATTCTGAACCTAGCAACTTCACTACAAAGAAAGGAGGATCACCACATACTTCTGAGATTCAATGATAGGAAGGCGAACAGTGACAAGTTCACAGAAAAGCTCAAGTACATCATATGCTGCCAAGAGGTTTTCCTCCCTGAAAATGTGCTCCACCTGCCATCCCACAAGATCAATCCAGCCATGATATGCAAAGACTTTGCATTCTCAGATAATTCTGTACTTCCAACAAACCCACATATATCCATGAAAACAGAAGATCGCCAGAAAAGCTCTACAACAATGTGTGAATGTGGTGGGTATTATTGTGTGTGTCATTGTAGGTTAGGGAGAGAGAGAGAACGCACTCTAATGCGAGCACTGGGCTCCTGGCCAGAGGTAAGTAGCTGTGCAATTTCTTTCCGCAGTTGCTTGATCTGGAGGTCACGTTTGTTGCGAAGCAGCTTGATGCGTGCCATTGCAAGTCGGAGCAGAGTCTTGCTGTGAATGCAAAGAAGAAGAGAAAATTTGATATTTTAGTAGCAATAATAAAGAAGGTTCCCATCACTTCCTTCCAATATCTCTCTCGTCATGAGCCTCCCTCCTCCTCATGACATTTTGTTCCTCATGACATGAGAATGTGAAGGCTCTTCTCAGGTTTCACAGGATTTGACACCAGCAATGAGCATCCTTTGAAGTTGAGAAATGACAACCTGACAGCAGCAGATCCTTGTATAGTTTCTTGGCCTCACCACACCTTGTTGTCAACTGAATTGGATCCATGAATCGAGCTTCTATATCATCAGATCTAAGTCCTTCCCCGGCCGCCGCATCGTCATGATGCAGATCTCGCTTTCCGATCTAGCTGCCGACGAGGATCGAGCTTCTTCTATGTCAAGAGGGAGAGATCTTCCGCATCACCACAATCTTCTATAACTAGGTCCTTCTACAACACAATCTTCAAGAAAAAAAAAAATTCAAAATTTGCTTTCCAGCAGCCGTAATCTCACCATTTTGAA
This sequence comes from Sphagnum contortum, assembly GCA_963920785.1. Lineage (NCBI taxonomy): Eukaryota > Viridiplantae > Streptophyta > Sphagnopsida > Sphagnales > Sphagnaceae > Sphagnum > Sphagnum contortum. The sequence goes on along the minus strand of OY987289.1, from coordinate 13,244,457 downwards.
GCCTGGAAGCCGACGCCAAAGAAGGAATCCCACATGATGATGGTGATGATGTCGAAATGAATTGGAAGCGTGAAATCAATCAGCTTGCAGGAACCGACGAAGAAGAAACCCCTCTTTTGTTCAGAGCTTTTGTTTTTCGCAAATTGCTCACTCAAAAACACAACAATCGTGTCCAGAAACTTCCCCCTCTCAAGATCCACAGAAAACAGGCCTTTAGGAACTGACAAACACCAGAAAACAAACCTACTGCTACAGCCGGAACAATTGCAAAACGCACCAAAGATTTCTTGCGCGACAAGTCTCCGAGAGAGAGAGAGAAGGCGATCTGAGAATGCGCAGCCTCTTTGCAAGCAATCATCAGTCGTCGAGAACAGATGCAACAAAATCCTGTCCGACCATAGCCACGGACCAGATCCCTATACCCGGGCCCACATCCACACCTCTCTCTCAAGCTCTTGTTTCTTCTGTACGTGTTTCATCGCTCGTCTGGAGTCCGGTGTATTGTATCTTTTGGCAAGCATTCGTCGTCGTGCGCTCCTCGTCGGGGGAAGACGAGGCGGTATCGGTATGGTGATGAGTTGGAAGCAGCATCTGGTGCGATCTTCGAGACTTCTTCTGAATGCGGCTGCCCGGCGCACAACAATCCATGAGGTTCTGTTCTTTTCTTTTCTTTTTGTCCGCAGCGTTTGTCAGTAGTTGTGTCTTGTGTCAATCGGAGTTCGCAAACAGCTGCAGTAGCAGATGTTTCGTTTCCATTGCATCTTGTCTCTGTGGAAGCATGAACTTGCATTGATTCAAACAGAGGCCGAGGTACGATCCCCCTTTTCTATGCTGTTGGAGCATGTTCTTCTTTTTGCACTCCTTTCACTTGCAAGGTTTCCTCTCTCTCTACAGTTCCTGATCCATCTCTCTTATCTTCAATTGGAAAGATGTATGCATGTCTGTTATCTGTGTGTGTGTGTTTGTATGTCCTTCCAAATTGCCATTTACCTGAAATCATGATCTTGCCAAATGAGCACATTCCACATTTTTCTGAATGTCAGATCAACTGAGGGCGATTATCTTGTCCCAAAAACTCAATACAAAACAGAAGTCATGTGTTGCACCTGCTCCAAAAAAAAGTGATCTTGGAACAAAGTTGAGGTCTAGGGTTTAGTGCTTGGGTTTTGAGGATAGAACAACATTGTCATCAAATGCTTACAATTATTACTGAAGCAGTATATCTGCAGTCATGTAGTTGTAGGCTATCTATATCTCTTGAGTGTGCCAGCCCAGTAGCACAACTCTTGAGTCTTGTCAATTGCTTCCAGGAATGCAACAGGGTTTAGGGTTTTGCAGAACAGAATTCCTGCTGTACCAAAAAACAGGAACCTTTTTTATGATTTATGTGCACACATTTGAGCTCTCCGTGTGTGTTTTAGGGTTTATGGCAATTGCATGGCTCAAGAGGTCTTGCAAGTGATGCGGGAAGCCAAGGGAGAGGGTCACCCATAAGTAGCAAACCAGCTGTCGAAGGTGCGGAAAGTATTATTGCTGTAGCATCAGGCAAAGGAGGGGCTGGCAAGTCAACAACTGCAGGTATGGGACAGATGCATTCACTCCCTTGCCTCTTTGTACACAGACAGAATCTTAAGGGGGCCCTTGTGATGCTATTTCATACTGGTGATGTCTGAGCAACAGAATCTGGACTGTTCGCTCTTGGGATATTGAGTCTTGAACTACGAAGTCTCAGCTGCTTGAAAGTTGAAATATTATTATTGTACCTTTGAAAGCCCTGGCTTGTGTTCAACAGGATAAGTAGTCAAAGTGTTGTGAAATCTTTGCAATCTACATGTTCATGAAACTGTTGCTGAGCAAGGGATGTGTGTGTGCAGGAAAAAAGAAGAAATGGGGATTGTCAGTGCTAGTCCTGCTTTTGCCGTGTGCAGCAACTTTTGGCTTGGGAACATGGCAACTTTACCGTCGCAATAAGAAGGTATGGCATTATGTAAAGTGTCGTTTGCAAAATCTTCTAATGACAGGAATAGGATTGATTTTTGTTGGTCCCTTGCTTTGGAAGCACTCATCCTATTTGATTACTTCCAGGAAAACATATACACAGAGCACATTTAGTGTTCCTTGCCTCTTTGTCTGCTTGTCACAAAGAGCACCCTCTCAAAACCTTTTTGATGATTCTCTTTCCTTCTACAATAGTATCCTGTTAATGAATGCCATCTGTAATGATGCAGATTGAGCTACTTGACTACAGGCATAAGAGGCTTGAAGAGGAACCAGTTCTTCTTGAAACTGTTCTTGCTACCTCAAAAGGCAGTGGTGAAAATTTTCAATCTGTGGACCTACTGGAGTATCGTCGAGTAGTTATTCAGGGCAAATATGACGATTCTAAGTCTCTCTTTGTGGGTCCCCGTGTACAAACACTCTATGGAGAGGCCAAAAAGGGGTATCAGATGGTGACACCTTTTATTTGCCAATCTCAGATCACAGAGGCGTGAGTCTTAATCCCTCCTTTGCACAGTGGCACATTATGTTTCTGTTGTGACCTTCATATTGACAAGTAGCTTCAATACAGGAGACCAAATGACAGCATGCCCACACAACCAAGAAATTTGGTGTGTGAGTTTGGAACATGAACTCATGCAAAAGACATTTGGGCCAGACTGGCCATTTTGTAGCAGATACTCTAAACTTTCTCAACTGTGTTTACTGGATCATATGTTTGAAGTAAGTTGTGAATCTGGGTTTGATAAATTGTGTCACTGATTTCCCACCAGATTGTAGTTTTTTCTTGCAAGGAATCTGTTCTGGAGAGAGGGACTGAAATGTGGGACACCTGGTGTTAGAATGCAGGTTCCAGTGTTAGTGAATCGAGGTTGGGTTCCTGCAAGCATGCAGGATGAGTTTCTCTCCCGTTCCCACCAGGAAACAGACAAAACTTCAAAAGTGGAGAGTCACAAGCCCAACCCATGGTGGAACTGGTGGAACAAACCCACTGAACATGAAGCTTCTAAGGTTACCATCATCTCCCAACTTTGTAGAGCTGTAGCCCACTTTTGAAATCACATGAAGTGGAGGCATTGCCATACCAAATCCTTCAACTTTGATGCCCATGATCACATCTGTTGAGTAGATTCCTACCTGCATGGAGAAGCCTTATAAATCCAGGTCTTCCAGGTTTTAGCACTTCAACTATGTATTGCATTCCAGTAACGCATAGTCTGATCTTTTTCATAAACTAGTCTTTCAATACTCTACAACTGTAGGTTTTGTTTAAATTAGAGCTTGCACCCTAATTCAATGTGTTTTCCAGATAAGAAATCTTTAGCTATTTCTTCAGGAGTGGATATCAGAATGCCCCAAAAAAAGTGTACCATTTCCTTTCCCATTTGTCAGAGGATGCTACCTGTATTGCTGGTGTCCATCTGCTGACTCCATTAATGATATCCTCAACAGCCCCATTTCATTGTTACTCCCGAAGATTATAACTGGCAATAAAAGTCATGGAACCAGAATGGGATAATAATTGGAAATTAATTTTTTTTTGACATTTTTAATTGTTAGGAGGTTCTGTAGCTTATTGGGTCTCACATTTTCACTGATTACCAGGAGGAGAAATTTGGAATTGAGAGGGTTGTTGGGGTAATCCGTGATGGCGAGCACCCGAATATGTTTGTGCCACACAATCAGCCAGAAATAGGTCAATGGTTTTATGTGGATGTCCCAGCTATGGCACAGACTGTGGGCCTCCCTCCAGATGTCACATACATTGAGGCAGTGTCAACTACTAATGGAAGCAGCAAGACCTTTCCTTTGCCCAAAGAGCCTGATGCTCTTCTGAAGTCATCTGTTATGCCCCAAGATCACCTCAATTATTCTCTTACCTGGTATACTGAATTTCATTCTGTTACCTGTCTGTCTCATTAGGGCTTTGGGCTTTCTGTTTAAGGGATGTCACCATTAGAACATGTATGCCAATGTCATGCTTTCTCCGTGTTTCTGGGCATGGTGTGTCCAAGGTGCATAAAGATAGTGACCTCTGTAAACTTGAGAGCATTCATCCTTTCTCGAAAGAAGCTCACCTAGTTCTTCATGAATTTGTAGGCACCAGTATTTTCCTAGCTGGTCTAAATATCCATGCAAGAGCTGGTTGTGTCTTGTCTGGTGGTGTCTGAAGGGCAGAGATTTTATTCTGAAACTTGAGATTGTGCATGTATTTCCTCAGGTATAGTCTGGCTGCAGCCACAACCTTCATGGCTGTGAAGCGGCTGCAGAGCCAAAAACGAGGTTGGTAGCAGGGGACATTCAAACATGGATGTGGATATTGTAAGGTGCAATGACATCTTGATTAAAGGAGGATGTTCATTTTGAATTTCACTTCCCTAGTTTGACCCAACTGCTACAGGTTCACGTTGCACTCCTCCTTAGTCAACTGAAACACATTATTCACTGAGTTTATCTGGAATAACAGAACTTGTCTCTGCATGTGCAGTTTGCCCAATTACAATGGTTGTGGTGCAGCAATGTTTGCTCAGTACTTTGCAAGTTCAAAATTTTCTCTCATTCTGGTTTTAGTCATTTTGGGCAGGCCAGATAACTGTCATTATTACCATCTTGCTGTGTTAATAAGACTGACATGTTTTATCTCATCTAGTTGGCATGCTATTGTCACAAGAGCAGTATATATACCATTTGGTTATTGGAACTGGACCCATCAGGTTTGACTCACTTCTTACACAGTGGTGATATGTATTGATGGCAATCCCATGACGAAGATTGACCAGCTATGCAATCTGAATCTCACTACTGGTAGAATTCTGTGAAGGCTTCTCTATTGGTCCTTTGTAAACCGCCCCTCCAAAGTAGTTCTAAGCCTTATAGCAGTTATCGACTCTACATATGTGGCCCTATTTGCAGTGATGTGGTCACACAATTTTGTGCTCAGCAAAGAGAATACAGATGGCCTTCTCTGATCACTTGTACCTGTTTAGGCTAAATAGAAAGAGTGCCAGTAGTTGCAGAAATAAATATATGTATATGCAGTAAAGACAATTCAGAGAATCACATCACAAACTTCCTGCTTGCTGGAACACGTGAGGCACAAAGTCTGTGTGCAGGGTTACAGTACTATACTTTTGTGAAAGTACTATACTTTTGTGGAATACTCTTGTACAAGAGTATTCCCACCAACATTTCATGGTAGTCACTAGCTTGTCGCTTGGATCATGTGGGCTAATTTTAAATGATTCACAAGGCTGATAATAACAGCAATTGTGTTCCTGCTGTACAAGATATGGTAGCCAACTAGTTTGCAATCAGGTTCACACCTATGTACAAAGCTGCACAGGGGCAGTAGCAAATAAATGAAATGCTGACTAATCATGCACAGTTTGATACAGCCATGGTTCATGACACACTTGTGAGATGAAGTTTTGTAGTTGTATCCATCTCTATATAGAACATTTGGTGTTTATGGTAATTTGGCATTAGCATAATATGTGTTGTTATCACATTCAATTGTGGAGGGAATTTGATATTAGAGCAGGTCCACAAGTAATAGTGATTTGCTTGAAGTTTGGAAACTGTAAATATGCACGAGATATAATGCTCTCTAAGAGGGCTGGTAAAGAAATGTGATTGGCTTTGATTCACTAGTCACAATCATCAACCCATGTGATGATGGCATTTAACTGACCCTCTCTTTACAGGCTATAACATAAACCCAAGTGAGGGTGGGGAAATAGCTTGAAACATTATTTTGGATGTGATAGAAATTGGTAGAGGCCCATGTATTGGGTGTGGGTGGATCTGCTCTAGTGTAACATGTGCTCTACTACACCCAAGTGTTGAGAGTTGGGGAAATAATTTAAACATTATTTTGGTCATGATAGACATTGTGAGAGGTCCACATATTGTGTGTGGGTGGATCTGCTCTACTGTAATATGTGCTGCTACCACATCCGAGTGTTGAGGTCCACTGCCATACGAAAAGCAATTTGTGTTGTAGTGATATGGGTTATATTTGCAGTCTAGTGCAGGGCTTCTATGTGTCTGGAACATAACAAGGAGATGCATTGATTCTTGTGACTAAGTAATTGCACCCATTTAAGTTCTATTTATGTGGATCCCCATGTTCCATAGATGGAATAGAAAGAACTTAATTCTGAATCAGGTCTGGGTCACTAATTCCCACAAGTATGACAATTTTTCAAGAACAAAGAACAAAAGATGATTCCAGGATTTCCCGCCCAAATGTGGCACACATAACCTCCTCTGCATTGGATATTTGGCTGCCAGCCAGGTGATCAGGTACCCCTTAGATGCACAAAAATCCTGCCTATCCTTTCAAGGTCTCAGGGCAGAAATGGCAGGAATTGTGTGATGCAACTATAGGGAAAGATTCTAGCACATGTGCCAAACTTCCCACTGAGTGTGAAAGAAATGCATGACATTCATCACATTTAATGCCATTCTGGTGATGTGGTCCATTGTTTTACATTTTAAACTTTGTTTTTGATGTAGCCAAAGTTGCAATCATCCATTAAAAGGTTTAGCCAAATTGGCAATCAGTGCTAAGAAGATTAAGCCAATTTTGGCTATAAAGGAAATATGAAAGTGGGGGGAAAAAAAAAGATTCCTCTATTTGTTGGCTACATACTACAACCTAATATAGAAATCTGGAAAGTTTTTCTCTTTTCTTTGTGATTAAAAACCCGGAAAAACACTGATTTTTTTCATTATCCTCTTAAATTCACCAACTGGTGTAAATTTGCTCAAAAGAATAACCTGAAGCAATTTCTGTTCATCTTTTTTAGTTATTTAGGTCACCTCAAACTGGCCATGCTGATGGTGTATATAGGCTTGCTGTAAATTGTATGTGCCCCTGCCCCTGATAATTGGCAGTTTTTGTCAAAACAAATTAATGATTGAAAATAGAGCCCAATAATCCTCAAGTTGAGAATACCTATTTCAAAATTTCAATGGTTTAAAATAACTGTACAAGGCTCCCACCTATAATATTCATGTCCTTTAGGGTAGCCCAATGACAAAGAATATGAATCTGTCATTCCATGTTGAGAGTTTCATTTTGTTTAACTTGTGTTTTTGGGAATGATTTGGCACCATCAGTAATAGTGATTGCAATGACTTGGAAGTTGGAATATATGATTTATCTCGTTTATGTGAAAACTTAAAAATCACTACAACAAAATATGGTTTTTCTTAGGGAGTTAGGCTTTGGCTGATGACACCGATGCAAAGTCTATGAGATAAATTTTGTACTTTCATCTCTATCATAAATTATAATGTAAAATATGTGATTTTTATTGTGACACCTATTACACTAATATTATTGTTTGACGTTAGTATTAATATGTGCAAGTTTTCACGTTAGCATCAGTGTTTTTAATGGTCAATTTTGTGATGTAGCTGAAGTGGTGATGACCCATATGAAGATTTAGCCAAATTTGGCTACAAGCTAAATTTGAAAATAAAATTTTCTAGACTTCCTTTTGTATTTTTGGTTACATATTTGAATAATGTATAAAATTCTGACTATTTTTCTTAAATTTTGATCAAATTATGGCTATTTAAAATATTTAAAAACTTGAATTTAGCACTTTTTATATTTAATATCACTTTTTGTCAATAGCCAGCCAAAAGAAAAGAGGCCGGTTAGTATTATCCCTTGGAGTGTGCTAGCACCTACACTGGAACCATGGTAAAACCCTCTTTTTCCTTTTTTTTCTTTTTTGGTTTGGCTTGCTACTAAACATTATATATATCCCATCCTTCAAGTTAAATGAGGGTCTTTCCGTTCAAATTTATCATTTCCCAAGTTAAACATATCAACTGGGCCCTCTCATTACTCACTCAAGAAGGTGAAAGTACCAGGAATAGGTGCTGCTGGTTCACCCTGCCAAATTTTCATCAGTTGGCAAATGTTTTTTTTCAAGAATGTGAAAAATGAGGGGTGGTCTACAAAATCGCCAAAAATATAAAGTTATATTTAAAAAAAACCCCAGATCCTACATCAGGTTCGATAGGTAGCCAAAAATATAAAACGGTGGTTAAATGCTTCTCTTTCATTTTTAATTTTAGCCAAATTTGGCTCAATCATTTTTATGCATGATGCCAACTCGTGTTACAATATAAAATTGAAAAAAGGAAAAAATATTACGTGACGCTGACAAATTTTTTAAAGAAACTAGTGAGTAGTAAAAAGACTAAAGCGTGAGGAGAAGAGAAGAGTACGTGGCCATTCGATTGCCTCCGTATACTACTACTACACTGGCTGGCCAACGGTCTGAACTAACGGCCAAGTGTACTGCAGTCTGTAACGTCCATTTGGCTTTTAATGTGCCAATTGCGTTCTCTCATTTGTGGTTCGTGTTGTGTTTATTATGACTTCAATGCAAAGCCTTTTGCGTGAGATCTGCACTGATTAATGTCCCACCCCAACCCCCCATTGCCTCTCACCAACGGTCTTTTTTGCTTACGTAGCCTGCAGTGGCTTTTGTGGCACATGTTTTCATGCCCGAAATGCGAAAGAGCTCTTTTTATTTCCAAATAGCCTTGGGTACTAGTAATTAATTAATTACTAGCCCTCTTTTCATGGGGCGAATTTTTTTCTCGCCACTTTGTGAAATTGTCTTTTAATGGGGTTTTTGGTCGCCATATCTTAGAGCTCTTTTTATTTCCAAATAGCCTTGGGTACTAGTAATTAATTAATTACTAGCCCTTTTTTCATGGGGCGAATTTTTTTCTCGCCACTTTGTGAAATTGTCTTTTAATGGGGTTTTTGGTCGCCATATCTCCATTTTTTGGGAAACAAATCGCCACATTTTTATATTTTGTTCCAGGATTTTAAACTGTTCATAATTCATTTATAGCCTAATTTGGCGTTTTTTAAAACGATTTTTTTTTTTGGAGCATTACCTCCTTAGCTCCATCTCAAAATTGCTAAAAAATACTGTTGGGTGATGTGTGCTTTTTCATTCCATATGTTCTCTTTCTTTTCTTTTCAGGTGAAATTTAGCACCATGGCATAAAAAAGAAAAGGAAAGATTTGGAATATTTCACTGTATATTCGAAAAAAGTTGCTAAAATTCTGAAAATTTTCACCAAGCTTTTCTAAACCACAAAATTGAAAAAATATATCCCCTGGTTCCACGCATTTCCGGTTTTCAACAACCAAGCTGAGAGCTTCCGTTGGGATCAGTGGTTTCAATTGTGCATCATTTAAGCTTAACTTGACCATGTTATTATTTAAGTTGGGCACGACATCAACCTGTTAATATGACCGTTTTCTAGTTGTGCTCTTCTTTGAGTTCACTGACTCCTGTTTCTTGAACCTTGCAACACATTAGCTGGCTGTCAGCTTTGTCAGGTTGGGCAACAACATGTTTACAAGATCTTCTGCAGGGGGATTACATAATGTTCAGTGTTCACATTAGAAGGAATAGTTTCTTATTGACCAAGGCCAAGATGAACTTCTATTGATTGAGAATGCCACATCATCATCTGTAATCAAAGCTTTGCGAATAAGAGATTCGCGAAAAACAAACAAAAAATGTTCCCTGAAAAATTAGTTTTGATTTCCTTGAATTTTCAATGAAAATATTGTTGTATATTTTACAAGTCTTGCACTGTAGGTCTACAACAGTATACTCATTACAAAACCACCTCAGACAAACGAACAAAAATAAATAAATTATATAATGGATATTTGATATAATTTTCACATTACATTTAAGCAGGCTCTGAATTATAAATTTATATACGACATTACTTTTGCAGACAGGAATGCTAAAGTATTCTTTCTAGTTTATGGATATATCAATTTCTTGGGGAAGAAGTTTGGCAAATCAAAATACCAACATTGAGAAATGTGATAGCAAGCCTGAGATTGTTCATTGTTATACTTTGTCTAAATTGAAAGTTCTAGTGGAAGTTTATATATCAACACAGCAAATCTAATTTGAGATTGTTAATTCTTGTGTCTTGTGAAACGAGGAAATGAAACAACACCTAGAATGTACAGAAATGTTAACGAGGTAATGAAACAACAATTAAAACATCAAGTACTTTCATGGAAAACGAAAAAGGATAAGAAAAACGAAAGAATAATGTGCACAAAAAAGTTTGAATTCATATGTACAACCCTTCGTGGCGAGTGAAACGCTCACTAGGAAGGAAGATCCCCGAAACAGAAAAAGCCGCTTAAGAAACATCTGTATTTCGCATCACTATCCCCAATAACCCTCAAAACGTGATGCTCACTTGGGAAAAAAATGTCAATTTCTTCAATTTTCTCTCTCTAGCTCTGAAGATGTCATACACTCAACTTAAAGCTACAGCACCCACTTCGACAACTCAATAGATGGTTTTGATCGGAGTGAGGTAGTTCGAGTTTGAGTGATAACTGGAGTAATCAGTTTCCAGGTATTGAGGGTAGTGATTAGGAGGATAGCACTGGCTCGGCCGGTATGTGGAAGAACAATCGGGGGCAGCGTAGTAAGTGATACCATAGTAAGGAGCTATGGAAGGCTTGGCGACATAGGAGTTGCGGTAAGTCGTAGTCAACAAGGGTGCATCCTCAGAGCTTTGTTCTACAGGTTTCTTCTCAGGTTTCTTCTCGGATTTCACCTCAGTCTTCTTCTGCTCAGCCAGCGGATCGCCAATGAACTCTGCCTTCTTGTGCACTTTCCTGGCCTTTTTCAGCACTCGGAGTGGATCTGGCTTCCCGAATACTGTCACTTTGGAAACGCCGATATCTGTTTGCACGTCTACAACACCTGCAAAAAACATTGGATTTCAAGCTCTCATTGCCACACCAATTGTATGTAACCGCAGACTTCCTTCCTGCTTTCAAAAGATTTTGTCCAGATTTAGACCTTCCGTGTGCACAGATGTGTAGACTTACCATCGACTTCGAATATTTCTTCCTTCACTTTCTCCGCACATTTTGCACAGCACATGTTTACCTTCAGCTCAAACTTCTGCAACCCAGATACAGATCAGACACAAGCGCATATCCTCATAAGGCATATGAAAGCCATCATTTTATTACACGTGGACAGACAAATAGGGGAAATGTGCAGTAGCAAACAAGCGATGCATCTGAGAATTAATTACCGGCTGCTGCTTCTCCTGCTTGTCCTGTTTCGCCGGCGTCTGTTTCTTCTCCGTTCCACCCTCTTGTTTGTCCTTTTCGGTCTTCTCTTTGGACTTGGGAGTACCTACTACAGGAACGAGCTGCCACATAGTTCCGGGAGGTCCGGGGATTACAGCACCTGGTGGCATCCAAATATGCCCCCCATTTCCGTAGGCGAATACCTGCACACCATCACCCAATGACCCATATCAGCTAACTTCGAATTCGTGTCTTTGAAACCCCAATGTACTACCCTACCCAATACTTGAAATCGTTTTGGGGATCTCATCACGAGTTCCTTCTGCATTACATTACACTCTCACCAATTGGCTCAACAAACCTCAAGCTTCTTCATCAAACTCCCATACTCTTTTAACCATATAAGGACTTTAACATTCTCACTAAATGCTCTCATGGGTACCTAAGAATCTCCAAGCAACATACCTCAGCGTTATCCATCTTTCCTTCTTCCCTGGACACAAACAGGCACGCGTATACAAACAAGGGCTTCTGTCTGTGCACTACTACTGCAACTGGACTTGAAATAAAGCAAAACTGGGCTAGTGCGAAACTCTCTTAAGGAGATTTCAAATAGTGCAATGCAAGAGTGAAAAATGTTCAGCTACCAGGCAGCAAAATCTCTACAAAACCGAGAATGGAGCAAAAGAAGGAGCAAATTTCGCTTCTGATGTGGACGAGTTGTGAGAGGGAGACAGAGGGAGAATTAGAGACGTGAGAGAGTAGAAGAGGCGATACAATGACGGCAATAACCGAGGCTGTCTAAATAGAGAAGGAGGGAGCACATCAACGTCAACGCTGGGCCTAGCATCGGCGCGCGGATGCACGCACGGTTCTTTTTCGTCGGCCCATCGAGAAAGGGACGTAAGACGTGACCTAGTCGGGTCGGCGCGCGGATGTACGCACGGTTCTTTTTCGTCGGCCCATCGAGAAAGGGACGTAAGACGTGACCTAGTCGGGTCGGCGCGCGGATGTACGCACGGTTCTTTTTCGTCGGCCCATCGAGAAAGGGACGTAAGACGTGACCTAGTCGGGTCGGCGCGCGGATGTACGCACGGTTCTTTTTCGTCGGCAATTCTGGGCCGGCCCAGCGAGACAGGGACGTAAGACGTGACCTAACGGGGTCAGTATCGAGAATGTTTTTTCTCTGCCCGGAGGGAAGAGGCTTCGCATCACTGTAGAGATTTTGCTGTTTTTCTTTTCTTTTCCCCTTTTTTATTTTTACTCTCCCCTGAATAGACCACTCTGGCCGCGTCTGGCGACAGCCACAAACCGTAACCGTCAGGGTAGGTCACCATCCTGACAGGGCATGAGAGGGGGGCCCAGTCGGGATTTGAACTCCCAACGGCCTTACTGCGCAACCTTGCCTTAGCCACTAGAGTAGGTGAATGTCCTCTCCGGGGGAAAGTTTTGGGTTCAACTTGGAACGAATGTCTGAAGTGACAACTTGACAGTTGGCTATAGAGAGAGAACACAAATGCCTTAGTTGGCGCTTGTACGTAAGGGTCTCTTCACCAAAAGGCCCCTAGTCAATGGTGGGATTCATGCGAATAATTTCAATGAAATTTTAAATCACTGTAGGGCAATGTGAGGGGATTGGGTAATGGGGAAAGAAAAGAGGGGAAGGTGGTTTGGGGGGGGGGGGGTGTTAATGGCCAAGTGAATTAGTGTTAAGGGGTTTGTGAGATTCAAGTTTATATTTATTAAAGATGATGCCAAATAATGATTGTATCAAGTTAAGGTGTAAGTGGATCTGTAATTTTTTTCATGTGTGAGGGTGGGACTTGGAAGAGGAAAACGTGTGCAAATGCTCTTCTCTTCTTGGAAGAACATTGAGGACTAGGAGGGGATTAAGTAATCATCTGCATGAACATATGGTGTTTAGGAGGGTTGTATTTGTGGAAATTTTGAATGATAGCAACTTTTGAGAATTGGTCATGGCAATATATGAATTCAATGAAATGCGAATTGAAGCGGTAGGTTAATAGAGACGAGAGAATGTGTGGGGAGACCATCTAGAAGGAGGATATTTGGGCATAATTGAGTAAGAATTTCAAGGTCCATTCTACATAATATTAGGAAATGTAAAAGATTTGTTGCACTTAAACATGTTCCATGGAAAATGACACAATGTTTGGATATCGATGTGTGGTTGAGTGATAAGGTTGCTTGTAGTGATCTGCTCTAGGTGCAATATTAGAATACATATAATGAAAGTTGAATGTGGGTGGGAGGTTGCACCAAATTGAGCCTCGGGGCTTTCATAACTTTTATTGACAATGAGGGTGCAAAGCCTCATTTCATCCATTGATCGTTGTATGTAAAGCTGATGCCACCAAATATAGGAAAGAGCAATAGAAAGTTTGTGTGGTCAGGAAGGTGGTTAAAATGATATTAGGAAAAGTAACATTTTAAAGCTTTGTTGTGAGGGTGCTTAGATAGAGTTGTGTTTGTAAGAAACAAGCTTTATATTGATGTCAAACTCATAATAATCACAAGTATGATAATGTTCATTTGTGTTTATTCAAAAGGCTATTTATGTGGGCTTAGGTGCTCAACATGTATATTGATTATGGGGTGTTATATTTTATGTAAATTTATCTAAATGTTGGTTTTGGAACTAGATGTAAAGATTGGGGATGGATATAGTTTGGTTTTAAGAATTGGGTTGTGATGAATGTTTATGACATGCGTGTTTCAAAGCTTCAAATTTCAATATGGTGGTGCATGTATTCTTTTTTGTCCAAGTTGGAGGTTACGATTATTTCACATCAACTTATTCTCCTGAATATTCTAGAATTTGGTTCAATTGTATTAATGAATTGGGATATCTTTTACATTTGGTTGTGTAGGCTAGGTTTGTGCATATGGTGTCGTAGGTGTTAGTAGAAGGTTGGTGTAAATGTCAAGGATTCTTCTATTTAGAAACTATGCATTGGGGAAAGCGGTTGTTGGTGTAAGGATGGGACAAATGAGGATGTAATGCATTGGAAAAAAATATGATGTTTTTCTTTTTTAGTGAATGGCATGAGGTGGTATAAGTAGACAATATCATGTGATCAATCATTACTACAAAATAATGTTGTTGACAACATAATAAGGTTGTGATTACACATGTAAGGCATGGTGGATTGATTTGTGAGGGTATTTTATTTGAATTTGAAGGCAATGTGTAAAAAAAAAATCATCACAAAAATAGCATTCGACGTTTTAATATTGGAAATTGTACAAAGTTTGTTCATTCATAGATTGGTACATTTTGTGCACAAATATCGTGCATTGAAAACATATTTAACACACAAATATATAAAATGATATGAAGTTTGGTCATTCATAGGATCATATTTTAGCCTTTTAACACATTTATATATGTGTCAAACATGTTTTCAATGCATGATAATTTTTGTGCAAAATGTATGAATGAATAAACTTCACACAATTTCCATTATTAAATCATTGAATGTTAAGTTCTTGATGCAATAATATGTGTGACAAAAGAAATATCGAGGGTACAAAGTTGGTTGGATACTTGTAAGGTTGATTGTTGTTTTATCAAAATTTCTTAACCATTTTACATAGTTGTGTAGTTTGATCATTTTTTACGTTTTTGTTACAACTTGCCATACTTTTGCAATTTTAAGAAATTATTGAGATTTTGTATTTATTTTGTTTCCAATATTGAAAAAATTATTTGTTTGGTTCAAGTTCAAGGGTCCAAGTTGAACTTGTGGTTTTTAATTAAAATTTTGGATTAGAAAAATGAAAATTTTTTGTTGAAAAAACATATTTGACTCATTTTACAATGTTACCAAAATTTCTTCAAAATATAGTAAAATAACAAAAATTTACCACCAAAAAATCATTGTACTAAAGGAATTTTGTGATGGTTTTGGCTCTCCTTTTTAAAGCAATTGTAGAGGCTAGGGGTAAAGGGTTACAATTTTGTCTCATTACAAATATTACCATGGGGTAGCATTATAAGCTATAAGTTCTATTTGGTGGTCATCAATATAGTATTTATAAAATTATTGACTTTATAATTGATGATTACACAATACTACTTTTGTTAGAAGAAAAGTTATCATTTGCAACTTTTTTTTCAATTACGAACAACATTTTTTGATTACAAATGACATTTTTTAGTTGAATTTTTTGGTTGCATTAATACGTTTTTTCTTCTAATGTTTCACCTTATTAATTGAATTTTCTTATAACATCTCCACCTTCAAGATTATTAACATTCATGTATCTTACAAATGTTAATGGCCCTAAAAGGCTAGAATACAAGGCCACCATGATGTGTTTTTTGTGCCCCTATTGATGTTATGTCATTTCTCTTCCATTGGAAGGCATTTGCATACATTCCACTTTCACAATGTTTAATGTCCATATCTTTTATTTTTTGCTTGATTCACTAATCAAAAAATGGGTACAATTCATTAAATTAAATCCATGTGGGACCTTAAAAGTGAAATAAGTTCCCGCACCCTAATCATTTCACCTTGCTTAAAGTTATATGTCATTATAAGGTCACAATGTATCATCATGTTTCATTGTTATTAACATAATTCATTAATATTTGAAATAATTCACTATAGTAAATAAGTTATTCTTTATGTTTTTTAAACACCCTAGGTTATTGTACCTTACATTATTATAAATTATTCTACCCTAGGTTATTTTAAGTTATTATACCTTACATTAATCTTGGTTTCTTTATTATTATTCCACCCTAGGTTACTAGACCTCAATATATTTTTAATTCTTTAAAATTATTCCAACCTAAGTTGTTATGTGTTAGTCCACCTTAAGTTATTTAAAAAATTTCTACCCTAATATATTCTCAATTATTCAACATTAATCGACATTAATATATTACAGGCTATTTTAACTTTGATTATTATTGATTATTCTAGGTTATTATTGGTTATTTACCCTATATTATTATAGGTCATTCCA
The DNA here is from genome assembly GCA_963920785.1 of Sphagnum contortum. NCBI lineage: Eukaryota > Viridiplantae > Streptophyta > Sphagnopsida > Sphagnales > Sphagnaceae > Sphagnum > Sphagnum contortum. Next base: position 13,228,331 of record OY987289.1, on the reverse strand, counting down.
CCCTAAGTTACTATAGGTTATACCTTAGGTTATTTTAGTTTATTATAAATTATTCAACCTTAAGTTTTTATAGGTTATACCTTAAGATAATCTAAGGTGGAATAACCCAAATTAATCAAAATAGTTTAAGGAAGAATAACTTAAAATAATGAGGAATATTTGTAAAATACTATAGGATAGTAGAAAACATAATAGTTTATAATAATAATAAAATAGTTCAAGGTGGAATAACTTAGAATAGTTGAGTGTTCAATAACTTAAAAAAACCTCATGTACAATAACCTAAAATAAGCTAAAGTGAATTAGTTTATAAAAACTAAAAACAACTTAAAATGACCTAAGGTGGAATAACCCAATATAGGCTATGCTATAATAACCTAAAATAACCAAAGGTGGAATAGTTTAAAATAACATAAGGTATAATAACCTAAAGTAGATAACTTAGAAAAACCAATGATACCTTAAAATAGAATATCCTAAAATAGCCTAGGACTAAACTAAAATCCTAACCTATGGTAGCTTAAGAAAAGCCAAAGGTAGCCTACATTAGCCTAGGAATAACCTATAGTGAGTTAAATTGATTTAGAATAACGTAAAATTAAAATAGGAATCTAGTCTATGGTAATTTACACATAGGTTAAGAAAATAATGTCCATAATAATATGTGGTGACAAATCAAATTTCATTTATTTAAATAATGGTCCAATGGTGTAAATCTTGTTTCTTAAGCATGGAGGTGAAGGGAGGTGATTAGAGGTTGAAACCTTCACAACTACACCCTAAGTTGGTGGGCTAAATGGCATAAGTTAGCATAAGTTTTTAGGTGTCTAGTCTATTCTAAGTTCTTAGGTGCTTAACTTAAATTAGGTTTTTGGGCTAACTGGTAAAGTTCCTATCTTTAACCATTTAATTTAGCTTCTTAACCCTAGTTACCTAGCTATGAACTAGGAAGCTAGTCTTGCAAATTAACTATTAGTGAATTTGATTAGCTATTAATATAATAAATTTGATTAATTATTCATGAATTAACTATTAATCAATTGATTATTAATGAATTTAATTAGCTATAAGTGAATTAACTATGAATGAATATGATTAGTTATTAATGAATCACTTGTTTGTAATAACTAGTTTCAATTTACTAAAAGGTTGGCCACTTTCATTGTGATAAATTTGTCCAAATTCATTCAAAATCTAGTGAAATACAAAGTGAATCAAGACACATATTATTGTAATGATATATATTTTTGATGTGTTTGTTTATGTTGTGTGATTCTTTCTAAACCATTACATCAAAATGCATCCTAGTTCACTTTGGGTTTCACTAGATTTTTAGTGAATTTGGACATTTTACCATGATGAAATTGTTCAACCCCCCAGTGAATAAGGACCAATTGCTACAAATAATGAGTTGGTCCATTAATATCTAATGAAATACAAATTTACCAAGTCATTTCACTTGCTAGTTAATTAACTAGGTAAGATGGAAATCAATTATATTTAAATATTTAAATATTTAATGTAATACTTAATATTATTGATAATTTCATGACTTTCATCTTATGAATTATTGACACGTGCACTACTTCTGTTAGATTAAAAACTTAGCCTAAGTACATAAGCCATGTAATAAACCTAAGTAGGCACCTACTCTAAGGAATTACATAGGAAAATATTTAGTCAACTTACCACTATTAACCACAAACACACCATTTGTGACATTTGATCCCTTGACCTCTAAGATGGAAATAAACACCCTTACCATCAAGCCACCACACTTGTTGTGATAATGTGTTACATTGTATTCTAATTATCAAATATTTCATTTTAAACATTACAAAAACATAAAATTTGAAAATTCATATGTTATTGAAATTTTGTCCAATCAAATGATTAAAATTTAATTTAGATTTTTTTCAATAATTTACATAATTACATTTATTTCCTTTTTAAAGTGTAAAATCGTTTGAACAATTTTTTTTAAATATCACTATTTAATAACATTTCAATGGCCATTCTTTTGAAAAAGGGAATGTTTAATAAATGGATCAGGTTTTCGTTAATATAATAATACTACCCGTGTTAGACTACTTTTAGTTCTTATAAAGTTTTTTTTCATTGTTTAAAGTTATTTCACCCTACATTATTTACAGTTATTTATGGTTATTTTTAATTATTTTGGTTAATTTTAATTATTTCACCCTAGGTTACTTTCAGTTATTTTAAGTTGATTTTGGTTATTTTAGGTTATTTTTAACTACTGTAAGTGATTTTTGGCTATTGTAAGCTATTTCACTTTAAGTTATTTGCGGTTATTATAAATTTTTTTAGCTATTTTGAATAGAAACAACAAACCTTTGAAACCTTCAACTTTCACACATATGATCTAATAGTTAGGAAAGGATTGTGCCTTGATTATATGCCTATCATATCAAAATAAATATATGTGTATATGGACACAATAGTTGTGTGATCTAAATTAAATAATGGATGCCAAATATACTTAACTATTTCATGCAACTTTTTTGTTTATTCGTACAATGGGTTGATTGTTGTTGTAGTTGTATGTAAATGGTTTTGTTTTGTGTCTAATTTGTTAAATGTGAATGTGCAATAGGTCATGAACCTAGTGCTTTCAATGTGGATAGTTTAATTGAGACCAACCCTTTAGCCCAAGATGGAAAGGAAGAAGGAATTGACACCCAAGTAATTAAAGTTATGGACATCATCAACATTTTCAAAATCACAAGTTCAAATCTAAACCATTTGGTAATTATATTTTATGTGTCTGTATTTTTTTCAATTCAATAAAAGAATACATTTTCTTCTAAGTGGCATTGAAGTAACAATTGTTTTTCTTTACATAAAGCCCTTTAAACCTTCCTTTTTGAATGTGATGGAATAAGTCTCAACTTTTCAAAAAGATTGACCTTGCCATATGGGAGACCTTAAGTAAGGCACAATATGCAGATGAAAAGTTAGCTTGGGGTGATGGAGATTTTGAAGATCAAATCTTCTACACAACTTTAAGAAGTTTATAAAAGAAGAACATTAACTTTGCTAGCCTATATCCAAAAATCCATTTAAGTACAAACAACCACTTGCATTCTACCATTGTGAAACAACTTACAAAATTGATTGTTATTTTATAGCCTCAAACTTCTATAGATGTTAAGTATGCTTCAAAATGTGTGGTTAGTTTTAAATTATGATTTACTATTCTTGCTCATCATTAAGATTTCAATGCAAGGCAATAATAAGAAGGATTCTTAAAAGGTTCCACAATGGTGGTTTAAATGCATGTGGAGTTGAATTCATATTAGTTGTTATAAAAAGGAATTCAAATTTTAAAAGGTGTTTTACATTAGTTTAGAAAAGTGAGCTTTAAATTATCGAAAAAAGAATTGTGAATTTTAAAGGTGAGTAGTTTCATTCACTTTTCTTTGAAACAATTTGTTTGTTTTTGGTCTTGGAAATTAGCATGGAATTATTTGGTCCATTTCATGTTCACATTTTCATTAGTTGATTGTTGAAAGGATTGATTATTTTTAAAAACATGTTCTTTAACTATCACAATATCATTGAAAATTTAAAAAATTACCATTAATGATGAAAACTACGTTCTTGAACTTTTTGGCACTTTCACTATTTTTGAGGACTAATTTTATGTTGAGCTTAAATGTTTGTTGGAGTATGCAAGCAGTGTGGAATGGCCTTTTCAATTTTGGGATGCAAAAGCAAAATGCACAATCAAGGCTAAGTTGGAGAAATACAATAAGATTAAGCTTGAAGCTTTTGTCGTTCTAATGGTTAATGTTTCATTAGCTTGAGCAAAACAACAAAAGGTTGAAGCTTTTGGATCAAATGGTCATGTAGTCATTGAAAAACTTGAATCATAGTCTACTTTGGGGTGCGACTTGGATCTATCCATGGAACAACTTCCACCGACACCATCTAGAATAAGTGTAAAAAGTAATCTTATTATCAAACCAACACTACTAGAAATTACATCCTATTCAATTATGCATTCCACCCATAATTGGGTGGAAATCCCAAAATCCATGGTTTAGGATTTTGCCCAGGTGGACATCACTAGGAAACAAGGTCATATGGCAACAATTCCACTAATGATTTTACCCAACAGCATGTTCAATGGTTGTTCAAACCTAGTTTGTGCATTTCTACTCATCATCCACATGATATGTAGTGATTTTGAATGATGATGTTTCAATTTTAAATATTATATTTTTTAAAAAATACCACCTATATACAATCATTGTATGGTCAACATATGACCCATACATGGTCAACATATCTTAGTAAAAATATAATTATTGGTACCAATGTTTAAACTTTGATCTCCTTGGAGATCATCTAAGGTTTTTGCCATCCAACTACCATTTTACATTGTAATAGAACATGTCAAAGATTACATATATTCAACTACAAGTTAAATTGCATGTGCATTCCACTATGCATTTCCACTATGCAATTTCCACTATGCAATTTCCATTATGCATTTCCACCATGCAATTTTCGTCATGTATTTCTACTATGCATTTCCATTGATCCATGGAACTTCAAGGTTTTTAATGAACATCAATAATAACACATAAAACAAAAAATATTTTGTTGACATCCAACTTTTTCCTATTGGGTCTCCATTGATGCATGAACATGATTGCAATTTAGTGGAACTTGTCCACTGAACATTCGCTATAATGGAAATTTATGGTATAGTCCAGCCATCACAATGTTGCATGATGGTGTCTTTTAATCAACAATTAGTTGGATGGAAGATTTAATGGAATTGGACATTATTTCAATAGTGCAAAATTGAAGCCCATTTTGATTGCACGTGAAATAGTGGATAAATATTTACATGTCATTGAAAAGTTGAAATGTTTTTTGATAAAAATATCACTTGATGATCATCTATAGAGTTTGAAATTTTAGGACCAAAATGGTATAGGTGTTGTGAAATTGTGGTGTGGAAATTGTTGTGAGGAATTCAAAAGAGCTAGTGGTGACCATAATAAGTTTATAATCTGTAACCTCTTTGCAAATTTTAAAAAAAAGTCATGTAATGTGTCAAAGAAAAGGTGTAGATTTTTTGCCCAACTTCAATTTGTTGTTCCTAAGGGGAAACAAATTGTTTTCATAATTGAAGACCATAAGAAGGTTGGCAAAGGGTATAAAAATTGTTGGGTCTATTAATGCACCATTTGATGCAAATGAATCACCTTTTTTATCAATTGGTCGTCCATAATTAATAGAATTAAAATCATTTTGGTACAACAAAAATATGATGTACATTTTGCAATGACTTCTTCCAATTGTGCCCTCCAAAGAAGATCTAGATGAAAATTTGAAAAACCATATGGAAGGCACCAAAGATGCAAAAATAGTGGAGGATGTTTCAAGGAAAGAATGTTCTACTATACTTTTGTTAATAGGCTGAAAATTTGGTAGGAGGTTGAAATACTTGTTTATCGTACAACTAGTTACCCATAGTTGTGGCATTTGCGAGAATATAAAGTACCAAGGTTGTTCATTGGTTTCAAAAGGTTAAAATTGTTTGATTCAAAATGTCAAGGTTGTTACTAAAAGCTAGTTTATTTGAACATGTTTGAGGAGAAAATATGTATTTCAATTTTGTAACAATATATTGTCTACCCATTGTACAAATGCTTTTAGAAGCAAACAATTTTTAATGATTTTTTGAAGGGTGTTGCTACAAATCTTAATCGCAAAAAATAACAACATAGGTGGGGTATTAGGAACAAATCTTTTACCCAAAGTATGAAAATCTATGGTGGGCATTGTTTGTGTGACATGTTCTAGTTAAACTTTGCTATACCAAGTTATTATAGACAACAAAACAATGAGGCACATGATGCTTGCCCAATCTTCATGACTAGGACTATATCCACAATGGAAAAAAAACCTATAAATCCTTTGGATAGTCATGTGAGGTCTCTACAACTAGGTGTATAGATTTGTTTTCTTAAGCATATTGGTCAAATGTGTAACAAATACACTTTTGACCAACATGGTTTGAGGTTGGGGGACATACAAAGAACTAATAAACAAATTGGGCTTCAATTCAAAGGATTTGTCAAAGGAAGGTTCAAAATTGTTTGAACATGTTGCAAACCAATGGAAATACTCATCATGAAAGTATTTTGGGCACTAAATTGTATTTGAAGATATGTTTAGATTACATTGAGATATTTATGTCATTGACTTTCGATTTACAAAGTAGAATCATTTTAACTTCCAAAGTATCATTTTTTTCCACCTTTGGAGATTATGGTTGAACCATGGAAACCATTTAGCCACTAGGAACCCTAAAAAGATAAATGTCACAAATCTTTTTGTGAACCATCAATGATTTATGGGTATTAAAATACATTGTCATTTTGTTGTTTTAAAGATTGCTACCTTGAACTAGTAGCTTTGCATTTGACTAAATCAAATTGTTGTGAATTATGTTTTTCCAAGATTAGGGTAATGGTAGGAACGGGGCGTGCATATGATTTTTTGAAACTTATGAGTTGTGCAAACATTTTATACCACCTTGTTGTCATTGAGCATGGTGAGAATGGGCTTCAATTTGGACAAGTCCACAACAAAATAGAAAAAAAGTGGGTTAACTTGCATCCTTTACAAGAAGGTGAATCTATCACCAATCTAGTTTATAATATATAGTCTAAGTTCAAATGAAGTTATAATTATGGCCTTAATAAAGGGGCTCAATGTTGTTCAAAATATGTTGCCAACCATGATCATGAAAAGGGCTTTGATGGTTCATGGTAAATGTTCATGGTTTAATGAAACATGAGGGTAGAAAAGGTTGATCCTAAGCATCTAGCCTATGTTACACCTAGAAGAACCACAACAATGGAGGATGATGATTAGGAGGTGGTATGAAATTATGTTAATGAAGAACAATAACCCCTTCGACCACCAAGTGTAACACATGCTAAGGGTGGGCTAAAATTGATGATGATTTTGAAGGTGACCTAGTTGATGATGACTTAGACAATGTGGTCATTATAAAGCATGAGATGAAAGATACAATCTTCGACGAGTTGAATGAAGTGGATGGACAATTTTTACTTGACAATGGGTATAGGATTTCAATTTGCCTTATTGTAAAATATATACAAAGGGAACAAAATCTATAAGCCCACATTGGTAAACCAAATCAATGGAAATCCTTTCCTTTCTAAGAACAAATTGACATGTGCGAGGAAATCAATGTATTTCAATCATTTAAAAAAAAATTGATAGCTGCAATTTACAATACATGTTTGTTGGACAAATATGAAGCAACAATTATGGTGTTTACTTTGTGCAAGATTCCATTAATAACCAAATGGCTTGAAATGAAAGGTTTGTAAGAATTCAAAGGCATGTAAACCCACCCTAGTTTGCAATGCCACAAATAATGGTACTTGGTGGCTAAGGAAAATCCCAAAAATAATAATGAGGGTTGCAACTAGATGGGGCCTTTCAAGGCAACCCATTGATTTTATGAACAAACCTAATGTTTTCACTAGGAAAGCAAGTGGGGGGGGGGGGGGTTGTCATAATGATGTTGTTAAGTTGGTTTAATAAGTCAAAAGGTAATTCCAAATTCAAATATGACACAATTGATAACAACTGGGTGGACATAAAATTGTTAATATTTATTATCACTATGAATTATGAGAAAAAAGGGAATTTACTAGCTATTAGATTACCTTGATGCAACTTCTTTGGACGTGTTTACAATTAGTAGGAAAATTATACCCACCTATTTGTTTTGTTCTAGGACATGGTCAACATGGGCAATATATGGGCAACCAAATACATTAAAGTTGCATTTGTACCCTACATTCAATCTATTCTTTTCAATTCACCAATTCTATTCATGGGTTTCATTTATGTGATCCTCCCTGGATAGGTTGCGAGGGAGTTGGAATTAAAGTTGTTGCAAATTCAATGTGGAGTTGGAATCAATGTTCAAGTTTTTAAAGCTCTTATGTTCATCATGTGTTATTTTAATTTATAATTATTCTTTGGGCATAGTGAAGAATGTCATGTAGCTAAATAATTTAATCAAGAATTGTTGTTTCTTCAATGTGGCTATAACCATGTGTTTTGTCACCCTAACTTGAGTTATCATGGCACATTCATTGGCTTTTTCCACTTGCTTTGCTTCCTTTATCACTTTTGACAAAATATTTATGTGAGATTGAGGTAGTCAATGTGTCAATATCCATGATTTCCACTTTGTTGGTATCTCCTTCATAAATAGCAAAACAAGTTTTACATTTTCACGGGCATAGTCTTCTTCGTCTCATTGCACACATTAACCCAATAAAGTTCATCTTTCAACATTGTACAATAGTGAATGAAGTTAAAACTTACATCTTTTGGATGATTTAATTTATACAAATTCAAAGCTTTTACAAGGTGTTTTTGGCACTAGTTGTGTGTATTCACAAAGTACTTGGACAACTCCAAAAATTCCTATGAACTTGGCAATGTTATGGTTGATCATGCCCCACTTAGTTTCTAACAGCTAGGTCTAGCTTTTCTACATAAATGTTAAGTCAACTTTTGTCGGAGTGTTCACATACTTAATCCCAAAATGTGCAAAAACTTATTAAAACTAAGAAAATATCATACCTACAATTTAGGATTGATGAATTTTGAATAAAATTTTCATTGAAAATTCAATAAAAATTTATAAATTATAAAGAAAAATTTGCATGCTTAAGTGAGTAGGGTTGCATGGAACAATTTTGAAACTTTTAGATTTAATGTGCAAAAGATATGGAATTTTGAGTAATTTTTGTCATTGAAAATTCAACATAGCTCAAGATATAAAATTTGAATGGAAATTTATTTCATTTAAAGTTTTAAAATCTGTAATATTTATTCTTTCAATATTACATATTATTATATGTCTTCAATAACATAGGTCACACTAATAGTGCTTAAGTTGTATTAGTCCAAAAATGGGCTAAAGTGCATTAACCAAAATCACTATGGGACTTTTAAAAATGAAATAAATTCATCCCATCTTAATCATATCACCTTGTTTAAAGTTATGTCATTATAAGGTCACTATTTAATCACCATGTTTCACTATTAATTGACATAATTCATTACTAATTAAAGTGATTCATCATAATGATTTTTTAAAATGTTGTTTTAAATATCTTAAAATATTGGACCTCAAACTATACCCTAGGTTATTATACCCTAGGCCATTCTAAATTATTTTAGCTATTTACCCTAAGCTATTATAGGCTATGATAAGCTATAGGCAAACATATTTTCCCTCTTTTTATTGCTTGATTATTTTAGGTTATTCCACATTAAGTTAATTTTTTATTTTAGGTTTTTATTATTATAAATTATTTCACCCCAATTCATTATAAATTATTTTCATCTATTCTAACTTTATCTATTATATATTATTTCAAATTATTCCAACTTAGGCTTATTTTAGGTTATTGTACCTTATGTTTTTTTTACCATTATAGGTTATTATAAACTATTCCACTTTAGGTTATTGTACCTTATGTTATTTTAAGTTATTTTTTGTTATTTTAGGCTATTCCTATGAAAGACATGACAAATACATAACTTGGAAAAAAACTATTAAACTTGATAAAGAAAGAACTCATCAATGAACAAAAATTAAACAAGTGTTTATTACTTGAACAAAACATGATTAAAGTTAAGCATGAAATGAACGATAAATACAAAAGCCATAACTTGCCTTAGTATGATCGAGGGGTGGTGCCCTAAATAAACCTTTTTTTATACTATTTAATGGAAAATTCTACAAATATTAAAATAATCAACCTTTTGAAAATTTCATTAAATAAACCTTTTAAAAATTTATACTAAATAAACTTCTAGAAAATTTTGTTAACCACATCTTCTAAAGCTTTCACCAATTTTTTAAAAAATTACATCTTTTAAAAACTTCTATCAATTATTTATTAAAAACTCAATTTAGAAACTTTTGTTAATGGACAAACGCATTTTTGGGTAGTACTACTATGAACCACCTCACCAAAAGAAACATGGACCCAATTTAATTTAAATAAAAGAATTTAATCTTCTTAAAATTGGGATTTTTACTATTGACTTGCATCACATGGGCTTTGTGTTCCCCACCTATGTCTATGTACACTATGAAAAATTTGTAAACACCTACATAGGCTACACAAGTAAAAGATTTGTGTTCTTGAAATGTTTCTAACATGCGTTCTTAAAATTTCTAATTCCTTATCATTAAGTGTCAAGTTACACCATTGCGAAAACATTTTTTTAGGTTTATCAACTATAGTAATTAGGGTATGGTTCAAATTGTCGATTGAAACCAAAAAAAATGAAAATTGTTAAAAATTTGTAAGAATGAATGTAATGACCTTTCAAAACCTTTTGGTCCCAACTTTTGAGATTTTCTCAAAAAATTATGATTTTTTTAATCCACTATTTATTAATCATATAAAAAAAAAGCCATCTTAAGCCTTCCTAGATATTAAAAATATTTTAAAAGTGAAAATGTGTTTTTATTGTTCCTAAACAAAGGAGCACAAAGTGGTCAATTTTTCCCTTGACCACTCGTTTGGAATATTAAAACTTAATTTTTTGTAAATCCAATTAAAATTTTGAATTCTACACAACTTAGGTAAATTTTTGACATAAAGTTCAGAGTGAACAATTTTATTCAAATGAATCCTATGTTATCTTGAAATTCAATGTGTCTAAAACATTCAAGTTGTGATGTTCTTAGTGCTACCATGCACCCAAGGATGGGTTTACTTTAAATCTATGTCTTTTAAAAACTATTAAACATATTCTTCATGGATCCTTTTAGAAATTTCTAAATAAATTCAAGCTTATTCCTTGGAGTTTTTTAAAAACTTCTAAAAACTTTAAGGCATATTTTAAAGGATATTTGGGAAAATTCTAGAAATTTCCCTAGAATTTATTGTTCATGACAATTCCACCTTATGCCAATATAAGTTATTCTACCTTATAGGCTATTCCACTTACATTCTTATAAGCTTATTACAAGTTATTCTTGGTTATTATTGGTTATTCCCCCATAGGTTTATTTTAAGCTATTCAATCCTAGTTTATTTTTGGTTGTTTTATTTAAGCTATTCTAGACTATACCTTTGATTATTTTAAGTTATTTTAAGCTATACCTTAGGATATTTTAAATTATTGTACTTTAGGTTATACCTTAACCTAACGTTACATGGCTTAAAGTAGAACAACCTATAATAATTTATAATAGAATAATAACCTAGAATAGTTGAAAATAACTTACAATAGATTAAGGTGAAATAACCTAGAATGGCCAAAAAAAACTAAGGTGGAATAACTTAAAATAATTGAAAATAATCTAAAATGACCTAAGTTGGATCATTCTTTTAAGATGCCCTAAACACTATCATCATTGTACTACAAAACTACTAAAGGAAATATGTTAGGTATGGACCAAGGATAAAAAGGTATAAGGTTTTACCTTCTAGGAGGCAAGGGTTATCCCTTGTTGCCATGGTTGATGGTGCTACACAAGAAAATAATGGTACACCATACTATTCTAGAGGCCTTGTATAATCATTGATTGTCATGTGACAAAAATGTAGTTGAAAATCCTTTGAAAATCCTAAAAAAGATGTTAAGGGAGCTTTTACAAAAGACTAACTTACATATCCTTTCCTTACCTGATGTTGTCGTCTCTTGTTGCATGTTGCATAACTCAGAGTCCATGGATTTGAAGATGAATTTAGTTCATGGTTTTATGTTTCATTGAGAACTGAAATTTGAATATAAGAACTTAAGTTTGGAATTGACAATTACCCATTCTAGGTCCAATTTTTTTTAAGGTATACCAAAGGACAAAAAGGGCCTGGTCCTTAATGGCATCCTTTTTTGTCCTACATTTTGATCCACATCTTATTAATGAGTCAAAAAGTGTCAAATCTTTTTTAAGTACCATATTTTAAATCACTACAATTTTAGATTCCATCAATCTCATCCATTATTTGTCTTTACATGGTCAAATAAACTATGTAAAGGAATATAAAAAGGGTGATGTCATGACAATATTTTGGTATTCTTTAAGGAATTTGAACCCCTTTGCAAGTCTCTTTGATGTTCAATTGGCTCCATTATCATCACTTACCATGTGAGTGTTAGCATGTTGATTTTCATCTTTTGATGAATCTGACACTATGTTTATTGGTGGGGGAATATCATTTTTATCCTGAATGAAAACATGACACAATGTTGCATTCAAATTGACCAAAACATTCACCATGATTTTCTTGTGCAATGAATTTTTTTGCCTTTGGATTTTAACTACTATAGTTGGTCTTTGTGAACCTTGTTTCTGTGCTTTTCAATCTCAAGTTGCGTGGCATTGATGTGTTCCATTGCATCAACAAACACTTTGTTACTTTTGTATTACACTTCAAGGATTAGAGAAATCACATTTGTCCTCTTGCGTTTGACGCTTGTGCTTTTGGGTGCTATTGGTGTTATTGGTTGTTTCCCAAATGCTAATGTAGATGGGTAGATGCAAGTTATGGTGGCTCAAAAGTGACAAGATTCCTAGTCCCAAAAGTCCATATAAAAGGCTGCCCATTTTAAAAAATCATTATTATACATGTTAGGGGGAAAAAATTATCAATCCAACAAAAAATGACCAAGATTAGGACTTTTGAAAATGTGGCCCAAATTTGGTCATTCAAAAGTCCATAGTTGTTTGTTTGTTAAAAAAATTATTGTAATTTTTTTCTATTCATATGTATTTTTCCATCATGTTTCATATATTGAGTCCCTATAAAAAATATTGAGATGAAATCATAACAAAAAATGCACAATGTAGAACCCATATCATACTCCATATGTCCATTCAAAAAATCCATTACTATATGATTGGCATATGTTTATTGAATTTTGCCCCTTAATAAATATTCTTATTCAAGTTGGCTATTTTAATCCATAAATATTTTTGTCAAATTAATGATTTTATAATGTATTCGTGGCATTTGAATAGAGTACACCCTGCAGAAAGTCCATAAGGTCGCAAAAAATGAGCCACCATAGCTTGTATCTACCAAGATGGAGATTTCAGGATCATATTCTTTTGATAGCCTTGAGATGACTCAAAATGCTCGTCAAGGTTTACAACATGCACCTGACCCAAGTGTACTCCATGCATTATTGCTTGTTGTCCTTAATTTGCATGCTCTTTGGGAACAAAATCCTCTCCCAAAATATCTTGTAGAAATGAATTTTGAGGTGTAATAAAATCCTATGCATCTTGCCCTTGTGGTGGAATGTAGACCCCATTTCCCTTAGCCTACATGTCTCTCACATGCAAATGTATGTTCACTTCCCTTTCTCCTTGGAATGATTCGATTACATACTTTAAATTTTCTTTGAAGGTGGTGATTATCATGTTCTTTACTTGTCAAAGCCCAGAACGAGGTATGGTGGCCAGTCCTTGTGTGATAGTCTGAAATCTTTTCAAAATCAGAATTTAACCCATTCCTTGTCTTTACACATTTGACCATTGTGTGGGGTTCTGGCCTTTGTGATCTTTTGCAAATTTTCAACAATCTTCTACCATTTTTATCTTGCAAGAAGCATATGAGAGCATATCCACCAATCCCTTAAAATCGATGTGCTCTTGTTTTTGCATTGGATGAATGCCATGGTTTCAACACGATCCCCATTACCTTCTCTTTGGGCAGGAAGGTGCAGCTGCTCCAACATCTAGACTTTCACCAATTGCTAAAGTTGTGGCTGCTCCAATTGACAAGGTGGTTGTTCCAAATTGCATTACAAAAGATGTGATTGCTCCAAATGATGATGTGATTGCTCCAAATTGCATTGTAGTTCCTTCCCTTGCTACTACACAAGGTACTACTATTCAACCTCCCCTTCCCTTTCTTCTCCCCCTCCTTATCCCTGCATTTTATTGTTGTTGCAATAATGACATGAAATTGATCCCACCAAGTTCCATGATTCTAAATTCTTGTGTTGTGTGCATGAAAAAAAAAGGGGGGGTTTAGGAAAGAAATAAAAGAGGAAGAAGAGAGGTAGAAGAAGGGGGGAAGAAGAGGTAGGCAAGCAGCAGAAGAGGAAGATGAGAGGCAGAAGGGGAATAAAGGGGACAAGAAAAGTGTGAAAAGAAGGGAAAATGGCAAAGGACTATTATCTAGGTTGTAGATTAGGAAGTTAACACCCTATAATTAAGATTGGTAAACTATCACAAGTCATAAGCTTTTAAAGTGTACATAATCATAAGATTTTGATTGATGGAGTGATACCTTACCATTTGGTTATATCCATTGTTGGTAACTTATAGATAGCATGCCACATCACCAGGACATGTCATCTGCTTACAAAAAGAATTAACATATTTGAACAATGTTTGTAAACTGCTAGATTATCATTGTCCTTACCTGCAAGTGTCAACTGACCTTAAGTAGTAAGGGCTAGTGAATTGTTAGTAGGGGGTTAGTAAAAAAAGAAATATATTGAGCTAACCACCATGGTCTAGCAGTGAACTGGAACCCAATGGAAAGTCTTCCTTGTCTAGTATCTACCTATCTTCCATCCATCCTTCATGGTGCACTGCTGGATGTTGATTGACTCTCGCCATTCAGTTTGGCTATTAATGGGTGGGGTTCTAGAAGATCCCTGAAAGTATTATTCAGCAATAGTGTTGAACATTTTATGGTCTGATACTATCAGTCTACCACTCGTCTTCTTCCTCACTTTCTATACTCTAGTTGAGGATGCCCACTTTGCACAGTCTTTGAATCTTTCTGTTCTGTCTTCTAGACAGGGCATAAAGAGTTTTATTTTCTCCAGGAAGAAAAGAAAGACTAATGAAACATATTTGAGGGCTAGGGTGAACCAGTACCCCATGGTGGTTTTCTTCACCTTTTTGAGCGAGACCTCTGGCAGGCCATATTAAGCCCAAAAAAATTTAGATTTTAACTCAGACACCCTGATTTAGTATAAGAATGGGATATTTGTAATATTAAAAATAACTTAAATGGATTTTTTGGGATTTTTACCATGGTACCAACTTGGGTGCTGGTTCACCCGACGGCGTCAGGGCATAAAGAAGCCCAGCACATGAAAGCCAACGAGACCCGGCAGGGACCAGAACGACCCATTTGACTGAAACTCCCAATAAAATATTTTCCTAGCATTGCATGAGACAAAGTTTTGGACTTTAATTAGAATCTCCCTTTGCTATAATCCTACACTGGAATCTAGAATCTTCTTTTATTTTATTCATGCCATACCCTAAGTTACTAAGGGACAGTCAATAGAACTGTATGGACAGTCAAACATGGGAACCTGCTGACTCCACTGTTGGCCGGCTATTGAGTTTTGACCCGGATATCAATAAGGTTATCAATCTCATTATTAATACCTTGCCAGTCAGTTCTTGATTTTCTTATAATCACTTAATAACCTAACCAATATTAAAGTATCAGAATGCAATAACCTACCTGGATGACCTGGTTATCATTCAGTTAGGTTATCAATCCTAAAACACTTAATGTTTATATGATAGAAATCCCCAAAAAACAGAGGAAGAAATATAAAATTAAATTAAAACCCTTATAATCACCTAATAACCGGTAGGATACGTGATGGTTATCAAATGATTATTTGATAACCTACCCTTATGTGGAACTGATCATCATTACCCTCACAATCTTGATAACCTAACCAACTCAAGTTTTTTTCAAAAACTAACCGACCTGACGTTTATGAAAAAAAGATCAAGAACCCTCCAAAACTGGTTGACTCCATTAGTTGTGTCTTGGCACCTATGGAAAGTTGAAAATATGTTGGGGGACCTGGATTGCTGGGTTCTTGATAGGTCCTCTGACTTTGGAATAACCACAATGCCTTGGGCAAACCGGCACCCACATTCGTACCATGGTAAAAATCCTGAATTTTCTTAGGTTGCTTCTAACCATGGTTCTATCCCATCCAAAGACTAAATCAAGGTCTCAGGAGTCCAAATTTAATATTTCTGGCGTTGAATTTGGCCACTGAAAGGCCGAACTGAAGAAGGTGTGGATGCTGGTTCACCCTGGCCCAATTCAGTTACCTCAAACTAACTCAGGGTTTAGTATTTACATTACATAACACCTACTGCACTCAATTCCTGTACAGGGTTTTATCTCCAGTCCACAAAAGTATTTTCCCAAAAGTTCAAAATATCTTTGCAAGTAAAAGGTTGTGATAAGACTTCAAATTGGGGTTCACAAGCGTTTAAGCAGGTACTTTCCTCCTGCCCCCCCACCCAACTGCAGGATGAGATGCTTCAAAGTTGCTCAAGCCTAAAAAGGTCCTGGGTTCAAACCCAGTGGAGTGCAGATGAAATTCCTGCCAGCCCTATGTACCTCCATCGCTAGCCGGTTTGTGCCAGATGACAGCTCTTTTGTCTAGGTCTTCTTTGGATCATCATTTGGTAGTCATGACTCCTCTTTTCATAGGGTCTTTTCCTGATTTTTATTGATTGTTTGCTTTTGTTTTTTCTTAGGGTTGTGTCTACTTGTGTTCTTTTTGCCTTGTACTTTTGATGAATGGGTTCCCATCCTTGATTTTCATTTATAGAGTTTTTCCATCTTTGCCAATGTGCTTGACTTGGGGGTACCAAATGGCTTGTCAGGTTGGGTCTGCCATTTGTCCATTAGAAAGTTGCTGAATCACACTGGTTTTATCCAAAAGGAACAAAAAGGAGCCCCTCTATGCATAGTGCAGCATGATCTGCTAATTTCAACCGCTCTTCTCTCCCAAAAACACAAGAGGAACAATTTTTGCGTTGAAAAATCTTGTACAAATATCTGTTATTTAATTTACAAATTGGGCACATGGGTATCCTACACCATGCAGATTTAAATCCAGATCAAAACGTTTAGCATCATCAATAGTAATGAGAATTATGTGGGTAATTATAGTAACCGTAATGACTTTCAGGATTGTAATAAGGAGAGTACGGTTGGGTGGGTGTGTAAGGACTGTCTGAGTCTCTTAGAGCAAAATTCGGAACCGGAGGCATGAAAGTAGGAGGATAATAGGGATAGTAGGGATAAGGGGGTGGGTTATAGATTACATTGGTGTTGGCCTTGTTGCTGGATCCTGCTGCATCTTTCTTTTCCTCCTGTTTTTGTTTCTCCTCTGTTTTCTTTGTTTCTGGGATGACTACGAAGTTGGCATTCTTGTCGACTTTCTTGACCTTTTTCAGTACTTTTGATTTCTCTACCTTCCCCACAACTAGCACTTTAGAGTGCACTCTGTCTGTCTTCACATCCACAACACCTGCAGAAAGAAAAATAAAGTGCACGGAATGGGTATGAGAAATTAGATTAGATGGAGAATCAGGAGAATCAGTTACATGGAAAATCACACGCACCCACAGCAAAAGTCCTTCCCACTGCAGAAACAGAGAATATTATTTTGAATTTGTTTCCAGATGGGTTTAGAGTTTCACTCACCCGACACTTCCAAGACTCTTTCTTTTACGATGTCCTCACATTTCTCGCAACACATCTTGACATTCATTACCAGTTCCTGTAAATCCAAACAGGGCGTACAACAGATCATGAGTCATCATAGCAATTTGCTGAATGAAGACAGAAGATTGCTAGCTCGGAGCAGGACCCAGCAAATATACACGCAATTAGATGAAGAGAATAATCAACGGGGTAGTATGATCTCCCACCGGTTGCTTCTCTTTCTTCTCCTCTTTCTTTTCCGCCGGCTTCTTGTCTTTATTGTCCGCCTTTTTGTCCTCTACCAGCTGCCACCGGGTTCCAGGTGGTGGCATCCATGTAGGCCCCCCGGGTCCAAAAGTGAAAACCTGGACACACAAAACACGTCTGCAATGAGTGACAAACATTCAGCCAGCTTAATTATAGAAGCACCTTTTATCATCTTCTCTATTACTCTGAAATAGATATCATTCTGCCAAAGATCTTTGGCATAGTGACATGCTTCTGGACTAGGGATCCTCATGAGCTGACCTTTTCAGGCTCCTTAGGCTTGGCTGTCGACCCTGCAGGTACCAGCTGCCACCCAGGTGGTGGCATGGTTTGCATCCACCACGGCCCGTTTTGTCCATGAGCGAAAAACTGCACAAAAATAAACTCGAGTCTCAAATTCAGCCTCTACATTTCATTCTCACTTTCTAGACTCTGCAAGAACTTGCTGCTGCGCTCTTTCAAATGTGCTATAATAAACTACACAGGAAAACTTCTTTTTCTGAACCAGTAACTCCCAAAACATACCTCGTTATGGTCCTGCATTCTCCCGGATTTTGTCCACACAAAATGATTGATTAGTTAATTCCTTGCAACTGAGATCAAGGATGCAGAATTCAATCATAAAATCTCAATCGGAGAAGAGTAGTTATAAACCCCACACACACACACACACAATGGCTTCAAGCCAAAGCCAGTAATCACTTAGACAAACAAACAAACAGAGCTGAGCAACAACTGAACAATATACAAATCCCAGAGCTGAGGCTCAAACACCCACCTTACACACCCACAACCCCTCCCCAAAAGCCGTGGAGGAATTTCTCACGTAGCACAGAAACAACTCAGGACAGAAAGGAGGCAGTTGGAGCAAGAGGAAAAGATGAGGGAGCAGAATACTAGGCTAGAGAGAAACTTTCCAGCGACATGTGCAATCAAAATCAAACAGAGAAAGATATAGGGAAAAGATTGTTGTACATCCAGAAACTTCGCAATTGTTATATACTTGGATCCCTAAACCCTCGGCTTCCTAGAACAAAGAGAGGCTTGAGGCTCAAGGATCTGTGAGCTGCGGTCCGCGTACGTATTACCGCTTCTTTTTTGGGAAATGTCTGCGATACCGTGGTAGTCCAACGCGGTTCACTACAGGCGTCGTCGTGGGTAAGCCGTCGGTACCATAGAGACGGCGACACGTCATAAAGTGCTGAGTAGACAAGTAGGACGTAGAACGAAAAAAAGTCTTCACATGGGTTTTTAGAAAACTTTCCTTCCAAGTTCTAATAAGTGATGGGATCTCCGACAAATGCCCCAAGTGAACCCGCGTTTGGATGGAACCCTAATTCAAGTCACTTGTGGATGAACCTAAACTAATCTCTTTTACTCGCTTCCACCTTGGTCAAGTTAACTTGTTATGTCAAGATTATACCTACTTTTGGCTTCTTGTAGCTGGCTATTGCCTACCTCCTACTCCACTCCTCTTCCACAACAACTCACTACTGTACCTGTCGTAGAAAAAAAAGTGCGGTGGATCAGGATGCTTTTCCAAAAGTCGTCCACTATCCTTCCTTATAGGGCTCCTCTCCCTACTTCTAAGGGAGCCAATAGGTTTACAGTTTTTTAATGGAGCCTACTAGGTTTGGTTTTTTCTATTTCTTTGGTTAAGCAGAAGGCATAAACCATATAATTTTAGCCCAGATTCTCATTCTCAAATGTTGTAGAATGTGTCAAAAGCTCCTTGGCCATATAACTAAGTCTCGGGTTAGTTTTGACATTGATGAAACAAAAATATTTTTTTTCAAGAAATTAGTTGGTTTTAAAAATCTGAAATTATTGAATTTTCCATGATCTATTATGATATTGTCACATGAGTAGTGAAATTATTCAAAGTATAGCTTAAATGGTAATTATGATGATTTTCAACATGTCAACTTCATATTTTTACAAAAAAATATTTCACTATTTTGAAGATTATTTAATGATGAAATTGACCTTAAGGTAAGGTAGTAGATCGATATCTATTGAGGGAGCTTGAAGCTCCCCAACAATGACAAACAAGGAAATGTTTATATATATATAGTTTGCAAGGAAGGAGTTATTAGGAGGAAGAAGGTTTAGGGTGTAACAAGTTTTTTTTTGTTTAAGGAAACAATTTTTGTGTGTGTGGTGTTATTACTATTATTATTATTTTATTTGTTTAAAAAGTCTTTCAATTTTGTTTTGTTATGTTATTGTGGTTGTGGTTTTTGTTGTGATAGATGTGGTTTAAATGTTTGGATTAGGATATCAACATAAGAGGTTGAAATGGTCCCACATCACAAATTTACAAGTTTCATGGGTTTGTTCTCAATTTGTTACTTCATAGGTTAGTATTGTTTAAACACAATTATTGAACATTCTTTAAACAAAAAAGTCATGTGCACAACTTTCATGTGCAAACAATACAAATAGATATACAACAATTGTGTTTAAACAATACAAATAAGAATATAACACTCGTATAAAAACAATGCACACTATATTGATGTTCAAACAATACAAATAGATGAATGACATACATGTCTTTTCCATATGAACTTATGAAAAAAATTAATTCACGACTATTAGTATTGCCAAATCGTGGCCCATCAAGTTTGTGATGCACTTGATTAGTCATGGAAACAATTGGGGATCAAGTTACGGATGAAATAATTTTAAATCTTCTAGAAGAACCAATCATGTTACAACATATGAATTAACTCCTAGTATGGTAGAAGATCAAGTGGGTGCAAGTACTCTAATGGAAGAATTAATTCTTGTTACAACAACAAACTAGCTCCTAATATAGTAAAAGATCAAGTAGGTGCAAATGTTTTAGTGAAAGAACCACTTCATGTTGCAATAAATGAATCAAGTCTTCTTACACTAAAAGAACAAGTGCAACACATTGTAGTATTTGTTCCTCCAAGTGACCAATTCAACTATAATTATGATAATTCATTACCCCATCTTCCTATTCCATGTAAGAAGGTGGGTTAGTTTTTTTGGCCCACTTTTAAATTGTAATACCCTAATGTTAGTGGCCTTCTTGTAATTTTTGGCCTAGCAATACCTTCACTTTTCAACCTTCGCCCTTAAAAGCAATACCAAGTCAATGGGCCACTTTGATTTGCCAAGGATGGGGTGGCATAGGTTAGATTTTCAAGTAGATTTGTTTGCAAGGTTGGGGCTTGTGATGCATTTAATGTAGCCAAATACTTACTTGTCAGACACTTGGGTTACAAGCATGATCTTGCCATAAAGTTGGGGAAGTTCTGTCACTCCTACACATAAAACAAGAGGTGTCAAGACCATGCATCCATGAATGCATGTCTTAAATAACCCCTTCACTAGGCTTTGTTGCAATGAACTAAAGGCAATTCATTGAGACACTAATAAGTGAACATGTGAACATGTGAACCTGCTCATTTGAATTAAAAATAATCTTTGAAAATATTCCATGCCATGTCATGGAATATTCTTGGTATATTTTTTCCACATTGCAAACTTTAAATGACGTGGCAAAATATACCATGACATGGCATGGAATATTTTTCCATGTCACCTGCCAATATATATTTTTGGGAGCAACAATGGTTTATTGATTCTGAACATGGGTTTGGCAAATAGAACTCTCGACTATAGCCTAATGTGAGGGTTTGAAAACAAAAGAAGACAAAAACATGCATTTCATCATCCTTGGTGCAACCAATATTCCAAATGTTTAAAGCTCTTGGAAAAAAATATAAGATTTTATTAATTGTTGAAATGGGTTGAAATGGCAAAGGTATTATAATATTATACATGAGCACATTGTTTCTACATAGGTGGTCAAATGAAAACCTTGTTTTTAAAAAGTTGTTACCTCCTTTTGAATTAAGTTAATACTTTCTTGGATGGGCCATAAAGTTGGAACAACAGGCCTAACAACTATAAAGTTTTGCATTGTTCCATTGACGTAACAATTAAAGTCATCAACACAAAACTAGTGCTTATGGTGCTTGAGTGATCTGTTGTGATATTCAACTTAGAAACCTAAGTAACATGGAGTAGGAGTTCCATTTACATATTTGTAAAGGTTGATCCTTGCTTTGCGTTTAAGCCCAGTGGTTTTTTGGAATGCTAAACATTGAATTGCAAAATTGGGTGGGCATCGTTCAATATGCCACAAGCCATCAACACAAATATTTTCCTTCAATTCTAGGCCACCTCGAGGTACCAAGTAACAAATTAGGAGGACTAGAGGATGATTGTTACATGCATACATCCTTTACATTATTGGGCACAATAATAAGAACAATTATTCATGGACAAGAGAAATTCACAGAATTAAAAATGATGGGAATTATTGTTTCTATTAAGAGGATAATCAACAGGTCACTTGGCAAACCCAAAAACCTCTTTTCCTTCAAGGTGTGGTAAGTGATTTGTGAAAGAAGATTCAAACATGTAATTTGTGATATTTACCACAAGTTTAGCAAAATTATTCAACCCACAAGCCCTACTCAACAACAATTCATTCCTATGAAAACCATGACCATGTGGATCACCTTGCAAGTATTATTTATACAATGTAGATTGTTTGAAAACATGAACATAGTCGTTGGATGTTGTTGTGTACAAACAAGTGCCACAATTTCCCAACTGCTGCAACCATATGTTATGGATAGTTTTGGCTAGATTGTAAATGGGCATGTCAGTTCACTCTTCATCATTGAACTTATGCAAATGAAAGGAAATTAAAATCAACAAAATCTATAATCTCATAGCAAATATGGAGGCAAAGATGGAAGTCGAATGCAAATGGAACTCAAGTGCGAATGGATTTCCAATTTCGAATTAACAGAAGATAAAGGGAGTCATAGGAAGTTCATAGGTGAAATGCTCACATGGACCACACGAAACCTCCCCATTGCTTGACACAAAAATGTTAGAAGTTTAGCCAATTTGTAAGCTCATGGAAACTTGCTTAAAAAACAACCACTGATGATAGCCATCAACAATGAATTATAACATAAAAACCATCAACCTCCATTAGGGATTTTTCATTCTTGTATTGGTGGCAAAGACCTTTGTGTTGATCTTGTAATTCATGTTTGATCAACTATTTGGTGTGCTTATCGAATGATTGAATCTAATGGAATAAACATGTGCATTTTTTATCAATTATCTTGATAAATGGGCCCATAACCATAAACAATTCTAACATTGTTCCAATTGGCTTGTGCAATATAAGCCATGAATCCTTTAAAATTTGGTTTTGGAAACTTGTTCAACATCATCTCATTAAGCTTTGTCCAGATGATTTGTTGAGCTTTAGTGTCCTCAAACTACATGTCACAAATCGCAATGGTCATCACTTTACAATAAGCAAGATTGTACACATGAGAAGCCATAGTTGTCCAACCATCAACACACTTCACATGATCAAACATGATCCAAGTGTTCTACAAATCCCCTGTAGGTTGCATTTGCGTGACAAGGCTACTTCCACTTCTCACACCGTTTATCAACATCTTGAAAATGAAAACCTTATGTCCTACAACTTGTCTTTGAAAACAACATTCTTGAATGTAGTCATATCGATTCTTGGACTTTAGTTCAAGGATGTAATCAGTATAACCACCCCCTAACCAAGTTCTTATACCATGTTCACCTCCCTGAGGGTGTGATTGATGAATTCCCCCATTTGCTACGAATTTAGCAAGATCCAAAGGTGGACATCACCATGTATCACAAGGACTTCCTCGAGGATTGGTTTGCATACCATCTTGAAGATTGTGGCTAGTACATTGAATGTCTATGGGATTGTACCCCACCATCTAAAGTTGTGTTCAAAGAAAGCCAGGAATTCAACTTCCAAAAGAAGCTTGTTAGCTTTAGGGGTTCAAAATTCAAGCAAGCCAAAAGAAATCTGCTACAAAAGGGAAAGGGGAGAAGATAACTCCCTTAGAAATCGTTGAGGTTCTAAAAGATGTGACCATGGTTGATTATTAGGTCACAACTTCAAAGCGAGATTTTCTTGAGCTCCATGATGGATCTAAAAGGAGATGGTCTAGCAAACGCCTTGACCTTTCACTGTAAAGTCATCAACCATCTTCATCTCGGCTCAAATTGTCTTTGGTTCCATCAGGGAGAACATTGGGATTCCATTTGCCACAAAGTTATCGACCACCGCCATCTCGGTGCAATTTGTCTTTGGCTCCATCAAGGAGTAGATTGGGATTTCATGAAAAGGCAATGTTTTTTTTCATGGTCTTCCCTAGTGTCCGTAAAAATGATAACTAAAAAGTGCCATCCCGAGCATGCCATTTTCATTGATTACTTGCGTCAAGTGAATTCATAATTCAAGACCTCAATAGTTCTTGATTCACAACAATTTTCTTTCAATCATTTTCCACTTTCATTGACTTAATGAAAATTTGTTTGTTAGGTGAATCCACTAGGGTTCCTTGATCTTGTCATTGGAGACATTCTTGGAGGTGTTGGTGTTCCCATGGTGTCTCGGTCTAGAGCTAACATTCCAAAGTGGAATGCCAAGGTCCCCCATTATGTGGAATTTATTTTCATTTTTGTTGACAAGTTCCTTTCATAAAGTGGTGCCATCCTACTTTTCCATTTATATGATTTATGAAATTTTAAGTATATTAACACTAGAAAAAATCATGTCATTTGCAATCAACCCACTTGCAACTAGATCAACTATTGTCACATGCAACTCAAGCAGTTACATGTGCAACTACATTTGAATTTATACAAATATGTTACCAAAGAACTTGAGCTCTAAAACTTAATTTGGTTTTCTTTCATTAAACCAAACAATGACCCCCCTTCAATTCTTTTGTGGAGCCCTTTGAATGTGTTAAGTGTAAAACTACAATATCTTTTTGAGGCTCAAAGACAACAAAACAATGATTAAAGATCCTAAGCTTCAAATTGCAAATTGATTTATTAACTTAAATCAAACAATGACCCCTTTCATTTTAAAAGAACATATCTTGTTCATTGCAAAACCAATTTGAGCAATTTCTATGGCTTTGAATGCGGCGTTATGAGTAAAGGCTCAAAGACAATAGAGTAATGACCAAAGATCTTGGGCTTCAAATCGCAAACTAGTTTTATTAGCTTAAATAAAACAATGACCCATTTCACTTCATAAGAACATATCTTGCTCAATTCAAAACCAATTTGAGTGAGTTTTGCGGCTTTGGATGCAATAAGTGTAGAATTACAAAATATTTTGTAGGCTCAAGGACAACAGAGTAATGACCAAAGAAATTGAACTTCAAATTACAACTTTGAAGGAGTGGGCAGTAAAAGCACACCTTAAAAAATCGACTTCGATACTGGGTAGATATGTCAACAACTTTGTTATACTTCACCAATCTAGGGAGGTCATAAAACAAGTTCAGACAAAATGCTTTTATTAACCTAATCTAAACAACGACTCCTTTCACTTTATAAGATTATATTTTGCCCAATTCAAAACCAATTTGAATGATTTTTGTGGCTTTGGAAGTGTTAGGTGTAGAAGTACAAAATATTTTGGAAGTTCAAGGACAACACAATAATGACCAAAAATCTTGAGCTTCAAATCGTAAACTGGTTTTATTAACCTACACCAAGTTGCAACTAGAATGTAACTATAATTTATCCCATATTGGTTGTCATAGCTTTGAAGTTTATAAACTATTTATCTCTAGGTGCCTTACTTCTAAGAATAAATGGCAATTGGGATGAACAAAAAAAAATGTTTAACCTTAAGTGTTAAACTCAATTTTTCTTAATAAAAAGTTGTAAATTTATGTTTTGAGATAAAAACTAAGAACTACTTAGGCCCTTTCATTTACTAACCTACCTACTTACCTAGGTGCCACAAGTCAACATCTTGTAAACCTTATGTCAAATTGACTAAATTTGCTTAATTAATTTAATTATTAAATGTCAAATGGGCTTCAAATGTCACATGTCATTAAATGGTTGGCTTTTAAATGGACATGTGTCACTAAATGATTAGCTTGAAAATGGACATGTGTCATTAAGAAAATCATTAAGTTGCATATGCAATTTGTTGTTTGAATATGAATGGATGAAAAGTACAAACATATTGTATGTACATCGTATGTACAATATGTCACATGCACTTTGTTTTATGCAATTAAGCCAAAAATTAGTTGCATGTGTCACATGTAACTGAAAATTAATTACATATGATAATTACAAAATGATAGTTTTTTTTTAATGTAGAGAATAATTGGACAATTACTCCATGTCAATCTGAATGAAATGGGTAGTGGTGAACAATCTTCCATTGATTAGCATTGAGGACCCCAAGTTGAAGGTATTTTTTGTTCACATATCTCGTTGATCTTGCTCTATTGTTGTGGGTTGTTTATTTCAATTTTCAAGACCTTTTTATCTTCTTACAAACACTAGAAGAAAATTAGAAATATATGATTCTATCTATGACTATGTTATAGTTATAAAATACATATATGACTCAAGTTTCTAAAGTGATATCGGACGAGTCGTAAAGGATAATAAGTCATAAAAGACATGACATGGCAAGTAATTTCATATAATCATAACAAACAATCACATAGTCATTTCACTGCAACAAAAGGTGTCTATGTACACCAAGTGCTTTCACTAGATTTTGAGTGAATTCATTGGTTTTAGCAAATGGGAACTAATTGGAAAGTAGTGAATTCACTGGTCTAGTGAATGGGGACTAATGAATTGCCCCCACATTATGTAGTAGTGTTTAATCCACATAGGATCCACGTGTATTGAAACATGGATGTCCACGTGGATAACACATGGCAAAGGTTAGTTACGTGAAGGCCCATGTATGGTTGTTTCGTTAATCAAGTAAATGACATGTGTTGCATATGCAAATGACTAAAATATGATTATCATAAGACACATATCACGTAAAGAATGACAAATATATGACTTTCAAAAGTACATGTGCCATGTAATTATTCAATACAATATGACTAACATTGTCCTTATAAGTTTGTAACATATGTCATTCAAGGACTAGCCCACAAGTTGATGTGATATGGCCATTTGGCATTATTTGATGAATTGGCCATGTGGCATTAGGGTGCACATGGGTAGTCAAATGGTAGTCATATATGTTTCATTGTGTAATAATTTTCTAGTAAAATATTTCTAAACTGTGATATTTGGCAACCTTGGATCAAGCACGTGGCAATCTAACTTGAACATTCGGCATTGGAAGATTGGGCCACTTGGGGTGTTGTATGTAAACATATGTATAGTCAATGTATAGACTTAATCATTGATAAGCGAATTTTTAGTTGTGGTAGGGAAAGTGCCACATTTCAACCATTCATGAATCATTGATTAGTGACTTTTATACCTTTTATTCAAACAATAGTTATTGTTTGCCTTTAATTCAATTCTAAACTAACTCCTACTTAACAATACATGTGAAAATCATACATTGAATAAACTAATAATTCAACATTAGCAATCACATGTTAAATTCCAAGGTTCACCAAAACAAGCATAAGCCTACTAATTGATTCAAACATTGTAGAATCTAGGCTTGGTCATTCTAAAACATTATCAATTCTATACAATTTTCAAGTACTTATGATTCCACAAAGTACAAGTTCCTACCACATCTTACATTAAAACATGGTCATCAACTTCATGTGGGTGCATAAGTGCAACATCTACCACATGAACAATTGCAACTACTTTGACCCAAAAATTTGGAATAGGAGAGCCATGAAACTTGTCAATCCCCCAAATGCAACTAATTTTTCCTGATGCCACCTTTTGCCTTTGGTTTTTGGGATTCATCAACACCATGGATTACTACCCTATAACAAATTATAATCCACACCAAAAGCCCATGCATTAAAACATTTGACTAATCTATGCCAACACTTGATCATGTAAACAAGTTAGTTTGTGAATTAAAAATTGACATCAACAACATTCAAAGGTGTTTACTCGAGGTGCACTTGCCTTTTCTTTACTCCACTTTGTAGGAGTAATCACCTTACCCCGTAATTCCTTCCCTAATATTTGCTACAACCAAAGCCAACTATTGTTTACCATGTTGTGAGATGTTTAATCACACCTGGATGCTAGCAATGATGTAAACAACCTAGTACACCACATTTTAAACATTTTCTCACTTGATCCACAACTTGACCAGTCTGACCATGAACGCTACCAAATTTCAATAGAGATTTCAATCCAACTTGTCCTTTCATGTTCATCAATTTCTTTGTTGGAGAGGATTTTGGAACCCAAAAAATCCAATCTCTACCTTCTACACTTAGAGTTTGGGCTATTGGATTAACCAGCGTATTTTGTATACCCAAATTCTCAAAGGGCATTGTTGTTGTCTTAGGCTTAGGTGAACTAGATCCACCTGCACAACCCAAATTCATAGATGGTGATATTATTGTCTTGGGCTTAAATAAACCAGATCCACTTGCACAACCCAACTTCTTAGATCATGCTACACCTGGTATCTTAGGCTTAAGTGAACTAAATCCACCTACAAATCCCAAAGTGGTTTTGGTTCTAGAAAGGGTGTGCGCTTTCATTGCCACTACTTCCTACCAAGGTTTCCAGTAGATCTATATCATACATGGCAATTAGTGAAATTTACACTACCACATTATGCCCTAGTTGTTGTTCTTCACAAGTAGACTTGGGCTCTATCAAAGGAGGATTATCCTAGTCCTTTAGCTTCCTCAAGAACTCTGAAAACATTCTCTTGATGTCATCTAATTTTTTCATGACATGTCGTGACAAAAATACATGCTATGATTTTATATTAATAATTTTTTTATTATTTTTGAAAAACATTTAACACAATATTTTGAAAATATTCACTACAATAATACATGTTTTGTATATCATATTTATACATGATACATCAATGTATGTACACATTACATACATTAACGCCTGTATTCATCAAGGTTTGCACCTAAGATGTCATGGAGATGCACCAAGGTGTTCACCACCAAACCATTTCAAGTCTTTGATGAAATGAATAGAAATTTTAACTTTATTATCTTCAACATGAAACTATTTTTAAAATTCAAACTTTAACATCATAGTAGTGACATACTCTCAATTCGATTCAAACATACGTGTATTATACGTTTTTTTGGGCTTTTAAAAAAATATTTGAAAATACTTGATAATAGGCCAATTTTCAAGCCTTTGTATCATTATAATGTTTTTTTTTTAAATACTTGAAAATACTTCTTTTTTGAGCACCTTCGAAAAATACTCGTATTTCGTATGTCACTACTATGTTTAACATACATTTTCTTTTTCAAAATTTATTCAAATGTTATAAATGAAAAAATAGTCTTGAAATTTATTCAATAATCTATTCATGAAAATAATTATAATTTATAATTATGCAATATGATGGGTCCAAAAAAAAATTAAAGTAGCATGTTATGGATTAAAAACTCTACAAATCGTTTTTGCGTAAATTCATCTACATTCTTCATAAATGGGATTCAATTCAATGTCAATTCAAAAGTGCTTTCATTAAATCTTTACAAATATTTTTTTGTTGTGTAATATATATATTCAAATTTTGAAGAATTGTAAGTTTGTTTTTCTTCAATATGATTATGTACATATTTAAAAACATTTGCAATTCCATAACTCTTCTAAGCAAACGTGGGTAAAACTACTTATGGGTGATAACAATTTGAATAACATTCCAAAAGTTGAAATATTACTTTGAAAGAATATCAATTTAAAATTTGATAAAATTTGACTTTTTTGGGGAAAAAACCATTGTTTGTGTCCCCCCCCCTGCCTTTAAATTGGTAAAAATTGGCCACTAGAGAAAATAATAATAAAATAATCAGTATAACCATTTTTTTCAGCATCATATTTCTTTTAAAATTTTATTTATAGACTAATAAAAATGATTAATTACACAACTTTAAAAATATTATCACAACATACTATTTATATTAATTTTTTCTAATAATGTAGCAATACATTTTAACTTTGTAGAAATAAAAGAAACATAATTTGGTGATATTTTGGAATTAAATAGTTGGATTACCCCCTGCCCCTTTAGTCAACAATATTTTTTGTTTTATCTTTGGTGGCAAATTTTTGCAAGTTGGTGGTTCTTGTTGGGGAAAGTTTAGAAAATAATGAAAATTCAAGGAAAATTTCCAAGGGGGGGTCATTCCTTTGGAAAATAAAAAATATGCGAGTAAAAATATAAGTTGTTATATATTAATTATTGGGTAAAATGTACTATTATTCATATATATATATATTGTAATTATTAATAATTAAAATGTATAATTCATATATGTTGGTTTAAATATGTGTATATCTAAAAAATTAAGTAATAATAGGGTGAGAAACAATAGGTTAAACAATCATATAATAAACTCCAAAAAATGTTTTATTTGTTGCACATGGTTTAGAACTTTGACACTTAGTCACCCCCTATGAGAATAATGCAAGTTTAATGATTTTTTGTTAAAATTTTGATATCACAATTTTGAAAAAACAAAAACATTATTCATAATGAATAGTGATTAATAGTTTTAATGTTAAATCCATAAATAGCTCCAACAAAACTTAATTTAAACTTACTACATGAAACACACACACACACACACACACACACACACACAAATTAAAATTTTATAATAGGTTCTAGGACTTGTAACCAAAATATAATTAAATCTTTTTACCAATAATTGCCATTTGAACAACACCATAAAATTGGAAATATAATAACTCATTGGTGTCA
Organism: Sphagnum contortum; assembly: GCA_963920785.1. Lineage (NCBI taxonomy): Eukaryota > Viridiplantae > Streptophyta > Sphagnopsida > Sphagnales > Sphagnaceae > Sphagnum > Sphagnum contortum. The sequence goes on along the minus strand of OY987289.1, from coordinate 13,197,683 downwards.
TTATTATGAGATCACCATTTTTGATGTTTTAATATGTTTTTAAATGATTGAATTTTTTCATTTCTAAATACCTATACATAAACTTGTAATAAAACAAACCTAAAAACAAATGTTAAATCATGGTAACAATAAAAAAATAATAATATACCCAATTTTTTTATAAAAGCAACCTAACTAAATTTTATATTTCTCATACATCAAGAGACAAAATGGAGAAATAATTTAAGGAAGTTTTTTGAAGTTTTGTTGTTGTGGCATCATGAACATTTTAATAAAAACAAATTCTCCAATGATGAACAAATTAGGAAAAAACATAATTTTAAATTTATGTACTAGTTTGAACATTAAAATTTTAAAATATAAAGGTCTACATGGACCCTAGACTTTATATATATGAACAATTTGATTTCATCTTTAATTTAGAACTTAATGTGAAACATAACAAATTTTTATACATTCATTTAAAAAATTATGGCGAGTGCAAAATGCAATTAGATAGTAATGGATTTAACAGATTCAAAATGAATGATTCAATTCATGTGCAAATGTTGATAGTTCAAAAGATGTGAGGTCTTTATAAACTATTGCATGTGTTTTAAAATATGATAAGTGTAAAATGCAACCTATGAACAATGGTTTCAACATGATACAAGTGTCTAATTCAACTCATGTACAATGTTGATAGTTGAAGAGATGTCAAAAAAATTAGTAACCATTATGATGCCATGTGTAAATAAAGTTAAATGTTACCTTAATTTCCACATCAACAATTTGAAATTATTTTTTAAAAAAATAATGTGAATTCTTGTGTAATTGTAAGGTGCAGCTTATGAGTAACATTATCCATTTGTTATCAAGCCTTGATTCAACTTATGCTAGATGTTAATAGCTGAAATTTTGTTAAAAGAATGATTAAACAATATTACCTCCCTTGCAAGGAATCTAGGGTTGAAATATTTTCCATGTCAAATTTTTTTCCATTATTATAATTTTGATTTTAAAATTGGAAAACATTCCACACATAAACATCATGGTCCAAACCATGTATTTGAATAAATGAAAACATAATGAAATCTGGAGGTAATTACAAATCAGAAAATGTTTAAGTATTATAAACATCACAAAGGTTGAACAAATGCAACATGCATTTCTTTGAAATTTATGAGAATTTGATTGTTCAATCATGTACTCAAATCAAGCTTTACATACAAAACAGAATACAATAGCATCAAGTGCCATTAATGCATCCCTCCATCTTCTAAACTTGTGTTCCAAAGATAAATGGAAATTGCATATAGAAACTAGAAGAAACATCCATAATTGAAAATGTGATACTTGGTATCTATAACTCCTAAAATTTTATATTCTAAAAATCTTCTATCATTTAGTAAATAATTAACATCCAAAGGTTTGACAAAAACATTTGCAATTAAAAAGTTGAAGATATCTTTGCAAGTGGAAATGTTATACAAAACAATTATGTTGCCATATTTGTAATGTCACAAACCCAAAAATGGCAAATTGGTGGGCATAAATAATCATGTTATGATGGTTGAGATTGGTGAGAGGAATGATTGAGCCCCAAAATGTTTTTTGGTAAACTTTTTTGTTTTTGGGAAAAAATACCATCTTCACAAAGCTTCACAAGGATGGTGAGAAGGAAGTTAAGTTATGACAAAAAAAAGAGCAAAATTTTTAAAAAAGAAAATAGAGCCATATTTGCTAGCTTGTAGAAATGGACAAATTTTTGCCATCTATGTGAGCTAACAAAGATGGTGAGAAAGAATGCAAAAATACAAAAAGTTTATGATTTTATGAAAAAAATTGGCAACATTTTTTGTTGAACTTGGCAAAGATGACAAGACATACTTGCATTTTGCATAGATGGTGTTTCATTTTTTTCCATCTATGTTAGTTTGCATATTGATGGCGACATCAAAATTGACTTATGTATGTCAATAAAAAGTCAATCTAAAAATTGGGTGCAAACACAATAAAAGGAGCCACAAGGGTTGTGCACAATGCTTAAAATTTTGGTTTTGAATGTTTGAAAAACCATAAGTGCAACACAATGATTTAGATTGTCAAAAAAAATTGTGTGAATAAGCTTCATTATTTGTAAATTTTGAATGATAAAAAATTGATACAAATTGTTGATGATGTTTCAAGAGTGCCTCTGTATGTTTAAAACACTCTTGATCTTCTTATGAACAAATTTTTTCAAGACACCTTTTTTTGTATCAAATGTGTACCATCCTTTCTCAAAATTGGAGAAAATCTTAATATTGATAATTAAAAGAGCAACATGAGTTGAAATTTTTGAAATTCATGTTTATAACACATTTTGGCACTTTTTGTTCAAACATGTTTTTGGCCTTGAAATTTATGAATTTTGAATGTGTTTTCAACAAATAAAATATTCATTTTTATGTGGCGAAAAACATGGATGCATAATACACATGATATAAAATCAATGTGTAATAAAAAATATTTCTATTTAACACATAATTGTTAACTAGGTATGAAAAATGAAAAATTTAGATAATGAATGGGTTTAAGGTTTAGGGGAGTGATACATGAATGCCACATGTCAAATGTAATCCTTGGAAATGACTTTTACCTTGGTATCCTTGGTTCCTCTTATTGTGTATGGACTTTGAAAGCAAAAGAAACCTGCATTTTTGTGACTTCACGTAGATCAAATTGTTTTTGTCATCTTTATGAACTCATAAAGGTGACATGTTTTGCCCTCTCTTTGAAATCACAAAGATGAAAAGGAACATACATGACATGGAATGCAAATAAACAAAATTGGTTGATTCCATTTAGTTCATTAGAAATAGAAAAATTGTAATTTTTATGAGCTTCTAGAGATGGTGAGATGGAGGCTAAGTTGATGAAATGGGAAAAAAAATTAAGGCCATTTCCTAAAGCATATAAAGATGGCAAAAAAAACCATTTAAATGTGAGCTCATAAACATTGTAAAAAATTAGTTAGTACAAAATGGGCAAAAAATTGGTCATCCTTGTGAGCTTTTAAAGATGGTTTAAAATGGAGAATTCATTGGTTTTGTTTCCCCACCCACAAACCCCATAAATATTAATAATTGGATAACATTCAATGAGATATTGTTTCAATGCCACAATGTGGGCCAACTATTGTGGTTAGCCAATTAATATTAGTCATTCTTGATTCTTTTTTAAAAATGCTACATTTGGTAGTTTGAATTGTGGACAATTCCTTCCTAACCATATGATAATGATCATCCTTGCCAATTGATTTGTGGTTTGGTGGTTGAACATGGTGCTTTGAAGATTGCCATCTTCAACCTCATGGCACATGTTTAATTTCAATGTCTTTAGAGTTGTTATTTCCCTCTCCCCATTCATTAGGCCCATGCACATGTCATATTGTACAATAAAAATTGAAATATTATTTCAATGCCATCATGTGAATTAACTACCATTAACAACAATGTATTGATTATAACATTGTATATTATATGAAATTTATAAATTTGATTCCTTACTAGTTGATGGATGTATTTTGTCGTAACCCCACTTTGGCCAAGTGTGGGGGTGAAGCCCAACACTTGGAAAAGTTGGGGATTTGAAGTCCTCCGAGACTCCCGAATGTTTAGAGCTCGACAGCAAGGCCCAAAACACCTCGCATTGGGGTGTTCTTGGTGTCATTGGAAAATTCTTGAAACGCAGATATCGAAAATGGCCTCGCATTGGTCATTTGGACATCTGCAGCTCAAGTTATGGGCAAAAGAAGGGCCGGGCCCAAAATTGGCAGTTTGACTCCCGACCACTAAAAGTCGGGAATCGACCTCTTCCCGACATCCTATTTGAGCGTGCGAGATGGCGTTGGAAAGATCTCGACAAGGGCTACAACTTTGGTTCAGACCTCGTTGCGATCGGTCTCTGTAGTCGGGAGTTATGGCCGTCCAAAGTTCCGAGAGTCCAGCTGGGACAATTTCGGGACTCCATTTCGGGAGTCCCAGGAATTTGTGCCATTTGAATGTAGCCTCCATGGTGAGCTACAGAAAATACTATATGGGGGAAGGTGGTGGCTTCCCCCGAGTCCGGGCCGTGGTGAGTCTTGTGTGTCCAAGTGCCTGTGGCTTGTCCCAACACCAAAGGGTGTCCCGAATGCTAATTAACCTCCCGTGGTTGGTTTTTGGATGCAAATTCACACAAGCTAAACTAGTCCCTCTTCCTAGTCTAATCCTGGGGCTTCCAACTTGACCTTCTACCCCTTTCTAGAGTTGGAAGTCGGGAGCGTGCCCTTCGGTCCCAAGTTTCTACAACTTCACATTGGTGAACCCTCAAGTGGGTTCACCCTAGGACCAATGAACGCGTCATATTTCATCAAGATTAATGTGTGCACACAATTAAAATGGATGTCATTTAAAAGTTTCCACCCAAAAATATCAATTGTAGCCTTATTATGAAATGAACAATATTTTGTTCAACAAACTATTCCATTAAAAGTTTCGTTCAATTAATTTTGATGTTTAAATATTGATATACATGTTTAAATTCCTTCCCACTCAATCCTTTTCAATTCTTGAGTTATCCAACCCAAGAATAGAATGTTGGATATCCGTTTGATATTGTTTTATGAATTTATTTTGAAATTATGTTATACCCCTAAATATTCATGAGTTGTAATTGTATATCATTTTAGTTATCTTGTTTCAAATGGTATTATACATAATTTGTTATATGTGCCATTAACCTTTACAATATATTTCCAAGATCTAATTTCAAACAAGAATGATTTTATGGTATTTCATTTACATTGATATTAAGGCAGTGCACATCTATTTTCAATTAATATTATTGTTTTGGTGAATCCTCACAATATGGATTTTTTTAAATTATAAATTTGAAAAAAAATATTTTGGAAAATTTCACCAAAATTTCAAAACCATAAAATTGAAAATAAAATAAAATTCATGTTTTTACTATTGCTTATCAATTTTAAAAAATACATTTGTGTGAATTCCTTTGCATTCCAAAGTAATATAATGCCATAATATAATTTGGAAACTCAATTGTCTCCATGTTTGTTGATTTTTTGGTTTTCAATTTTCATTTGCCAAATCAATTTGTTATCGTATTTAAATTTATTTATACTCAACCCTACTTTTTTATTATATATATTCATTTTGAATTGTAATATAATTATTTAGAATATATCTCCAACATCTTTCTTTCTAAGTTTTCATATTCCTTAAACCTAGTCTTGGTAATGAGCATGTCTTGTAAAAGCAATAAGTGTTTTTCTTATTGTGTGCCTTTAAAATGAGATCTTACATATTCTTCTATTGTGGATTAGTCACATTTGTAGTTTCCAACCAAAATTTCCATGGAAATAATGAGAATTATTGTACTTCGATATGGTTGTGTTTATGTTTGCCATACACATTGCAAGATTATGTAGTTCCTTGTGATATCTTTTACATTTTGGAAATCCTATTGTCTTCCTCCCTTCTTTGCAATTTGGTTATTCTAGAAGATTTTATGAATATCCTTTCATTGGCCCCTTTGTATGATTCTAGAAACCACCAAGGCTATTGATTTCTTTTTAAAGCTATGCACCATCTTCACAGAGAAGTTTTTTTCTAACATAGGTCTCACTACCATTCATCACCCAAGCTTCCTTTATGGAATTTCCATCTTCTTAGTAATGTCAATGCATGGTTCCTCTTTTCTAATCACTAGTGGTCAATCAAATCATATTTCTTTCACCTCACCACCAAGACATTCTTTGAAAATAATATTAAATTCACGATCAAAGCATTATGTAAAGGGAAATTGAGAAAAGACTTTGGACCTAGACGACTTGCACAATAATGAACCACAACAAGCATGTCCATATTGATCTTCTTGTCACTAGTCCTTACATAGTGAGAGTTGGGTCAACCTTCTTGCTCCCTTTTCTATACACCTTGTCAAAGTCCAATTCCATAGGAGAGTTTGCAAAATTAGATCTCGAATAATTTGAAATAAGGAAGATCCACATCCTTTTAATAAAGTATGACAACAATTGAAATAATTGAAAATGATGGACCATTCCCAAATTATGTGGATGACATGGATTTGAGATTTGATGGCCATCCTTGGTGCAAAACCAATTATATTAGTACATGTCATAAAATGCTTTGTGTTATAAATCTCTTGTGCATTTACAAAACTTGCACGCATATAATTTCAAATATGGGGTTTAGAATAGAAGATATGAAAAGGGATGCATGTAGAAATAACTGAGTCTAAAGATTGGAAATATGTAATTTGTTATATAATAATGTAGTTCTACGTTCTTTGCTTCCAAATCAATTCTTCACACATCTATTCTCACATGGATATTCATTATGTTATGGATAATATTTCCTATGAGTACTTTAATTTCATAAAAATTATGCATCAAATTTTCAACATTCCTTCACCATGGTAACAATTTACAATGTTGTGATCTTCAAATACATATTTTATGTAATCTTCAATATTATAAAATTTGCTATTCATCTAAACAAACCCAAAGATGTCATCAACAAGCCTCGAACATTAAAAAAATGAAAAACTTAATAAGAAAGTTTCTAAAATTTTACACCTTAGGTGATTCACCAAGTGACTCATGTAGTTTAAGCCATCATATTAAATTATGCCATGACTTTTGGAGTGATTCATTTAGTTTGAACCATGCACATTAAATTGTGGGGTGAAAACACATTCTGGTGGCCAAAAAATAATGTAGTCACAAATACTATTTTTTGAAACTATGCAACTTTCAAATTCCACCAAGCCAATATTAAAAGAGGGTTTCATAAAATATACTCAAAATAAAGTAATTAAATAACCAAATAATTTAATTGTAAAAGGAAACTACATTTTTGATTAATATTAAATGATTAAAAAAATATTTGTGAGAATTTATATGTTGTCACAATATACTACAAAGTGCAAATATACTTTAAAAATGATTCAAATAATTACAAAACTTGATGAAATATTTAATCATATATTGAATATAAATTGATTATACCATTTCAATTTACAATTGAAAAGTTTGACTCATGTGATTTCACAAAAAACATATGGACAAGTTTTTCATTCAAGCAAACATAAGTGTGTTGAAAAAAAACATTTTGTTGAAAAATTACTTTCTTTGAAAGATGACAAAAATTATGTTGGATGCCTTTGTATCAAAATTCATTTTATATGTTATCAAACACTAAATGAAATCAAAGAAAAATTGTCCCCCCAAAAAAAAAAAAAAAAAACATTTAAAACAGCCCCCCCCATAGTGTGCTTTCACCTTGTGCCTTGACTTTTAAAATTGATGCCATTCTTTTAAATGGATAAGTATTTTTTGCTAGATGCATTTGATTATATTATAAACCATATGAACATTTTGAAGGTAACAAAATTCATTTTTTAGGGTTGTAGGGAAAATGATTATTTTTTGTGGCCATTTGGTTGGTTAGTTATTGCATATAATCTGCTATGGGATTAGAATGGTCACGGTAACAAAATGTATTCATTAGGCTTAAAATTTGCAACTCAAAGTGTGGGTTACATGTGTACAACCTAAAAACACATTTTATGGAAGTCACATTCATAGTTTCTTTTTGTTATTCAAGTCCTTTTTTTGTTATAACTCACATGCATTTGAGAAATATAGGAAAAATGATACTAGAAATTGAAACTTATATTCTAATCCTTGCAACATAAAAAAAATTACACAAAAATGCATATTTAATTCAAGCTAGACTTTGTTAATGTATAATACATTTAGAGTCACAATCTAAATAATTATGGTTATGAATTTTTTGCTTCTAGTGGAGTTGAAGAACATGCTTGTAATTTTGGACCACCACACATTGAAGTATAATAACACATAAGATGAAAAAATCAAATAAGAAAATATTTTATATTTAAAGATTTAAAATAAAAACTTGATAATCATCAAATCTTGTAAAGTCCATTTTGATATCTAAACAGAATTTTTAGAGACCAAATATTTAGAAGACGTGTTAAATTTTTTAATTATGGTGGTATGAACTTGGACATGGAAAAAAATCAATTTCAACATTATTTAAATGTTTTAATTTGAAGCCCAATTTCATTGGGCTCAAAATACATTGGATATGAACTCTCGTATGGACTTTTAACTATCATCTTTGGTCCACCTTAGTGTGCTTTCACCATGCAAGAAATAATTATGCAAAAAAAAAAAAAAACCAAATTTTGTCCATGGAAGTTTAATTGATTTTTTTGCATTTTTGGGTTTGAACCAAAATTTTACTTTGCATAATGATGTCTCTATGTGAAAAAATCATCATAACCATGTGAATTATCTTAATTTGGACTATTCAAATGTTCTCACTTAAATTTGTCACATGTACATGTTATTTGTAAAAATTAGTTCAAAACAAATCTTCATTTGTCTTATTGTTTTTTCTCCTTTTTGGAATCCCAACCATAGTGAACCTAGTTAGATTAATGGCATTGCCTCCATTTGAGAAAGACCATATGAATATGTATTAGTGGACTTTCGAAATGCATACCACAATCCACTTTGCAAATTCTAACTTCTCATTTCCCGTATATAATGTTTCTTTTTAGTAGTAACATGTTGTCCTTGTGTGTTATGACCTTTCCACAATGAAAGAAGTATGTCACTCACACAAGAAATAAATGAGAAGGATTTTGAAAGTTTGTAAGTTCTATATTTTGATTTTCAATAACTAATAGCTAAGTTTAACAACCAAAGTCCAATAACAAAAATCATAATTCAAAATTAAAATATCAAAAGAAAGGTCAATTGTATTTAATGGCACTCAATTGCAAGGTGTTTTATCTTGGAAAATGGCATAACTTGGTATCAATACTCCGCCCATATAATTGATGTTAAAATTGAAGTTACCATAAGAAACAATTTCATTAATTCATAAACTAAATGGGTCATGACCAATATTTTGTTTGGACAAAAAATTTCTTTTTTTTGAGTGAAAAAACGGATTTTGTAAAAAGTTACTTTGACCTATTAAAATTTTTTTTGGGAAGATTTGCTGAATTTTTGATATCAAAAAATTGAAAAGAAAACCTTGGTAATAGTTAAACATTTAATCAAGGTGGCCAATAATCTTTAGTCAAAATGACCAATGATTTTTAATCAAGTTGAACATTGAATCAAGATGGCCAATGATCTTTGTTAAATTGTGACATGGTCTACTACCCTATGTATTTACCTCCTACATACTCACCCACCTATTTACATAAATAATTACTTACTTACATGTTACCCACCCAACCACTTACCTACTACTTACCTACTACTTACCTACCTACCTACATACCTATCTATCTATACCTTCCCACTCATCGACTTACATATCTACCTATATTTTTTCATCTTATACAACCTACCTATTTAACTACCCACCTACCTACCCTAAATATAGCCATTAAATGTAATCATTAAGTGTAGCCATTAGGTTTAACCACTGTGTTTAACCAATAAGTTTACCCAAAGTTTAAGCAAATTTTAATTATTAGGTTTAACTTAAATTTACCATTATACTTAGCCATGTGCAAATTGCTAGCTAACAACCATTAGATATATCAAGTTGTAAAGTAGTTAGAAAAACATCTATTTTGGGAAGTTTACCTATATTTTGTTGTCATTTGATATTATTTGATTGTGAAATACATTCACATTATCCAATAAAACTTGAAAAATAAATAAAAATGAACCCAAACCTCTATAAACTTTAACTAAACCTACATGTGACTAGCTTCATTGCTATATCAAGATTTTGTTTAGCCTACTAACTTGGTAAGTCTTGATTTTTGTATTGCTATTGTTTCCACATAAGTGCTTAACTATGGTTGCTGTGTAATTCTTCTTACTCAATCCAGGGGAAGTGGAGAAGGGAAAGTGCATAATACACACAATTTGCCATATGTATCAACCAAGTTGAAATCAATGCTCAACATGATCAATTAGTCCTTCAAGTTTTAGGGAGCTCTAGTCTTTGGGTTTTAACTTGCCCAACTGAGCAGACAACATTTTCAAGTTCAGGTTGCTAGAAGTTAAAGTTGGCATGTCCCTTTAAAGGGGAAGAAGGATCCAAAAACTCCTTACTTCAAGCTTGAATGGTTTCCCAAGGAACTCATCCCTTTAATCTGTAAGTCCCAGAAAAATGAAACAAAAATTTAAATAACATTCCATAAAAAATTGGTCATGTGGTGAACTTGGGAAAAGGCAAAATGGAAAAGGCAACTCCATATCTCAAGTCAATACCGCAAATATCTTGGGTGGGAACCAATGGCAACTCACCCAACTATTTCTAGTTGGTCTCGAAATATTCATAAAGATGAGGCAAACATTGTTTTTCTCTAATTTCATTTTTTCAATTTTATTGGATTGTAGTTTCCTCTGTTTGGGATATGACTGATTGTGGAAAACAATTCTTCTTGACAATCTGCCCACAAAATGACCAACAAAGGAAGGTGCCAGAATCAAATCTCTCTGCAGCCAAAGGCAAAGCTGGAGAGCATCTTGCATCCAATGACAGTATTGGGTATTCAAAGTAGTTCAACGTCCACCTAGGGGAAAGAAGAAGCAATAAACATCTGGAGCTTTAGCTTTCCCACCAGAGTTAATCCATTAATTGTCGACCTGTAGAAGGCATGCAGAGAGCAAATTGAAGCAAGACCATGTGCGAATAGAGCAACCAACTGACCCACAATAAATTTGAACTTGGCTGGTAAACTAGACTCAAAGACTTGCTACTTCAAAAAAATCCATATTTGGCTAAAACTTGGTTGATTGGCATCCCTACCTTGCAATATTATGGATATTAAGTGGCCTACTTACCTACCAACCTTTACATTTTCAGCCACATAGGTGGCAGATTCCTTATACATAATTGGCCAGAACATAATCCTGGAGAAGCAAGTCATATTGGCTGGAATGGCTGACTAGCCATTTAGGGTTAATAGTGGAGATCAGAAGTTAATTGCCATGAAGAGAATTTTCAAGGAATTGGAGATTTTGCATAATCTTGCATATGTTTGTCGTTGGACAATTTGTTTTTGGACAATTGTTTGTGCATAATCCTTCATATGGTTGTCCCTGAACAACTTCGAAGACAACTATCTCATTTTCGAGCTTAACTATCTCAAGTTCTTAATAATTATCTCATTCCTTTCCTTACTCATCAACATGAATATGAAAAGAAAAATTAACATGTGCCTTTTCATGTCCATATATGATATTTATATTAATTCAAATTAAATTTGACATTGAAATAAATAATGATGAACTATTGAAAATCATATGAGAACATCAAAACAGGACCAAAAAAAGTTGATTGTCACTAATAGTGCATGGCAACATGAAGCCCATGAACAAATATGATATCTGAGATATCAAGTTGAAATCAATCTCCAACATCATACTCGCATCCTGAGGTTGTAATCCATGAAATGAAGATTAGAAATTCTCCCCATCAAGGCTCAAAACTTCAGCTACACCAGAAAACAAATTGAGGAAGAGCCAAACAAGTTCAGCACCAAATTTACTCATCAGAAAGGTTTCCCATTGGGATTTTCAATACATCCTCAACATACAGCACACACCATAAGCATCTTCATAAGGCAACTTGCTGCTATCATAGATTTAACAAATTTGTTCCTCAAATGAGACTTCCTTATCAGATCGTTTTTTGCTCTTTCTCCCTTAGACCCATACATGTGTACAACCGTAGTGCAAAACTGTCTCAGACACTGTGGAACACAAATTAAGTACTGTAAAAAGGTAGTAACAGAACCCTCCCTCCTAAAGGCAATAATTTCATATCTACAAGTCACAATCTTGAGCTCAGTAGTAAGTAGTGGGGATGTGTTTGAGGTAATCTGGATTGGTGTAGAAAGCTGAGTAATCTGTTTCAGGGTATTGGGGGTAGTAATAATAGGGAGGGTATGACTGGGTGGCCGTGTAATTAGGAGTACTGTAAGGAGGGTAGTAGTTGGGAGAAGGACCCCAATACTCCATTGGCTTTCCTATATAGTTGAACCTGTATGATGGATCACTTGCAAGATCTTCAGCTTTCTTGGTCTCCTGTTTGGTCTCACCTTTGTCCTTTGGTTTCTCCTCAGGTTTCTTCTCAGTTTTCTCCTCAGGTTTTTTCTCTTCAGGTTTTTTCTCCTCAGGTTTCTTCTCCTCAGGTTTCTTCTCCTCACTGGGTTTCTCCTCAGCTTTCTCAGCTTTTGCCTCAGTTTTTGGTGGTTCTGTGACTATCTCAGCCTTCTTGTCAAATTTTCTCGCCTTCTTCAATACCTTATGGGGATCAGTCTTCCCCAATACTGTCACTCTTTGGGTCTGCAGGTCTGCTTGGACATCCACAACACCTGGACACACACAAGAACGAGTTTCACCCAGATCCCCACAGAATTATCACAAACAGGAAACTGAGTGATTGATATTACCTAAGACCAACTCCACCGGTGCACTGTACAGCAAATTTTGGATGAAGAAAAGTCAAAATATGCTGGTTTGGCTCAGCAAACTGGTTTATGGCCCAGCATTTTTGCACAGGATGTTGAGGCTGGCAAAAGCTATAGCAAAGCTGAACACCTGCTGTTGATTGACTGGATTGTTTGACTGGTCCAGGTGAGTTGCTATTAGTAGTCTCCCAACTTTTGCAGTTCCAGTTTCAGTTTTGTAGGTGAGGTTGGGAAAATACAACTAATCTTGGATGTGAGAAATACTGATGCAGGGTCAGATACTGAGCATGGGTGGAGCTGCTCTTCGACAGGAGTTGCACTTTACCAGCAAAGCATAATCAATTGAGCTGTAGACAAAATGCTGGGGGGAGGGGGAAGGGGGGGGGGGATTAGTACACTCACCAGCAGCTTCAGTGATGACTTCAGTGACCATCTCAACACACTTCCAGCAACACATCTTCACCTTGAGCAAAACTTTCTACAACCCACAACACAAGACATACATCAAACTCCAGACTAATTGAATCCAATCTCCAAAGTACAGAATTCCAGACTTGAACCCAAAAGCTCTCGTCACAACATTAAGGCATGGGGAATAATAAGGGAAGTTGGTCCAGACCGGTGGCTCCTCAGGCTTCTTTTCCTCCTTTTTGGTCTCCTTCTTGGCCTCCTTTTTCTCTTCCTTGGGACTCTCCTCTTTCTTCTCCTCTTTCTTCTCCTCCTTTTTTTCCTCCTTCTTCTCCTCTTTCTTCTCCTCCTTCTTCTCTTCCTTCTTCTCAGACTTGGGGATCTCTACGGGAACGATTGCCCACCTTGTTCCAGGTGGCGGCGGTGGCGGCGGCATCATCCATGTCGGGCCGCCCAGTCCATACCCGAACAACTGCACATAGAATAATAACTAATGTCTGAGAATGTTCACAATGCTTGAAAACATTGCCTACACAAAAAACTCTACCACAATAATCCTCAGCTCTGCTTCTGCCCTCCGAGCACTCGACTTCAACAACTGAAGCTCTCTAACAAGCTTGGCAAGTTAACCTTCCAGAAAACAACACCACCACCACAGATCGTCAATTCTCACTTGCTAAAGCACGCATACCTCAGTATTGTCCATTGCTCTTTGACTGGTAGGGGGGCTCCCCACGAATTTCTCCTTCGAAGAGATCTCAAAACGCAATCACCCAACGCGAACTCCGCTGACCCAAGACTCCCTCGTGGAAGGAGAAAAGTACTATAGGAGGGGCAAGGAAAACTCGGGAACGGCACAAACAAATTGGACAAAACAAACTGCAGCAACAATTATGCTAGCTCAAGAGATCAGTAACAACTATCCTCAAATTGAAGGCAATTTGAGTTGACAAAGCTTGCAACACCCACTTCTTTCCAAACTGTAATTGGAAATTACTGCAGCTATGTTTCGAGTGAACCACGACACGACACGACACAGGTTATACTGAAAGAGAGACAGTCCTTTATTTTTTCTGTTTTTCCTATGCTCTTGTGGTTTTCTTCAGCTCTACTTCTGCCAGAAACCAGAAGAAAAAGCTTGAAAAGAAACAAGTTTCTCGACTGCCCACAAATACAAAGCTTAAAGAAAGCACACACAGTCCAAATGCACACTTGTGTAAACAAAAAAGAGCAAATTACAGACCTCGATTTCCACTCAAGGAATTGGAGAGCTCCTCTGCAACACCACAGCAAGCAGTCCAAAAGCAACCAGGCAAAATGATGACCAAATGTGACCCCCTGCAACCACCTAATCCTTTTTTTGGTGGAGAAAGCAGCTTACAAACAGAACGCTAGGCACAAACAACACCAGGAGTGAAGACTAAAGACCCATCCAAATAAAATAATCCGGAACTCCCGCCCAGTTGCACGATTCAAGGGCCCTTTGGAAGTCCAAAAAAACACTTCAAACGTGTCTTCCAAATGCCTTTTGGAATTGCTGGAAAAGAAAAGAAATCGAGCACTGTTTTTGCTAAAAAAAGAGGTCCTTGATGAAGTTTCAAACACAACTCAGATTCAGCAACTAGCCCCGAAATTATTATTTTTGCTCGATTTGTGTGCAACATGAATTTTGTGTGCCCCTTTCAATCCATCCAACCAGGAGTCTGAACAAACACTCAAGGGCCCTTTGAAAGTCCGAAAAGAAACTTCGAATGTGTCCCCCAAATGCCTGCCCTTTGGAATTGAAAAAAAAAAAGAAAAAACAAGTCGAATGTACTCTGACACTAGACAATAAATAAGAAATGGCTGGATGCAATTTCAGGCACAAGTCAAGCTCAGCATTGAGCAAAAAGAAAACAAAGAAAAAAAAGAAGTTTTGTTCGATTTGTGTGCATAATGAATGGCTGATTTCAATCCATGCAACCAGGACTCTTCAACAAACATGAGAACTCATGCAAGATGCGTGGATGTAAATAAATTTCGGAAGCTGTACTAGCCTACCACATGTGTATTCAGATAAATATCAAGCATGGCAGGTATCTAGTAATCTTGAAATTCATGAGATCCACAAGAGTTTCAAACTTTTTTTTTCCTCCTTTTGGGCAACCGTCCTCCCTCACTCCTCACCCACCAAACAACGGCAGGGTTGGTTGTTCTGGACCCAGTTCTGGAAACATCTATATAGATTTGTTTTATTATCAGCCAAGTCAATTGGCCCACTTAGCGTATTTTCGTTAAAAGAAAACGGTCCTCCAAAAAATCTCATGGGTCATTTTCTCCTGAGTGCTGCTTTTTAACAAGATGGAAGATTCCGGAAGTGTTTCATGGAATACAGACCTGAAAGGTAAACAAACAGTAAAAGAGTTGTTTGGTGGGGGTATCAGCATGACAATCTCTGATGAGTCATCAAAGCCCTATGATCTGCTTCCCGTGGAATAAACAAACTTGGAAATGGGATCGTGCAATGCAAAATGCCAGGCGACAATAAATTCTCTACAAACGTCAATTATGTGTAAGTAGAGTAAAGACCTGTGTAAGTAGAGTGAAGACCTTGTAAAAGACGTGTGTCAAATTTTCATAGTGTTGTTGGAGGTCATGTTCCAGGGTGAAATTTTTCCTGTGCTAAGAAGGGTGGGCATTTAAAAAACGTAATGTGTGCTTCCGCAAGCGTTTTGTTTTCGGAATGGTCACTTTTGTTTCCATCCTGTGATACCCAGCAAATACCTGCTGGGTATCATGAGATGAATAAAACTAAGAATCGGTGCAGGTCTTTATGCTCAGTAAAGCCATGTTTTGCGGCCACAGTGAACCAGTACCCACCAGTGCACCATGAAGGATGGATGGTAAGTGATCAGAAAACAGTTTTCTGTTGGGTTCTAGTTCCCTAGCTAACCATGGTGGTTACCTCAGTTGTTTTTTATTTTTCTACCTACTTACTAACAACCCACAAGTAGGTAGCAAGCAGGTTGTTAGTAGGTAGGTAGCAAAAACGGTCCTTATCTATGTGTAAACCATCTATTTACCTGGTAATTACCTATTTTCCTACCTATCTACTACCTACATATGAGACCTATTTCATATAGAATTGGTAACCAAGGTGAAACCAAAATATTAACTCAGTTGAGGTTAAACATCCACAACTGAGTAATAACAGGCATCCAGTGGATGGTGCACTTGCAGGTGCTGGTTCATTGTGGCCATGCTTTGCTACACCTTTCATCCTAACTTCATGTCTATAGGTATACTGTTTGTTTTTTAATTATTGAGCTTTGCTAGGCCTATGTTATATGGCCTAATCAAGTTGATTTCATTGCTAGAAAAATAGTTTTCATAATGATACCGTATCCTAGGGTCAGTTTCCACATTGACAAAACAAAACAATTATTATTTTTCAAAAAATGAATTCGTTTAAGAAATTTGAAATTACATATTTTTCCATCATTTACTATAATATTGTGATATGAGGAGTGAAATTATTCAGAGTGTAGCCTATGATAATTATGATGATTTTCAGAATGTCAACTTGATATTTTCACAAAATTTCATTTCACTATTTTGAGGATTATTTAATGATGAAACTGACCTTAGGATAAGGTAGTAACCTACATTCAGTTAGCTGTGTCATCATGTAGATTAATCAACACAGTCTTTCACCACCCATAAAATGGGTTTTGGTCGTTCACCTTGCACTCAAGGGGACTTGTTCATTATTTGGGCAACATCTCAAGAAACAATGTTAATGCCCACTCTAGACAAGGATACAGGGTCCAATTTCCTAAGAACCAATTTAGACTGATCTGAAGCAAATTAAATTCTTGAGTTGGACAATACCTTGGTCCCTAGCTTGATTCTTGGTTCTCTAAATGGGGAGCTCTCCCTTTAGCACTGTTTTTTGGTGTGAACCAATTGATTTTCCCTCCAAAACAGCTGCCATGTTGGTTTAGCCTCAATTTGTCACTTTTTTGTCTTGGACCCTCATCTAAAAAGCCTTGGGACCATCTTTCAACCAATAAGATTGCTTGAATTCATTGGTCCCTGGACCTTGGACCCTTGTCTAAAGTCACCCTAAATATCCTTCTTTGCATTACTGTAGGATTGTTTAGTTTAATGTTGCACTCTTATTTCGTTCATCCAAGCCTGATTAGACCCACATTCAACTGTATCTTTGTTGGCAATATCCAAGCACTGCAGCATTGATATTAATTAGATACAAAGCACATTCACGTTTTTCTTCTGTGATGGGTGCGTCACAGAAAAACCATGTAAACTTTGCATACTTTAGACGTGAATTGCAATCCAACTTGTGCATTGGTCCCCAATATTTAAGTTAGAGTATGGGCAAGGAATTTGGGCTACTCAGTGATGTTACTTGGAAGAAGATATGATTGGTGGGGGGAGGGATAGTGAGAATTGTGAGAACAACATATGGAAAATTTGCCTAAGGAAAAACATTGGGTCAATTTGGCGTTGCCTTGCAGGTTCTGTAACTTGATGGGTAATTTCATAATTACCTTGGTAATTTGTTAAAATGGGTAAGTTATATGGTCATGGTGCATGTGCACCATGTGATGTCATTCTTTGTAATTAAAGGTGAAATCACATGGGGAATCATGTGATGTCATTCCTTGTAATTAAATGTAGAATCTCATGAGGAAACATGTGATTTTGTTTCCTTATGATAAATTATGTGGAGGATAACTTTTGGAAGTTTCTTAATTTGCTTCCTTGGGATTAATTAAATATGGAATCTCATGGGAAACATGTGATTTTGTTTCCTTATGATAAATTATGTGGAGGATAACTTTTGGAAGTTTCTTGATTTGCTTCCTTGGGATTAATTAAATATGGAATCTCATGGGAAACATGTGATTTTGTTTCCTTATGATAAATTATGTAGAGGATAACTTTTGGAAGGTTCTAGACTTGTTTCCTTTGGGTTAGTATATAAAGAGGTGTTTTGTGACCTTAACACACACCTCCTCCCATTGTAAAGAGTTACAATTTGAATACAAAGTTGTTATGGAAGTTTTGATGTTTAGAAAGGCTTTTGGTTTTGATTGTTTTGAGGTTGATTGTGTGAGGTTTGTGGTAGAAGGATGTTAAGTTCACCACCCACGCATAGATTCATGTTTTGATGTTGATTGTGTGAGGTTCGTGGTAGAAGGATGTTAAGCTCACCACCCATGCATAGAATTATGTTTTGATTGTGTGAGGTTTGTGGAAGGAGAGTGATAAGGCTCTATGCATAGACAAAATGAGAGGGAGGAAATAGATGTGCAACCAAGGACATAGGTTTATATAGCTATGTAACAAAAATACATAATTTCGATCCCCAAACCCGTCCGTGTTTGACATACTTTGGTTCCGTAATCGGGACTCGAGTCTATGTTCTTTGTGTTGTGCAATTTAATCGTGCTGAGAAAATTGTGTTGTGGAACTTAATTGTGTTGTTGAATTGTGTTGTGAAACTTAATTGTGTTGTTGAATTGTGTTGTGAAACTTAATTATGTTGTTGAATTGTGTTGTGAAACTTAATTGTGTTGAAGAATTGTGTTGTGTAATTTAATTGTGTTGAGGAATTGTGTTAAGAAACTTAATTGTGTTGTTGAAAATTTGGTTGAAAAAGGAAGATCAAACTGCTTGTCTTATTTTACAACGAGGGATGCAAGGCGATTTGTTTATCCCCGAATCATGGACGGAAGTGGCCACATGAGTGGAGCAAGTTCAACTTGTGGCAATTGAGATTACGAAAGGCAAGCCAAGTCGAGTTGGGTGCACAATTCAACGCGTGAAGCAACATCTTGAGGACCACAAACACGAATTGTTCTTGTTGACCCAAGTCTTCTTTTGGATATTACTTGCAATCCTAGGCATGAGCTAGAGTCAGATTTGCGAGAATCTGAAAAGATTCGCAAAGAAAAGCTACAAGCAAGAAAGGAAAAGAAGATTCTTTCAATCTAGGCATTTAACACGTG